>OY813000.1:13928190-15128190 GCA_963681545.1 Germaria angustata
TTATTCACGTTTTTTTTTTTAAATAAATTTCTATCTACTGTGTAGTCTCCAACTTTTTGTTATTTGAATTACGGGATCTTTTTTTATAGTAAAAAATATTTCAAATGTATAAAATGCATGTTGAGCAAAAAAGTAACAAACTTTGGTTAAAAATAACAAAAATGACAATGCTTTTCATGTCAATCTCTGTAGTAGATAATTTCAAATGAAAACTAATTTTTCTAACTTGTTTGTAAAAAAAAGTATAAAATTTTTATCTTTAACTGGAAAAAAATTCAATTTAACGTTCTGGTTCAGAAATTTTTTAATAATATTCATTAAATGTAATAATATTCATTAAATTCATAATTTATTGCTTGTTGTTAACTTAGCTGGGCATATGCCTCGTTTTTATCATTGAAATTGAAGAAAATGTTACACCTTTCGCTATTTAATACCAAATTTTTTCATTTCTTAAAGTTTTTATAAATCAGGAAAAATTAATTTTACAATTTCTTTTAAAACAAGCACGTATTTGATTACTTTTCATATCTTGCGCCATACATCGGCTGATAAATATTGAGCAACTTATTGGGTAGTATGTAGCAAAACGACCATTATAGAAGAAATAAAATACTCAATAATATTGTGTAGTTTATGGGTACCTTTAAAGTTGTGTCGCTGCAAGACTATTTAGTGATTGCCAATTTGATGTCGAAAACATATGATGCAGAATTAGAAATGAATATAACAACTAAAGTGAATTTGATTCATTTATTCAATTACAAATATATTTATAAATATCATTGAAAGCAGCACTCAAGTCTTTTATGACTCAGATTTAATGACTATTTTTTGTAAATTGTGCTGATATTACAGTTTAGTTTGTGAATAATTCCCCCTTTTTATATTTGAAAATTTGTGGCAAGATGGCAGACCTTTGTCTGCATTTGCATCCTTCAACATGTATAAACTCACTTTGGCTATTTGAAGCTACTGAGAGCATTAAGAGTTTAGTTTGTTGGTTTAGATTTTGAAACAGCAGGGAATAATGTTTTATTTTTTGGATTCTTTTCAGTTTGTAATCTTTTGCTATTTAGTAAATACACAGTATTTTGTGGTAATAATATCTGTTTTCTCTCTCTCTCTCTCTCTCTATCTCTCTCATACACACTTTCTCATTCGGATACGCTTGAATGTAGAACATTTAAATGTAATTTTCATCCTCTAAGTACGATTATTTAGGGTTTTAATGTCTTGTGGATATTCTCAGTATCCCTTAGATATGTTACGATAAGATTTCAAAGGAGTGAATTGTATTTAAAGAAAATTTTTTGAGAAAAATTAAAAAAAAAAACTATACGTTGTGAAAAAAATAAAAACATTCACATTTTGTTAATATAATTTGTTTGATAACACTTTTGTATTATTGTAGTTCTCGTTTGTTATTTGAGAGTAGTTTGAAATCTTTTCAAACATGATAGATGCAGGTTCACTAATGACTTGGCATTAGGAACAACAAAATGCAGACATATATAAATATGCATGTAGACTGGCTTGAATAACAATATATAAAAATTTTCAAATAATAATTAACTGAGGAAATATCCGTAATAAATGTGATAAAATTACAAAAGAAAAAGATTTCAATGAACTAAAATTTTTTAATCGACTTATAAAGCACAACTCAGAATAAAAAAAAATATATAAACTTTTATTGATTATAAAAATTCCATTAAAACTACCGGTCCCATTTATTCCATGTAAAATGAAAGATACTTGCGAGGTGCGTTAGAGCAGTTAGGTGAATTTTTATTCTTGTAAAAAAAATTAAATTAAATATTTCCTCATTCCATGTTGTCCCTTTCAAACTAATCTTCTTCGGATATAAAACACATGTGCCTTTTCTCCAATCCTCGAAGCACATTATGGTACAGCGATGGTCTCTTTCAGTAATACTGCTTTTGTCTCCTCAATTGTTGCAAATATCCTGCTTTTCATGTGTCACATGAGGGCAAATTCGATGGATGTTATTGCTGAGGCATGGTTGTAATGTTGATTCTTGGCGAAGAATCGATGATTCTTCTGTTAAAAATTAAGCGGTCTTAGATAAAGTCTCAGCTGATACACGTCTCATGCCCAATATATCAGAAAAAGTGCATGCCACTAGTCAACCGAAATGCCGACATTATTAGCAAACTTTCTAATGGTAACTTGATGATTCCCCCAACTAAATTTTTTTACTTCTTCAACATTTTCATCACTTGTTAATGTGCTGAGGTAGGTAACCAGAGAGAGACCAAACTCAACGTTTGGATTTGTTCATATTTCAATCAATTCTCATACAAAATTTTATGCAAATTCTTTGATCCGAGAAGATCGACTGTAAACATCCCACGAAATGAAAAAAGTCACTTTACTTTTTTGAAATTTTTTGTTGACATACTCACTTCATTTCAATGCCATAGAAATGAATCCAATTTTCTGAAATTATTTAATGCCAGAAACCGAATAGGAAGATTGCGTGACGAGGAAATGACTTGCTTCACGGGGTGTATGGTATTTTACACCGTGCCATTGAATACTTACAGTAGTCAATATTTATAATTTTTAATGAATGAACAGACAATTTCCATCGTAATAAGAAAATTTGTACCATCAACATAAAGTTCGAATCACAACTCTCGCATCGTACGGATGAATACAATGCTGATGAATACAATGGTGGTGTGAATATAATCAATTAGTGAGGTTGTAGAGTTTATGTTCGACTTTTGTATCAGTATATATTTATTAAATTAAGTCATCCTGCTTAATCTTACTATGAAATTCTTTTCTAACTTTCTATTAAAACGTATTCCTTGGAGCCTGATTGTTGCTGAAAACGTTTTTAAAAGATATGTTCATAATTGTTCAAATAATATGCACATATAGCGTCGCGTAGGTGCCCATACACTTGCAATATAAACCTAGTACGGAATTCTGGCTGAATTCCAAGTTCCATACGAATTGTGTGTAAAAAAAACTTACGAATTTCCGTTTGCTTGCTGGTACGTAGTCCAAAAAGAGAAGTAGACGGATGAAAGAAAAAAAAAACAAGGAGTGTTGTAAAAAATTAATGAATTTGTGTTTATGTTTCTATGGTATGCTAAATGTTTATTGCTTATTATTTGAAAATATTGCGCCATATATTAGAGAATTTACTAAGGCCTTAGTAAAACGACAATAATATTAAAAATTAAATATTCAACAATATCGTATAATGTATGGGTCGCTTAAGAGAATGAATTTGAAAACTAAGGTTTCAATTGAAGAGATTTAATTCTTTTGAAGTTCTGATTTTGGTGCATGGGATTATTTTTTATATCATTATTCGTTTTAGCGTACAAATTCATACAAAATTGTGTATGCATGAATGTACAATATTTCTTTCTTTTTTAAAACACAAGTTTTGACTACCGTTCTTGTTGTTGTAGTGCTAAGCGCCCACTTTGTACTTAATGCTGTCGTATTTATTATTTTTCACCGATTGTGCCGCCGTTGTTGTTATTGTATTTGCTGTTGCTGTTAAAATTTATGCAGTGTGAAGTGTTGTAAATCACTTTTTTCACTACTTTTCAGCATTTATATTATAAACGTTTTTTTTTTTTTTGTTTGTTTGTTGTACCCAAAAAATGATGAAGCAAATGGAACGAAACAAGGAACGTCGAAATAAACGACTGAAAGCAACAACAACAAAAGCAAAATATAGTCAAATGGTCATACCGAATAAACGTCAAGAGGACTGAGAGTCACGTAGTAATATATAGTACACCAGGGATGGAAAATTAATATATATTTGTTTTTATTAAATAAGTATTTTTATACATAGTAATATATTGAGCTCCGGAGTATATAAATGACATTTTGTTTTTTTATGTTTTCCCCCCTACAAAACATCCTTTTTATTATAGAACATAAAATTTACACTTTTTTCTAAGAATTAATTCTTTAAGAAAATATATTTTAAAAAAGTAAACACATTAATGGTCATACGTTGTTAATGAATGTTTAACAAATTAGACACTTCCTCTATAAACTTTACTCAATATGACAAAATTTCTATCTATATATTTTTGTTTCTTAAAATTTTATCTCATTTTGTGTTGTGTTTAAGAAATGTTATTAATAGTTATATAAAAATTTATTATTTTAAAGGGGTTATTTTTACCGAACTTGACTATTGGCGATTTTTTGTTCAGTAAATTTCACAATTTGTCAACACTTAATTTTCGTTATCTGAACACTGTCTAAAGATGTGTGATATTTTTGCCCTCTTGTTATATACCGTGTGAGTCATTTAAATTATTTCCGCTGAATTTAGACCAGGCTTTAAAAAAGCTATTTCTGGTCTTTCTTGGTGCTTTAACAATTTTAAGAAAGCAAAAATTTACTTTCAAAATTGTTTGGGTAGGACTGGAAAAGAAATTTTGCAATTTTCACATTTGTTCATTGTAAATTTTTATACTTTTAGCCCAATTTAAATTTTTTCCGTGGGTTAAATTATGTTTTCTATATTAGTAGTAGTAGTGCTCACATCGCTTTCGATGTTCCGAAACTCATTGAAATTTCATTAGGGATTTTATATGTACATGGAAAACTTTTTTGTGTTTAATGAAAATTGTAGTGCTTCCCTTATTTATTTTAGTTGGGCATTTTAAATTTTAATAAAAACGATTTATTAAAATGAGTTGTTAAATAAAAAGCCAATGTGTGAGTTTGGGTATACCTGGCTTGGTCTGTATTTATATACAGTGTAATTTAGATAAGCGAACCCCGTTTAAAGAATAAAATTTTTAAATAAAAACTAAAATTGTTAACCATTTTACTTGGAAAGAAAGATCGCTTTAGCGAAAACCCGGTTTAAAAGATACACATTTCGTTTAACCTAATTCGACTGCACAATACTTTTAGACTGTCTTTAGTTTAGCTTATTTTGTATATTCCATCTTTAAAGAAGAAAAATCACATTTTTACATTGTTAATAATAATCGTAATATTCTAATCAATTGGTACAACATACATATATCAATCTATCTATAAAATATATAAAAATATTAGTTATAAAAAATAAATTAGTATAGGTATTTTATATTCGAAAATACATAATTACTATGGGTATTATTACTGTCCTTTTGAATGTCCAATAATATCAAGCTTCCATCTATGGTGCACTTTGTAAATGGCGTCCCCCTCTTTACTTACTCACCACTTTTCGCATTTTGCAGTAGTGTGTGCACGATAGTGCTGCCTGAGGTGGTGGTTGACTGGGCAAAGAGGTGTAGAGCAGTAATGGTGGTGTGGTGATGACGACGAAGAGGGCAGGCAAAAGTCTTGTTCTGCTATGCTTTTTATCAAACACACAAAATTTTACTGTTAATTTAAAAGTGCGCTCGCTCAATTAATTTAAATTAATTTATTCATAATTTGTTTTCTCCCCTCTTATTATTTCTATGAACTATTTTCTATGTAAATGTTTGTGTATGTATGTGGTTATATATCGTTTCCTATATTCAATCGGTCTCGTACACGAAAAAAGTTAAGATTTATACGAAGTGTTTAAAAGAAATTTTAATTTGTTGCTGGACGTTTTTTGTGCTTTTACAGCAAAAAGTTTTGCTGTGAAAAGTGAATTGTTGCAAACGAACATTGTTGGGTATTAGTACTTTCAAGTTTGTATTAATTTTGCTAATTTAATTATAAAATATGACCATTTAGTGTCTAACATAAATTTTAGAGATTTTTTGTTTTCATTTTGATTCGTAGTGCGCGTGCATGTGTGTGTGTGTGTTGTAGTTTGTCATGGCTTGGTTCATTGATTTATTAATTTGTGGTGTCCCTGTTAAAGTCATCATGTTACCGTATACATACATACATACATACTCACTCCTACGATATTAAAAAAATAAGAAAGTTTTGAATTTTACTGGGAAAGAATTGTGGAAAATTTTTGTGAAAAGGTTTTTATCGCCCTTATTACATATGTGAGTTATTGTCGACGTCACATTAACTCGACAGCAAATAAGCGGCACCTGCATTCTCTCTTTCAATTGCAAGTAACTACTATTGACAATCATTTGCCATTTTGAAGGCCTTAGAAAAGAGTTAGAACTTATCAGCAGTAGTGAATTGCCTTCGAAGTGTCTATTTTTTACTATCGGTTTAACTTGAAGTCGATAATAATTTATATAATAAAGGAAATATGTAATGTGTACATAAAATTAAAATTTCTATGCATCATCAATAAGCTCCGTCGTCATAATAACAAGCAACAATATAAAACACATGCAACGATAAAAACAACTGGCATTTTGTTACATACAAAGTTAAATAAGAAATGGACGAAACGGGTTTAGCTGTCAAAAATGCTTGTCCACAAAATTTTATGAAGGAAAAAAAATAGGGCGTCGTCAACGCTAAGCGATTGGTAGCGAAGTTAGCAGCAGAAAACGGAAAAATGTAAACAAATAAAATATAAAACTATTAATATTTATTTTGAAAAATATTTCCAATAATGAATTTAATAAATATTGTAAATTTTTTAAATATTTTTTCTTTTATTTTTTTAAACACAGCAGTAAATTTTTAAAATGATATATTTGATAAAATATACAATAGTTTCTAAACATATTTTTCAAAATATTATGTAGTTATGATGATGATATTTCAAACTATTTTTGGCTTATATTTATTTAGTAAAACTTGACATAGAAAATACACGCTCGCTTAAAGTTGAGGTTGGACAAATTGTCAAAGGATAATTGTATAAATTTTTTTGATCATCTCTTCATTTATTGCATTTACTAAAGTATTTAAAATCATCATACTTATATGGTGGCGACGAATTTCATTCTACACTTTTTTATGTTTTTCAATAATAGGCATACTACAGTTTTACTGACAAGTAAATACATTTATAAAAAATGATTTTTATGGAGTTTGCAAAGAAGACGAGGTAGTATAAATGACAAGCAGTTTACTTGCATCATATACTCTCATAAATATACTTCGCACGTAAGCAAAAGCATTACAACGTAAAAAATATAAAAAAAATTAATTCTTGGAATGACAAATTCAAGAAATAAACAGTTTTAAACCCAAAAAAGTATTGTTTCTTTTCATAAAAAAATGAAAAATTATTTTACGCAAAAGACCCGGTTAATCGACACATGCGAGTATAACCCGGCATGCCGAATTATTCGAAAATATAGATTATTCGAAACAGCTAAATTTTTAGAGACGCAAAAAATCTTTCAACCGGTTTTCGGTTTATGCATACTCTAACATAGATATTTGAGGTAAAGAATACCATATTATTTTGAAAATATCCCTTAGCCTTGAGCGCATTTTTAGTTTCGATAATATTTTTCATGTTCAGGTTGAACTTAGCGCTTTCATGTGTTCGGGGATGAGAACACTTCAGGCCTCCAGAGAGCCGTCGAAGGGGTCTTTTTATCCCCTTTTGTCAAAAAAAGACAGAAAAGACCCATACCGCGAAGAGTTAGAGGGTTAAGATGTTCCACAAAAATGTTTCTAGTGCTGTTTTACATAAAAGTGCTGAATACATCTTTAACTTAAAACATATCGCTTACTAGAATCCAATGCCCAGCCATTGTAGCTTTACGCAAGAGGTAGGGAGAGAACTTAAGCCCTCCTTAAAATTAATCGCAGATGTAAACTTTTAAAACGCCAATACACGAATATTTGTTTTTTGTACAAAGTTACTCGCACGTTTTCAAAAGAAACTACATATTGTTTTCCACTGCTTTCGATTGTTGTCAGTGATCATAATATACTTGGAGCTGCTATGCTAGTACCATAATTTTTTTCCGCGTGCATGATTCTGATACTTCAATCATGATTTTTCGCTTTATTGAGTCTTTTTATGTTCGGATTATTAAAAAGCATTTGCGCTAATACATTTACGTGTACACATAAATGTATGTATGTGTAAATACCCAGCAAACAGGCAGGCTTGATTTTAAATTCAGAATGATTTGAAATCCAACTCTTTCTCCTACGACAAATGTTTTAAGAATGTTTTAAAAATACAAAATTAATGCCCCGATTGTCGTTCACAGCACTTAAGTGTTGTGTTATTTCGGCTACCACACAACATTAATTTATTTTTTGATTATGGTTTACAACATGTAGGTGTTGTTTATATCACAGAGTTGAATTTTGTTTGTAGTACATATTTCCGTAAAAATACATACCTGCATGCCAAAAACTATTAAAGATTAAAGAAGCGTACATTTTGTTAGAAATAAATAAAAGAACAAGAAAAAAATACACAAATGGCACGTATCCGGAAAAGAATTCCAGACAGTTGAAATCCATTGGAACTACCATATATAGAATAAGTATGTATAATTTTTATAAAACCCAATTTATTACAATATCTTAATTGCAATAACATAATTTATTTTGTTTTATAAAAATCTTCTGCATAAACAAGGATGTTTTCTTGTTTTTGATACAAAAACTGAGCACTTTTCTAAAAACTAACTCTTTGCCATTCTTTAATATTTTTAATTGGCCGTCCCAATCATTTAATTGTTCAGTAAAATGATCCCATTTGTTCTTGAGTTGTATTTTGTTATATCCAAATGGTAGCTTGCCTCGGCCAATATCTGAATTCATTTTCATCAGCTCAACCAGCTTTGTCATTTGTTTTTTATTTGTAATTTTGCTTAGAAATATTTATTTTATTATTTTATTTTATTATTATTTATTTTATTTTTATTTTTTATAGTTCTGCATTTTTGCAAAACAAATTTTTTATGCATACTTAATTTTTTTTTATTTATCTTCGATTTTCAACTTGTAATTTTAATAAAACAGCAGCTAATGAGCTGTTGTAGATTTTTGACAGTGCGATAAACACATACTGACAACAGTTGCAAACCATAATCGCACTTTAAAAAATACAATATTAAAGTAACAACTGTTGTAAACCATAGTCGGGGCATAAACGTTTGAAATAAGATAACTTTTATCATGTGATATCAAACAGATTTCTTAAACCTTTTGCAAAGCAAAGGTTTGATATTGAGTTTAACATTGCAGTTCAGGTTGGTAGTGATTTGAATAGTATATATAATAATATATATAATAATAATAATTGTTACTACTACACTAAAATTACATTTTTTTGTTAGCCAAAAAAAATAGATTTGTATTATAATTAAATACCAACTCAAAAATAATAATAATTATGTTATAAAAATTGTATATGTGTTCCACATTAAATTTCAATCCATGTTTGAAAAACATTTGAAAATAACGTTTGAGATTAAGTTGATAATAATTGAGTTTCTCAATTTCCCTTTTTGTCAAGGCTGCTACTTTAAATTCTTACAAAACATTTCATTTGGGGACAGGAGATTTTTCTGGGGATATTTAAAACTATTGTTGAGATTTTTCGTCGGGAATTCATCAAAATTAAAGCTTAAAATAACATTTGTTTCATTAGCAGTGTTTTCAACTTCTTTTTTTTTTCAAGTTAAACACCCTTATTTCCAACAATTGCTAAATTATTTTTCAAGCTAATTTTAAAAATATCGGTTTTAAATTAACTAAACCACTGTTCGATTTATTGTGAATAATAATAAGGGAATAGAAAAGTGTTTAATTGAATTTACCCACAATATGGTTTCCATAAACAAATACGAACAAACTTACCTTTACTAATTGGAATAATTATTTTGGAAAGGAATATCAAATAAATGTATATGCATTTTGGATAAAGGAGTGCAGTTTCAAAGGTGCTGAGGGAACATCACTGCAAAGAATTTTCAAAAGCATTGTTCAATATGTTTATTATTCCATCAAGTAATTGATAATTAAAAAATAATATTTTCTATAATGAATTTATGCAGTAGTACGCAATAAGAATTAGTAGAATCATTTTTACGATTAACTATGCATTTTAACGTAACTAATATTTGCTGCAAATTAATTTAGGTCAAATAGGTATATGTAATGTTAAAAGAATTTTTATGATACTTTTAATAAAAGTCGTTCGTGGGGATTTGTGGGGATTTTTCGAATTTGTCTGGGGTACAGCGATAAAAATTATTTGGTGTTTTTTGTTTGTTTGTTGCGGAATCTACGTTTCTCAATTTATATTCAAATCATTTTAAAATTTTTATCGTTTGAGAAAGAGTTTGATTTCAAATAATTCCCAATCTGAAATCAAACGTGTGTGTTTGCTGGGAAAGTTAATCTTTGCCAAAGTCTGACTGTACTGCATATGTATATATACACAAGTAGATGCACATAAACACACATATAAATACATATATACATTCATACATATATACATACATATATACATGCATACCTACATATGTGTGTGTATCTTAATAAAATAAAATAAAATGAACTCATTGCAAGTCTTCTGGGAAAAATGAAAAAATCAATTGGGATTTAACACTATTAAATGATATAAAAAATGTATTAAATTCGCTTATAGCATTTTATTTTATTAATCCATCAGTCAGTTAAAGCATTTATTGACATTCATGTTTGCTTTTCTTGTTTATGTATGATATACATACAATGTATGTATATCATACATAATCAAGAAAAGCAAACATGTATGACATACATACATTGTATGACATACATACTTATATACATAGATATGCACACTTTTTGTTTGTGTTGCTTATTTGTTATGATTTCATTATGTTGTTGATTTGCTTTTTATTGCTATTTAATTTTTTCGATAAATTTTTATTTAATACCATTAAGAATTGGTTACACTTGAGTACTTAAGTGTATTTTATTGTGTTTGACAAATTTGTTTCCTTCTGTACATATGTACATATATACAATCTAATATAACCCAACAATAACAACAATACTAGTATTAACACATTCACACAACATGCCGCCTCACACTGTGGTTATCACTGCTATATTGATGTGCATGTATGTGATACATATTTAAATACAGGAGTTGGACAACATAAGAAAGACATGATTGGCTATGAGCCAATATGTATGAAATAAAGGAAATGATAATTTATATAGTATGTAATGTATGCGGAAATCGATGGAAGTAAATAAATCTTAGATGTCATGGTCACATGGGACGATTTTTAGCAGCATTAAGGTTTGACTTACTAGGAAATTGCATTATAAAATCTATTCAGATGATTCTCTCTAAAATAATTCAAAACTTTTATTAATATTTAAATTAATTCTTGTGAATTATTCATTATTCTAATTAAATTAATGTACAAATAAAGAAAATAGAAGTGAACATTACGTGCCAATGGTATGTAAATGGTTTTTAGGTGTTATTATGGTGGCGTAGTGCAAAGGTTAAAGTGCTTTACTACAAAAGCGAGTACCCCAGGTTCGCCCCTGGCAGAGGACAAAAAATATTCACCATAGTTTTTCAAGCTTTAAGAACTAACTAGCTTCAACCCCCTCATAAAAATCCATCCAATGAGTATTCTGGCCTTCCCCCTTCCCCAAGAAAAGAGGAAACATCATGACAAATGAAAGGTCGGTAGAGCCACCACCTTCTGGGAAAAAAAGAAGGAATCAAAGATTAGCGACGTTCCTTACCACTACATCAAAATACAGAGGGGCCGATGTTTCTAGGGAACGACAGATGGCAGCTCCATTTGTCCTAGACCTGCTACAGCAGACCAATCATCTACTTGGCTGGAACAACAACCGATTAACGAAACTGATACAAGGCAAAAAACAAATAATAACAATGCGAAAAATACTGCAATAACAACCCGTGTAAAGATGGATATGCTTTGTAGAAGCCCTATGCTCCCTCCGGGACTGTCGTTTCAGGACGTTATAGAGCTGCCATTCGTTGACAACATGCAAGGTGTGCTTTGGGTCGTTGTCCTGCTGGAAATACCAGGCGCCACTAAGACCCGAAACACTTGCGGAATCTTCCAAAATGCTTTTCAAAATGACTACCTTAAGAAGTCATTAAATATATGCTTCCACAAATCGCAGTTTATTAACTTTATTCGCCGAAATGTAGCCGCAAACAATGACCGTACCACTAACATGCTTAACTGTCGTAATGAGGTTCTTCGGTTGCAGCTCTTCATTAGGTTTGCGAAAAATCTTTTGGTTCCATCACAACCGAATAAATTGTACTTGCTTTCATCACTATAAACCACATTCGCCCAGAAATCTGTTTATTTGTCCGCATACTTAAGTGCGAAGTCGAGTCGCTTTTTTCTGTTTATTTCGCTTATCAACGGTTTTTTTCTTGGTACGCGGCTTCGGAAACCGCTTTTTCACAAAACACTTCGTACTGTTTCTGAATGAACATTAATATTGTGGTCACTTTCCAAAGTGTTTCGAATTTCCAGGGCTTTTGTTTTAGATTTTTTACTAACAACACTTTTTATAAATCGCTCAACTCGTGGGGAAATTTTGAATGGACGTCGAGTTTTTGGCTTGCTTGCTAGGGATTGAGACTAAGAAATTTTTTTTATTACAGTCTGCACTGTGGACTTGGTACGTCCAACAATTTTAGCAATTCAAATCAAGGAGTTTCCATATTTCCTCAATTTTAAATCTCTTCACGCATTTCGATACAAATGTCCTTTGTTATTATCTTACCCATTTTAACAAAGACGTAAAAGATTTTCTTAAAATTAATGCAGTATTTGAGAATATGTTTACAAATTAAGCATTTTATACTTTCCGCGCATTAGTTTTTCTTTAAATCTAGTTAATTTTAAAAGGTACCGTTTTCTATTTGGCATCGTACGTATAATTATCTGTGCTCTCAGATTAAATTTTAAGTATAAAAGTACAATAAGCGGAAAGTTAATCGAACTTTTTGTAGTTTGTTTTTGATAATGTGTCGATGCCTTGCAAATGCAAGTAAAAATATGGAACATAAATTCAGGGTTATTCTTAAACTGCAATTTTAGAGGGGGTACGTACTATTATCTGTGTGACTTAGAAACTTGTTAGGTAGTGTTGAGAAAAACGACAACAATGAAATCACTAAAATTCTCAATAATATTGTGTAATCTATGGGGACCTTTCTTAATTTTTTTTTCATATTCTCAGTTTCGAAAAAAGGTGTAAATGTAGTGTAATAGAAAAATTTACCAGGATTTGTCGAAAAAAAAAATTTAAAAAATTCCAGCTTAAAGTTGACGTTTCAAGCCTTAAAACTGTTGCTAACTCTGCGGTTTATGCACTAGTTGTGCGATTTTGCGTTTTTTTCTGTTTTTTTCTCTTGACATTTTTTTCCTAAATAAAAAAGAAGACAACATTGTTCTTTACGTTTTATATATGTGGCTCTTTCGAGCATTTGCCGTTTCTTTCCTTCAATCCTATAGCAATATAATGCAAAGAAATTATGTATAATAAGGAATTAAGGAAATGTCATTAACATTCTATTTAACATAGTTTCGAGGAATACCCGTTGTTGTAAATTTTACTGCTAAAGTCAGTTTACCGTGAGTTTTTCCAAATCAATTGTATTCATACACAACGATTATAATAATAATTCCTTGAGGCTTTGTTTACTTGTATACGAGTCATTTGAAACAGTAAATTATAGGCAGATGTCGTCTCAAGTTTAAATCAATATATAGTATGTAAATATGTATGAATGTGTGTACGGGTAAATATTAAATTGACAGACATTTAAATTAAATATGATGTCGTTTCGACTAAAAACATTCACATACATGCATACTTGGTTTCGAGTACTTGTTTATTAAGTGAATTAAATCAATAGTCAATTTAATTAGACAAATATGTTTCTTTGCTTTGATAATATAAAATTATTTATTTGATATTTTTGTATTTATAATGCACAACTTGCAAAGTTTATTTATGAAAGCAAAAATTATAAATTACATTTGATTGTGCACTACAAGTCAATCTAAAACGAATTTTGTTAAAGATGAAATTAATTTTTTTAGTAGATATATGACTGACCACGCCTGTGATCAAGGTATATAAAAAATCCTACGAAAAATTGGCCATTGAAAATTGATTACCAAGACGAGAGTGCAGCCGCTTATGCCTAAATCACCATTTATATAGATATGAAAAAAGTGTTGAACAAAATTTTACATAAAGTTAATTATGTCGTAATTTTAAAAGAACTACTTCCCTTGTAAAAAAAAAATTATGTTCTTTAAAATACTCCTTTTTTCTTTCCCCATAAACTTATTCATAGTGTTAAGATGCTTTTTTAAGGCGTCTTCCCATGTTTTACATATTGACAAGAACATTTTTAGTCATGAAATATTTCTCAAATAGTATAATTCGTTTTTTTCCTGTAAGAAAATTCGATAAATCTGAGCCTTCATTTTGTTCAGTATGCAAAAAAAAGCAATTAAAAAAATTCATATACCCGTGCACATGTTCATTGGTCGCTGCCTTATTGACGCTTAAATTGAAGAGCATAATAATGTCCGTTAATTTGCACCATTGTTTTATGGGCTGCGCGTCATTGGCTTACAGTATTAACTTTCTTCCTGCAGTTGTGCAATAGCTTCCTTTAGAAAAAATTTTTTTCGAATATTTGATGCAACCTACATATGCCCCATGCAAGCTACGCAATTGAAATACTAAATTGCTTAGCGCTTCATTGTAGAGTTTTTGTTCGAGTCCTTGTTGAAAATAGCGTTGAAAAAACGCGAGTCACTATAATGTAAGGGCGCTTAGAAGTCGCCTTTTAAATAAAAGAATATCTAATACCAATTGTCGACGTCGACGTCACACTAAATCGACACCAATATTTTCGTGTCGACTAGTGACTTGAATGTCGCTCCCAACAGCAATTATATATTCCCCCTTATTATGATTGTCGACGTCGATGTCACACCGAGTCGACATCAATATATTGGCAATTGTGGGATCGTTATCGAGAACTATTAAATATTATTGATAGGATATTACTACTATGGCTTATAAAATTACAATTGGCCATCAATATTAGTTAATTATTGCCTACAAGGAGTTCAGAACTGCTGTCTTTTTTACTGTCGACTTGATGTGACGTCGACGTCGACAATTATAATAATGGGGATTATTTATAAGCTATTACTATTACTAGGGCTTATAAAATGGCAAGTGGGCTTCAATAACAACTCAATTACCGTTCTGTGCTATTTTTAATATCGACTTGATGTGACGACAATGACGACAGCAATTTTTCTGTCAAAGTGATAGTGTAAAATATAATAAATATACTTAATTCCCAAATCAAAAATCTGATTAAATCCCTTTCCACTACTTCATTCTTCCTTAAAATGTGGAAATGTGTTCCCAGTTAATTATTTTATTAACAACCAAATAAAGAGAAGAAAAAGAGAAAATTTCCTTCCATTCTAGTTTATTTATTATTAGTCGGTATTAATTATTCAATATTGATTTTATACGATTTAACAAATCACTGCCCATTTCAGCTAAGTGCTACTGTCAGCTATTATGGTTGCATCTGTATGTGTGTGTGCCTCTCTGTGCGTGTGCGTGTGTATGTGTGTGTTTTGATTTATTTTTAACCCCTTTTGTGTGTAAAGCAGTCCTTTTCTTTTGACATAAAATGTATGCGTTATTATTGTCAGTTCCACCTTTAGGCCACGGACGTACAAACATACATACATTTTTTTCCACTTAATATTTAATCATGTTTACTTGTCAATTGCAGCTATCACAAGCTCTCAAACAAAAACACAATTGCACAAGGCTTCATAGATACAACTACATACACACTTACACTTATTCACCCGTTCCCACCACTAACGCCCGCCCGCTGCTCAGCAGACGAAAACGAATGAAAACAAATGAAACACAACCACTTAATAAAATGTAATTGTGCATGTTCAACTATTGAACTTTTAAAGAAGTGGAAGAAAAAGAAAGGGTGTCGTATTTAACTGAAACGAATTTATTATACCCTTCACTAAGTGGATTTAATTTTATGATATTTTTAATTTTTTTTCTTGTATTTTAAACGAGAGATTATGCGTAAATGGAAATTACAGTGAACTCTTAGTAATACATACTAACTAAAAAGAAAATCAAGGCTGTCCGTTAAAGGTTACATTTTTCTCAAAGTGTGATTTTCGTGTGACTTGAAATCCATATATATTCCAAATTAAAAGGAGACTGGATAATATTTGGAGGTTACACCCTTTGGTCACTTTGAAATCTACCTAGTGAATTTTCTACTAGTTCTAGTCGTGAGTTGAGCAGTTATTTAATCGACCATTGTGTGTATATCAATAATATCTCTACATATATAAAAATTACGTGTATTTTCGTGATCCCTAAACTCAAAAACTACTGGACCGATTTTGACAAAACTTTATATATGTACATGCTCTATGGGGCGTTAGGAGTGTTTCTGTGTAGTTTGAAGTTCGTCCGACAGATAGCCCAATATTTAGTTTTTTTGTGTTTTGCCCGATAGAGATTAGCGCGATAAGCCTATGCTGTGTTTCGCTGAAGGCGTTGGGTCCTCAATCAGCGTGTAGTGGCGTTAATTAGACCGATACCGTTTTAGTGCACCTTTCATTTTTCTGCGAAATATCAATCCGCCATGACTTTGCAACGAAACCAGACTTGCAGTGAAAATAAAATTTGAAGGCAAAACAACGTTTGTCCGGGTCAGCTAGTATAATATATAATGTCGTGCAACTCTTTATAGAAATTATAAATTTATTTAATTCGGTATAAGCAACTTTTTTCAAGAATATATTTTATATATAAAAAATTTTTGAAATTATTTTCTTTTTTTATGTAAATCGCATTAACATTTTCTTCTCCCTCTTCTCTCTCCCTTTACAGAAAATATTTCATTGTCAATTGATTATAATTTCATTACAACGGGGGCAATAAAAAGGCTTAACACTGGACCATAAACGTGTTGTGGAAGGGTAATGGCGGCCTCCACTCAAGGAGAAATTCGAGTGGGTCCCGGCCACCAGGTAAACGATGTCTATGTACGTACATAATTCACAATTTTCACGGTAACAATTCTACTTGTGACTTTTTTTTTGTTTATCCAAATCTTTTTTCTATATATGTATATGTATATATTTTTTTCAAATTAAATTTAAAAATTCCAAATTTATTTCCCGTAAAATATTAACATTTACTAACGATATTGTAATTAACCGAAAATACAGAAGTGAAACAGTTCACAAAAGTGTACTAAATGTTGTATAGGTTGTATGCATATGATGATAAAATTTTATAAAACATACCAACCTGCTGTTGATAATCTCCTTATAAAAAAATGAATTATAGAAATATTTTATTTGTATAATTTATTCGAACTTTTTATTTTATATTTCTTTATATTTGCAAGTATAATCTAAACTTGGTGTTCAATTCTTTATAATATAAAAAAAATTATTATTAAAAATTCATATGGAAAGTACACAAAGACGCACTAAAAAAAATGATGGAACTGTTTTTTTTCATAATAGCGAACTAAGGGACCAAATGACCTCAGTCATTCGCGGCTAGAGTACAAAAATGTTAAAACTCAGCCGGTGTATAGTGGGTTGTGTAACTTTTTCGTTACCAACGTCAATACAAGTTAAAACTTGTCACTAAAACATTGATGGACAAAATTGTTTTACACTTGTGTTAGTGAGATAATTTGAGGGTACAGTGACAAGCAAAACGAAACAGAAAGATTTTCGTATAAGGAACTAATTTAAACGAAATCGTTTACATTAATGCTATCATGACAGTTTCGTAAGAGCAGTATATGTTTCAAAGACGTGGAACTAATTTTATTACGTTGTTTACTGCAAATGAATTTTAAGTCCGAAAAAATTTTTTCACATAAGTGGTCGGAAAAAATTAAAGAATTTTTTTTGAGTTCAGGATAGGCCAAGGCGTCCAAAGTTTTTCAAAATAATAACCTGTCTATTTCCGGAAAAGCTTTTAACTCGCTTCGTAATATTACAAGTTCTGATTGTATTTTGAATTCATATTTAGTAACATCAACATTAAAAGGGTTTTCAAAAAGTTTCAGAATTTGTTTTGTGTTATCTATATCCTCAAATCTATCTTCGAAATTGAAAAAAATGTTTTGAAAAATATTAATATATTCCAGGGTTTCAACCTTTTCGTGCTCGTCCAAAATTAGGGATGTTTTAGGAAATTCTTTGAAGTCACCTAACTTAATTTGTGATAACAAATATAATTTAGATTTGAATTGTAAATTTTTTTTGGACAAATCGTATATATTATTTTCCTTGTCTCTTAATTCTAAATTAAAATCATTAGGAAAACCAGTCGTATCTACCAAAAATGCTAAGTCTGTAATAAACTGATCATTTTTGAGATGGTCTGATAAGCTGTTATCAATTTTTTCCAACACTGTAATTGAAAAAAATGTATAAGCATCAAGCTAACATGTGCACTCGCCAAACTAAAAACTAAAGAGCATAAGAAAACAAGGGGCGTGGATTATAAACAATTGTTTGATGAAATGTCCATCAATGCACTAAAATATTCATTGCGGTAAACAGTATACCAATGGCAAGTGAAAGTATGGATTCACTATTTATTATTTATAATTAATCAAGCCTTATTTATAAATGTTAAATTTATAAAGTCTATCATTCACCAAAATTTTATTAACCTTTGGGTATTTTCTTCAGGGAGAAAAATATTTAAACAAAATTTAAATTTTATATTGGCTGTTTGCATTATCATTTTGAATATTTTTTTCATGATTGTTTTTATAGTCTGCATTATCATATTGTGCACTGCATTATCAATCGTAGTACATTTTTAGGCAACATGATCGATCGAGTTTCAAAATTTCCCCCCTTGAAAGACCATTAAAATATTGAATAAATAGTGAATTTATAAAACTTTTATAAATATACAGTCGGAAAAAAAGAAAATATACTAAATTTAGTATAAAAAATCCTTTTTAAAATTTAGTTCAAAAAATAGTTTCCCAAAACGATTTTATTACGCTTAACGAAAAATTAATTGACTTTAAAAACACATATATATATATATTATAAAAATATAGTAAATATGTATTAAAATTGAGGAATTTAAGTCATAAAAATAAAAAAAATTTGTTTTAGTAAAATATATTTAGTTAAGGAAATGATTTACTCTCGAATAGTTCATACAATTGTTCGTTCATATGTAGTTAAAAGTTGTAAATCTGTTTAAGTTCAAACTTTCCCCTCATTTAGTAAAAAAAAATTACTAGAAATCAGAAAACATTTTCCAAGAGGTATTTCTTAGTTCATGACTTACTGGTTCTTAGAAAAAGTTACTAAACTAGTCTGAGAACTAGAATTTATAAAAATTCCACACAAAAAAAAATCATAAAAATTGCTAATATTTTACACAAATTTTTCAAGAACTTAGTCAAAAAAAAATACTAAAATTAAGTAAAATTTTTTAGGAATTAAGGATTTTCTTAAAATTAATATTAAATAAAATGTTTTTACTAGTAGCAAGGGACTTTTTTTTATTGAATTCCAGTAAATAATGACTTTTTGAAGTCAAATTTTGTAAATTTGCTTACATTTTTGGGTGTACAGAAATTGTTCCGGTGACCAAATAACACACTTAGAAAAAGTTCTATTTTGTTTCGCCATTTGATTTACGAATTTTACTTATGAATGGTATCCCATGTCGCCCACCCAAGGAGCGCACAACAAGCCTTCACTGATTTAAGTGTATGTCGTATGACATGGGCTATCACACCCCTCTAATCAACCTAACCTAAACCTAACCTATGTCGCCCACTGTACAAAAAATTTTAATTCGGTATGCTATAGTCATTTCACAGGCGATACACCCAATTGGACCGCTTTCGGAAAACATTGTTCTATAGTTCGCTGTAAGCATCTCAGAGACTCCATTGGCAGATGTATTTAAATTTAATCTCGTTATCTGCCGTTATAGCATAACCCTACAGTGCTCTGAATGTGAACTTAATACGTCCACCGCCCATGCATGTCAAGTGTCATTGTACCAGAGAGGTAGAATTTTTCGGGCTATACGCAATCTCCTTGCCGGGGTAATGGAACTGTCTATCTTTCACAGCAAGCGAACCATTGCCAGACCAACTCTGAAGCTGGTTTTCTTATTTAGCAATAACGTCTAGTAATCTAAACTGCTGGTATGAGGAGTAGTCGAAATCCAGCCAATGACACTGATCCATACACTCGACTTATTAATTAATGACTTTCTGCTATTGGGTTTCAACCACTGCCGCCATGTAATGCCCGATGGCGCTTTATAAACAACCAGTCCAGCATTAGTCCTGGTTGCTAATAGTTCCTGTAGTATCGATAGGTCTTTGGTCAAGTGTGATTTAAAATTCGGAAACGCTATTGAAGAACGAAATTCGAGTTACTGTATTCGAAAATGTCTTCTAATCTCTCAAACGGGTGAAACGAATGAGCGAATTGAAAATAGTTTCTAAAAGAAAATGATGGAAGACAATGGCTTAAACTCGATGACTAAAATCTAGATTTTCCTCTATTTTATACAATAAATATTTATAAACGTATCTCTTTATGGCTTTCATATGATATACATATTTTTTTTACAAAATCTTCCACGTGGAGTGTATCGCAATATTGATGTCAATAAATTTATGTATATGAGAATTGAACCTCAAGCACGATTAGAAATATAAGTATATAAGAACATATTTTATTAAAAAAAGAAATTGTAAACATTGGCACATACAACATGCAACAGTTAGTACATACATATACTCGTATCCCTATGAACTATTTCACTATTTTGAATTTTATTATCTAATACGAAATATTTTCAGTAGGCAATTTATTATCTGACATTTCTTAATTTAGAATGCCTCTGTAATTAATCATAATTAATTAATATTCCCCCTTATTATGGTTGTCGACGCCGACGTCACATCAAGTCGACAGTAAAAAAGACAGCAGTTTCTGAACTCCTTGTAGGCAATAATTAACTAATATTGATGGCCAATTGTAATTTTATAAGCCATAGTAGTAGTAATATCCTATCAATAATATTTAATAGTTCTCGATCCCACAATTGCCAATATATTGATGCGCCTTGGTGTGACGTCGACGTCGACAACCATAATAAGGGGGATTATGTTTTGCCAGATTATGAGCAAATTCACAAAAGTGTACTAAATGTTGTATTTGTTGTATGTATTAAAGTTTTTATAAAAATGTTAAATAACAAGTTCTGGTCAATATTTGAAAAAATCAGCAAGAGAATTTTTTTAATAAGCGTCAGAATGTACAATAGATATAATAATTAGTATACTTATGTGAACTCACTTTATGTATTCGAGTAGATGGTTGTATTATATGTCGATCAATTTTTTTAAATATAAATCTAGTTGTCTCTAAAAACGTCTTGCATAATGGGAAAAACGTAAATGGGTTATTTGAATGGGAAAGTAACAGAGAAAGTTATAATTGATGGCACATATGCACCTCGAAGGAGGTATCAAAACACGACTGGCAATTTCTTAACAATGGAAAGTTTTTCTTTTTCCAAAATAAAATTGAGAACATGTTGCACAGATCGTCATAAACATATTCGAACTTGAATATTGGCCGCTGTGGCGGACTCTCTTTGCGCCAATATCTATCTGTTTGGTGGCTTGAAATTCTAAAAGAACGTACTCAAACTGAAACTTTTCCATAACGACAAACGAACTGAAGGCGAAATTTATATTTAATTTTATTAACAACCAAGTCAGATTTTATTAATTATTCGACTTGTCTTAAATGGTACATAACGAAATGGCAAACTTTAATAAATATTTAACAAATGCATGACATTTCTAACATTGTTTTGACAGAATTGCCAAATTGATAAAAAAATAAACGGTTGTTACTATCTATCTTGGCATCATTGTACACAAATAAATTAATGTCAAGTAAATAAATGTCATTTCACTCTGCATTTACACATGAAAGTGATTTCTTGAAACTTGCATATACGCATTATTAGCGAAAACTACAGAAATAATCGAATTCCATGAAAGTTTCTTGAAGGTTTACACAACAAATTGAAAGCTTATTTTTATAATGATGTCAAAGAGAAGAACTTATGGCTAAAGTTACTCTCCTTCTAGAGTTGAAAACAAAAGAAGAAGAAAGCGAAAACTTATTCAAAGTTCTCAAGGGCATTCATTACGCAGGTTGAACTTCAGGAAATGCATTATAATTAATATTTATTTTTCTATATTTTCATAAGATTTAGGTGCCAAAACAACACAAATTATTTTCTTTATACATACTTGGAAAAAGAATTATTCGTATATACATATATATGCAAAATAAGTTGAATTTATAATTTTTTTTACTGAAATTTCATATAAAAGTTTTCCATGAGCAGCACTGTTCATCTCTCTGTCATTTTGCTTTCAGAAAGTTTAAAATACGATTGAAATGTCTTCTTAAATAAATGAGGGGGTTATGGAATAATAACTAAGTATTTTGAGCGGCCACTTTGTTCTGAAGATTTGCCACTACGTCTCTATGGGACCAAAATGCAAACATATGCTTTCAAATAAAAAGGAGGAGTTATTGGAGATAATCCATATTTCAGGACCAAACAAAAATAAATGAATGAAAAATATATACAAACTGATAAAAATTTTTTAATTTTCAATCAATTTCAATTCTGAACACTCCCACTGTTATAGTCAGCAAGATACATATACGGTAATAATTTATAACTTTGTATGATATGGATACTTCCTCCTAGTCCTATCTAGTGGGTTTTTCTTAAGACTGAATGCATTGGATGCAGAGTAAACCACACACCAATTTTAAACACTATCACTGTTATAATCAACTAGATATAAGATAATAATGTATTATTTTGTAAGGGAGGTAACCGTCCCAATGGTCCTAACCAGTAAGTTTTTCTTGGAATTGTGTGCCTTGGATGCAGAGTAATCAAAACGCCAATTTTGAACACTATAACTATTATAGTAAGCAAGATATGATATGACAATGTACTATGCTGTGTTGGAGGTATCCTTCCCCCTGCTCATATTTAATTAGTTTTTTTTTCTTGTGGATGCAGAATAGCACTCGCACCAATTTTGATTGTTCGTTATTATAGTCAGATAGATATACGATAATTAGTTATTGCTTTGGGCGGGAAGGTAGCCTTTTTTTCTGGTCCTAACACATATTGGTTAAAGTGGGACCAAGCTGCAAGCGTGCCTCATCAAACGAAAAAAAATATTAGAAAATCGGTTCAGAAGTGATTGAATTATTCCTGTTATAACATTAAAAAAAAACAGACAATATGATTTTCTGAAATCGGTTAAAAAAAGAAACCTTATCGCAATGATAAGCCCAGGTTGAAATTATTAGAAATGAATTTGCAATAGTTCCGGATTATCACAACTTTTGAATCTTTATTGCTTTTTTTTTTTGAAGCTCTTATTTTTTTATTTTTTACCAAACTTAAAATGTTCGTAAAATTATATAAATTTTTTATTTATTTGCAAAGTTGCGGTTGTTCGCTGTATAATATGCAGCAAAACAATAATATGCAAAAAACAAACAAGTGCAAATCAAACGAACTACAGCATAAAACTAATTTAACAAAAACTTTAATCATATAACGATTGATCAAAATCCGAAGTTTGGATTTTATTTATTAAAGTTAAAAAAAGTAAAATATCAATTAATTTCATTTAATTACAAACGAGTGCAATGACTTGGCATCCATCAGTTGTTATTTATTTATCTATTTTTTTTTTGTTAGTAAAGAAATTATTATTATTGAAAATACTTAACGCGGTAGAGACAAAAGCATTGTTAATAATAAAAACATATTTTTTTTTTAATTTTACTCGAATAATACTTCATATCAATATCTCTTTAAATGTCGCGTATAATGATTGTTAAACACAACTGCATCAATTTATTGTTTAGAATGTACGATATTGAAATACAATAGCTGCTGATCATGAAGGCATTTTATTTTATTTGCTTTAATTAATTGTACTAATTGTTTTTATGTTTACCTGTTTCGTATTGTACGAGGGCTGTTTGATAACTCCACAACTTTTTGGTTTAAAAATAAACACGTTTTATTTCGCAACATACATTTCCTTCAACCTCTATACATTTAGTACAGTGTCTATCTAGTTGCTTCCCCCCATTTCTTAAGGCCCTCCAAATAAGCTTTTGTTGCAATAATCCCCCCGATTTTCGACTGCAAATTCGACAGTTTGTACTAGATTAAAGAAAAATGTTGCTCGGTATCTTTAGTCTATTACAAACTATCGAATTTGCAGTCGAAAATCGCCAAACACGATAAGGGGGAATGACATTTTCATTAGACGCAAGTCATTGACCGCCCAGCCGATAACAGGATATAGTCTGAAGAGTATGCTAGAATGGGGAATGGGAGTAACAGTTCGTAGCCTAATTCATGGATTTTTGCAATAGAGACTACATACGTGTTCATCCGTGTATTGCGTTGATGGAAGAGCAATTTTTTTCTCTCTAGATGTTTTAATTTTTGCTTCAAATTAATATTGAAATTGTCCAAAAGTTCTGAGAACTATTCGCCGGTAATCGTTTTACCTTTTATAAAGTAATCGATCTGAATGACATGGCATACATTACAAAAAAAAAAAATAAAAAATTGTCATGACCTTGTTGGCCGATATACCCACCTTAAGACTTCTTTGATACACGTCCACCCAAAGTAATCCACTGTTTTGATGGTTCTTTTGTCTTTCAACAGACGTGTTTGAATCCGTGTTTCGTTCACAGCTACAAAACGCCACTGCAAAACGGTTTGGCACTCATCGCTCGGATATTTTTTTCATATCCAAATATTCATGCCAAACTTTATGTATCCATTCGCTCGAGATGCCTACAGCTACCTCACGCACAGTCATTCCACGATCGTTCAATATCATAGTTTTTATCGAATGTTTCTGGCGTAACAAGTACTTTTGGGCGACCTGAACGTCTGGCGTCATTTGTGCTGGTACGATCACAATGAAACTCAGTAAACAACTTTTTAACTATTGTAATTAATGATGCAGAATCCCCAGAGTGTTTGTCAAGCTGTCAAGTGTAAAAATTAATGTTTAATCCAGCACATTAGATTCACCTTCTTCCATTTTTTTTTAATTAACAAGGTGGTCTACTCTCAATGGGGGTCAGAAACAAAGTGATTATACACCGACAGTAGTCTAGTAATAAATAACAGTTAAAGGGAGCAGTAGTGCATTGACAGCTGTTGCGCTGGAAATACTAAAAGTCACGGAATTATCAAACTGGCCTCGTATGTATATACATATACATATGTGGTATATCTATGTATGTATGTATGTACATACATATTTATACTGTACACTATATCCATGCATATGTGTACATATGTATATTTTTGTTGTTTTTAATATAATAACACCGAATCCATAAATATGCAATTAACCCAACCCAATGTTTTCCTTATAGTCCACAATCTTCCATCCCACTGTATCAGAATGTGTTTGTAAGTGTGTAAGCAGTAGAGAGAATACCAACATATACACATACATATATAATTGGCTGTTTAATTTCTAATTGGCTTTAGTAAATAATAATTATTGTAATAGAAATTTGTATAATGTTGGCATTTATTAAAAGTTTGAAAAAATGCATAAAGACCAAAACAACAAACAGTTTATGAATTTGCTTTGTAATAGACGCACCCCCTGGGGCCCCTCTAAAAGGACAGAATGAATAAAATTAATCTGTATGGTGCACCGGGAGTGTGTGCCGCAGAAAATTATTAAACATGGAAGTATATTGCATCTGTAAGTAAGTGTGTGTGTGTGTGTTGTTAATAAAACTAGATAATTCTTGTGATTAGTCAGATACCAGGAGTGGATTTGTTGGAACTTTATTTAGTGGCTATACTCGTATAAGCACTCACATTCCAACTTTTCGTTCAATTTTAATTGAAAATTAAAAATTTCAAAGACTATGGTTCATTAAATTAACTTTGAGTAGAAAATTGAATCAAACATTAAAGAATTAAAGTCCAAAAGACTTATGGACTGCCACTCGTCCATAAGTCTTTTGGAAAAGTTTTCAGAATTTAAAATTAAGTGGGTTTGTTTACGAGTATACGATGTTTGTAAAAAAAAAGTAATACGGCTCTAATATGGAAATTCATTATTTGGGATATTCTCCCCAACTAATCGTTAGAAACAATTAGAGCCTTTTGATTTTTCTATGTAATATGGCTCTTTGAATTTAACATATTTTCGACTATTGCATGACGATGAGGCATCTGCTAACGACTGAAAAGGTATAGATTTCACCGCTGAAAGAGCTGCAAAAAAGTACTCATGGATTAATGCTTCGTAGATTGAATAAAACTTCTGAGGGGTATAATTTTGAAGGGAGCAACATAATTATTCATGAATAAATTAATATATTTTGTAATAAAAATAAAAAGTTGCCTCATTTTTTGTAAACACCTCATAAATTGGGTGTGCGACCAATACGAGCTTTTATTTTGTTTGTTACTTTGTATACATGGTGGGCGCAAATGTAATATTTTAATTTGATAATGTCAAAACAACTGGCTGAAAATTTGTCCATAAGAACTCCACGTTCTTAAGATGTGTATCGCTCCACTGTTTGTTGACAACTAATTTTCTGTATATTTATATCATAAATGTCAAAGCACACTGACAGTTGGCGCCATCTGCAAAAATGGCAGCCAATTGAAATTATGACATTGATTTTATTCTACACTTTTTATAAAATTTTATTTATTTATTTTTTATTTTATTTTTATTAAGTGTTTCCATATCTTTTACTTTGTTTATTTGTTTTTTTAACTTATTTTAATTTTTTAATTATATTCTGTCTTTGACTATTTAATTTTTACTCTTATTTTAAAATTTTTATTTAAATTTTGCTAATTCTTTTAATACAAGCGAATTTATCTAATATATATTTAAATTTGCGTAAATACGTTGAATTTTTATTAAAAACTATGAAAATGTTCTAAGATTTTTAAAATACATTTTCAAAACGTTTGTAACAAGATTTATAATCGAGCAATTTCATTCTTAGAAGAGAAATTTTCGGAATATGTAATTGAAAAAATACTACTCTCAAAATTTTACAACTTTATGTTTTACAACTACATAAGTATATGTTTTACGTCGCATTTAAAAAAGTAAGAAAAGTGATAAAATGTATAAAATTGATTCCACAAAAATATTCCTAGTTGTTTGGCAAAAAGACTGTTTTCGTACGTTATCGACATTGTTACCTCTAGAACGAATAAACCAATTCTTTTAAACTTTGTGGTAATCGCAGCAGTTTTTAGAATCTCGTAAAATTACTTAATCTATAAAATTAATACTTAGCCAGAAATTTATGGAAATTTTCAGACGATATATGTACATATCTCGAACGAATCAATATGAACTATATGAACTACATAAAGCCGTTCGTACATTATCATAATAGCCACAAAGGACCTTCGAACTCAATTTTCTAGAAATTTGACGAATTCAGTAACCTCCCATTTTTTATGAAGGAAATTAAAAAATAATTCTAAAGAAAGCGGTTTTAAAATGTTCAATTTAAAATAATTAAATATACTTCTTGAAAAAGGTGAGTTTACCAGATATATGTATAAATGAATTGACGAATAAATTTGCAAACAAAAAACGTTTGTGACGTTCTTGCAGAGAAAATTTAAATCCATTTATAAATTGTAGAAAAAGTATAAAAAAATAAGATTTTGTATTATTATTTTGTAAATTTTTTTTGAAGACTGTTAAAAAATTTCAAACTCTAATAAATGTTATCATTATTTTAATACCCAAATCCTCCTCCTCGTTTGTTCATTCGCTTCCTTGTGGTCCTCTCATTATTACATTTCATATCATTTGCATTAATTTTAAGCGAAAATCTTAACTAAATATGAATTTGATCATTATATGTATTATTATTGGTACATATCCATTATGTCTATATTTACATATGTATCATTTTAACCAACATATCAGTATGAAATAAATAACACAAAGCAATTATTTTATAAATATAATCAGATGTATTATATGAACAAAATTATCATTTAATTAAATTAACAAAATTAATTTATTTGTTAGACTTTTCCATTATTCCAAAAAATATATATAGAAATATATTTTTTTGATTTTTTCCACTAATTAACTTTTTTTATACCTTCCATATTTATATCAAAATCCTTTCAACCAACCAATCAACCAACCTATCACTTCAACTACAAATCAATCAACCAACCAATACATCACCACCAAAACTACTACTACTACTACTACTATTATTATCAACCAACCAAACAACCAATCAATCAACCAACCAACCAACCAACCAATCAACCCACATACCTACTCTGCTCTTCTTTTATTACTATACTACTACTACTATCGTACTACTACTCCATATGCACTCACTCATATACACCAAAAAACACAAAAGGCAAAACTGCCCGATTATAATCCAATTTCAAGCTTCCCTGTTGACAAGGAAATCGACGAACGTGAATTAGAAATACCAAGATGGAGTCCAGGTGCTATGGCAGATGGCGATCTTTTGATGTTCTTGCGTGCAGCTCGTTCAATGGCTGCATTTCAAGGTAAATATCCACCGGAAGAAATACTAAAAAGTAATGACACACAAAAATCTTATTCTTGAACGGAATTTGTATTTTATTCATGTATTTTCTTTCTCCATTTTGGCATTGCAGGAATGTGTGATGGTGGTCTAGAAGAAGGTATTGTGGCAGCAACACGTGATGACACAACTATTAATGCACATGACGTTGTAAGTACACCAAATATACATGCTTACATACACATGCGTACATACATACATACGTACATACATACTTACATGCATACGTACATACATTCATGCATAAATAAATTCATATCTACATATGCATACATACATAATTGTTCACACCAATCTCATGCTGTAATAATTCATTATTTACTTTAAAAAACAAAAGTCAAATGCTGTTTCTACAATTCTTTCCTTCAACATGAAAATACATAATTCACTTATTTAGAAAATTTCTATAAAAAATTTTTTGAACGTGTTGAATAAAAGGATTATAGAAACACGGCATTTTTACTCATTAAACTAAACGACAAGAGTTTGAAATATTTTTTTAACTGCTTCATAGAAATTGCTAATGAAAAGAACATGTAACAAATTTATATATGGATTCCAAAGTAGGATCTTTAGAAACACTTTGAGATTTTAGTAATATCGTAACAGTCGTTTTACATGGACAGTTGGACTAAAAAAAAAATGCCCGTTTTGATCAAAATCGATTTAACAAATTCGCGCTAAATGAAGAACGCTTGCTTGTAATTATTCCTTTTTTTTTGGTATAGTAAATAGTTTATCGATAATACACTTACCAAACGCTGGCTAACGAGCTGCTAAAATTTGACCAATAAGCTGCTGATATCTCTTTCCATTCAGCCGCTTTTTTCTTCGTTATAGTTTTTTTTGTTCTTCTATTTTTATATATTAGCGATTTTCACTCTTTTGTTTAATTCTACTTACATACAACGATTTTTCACTCCAAGTGAAACGAAACAGCTGATTTTTGTTTACAATTGTATTTTTTGTTACTAGTCAAACAACAACCTTTTGATAAAATACGTAAATTCACAATTTAAGGTGAAACGAATTAATTCTTTCAAAAATTTTGGAAAATGTAAGGCGAATGTGGAACTATTCATTAACAAATGCGAGAATTGTCTTATCTTACCATACATATGTACATAATTAAACTAAAAGCAAAAAATACTGACCTTCGTAGACTAGTAGGTAGTATACTAGACTCGTAGTGCGAAGGTCCCAGGTTCGAATCCTGCCGCAGAACTCTGGCAGTTTGTGTCTGATAATTAAAAAACTTGCATAAACCTGGGGGGTTACTCTCTATTGCGATGCGTAAGCTAGTTCGATGCGTTTTATATTTTATTAGCGCAAGATATTTAGTTTTAACGAAGGATTTTAACATACGCTTTTGTATTACAGAGTAGACTGATGCCAGATTTGCGAAAGGAAAATGAGTAAACGCAATAAAGGATACCAATTATCCGATTAGGTACCATTTTTCTTACGCATCGCAATAGAGAGTAAACCCCCTGATGGGTCAAGTTGCACGATCTCGGTGGATTGTTCACATCACTTACACGTGAAATTACCAAGCCCTTAAATTACTCGTGCAGAATGTCCAATGTGAATTGAAATCCACATGTCTTTAGTGTCCATATCATTCAATTCAGGCCAAAAGAAACTGGTAATCATCGACTTATAGCTCGCGCCGTTGACCATGATGGCGTGGCCAATGTAGTTCTCAAAGAAATATGGACCGATGACGGCGCCAGCCCGAAATCCACACCAATCAGAGACTTTTTCCAGAAGCATTGTATGCTCTTAGATCTCATGTGGATTAGTATCGCCCAAAATTCGAAAATTTTGTTTGTTGACGTACCCATTCATCCAAAAGTGCAGGACGATTATGACGATTGTAAAATGAAGGAAGCGCTCGGAACGTTACTCGAACAGAACTTTTGATTCATATAATTTTATCATTTGCACGTGTTGTTGAACGCTATATCCGTGTCTATGATGGGTAAAAATCAATTCGACAGTTGTAACTTCAACAATATGGCCGCTATCAAATGTCGGAAGTCCTTATTGGGATACCAAATAGTTCAATTTAATGTGCGTTTCTACTGTTTTAATAAATCCAAATCTTAACTTTGTAAAAATTTTAAGACTCCTATTGTCATACATCTCTGATTAAAATGCTTTAGTAAATTTAAAATGGCCTTTCTATGGTTTCTTTTTTACCAGTAAATACATTTTATTGGTACCATATTGTAAATATTAGTACTTTAACAAACAAGACTGAAAACCGCTAATATAAATCGTTTTAGTAATGTTATAAATTTTTTTTTGTTTTGCCTTTGAATTTAGTCCAGATGCTTGCAAAATAGAATAAATATTAGATGCAGAACTAATTAGGTTAAATGCCGTCAACAAATTTAAAAAAAAAAAGTTAAAAAGAGAACGGGTACATGCAATGTGATTGCTTCGGAACTATCTTCGCTACACATGTCTCCGAAAAAACTACGTGGGTGATAGAAATGCCGATTTCTAATGGTGGTTGGGTCATTCCCCAACACCATTCATTTCCTTCCACTTTTTAACGTTTGCAACAGTTGTCCGCGTGCTGGGGCGTCTGTAGCGACGATCATCATAAACATTGTCGTCTGTTTCTTGGAAAAGATTGTACTATTCATAAGATTTTTTTACTTACAGTAGGCTCACCGTATACTACCGCCAATATTTCAAGAGTTTCGCAACAATTAATTAAATTTTTCACAAAATTATATTATTATAAAATCCTCGCTAAATTTTTTTGCCCAACAAAAAATCGCCGAGCACTACAAACACTTCTATTCTTGCTCTTTTTAATACATCTCGTATATAATATTGTTAGTGTCACGCCAAGTAGCAGGGGACTAGAGAAGTGACTCACCAAGAATCTATTTAACTGTATAGGTTTTTATCATATCCTCGCTCTTGTAAACTAGGATTTGCTGCATACATTTGGATAAATTTTTCCATTCCAATTATTACATTAGCATCTAATTAAAACATAATATTCTCTATTTCATTTCGTCGAAAATTTCACTTCTATTTGTTTATGGCAATGTCAGTCATATTAACAGTTATTGCTATGCTTATGGTGAAGCAGGTTTTGTCAAGCAATTTGGGGACTCTCGTACCAGGCTTTTTAGAGTCTACTTTTTCTATTTTACTTAAATATTTTTAGTAAAACTATAAGTATTTCCCGATCATGATTGGCTCACCACTGCCAATGAAAATAGAGGTTTTAACAGTTTTGAAAGTTTTCTATGTGCTTGTTTTTAGCTGACACCTCCAGTAGAATTTTCATTATTAGACCCTTCTGAAAAAAATTTAATTATAACATATTTAACTAGAAGAAGAACTATATAGTTCAAAGGCTGGGCAAGTCTAATAGGGGATCATGTGTTCACGGTCAAAATCCAAACGTTGAAGATACCCATGGAACAATGATAATCTTTTCCTTAGAAACTCTTCAGCGTCCTATACCTTAACACGGGAAGTAAAAATTCCCAACATCAACTCCTTAAGCATTTAATGGTACACAATAGCGTAAATCAGTAGTACGCGTTGATAGAAAACTCCAATGAAAAATTATAACGCCGCATAGTTAGTCGGCGTGCAAGAATGAGTCGTAATACTATTGAAGACTGCATAACAAACATCCCAATTTGTTTAGATGTGAAGGTGCATCATGTAGTCCGCTGTGTGGCACGTATCACCACCGTACTGGAACCACATATCTTCTACGTTCATATCGTTCTATTTGGGCCAAAAGAAATCGATTATCATCGTTTTGTAGCGTTCACCTCGTTGTTATGGTCTCACAAAAAAAAAAAACTAATAAAAAACTACTAATGACGCCGTCGGCAAAAATCTACACTAAACAGTAACTTTCTATGGATGCAGTCTATGGATGCAGTACCAGCTTGCGAACCTCGTGTGGGTTGGCGTCATCTCATATATGGCAATTTCACCATAGCCATTCATCCAGAAAAATACCTCTTCGATAAAAAAAAAATTACTTTTCGGCTAAAATATCGAGATACGAGAATACGACCTGTTCTCGTATCAGCGCATGATACGCTTTTCTGCATTTTAAGTTTCATACAAAACTTTCTTTAATAACAAAGTATGTTTGTCATCTCTAGCTGTCAGAATCAACTGACCTGGTTTCACGCCGCTTATGATGCTTAAAAAATAGATATTATATCTGCGAGTAATTTTCGCATTTTATGCGTCAACGCAACCTTCGTTTTAAAGTTCTGTAGAGCGTATAGGGCGTAGAATGCGTGGAGTGGACTCTTCCCATATTCTAGTTGTCTTTTCTTTTGCCTCTCCCTTTCTCTATCTCTGTTTCTCTCCCACACAAAAGCTCAGGAATTGCACGTAGCCCGGCAAACTTCAAAATTCACCTTTTCTTTTGAACAGACCACGTACATAAATATATATTTATAAGCAGAAAGTATACATCAGCAGAGGTAGCTTCAAAGCGCAATAATAAGCGAACGAAATTCGCCTAAAAAAGCTGTTCTATTAATACCATTTACTAAGAGTCAATTCGCCTTATGTGACATTTAAGAGTTTAACTTTTAGGAGTTACCAGACGCATTAAATTTTGTTGTGAATAAATTTTGTGCCAGTGTTACTAAGACATTTTTGACATTCCGGTTAGCAGCTAATTATACATAGTTTATAAACTGTAGCTACCTTTTGGTTATGAATTTTTCTGAAATATTCATTTGCTTGATAACATACATAGAAATTATTGTAGAGTCTTCTCACATAATAAGACTTCAAATGTTGAAATAATGCCCTAGCGGTACGATTACTTCAACAAACAAAATTTTGTCGGAAACTTGATAACTTAATTAAGTCTCCAATATTCGATAGTGAAGATACCGATTAAGCACAAAATTCATAAAGGGACATATTTTCATAGAAGAAAGAGTCCTTGTTCGGATGTAGGGCAGCCTAGATTAATGTTACCTAGATTAATGAAGCTCTAAGGAAGGGAAGAAAATGGGGTGAGCACATTGAAATAAGATGCGGACCTCGCAAGAAGCGGCAAAATTTCGCAAAAAACGACAAAAGATATGGAAAAAAGGGATCGCCGTAATGATGTACGGAAGGATGGCGGGACCACGAATGTGGAAGGACTCGTTAGGCGTTGTAAAGACATTAAATATTTTATAAGGAATTCTTGCAAACACACTCCCATCATCTGATGAGTATATGTTCATCGCTTCAACAGTGTAAATATTCGCTCAATTTTGCAATACACCTTGTGAGCAGTCAGTTTTAATGTATCGGTTGTAAATTCAAGTTGAAAATAGTCAATTCGCAATGCGGAAATGCAATAAAAACAAACACTGAATTATTTATTGATACATTTTTTTGCTAATTATTATGAATACATATTTACGTGCGTGTATAATTTTAATTTATAAACTTACTTCAATTTGCTGAATTATTTCCCATTTTGAATTAATTTTTTTCGTTTGGCACACTGACATTTATTTTGTTCTTCTCAGAAATTAACATTCACATAATGTTGATAGCATGATGTAGATCCATACATGGGAGTTTTTAATTAAAAACAAACTACAAAATAATGCTCATAAAATGCATTTTATGTAAAATTGTGTGAATTTTTTAATACATACTTACGTACTTCAATGATGCATACTATGGATAAAGTTAAATTTTAGTTCTGACGACTTCATGTTAGAAATATTTCAAATGTATGTCAAGTAGTCCCACGTATGGAATTAATAGCTCTTTTCCAAAACATTTCAAATGGAATTATATGGTTATATAACATATTTTATTGAAAATTGCCAACAAGAACCATAGGCTACTATAACAACAATAGAATCAACAATAGAATCGGTAGAACCGAACAATTGGTTTGCAAATTGAGGTGCAGATATGTAAATAATTGTGAAAAAACCCCGATTTCAATACAAATAGCCAATCGAACAGATTACAAAACCGAACAACTATGAGTTAATTAAAAACCCAAAATAATCCATTTCTAGTTATATTCTACTCAAATTCTTTCTCAAATAAAATTTTTTGAAAATAGGTTCATAAATGGCCAAAATATGTTATAATAATTATTTCAAATGCAAATAATTTAAAAAAAAAGCTTTTTTTCAAAGTCGGTCCATAATAAATATTTCTGGTGGGCAAATTTCCGGTCCAATTTTCAAAAAAAAAAAAAAAATTATGGGACCAACCTGCAAGCACACCCTTTCAAACATAGTATATAAAGTTAAATGTAAAATCAAGCATATATTTTTTGTTCTATTGTGAGTAACATCTAAGCATCAATTGTGGGTAACATCTAAAACGCATTTTCCGTTTTCATGGCAACATTTGCTTTTTTTTTAGTAGAGAACTTTATTATTCTCATGAAAATTTTAAAAATATGCTCTTAACATTTAAAAAAATATAAGTAAATATGTATATATAATGTAAAAATAGTTCTTTTAATCTAACGTTTGATTCAGAAAATAATAGTGAAAAGTTTAAACACGTTACTACGTTGCTATATTCGGTATACCGAACTTTATATGTTTCTTGATCTAAGTATGAATATTAATTAAAAACAAATCAATAAGTGCAATTCTGTAAAAAACTTCTTTGTTTTCTTTTTTTTATATTGAAAACTAAATAAATTTTTTATTGACATACATGGCTGTATTAAATTTGCTTACATTTCTGCTTTCTATTGTATTTTTTATTATTATTTTTTGTTTCTAACTATTTGTTAAGGGAATATTATTAATTTTCTAACTTTATGTATTGTTTGTTGTGGCTTTAGCTGTTCATATGCCGAAATTTCATTGATCGCTAAACCAATTTGCTAGTGATCTTTAAGCAGTTGACGTTATGTAAGATTTTCGTGACTTTTGTAAATTTTGAGGATTTTTTAATTTTTTTTCCGGAATTCTCTATATAAAATTGTATCTTGGAGTGATTTTTCCCGGAACCCAGCTTTTTTTACAGTTTTTCAAATATTTATTTTCAATCTTTTGCAATTTCTTATGAATTTCAGTAATATTTGCATCAAATTTTATATATTTCGGGCCATAGTTATAGTTTTGGCCCATAGTTATAGTCTAAAAATCTCCAACTAATTTTAAAGCTTCTTATTATGCAATAATAAATGAATAATTACTGGAATAATATTTCAGTGAAGACAGTAAAATGAAGAGGCTAAAGTTCTGAACTCTTGTCGGCATATTTTACCATTCTTTTTAAATATATTTTAAATTATTATATTTTGATAAAAAAAATAGTAATTAATTTTGTATCTAACAAGTCACTAAAATAAAATAAAAATCTTTTCTGTAATTTTAAATTAAATGTTCATAAATGTATTTTTTGATGATGGATAAACAAAATATCATATGAAAAATATTCTCGTTAATTAGAAGGAAAAAAATTCTTACATTTTCTTTATATTAAATTTTACAGTTACATGATAACGGTTACGACCCAGGTAAAGCACTTCAAGCACTTGTAAAAGCACCTATTACTAAAAGTATTGAAAAGAAGTGGTGCGAGGACGAAATAAAAAAATTTATAAAAGGTTTACGACAATTTGGCAAAAACTTTTTTAGAATCCAAAAGGATTTATTACCACATAAAGAGACACCCGAACTAGTTGAATTCTACTATTTGTGGAAGAAGACACCGAGCGCTAATAGCAACCGCCCGCATCGTCGACGCCGCCAAAGTGCACTGCGTCGCAATCGTGTTACACGGGCAAGTAATACACCTCCCAAAAAGGAGGATCCATCAGAACCACAATCTGCTACATCAGCCGCAACAACGACGGCGACGACGACGGCGTCGACGGCGAGTGCAGACAAAGGTCGCGCTTCGCCAGTTGTCAATAAGGAGGAGACCAGTTCTCTGACTGAAGACGACGTAAGCGAGTGCGACAGCGATTCAAGTTTGACCCATAAAAGGGATGAATCACCGTCTAGAATGAGGACGAGAAACAAACAGCAAAACACAACCGGTACAACGGGCAAGTGCGATCAGACTCAGGTGACGCAGCCTCAGCCGACGGCTAATGGCAAGCGACCAAAACGAGGTGCAGAAACCCCGGATAATATTTCCGGCTCTGCTACAACGGCTACAGCTGCGTCTGAAAGTCCTAAAACGCCGACCAAGCCCGTGGCTGAAAGTGGTACGAACAAACGTAAGACTGGACGTCAAGAAACACCGAGTAAGAAGAAACGTAGTGACACCGAGGGTTCCATGGGGTCGGCGATGAGTGCTACGGATACTCCAGACGAAGGTGATAATAATGTTGGTCCGACAGCAATTTCCATAGGATCTAAAGACAAACGTAGGCGACCTGAAAGTCCGGTCGAAAGCACAAACTCCGATAGTCGGTCAGACTCTGCCATGGATGATGGCGAGTCAAATAACACTGACTCTGGCGAGCATCAGTGTAAAAGCAGCAAAGAGAGTTCGTCCAGCAAGGAAGAGAATAGTAGTAGTGGCAATAGCGAAGTCGAATCATCCACCAAAAGTGATAAGAATCTTATGCCGAAAGCCGAATCAAAAATTTCTGAAATCGATATTAAAGATAAAATCAAAAATGTTGACGAAGAAACAAATATACAGGCACCCACTATGGTTTCTGATTCAAGTCTCAAAGACAAAGAACCCAAAGAAGATCCGTTAGCAATTACTACCATAAAACCGCTGCCAGTTATTAGCGCTCCACTTCCTCCGCTAAAAGTGCCGACCGTGGAGGCCCTAAACGCATCTGTCGATCGCAAAGACTTGGGGAAAATGGAAATGATGGACACAGGTGATATGCCAAAAGATATGCTGAAAAAGCTGGCCAATATGAAACAAGAAATTTCAACGCCACCTCAGTTGCCCCCTCAACCGCCACTACCGCCCCCGCAGCAACAGACCATAATACCGGACGTTGTCTACTTTAAGAAAGAACCCAAGGATCTTGATGCCGCATGCAATCAAAATAGCAATGAACCTCAAGATCTCAAAGTTAAAATAGAGGTTAAGAATGAAGACATTAAACCAGCAATTATGGGATTGCCAACGGTTATACCGCCACCAGGTAATCAGGCACCGATATCTTTAACTACAAAGAGAGATGGCCATGAGCCACCAACTCCACTTTCATTAAGCCAACATCAGCAACCACCACCCCATCTGCAGCATCCTCACATATCTGGACCACCGCCCGGCTACATCGTCGAGGGTGGCCAGCTGAAGTTTGCTCCATCTTCACAGCAACAACAGCAGCAGCAACAACAAGGTCTGCCAACGTCTATACATAACGACAGCTCGATGCCACCAGGCAGCGGGCCTCCACTCGGACCACTAACACAACAACAGCCACAACCGAAATATGTTAATGAAATTGATCACAAGTTCCCTGATGGAATTAAATATGAACCTGGCAAATTCGTACCCCAAGATCTTAAGTATACACCTGGACAATTAGACTCTCTCAAGTACAGTCATGAAATGCAGGCGGCAGCAGCAGCAGCGGCAGCCGCAGGAAAATTTGATATGAAATTCATGATAGAACACCAAGGAGGGAAGTTTCCTGGTGATTTATCGTCACATGCACCACCACCAACGGGTAAATCTTCGTATGGCAACGCGGGTGATATTTCTATGAAACATCCAGATCTAAAGGGAGGTTATACTCCCTCAAATCTGGGACCACCTCCAGCGAGTAGTGCATCGGGGCCAGGCGACAATGCACCGCCACCACACAAGTATATGGGTGTCCACCCAGATCAACAACCACCACCATCACATGGTCAACCACCCGGAGCTACGCCTCCACCAGGCATAGCAATGCCCAAGCCACATTATGAGCATCAAGTTCAACATACGCTTCCCAGACCACCTTTCGAGTCAGCTGGTCTAATGATGAAGTATGGCGATCCAATGGTTGGTAAGTATGGACCCCAGGACCTGAAGTATCCACCACCTCAGGGACCACCTACAGACATGAGCACAGGAGGTATGAAGCCATCTTTATATGGCGAGAACCTTATAAAGCCTTCGCCTTACGGTGGAGGTCCACTCGAGTCTGGACTGAAATATCCACCTCCGGAAAGTCCAATAGATGCCTCATCACGATCCACACCCGGTCAGGATAGTCAGAGTAGTAATAGCAGCTCACAGCCTTCTTCACAATTGCAATTTCAGTCACCACATCCTTCACCTCACATGCCATCACCAGCTGGAGGGGGCCTCCCACCTGGCATGCACCCACAAAATTTGGTGTCACCACATGGTGGTCCACTACAACCGCCACCTCCAACTCACCAAAGCCAATTGTCAGTTTTACCACCGGGTTCAACAAGTGGTGGACCACCACCATCACAGGGATCACTTCACCATCCCACACCAACTACAGTTACTTCGAGTGGTGGATTGCCTCTTCTTGGCCAATCTGCTCCTAGTTCAATGCCACAATCTTCTCTAGCTGGAGGTCCTTCGCATAGTATCACTTCGATGGCTCCATCAGCTGGTATGCATCCTCAACATTTGCCCCCCAGCCATTTGCCTCCTCAATTGCATAGACCACATGCCGAATTGCCACCAGGTGCTGGCGGCATGCACCCTCTTGCTCCCATACCATTGTCATTGCAAAATCACGATCCACGCAGTGGGCCACTGCCACATCTGCAGGGTCACGGCTTGCAGTCACATGGTCAACCGCCACAGCAATCATCGGCAACGAACGTAAGATCTCCTTCTCCCGCTCAACCACCGCCACGAGGTGGACTACATGACGAGAGACCCGGTCAAGGTGGACCTCCTTCATCCCAGCTGCGAGATCCTCCCACCTCGCAGCCATCTGCATCGGGGCCACCTCAGCAATCGCCACATACACATCGTACATCTCCTTTGCCTGGGCTATCAAGTAATGCACCACCAGGACTTATTGGGCACCCGCTGCCCATTCATCCACATCTATCCCATTTGCCACCTGGTCATCCGGCGCATGCAGGGCATCATATGCTTCCACATTCTCTTGCAGGGTTGGGACCAGGTGCAGGTCCATTGGCATTGTTGGCTGGACCACCATCACTAAGTAATATGCCGGAGTCGGGTCTCAGTAGAAGAAGTCCACCTCCTTCACATTTGCAATCATCTGGACACCCAGCTGTTTCTTCAGCAAGCGGCCCAATGTCTTCACACTCTTCAAATCCACCAGTGTCGTCATCAAGTTCATTGTCGTCTACCAATACGGTTCCGTCGTCAGCATTTAGTCGGGCCAGTCCGAGCGTTCAAAATAATTCGGGTCCGGCAGGTGCAAGTAGCAATATGAATGGTGCCCCTGGTGGCAGTAATGTAGGTACACCAAGCAGTTTGAATACAGCGGCTGGTGCTGGGCATCGTTCCTCTTCGCCGGCTTCGAGCGGTAGTAGTCTTAGTCGTCAAAGTCCTTTACATCCCGTACCACAATCGTCACTTAGCCATCATCCATCCTCATCAGCACTATCGGCTGCAGCAGCTGCAGTAGCTGAACGTGATCGGCATGCTTTGTTACGTCAGCAATCTCCTCACATGACTCCGCCTCCAGTTTCAAGTGCTTCCGCTTTAATGGCAAGTCCTTTGAGCAAGATGTATGGCCCCCAGTCGGGCCAACGAGGTCTAGGAGCATCGCCGCCACCTCACTTAAGGCCGGGCGCATCACCGCCTGTTATTCGTCATCCCCAAATGCCACTGCCATTGCCTCTGATTCCTGCTGGAGCTGGAATGCCACCAATAGGAGTGCATCCAGGTCAATCACCTTATCCTCACCCGCTTTTGCATCCATCTATGTTTTACTCTCCTCATCACCATAATCCATTCAATTCGCCATATGGATATGGACCATACGGACCGGGCTTCCCAGCATACATGAAGCCGCCAGGAGGCCCAGGTGGTCCTTTAGATCCTGCCGCAGTTATGGCGGCCGCACATCATCAGGGATTGCCAGGACCACCACCAACAAGACCAGATGACCCGGCATTATTGGCAGCACAGGAAAAACAGAAACAGCAACAACAACAGCAACAACAGCAGCAGCAGCAACAACAACAACAACAGCAGCACCAACAACAATTACAACAACAGCATCAACAACAACAACAGCAACAACAACAGCAGCAACAACAACAACAGCAGCAACAGCAACACCAGCAGCAATTGCAACAACAGCATCAGCAACAAATGCAGCAGCAGCAACAACATCAACAAAATAAACCGCCAACACCAAAGACATCACAGGGGAATAATAGCAATATCAACAGCGGAGGGCCAAACGGACCACCGGGAAGCCAACCGTCTGCACCGACCGGTATGCCACCTGCTGGTTATCCAGGTTCGCATATACCAGGTTATCCGCCACCACCACACGCGTCACCATTTCAAGAAATTGGCAAACCACACATACTTCAGCCCACATCTCACATGGACGCTTTACGTGCTCATGCGCATTCAGCAAGTTCCGGTCTAGCTGGACCACCACCTTCACATCATCATCCCACAGAACCTTGTAAGAAAAATTTAGAAACTATTTAAACAAAATTAATAAACAAATACTTTCCCATATGATTTACAGTGCCCATTGAAATCGAGCCAGACCCAGAGCCGGAAATACCTAGTCCAACGCACAATATACCACGTGGTCCTAGTCCCGAAGCTAAACCCGATGACACCGAATGCCACCGTTCTCAGTCGGCTATGTAAGTTTAAATTTTATTATTTTTTTTTATTTTTTAAAGGCAGCAAGTTAATTTAATTTTGTTTTTCCCCCTAGATTTGTGCGCCACATCGATCGCGGCGATTACAATTCATGCACAAGAACTGATTTAATATTTAAACCGGTGGCCGATTCGAAATTGGCACGTAAACGTGAGGAACGCGATCGGAAATTAGCCGAGAAAGAAAGAGAACGTAGACAGGTTTGTATTAAATGTTTATTTGTATGTAAATGCGTATATAATTCGTAAAATAAAATTTATTCATCAGCAACAGCAAATGCAACAGCAGCAGCAACAACAACAAGCTGCTGCAGCACAACAGGCTGCACAGCAAGCTAAACTAAAAGCGGAACTGAAACCACCCTACACTGATACACCAGCCTTGCGACAACTTTCCGAATACGCACGACCACATGTTGGCTTCAGGTATGTTGAGTTGCCTTTTATTTTAAATTGATTTGTTGTTAGACGAAACGCGTAGGCGTTATTAACTAGTTTTATTTTCAGTATTAATCTGTTTAATCAAATTAACGATTACAGATTAATGATTAATTTTATTAATCCCGGTAACAATTAACAAATTGTTCATGATTACATACTTCATTCATGATGAAAGTTAATCTGATTAAAAATTAATCTAATTAATAATAAATCGTTAAAAAAAAAAACAATCGATTAATGAAAGCACTGGCTGGCAGAACCTTAAAGTCGGACACTTCGACTATGTTAAGGTTTCTCAACAGCATTATGCGATTGTTCTAACATCCTGATTAAATATGGCTGTCAACCTTTAAGAAATAACGACTATGAATACACACACGGTTTCTTAGCGATAGATTATTTTTATTTTATTTTATTTTTTTAATGATCGGTAATCGATCTACTTGTTCGATGGAAATTTTTCTAAATCTGAATTAGTTGTTTTGTAAAAAATTAATCTTTAAGGAGATCCCATATCATTTTCGACCTTTGGAACTATATTAATTTCCTATGTCACAAGTGGAACAGCAATCGGGATGTTGAAAAAATGGTAAGACATGAAATCTGAACGTTTTTGTTTTGTTTCATGCAATAAACTTCAAACCGATACGGTCAACAAATAGGTGCAAGATTATAACTCGCTAAATACTTCGAATATTTTTCGAATTGAATAAATTAGGTAATTTAATGTTAAAAAACCCCTTTTACGAACCTTCGATATAAAATGTTTATACATTTTATATATCATAAAAAAATAATTGCTTCAGAATTAAAAAAAGTTTTAAAAATAGCATTACACAAAATTTAAAGAATTTTTTATATTCCAACTATCTCATGCAACAAATTTTATGGCTGTTTATTTACTTTACCTATTCTCAAGCATTGAAAAAGAGTTTGATCTCTAAACATTTTGAATTGAAGATAATTCTCGAATGCTTGTTTGTTGTATTATGTTTGCTTGAAACCGTAGATAATTAAACAGTTTTAATAAAATATACGATACATTCTGTACTAAAACTCATTAAAGCCACTAAACACTAAAGGAAAAATTAATATCAGTCGACGATGAGAGTAGAAAATGCTTCTGAACTGTCAGATTAGTTTTGAAATCATAAGATTATAAATTGCTGCTGAATAGCTGGACTATTTTTCGAATTGAAGAAGTTCAATAATTTTAAGTTTCTACGAAGATCTTTCGCAATAAACACTTACATATTTCAAATTTAAATGATTTGCTTCAGACATTCAACTGAAAAAAAAAATTATTTAAAAACTAACATATTTCTTGCATTTTCAATTATTTCAGCCCTGTTGAACAGATGGTACCCTATCATCATCCAATGGGGCCCATGTATAGTAGAGAAAGGTATTTAAAAATATCAATAAAAATAAAGACCTATAAATACATCCTTATAATTCATAAACGCTTATAAAAAACTCATACTATGCTTTTATCATTTTGATTTCAAACGCAAAATTTCTACCGCTTAATGCTTTACTGCATGTATTTTGTAAAAAAAAGAAGACCAACATTTCATTTAAATCATGAATTTTAGAAAAATATATAGCTATAAGACTACGTAAATATAAATAATTAAACAAAATTAAATTACAGAGAATTGGAAGAAATTAAAAACGCACAAGCTGCTGCAGCCGGTCAATCACGCTTAGATCCCCATTGGATGGAGTACTATAGACGGTAAGTATATTGTAGATTGAATAATTAAACAGATTAATTTATGCTGTTTTTTTTTCTCTTGATTACATTTCCGAAGTGGTTTACATCCTTCACAATTTCCTATGTATGCTAATCCAGCGGCCATATCACAAATGGAACGAGAACGTTTGGGTATACCACCACCTCATCATGTAGGCCTAGATCCCAATGAACATATGGTAAGTAGTATTTGTATTATTTTCTATATACTTTTCAAGGAAACTTTGAAACTCTAACATTCATTTACTTTTTAATATATAACGAGTTTAATTTTAATTATTATTATTATTACAAAACTACATATTAAAAAATAAACATCATATTTATTGGTATTATTATCATGTTATTATGAATATGTACATGTTGTGTATTCTGTATAAATTTTTAAAACGAAAATATTTTATAAATCTATCAATCAATCATTCAATCACTCAATCGTATTTGGATTTTTGAAATTTTACTGCTGTTTTTTTTTCTTGCGAATTAACCATCAATTTCAAATCCATAAACAATCTGTTATCAAAAGTTTTAGACAATTTTAAGAAACGAACAAAATAACTCGACTTAATAAATTAAGTGCGTTGTGTGTGTTTTTTCCCCTTACGTCCCAAAATCAGCTAAAATTTTGTCTTTTTTATATACATATATACATACATACATACATATGTTTGTTTTTAGTCGTTTCACCTCATGAAAACTGAAACCAAATTAACCAAATTAAAAACCATTTTGTTTTTGCATTATTTTAATTTATATAATACATTTCAAATTAACACATTAAGAGGTCAAATTATTAATGAAATTGTTCCACATTTTATTTGCATTTTTAAATCAACATTATAATAAATAACCAACCCATTTTTGTGCAATTAACATTTTAATTTTATTACAACAACAGCAAAAAAATTATAAAAAATATATTAAAAAAAAATTACAAAACCCATAATCGGAAAGCCTAATTTTTGTTTAACACAGCTTTTTTAAATCCAAAAGCTAGAAGCATTTTGTTCCATAATGTTCTTGTTCAAAATCTCCTTCCGTTATTTTCATTATTAATGGAAAAATTATACATTATTTTTCTGTAAATGAAATGATTTTTGCAAAACACAACACTAAATTTTGGAAATTCGCCACGAATTTTTTTAAACTATAAATTTTCAGATACGATTGACGAGAGAATATCATGCACATGCGCATTCTCATACTCATTTACATTTGCCTTTGCCCCCACAGCAGCAACCACCGGAGGCCGGATTTCAACTACCACGTGAGTTTGTGTAAAATTTTATTAAAAGAAAAAGATAATAATAATCAGAATTTAAGAATAAATACTAAGAAGTGCAAATTCGAAAATAAAAAAAGGCAGAATTATTTCAAAATACTTTCCTCGTTATGGCGTTTTAAACACAAGATAACAATTACAAGGGGTTTTGTGGTTGTGATTTTTTTTTTATTGTGTTAGAACTTTGAAATTTATTTGAAGAATTTTCATGTGTTGTGAGGTCTGTTTTTCCATTGGATTTAACCGAATAAGTACAAGGTTTCTAGTAGATCTGAAATCAATGATATTTTTTTAATGGACAATGATTCATATTGAATGTTTAACGTGTAGTCCTAACCCCTGGCCCAATAGTTTTCCGATCATCCATATCATTTATTTGTTTTATAAAAAGAATAAATTCTAGATGGCTATTAATGATGCCCACTCAAATGGCAAAGAGATTATGATTAATAAATTAAATTCATATTTTAAAATTAAAATCAAAAAAAAAACAATTTCTTTCTATAATCAGAAGCCAGACATAATTAATACATTTTCATAACTTTCCGCAAGATTTTAACTGTAATTGCCATTATTTCATTACGTATGTTGGTATTTAGTTGGGGATCGTTCTTGAACATGAGCGTGGACAATTAATTTCAAATGTAAAACTTATTCGTGTTGATACGTTTTACCCTGATGTAGTGTTTCATATTGAATTCCCCAAGACTTCATGACAAAATTCCTAAAAAAGCTAAGAAAAAAAGAATGGTTGGACTTTCCGCTAATATCGAGCCCGATTTCAGATTAATTTTTGTACTAATAAAAACGCTTCGAACCTGTTAACTTATATAAATAAAATTTGCGGTTTCAAAAATGTATAAAAGTCACCGAAAGTTTGGCAGGAGTTACTTAAAAGTTTTATTTAAAATGCCACTGTCTTCGAAAATTTTACGACGATGATATTGCTTAAACGAATAAATCCACGAACATATTTTTTAAATAAAATTTGTGGCATTTGAAGCAGTTTTGAACAAATGATTTTATGATTTGACAAGATTTTTTTTTTGGAATTATTAAAAAAATATTTTTTTCGAAAAATTTCGGCCTCGAACGAATCAATCGCTTTTATTAAAATTTGTAAAAATTTTAATTTTTGTTATTTATTTATTTACTTATTTTGTTTGTTTTAAGTGAAATTTCATATTCATATCAAAAAAATTTCGAAATCTGCCAGGTTGTATTGATTCTTATTTCTTCATACGAAATATAAGTAAGTTAAATGTTCCAAGTTTTCAAAACTTTGAAAAAACTTACACACAGATACAGGGTAAGAATACCTTCCTACGTCCTCAAAAATCGGAGATCTGAGGATGCTGTTGGTTTAAGTAGTTATCGCGTTGTACTATAAAGCAAATTATGACTGAGAAATTGGGCACGTTCCCTGTTCAGGTCAAGTCATCAATCAACATCATAAATTTTTCTGATGTGCATTAGTGTAGCATTGGTGTTAAGAAAGTTAATACATCTACTTGACACTAGAGGCGCTGCAACATGCTATCAAAATTAATAAAACGCGAAATAGCAAAGTTATATGAAGAAATTAAGCCTTCCCATTTTCATCACCTCTTCTCTCTACACTACCCATTTCTGAAAGAAGGTAACACTTTAAATAGTAGGCATTCATTGCCTGAAATTTTGTTCTCTTTTTGGAAAAAACCCATAACCGGAAAATCGTAATGTTAAATTTTTGTTTGCGGGAAGTTAAAACTGCAATTTGAAAAGTTACAAATCAAAATACAAAATCTTGTTTTTCATAAATTGGCATTAGTTAGAGCAGGTTTGTTTTCACTCTATATTGCTTTTCTATTTTTTTTTTCTTTTTCTTACCGGAAGTCCTGTGAAGGTTACGCTGGTAAGTCACAGATCACAATCTGAATGCAGTGAAATTTAAGCACGATGTAAAAATGCGTTGTTTTCTTTGTTGAACAGTATTTTAAAAACATTGGAAGTATTGATTAGCAAATTTTATGTACGACAAGTCTGAAATGATAACTGCTTGACATTGATGTGGACGACATGACTTATATGTTTTGAAACTCAAATTTCTCGTTCGAGGGGATATTTGAAATAAAAGGTGTATGTATGTCAACAAGGTCTCATCCAAAGGAATTTTAGCCATATTTATGTATAATTGTCATAACAAATTTCTCTGCCAAGTGGCGTGGGGGTTATTTGCCAGATGAGTTATTCCATACATAATCCTTTTTATGTACTTTATACAGTCCAAGAATTAATTTCAGTTTTGCCTTAGTTTTCCTAGACTCTAATGTTTACACTATTATTTATAGTTAAACAATAAATCTTAAAAATAAATATCTCAACCGCAAAACCTCAAACAAATTTTAGTATTTATTCTTCAATTTGTATTATATTTGTGAGAAGTAATAACAAAAAGAAACAATTGTTTTTATTGACTTCTTTCAATTTTTCTCTACCTTTGTTTCTTTTTTTTTATAAAACTACATAAATTGCTGTCTGGCAAATCAACAATCAACCGCGGCAACAACTTCATCACACTTCACCGACAATCGTGCGTCTATACGTATTCGAAAAAAAAAACTATCGTAATTTATATTACAACTTTGTGTATGCGATCATTTTCCAATTGCATTGTATTTGGCAAATTGAACAAAAAATCGAACAAAACAACAATTGAAAAACAATATATATAGCGAATGTTGGTCAATTTCCACGTCCAAATATGCTTATGCCTAGGGAGCCGCACTCAGATGTTCTGCTGCGTATGTCTTATGCTGATCAACTTCAGGTTTTCCATTACCCTCGTTAATTTATTTTACTCATTAATTACATATATACAGTATTTACAGGCCGCTGAATTCCAGCGTCAGTCATTGCATGATCAATATTTCCGGTAAGTACAACAAAACAACTGATGATGCTTCTGTCCGCCACTGAGTTTGTCTCTCCAACGCACTGTGATTTCCTTCCAAATTAAGAGAAAAAAAAATAAATAAATCGACTGTCATAAAAAGCCATCTATTCTTGAACTATTATTAAATCAAAATTTGTTAAATAAAAAAACCCTCATTTAAAGAGTTTTTTTTTTATCGAATAATAAAAAATAATAATAATATCCCTACTTTAAAATTTGTGTGCGTGAGTGTTTGTCATTTGATAAATTAAAGACGCATTAACATATTTTTTCCCAATCAATTTCCTTATGAACTAAACGGAAATTAATGGAAATTTTGGTTTTTAAGAAGCTCCTTCCTTTTCCGACTTCCTTTTTTGTAAATGTGTGTTCATATAAAATTTATTTTTATATTTTTATTTTCATTTATTTCAACAGACAAAGGCCCCGGTAAATGGACCCCTAAAACGAATATATTATTTTGTTGCTCTCATTAACCATCATTGTCCAATTCATCAATGCTTTCGTTTGTTTTCATTGTTTTAAATGTTTGTTAATCATCTATTTTTTTCCATACAATCTAAAACGAATAATCGTTATTTATTGTTGTAAAATTAAAAACAAAGTAAATGAATTGGCTTTTTGTTTCATAACAAACATAAACATTATCACAATCGACAAGCACCCACCACAATTGCCAATAAATAGCATCCAATCAATATCTGATTCATCATCACCATCATTAAAACTTCATCATCAACATCATGTTCATTTAAACTACAAATAAAAGTGACAAAATATTATTAAGAAAAATAAAAGTAAACTCAAGTAGACCAAAAGTTTTGATCATCATTCTCATCATGCAGAAGTATTTATCAGTCTTTATACAATTTAAACGCACAACAAATTCTATAATAAAAGTTAGTACCATTTTATTTATAAAAATTTCATATTAATATTATTGTTTAAAAATGGTTATGGATGGATGGCCCACTGTAGCCATATAAATAACAATAAATAAGTTAATAATAGTAAAAGTTTTCTGCTTTGATATACGACGCAATTTAGTTCTTTTCATGTCTATTTTCTTTTGTTTATTCGTTTTTGTTTTTTTATTATTCGAAATTCAAAATTTTTTTCTAAATACATTTTTAAATGAAAGTAATCTTCGAAAACGAAAACTTTTAATAAACTATTCAATTTAGTAAGTCGTATAAATATACATATGTATGTACGTATCAGTCAATATTTTACTTCTTTATAATCTATGAGTCGAAACAAGAGGAAACATTATGTATTAAGTTCGAAATTATATCCAGCACTATTCTGATTTTATTATTGCCTATTCATCACCACCGCCTTGCCATATTATTATCTTGGTGATTCGTAACACTTTGATGTTTGTTTTAGGCCCTAAAGTTTTAAAAATTTCGCTGTCTGTCTATGGGGTTCTACAGTTCGTCAAACCATTCAATTACTGCGTGATATATTTCCCCTTCTTTCAATCTCTCCTTTTTGGTGATCAATCTTGGGAGCATCCTGGGATTTAACATTTTCGAAATTTTTGTTCTCCTTAAGATCATTACTATGTCAACAAAATCCAACCACATTCATGTAAAATCGCTAAGGCAAATTTCTACAAGAGAATGCGTATTTGCCAGCAGGAGTTTGACTGCCAGATGAGTTATTCCGTGCATACATATTTTATATTTCTATTAAAGGCAATAGAATAATTTAAGAAAGAACTATATTTTTCATTTAATTTAAATCTTGCACTTCATTATAACACAAAAAAAAATTTGTATTGTCAGTACTTTCAAATACATTTAGGCTCTTTAATATTCGAATTTAAATTAATAGCGGAACTTGCACCTCAAAGTAAATCAACCCTGTAAACTTTGCAAATATTACAAGTCTAGCATAAATGCTACATATTTCGCTAGACCACACACAATAACGCAATTTATGAAATCGAAATTTTCTAAGGTTAAACAAATTTGCAAGACTAAGGCAAAACAGCTGAGAGACCTGAATTTACAAAACCTCACTGTTTAAATAATTTTTACTATTAGCAAAAAAAGAGCAAAAATTAAAGAATTAGAGAGATTCTTTTTATGTGACAATTTTAGTGGCGGCGGCGAAGCTTACGCCCTCTTGTAGTTGATCGTCCATGTTGGTGCAAATGACTCTGTAAAGGGCAACAAGTAATAAATTTGAAAGAACTTAGTTTAACAGCTGGATAATAAAGAAATCGAGACAATTAAATAAAAACTACGTATAGAAAATTTCCAAGTCTTTATTACATTAAATTATTTTCATGTTGCACCTTAAACTAGCACGTCAGCGCTACTAAATACTGACTACTTTTTGCCGAACTTTTTTTTTGTTAATGACGAGGGTAGTTATATTTCACAACATGATTATTTACATATGTATAATTATTGCCGGTATTTTTATTATGTATTACATTTATTTACTATGTTTTGTATTATTATTATCAATGTTATTTGTATTATAATTACTGTTGTTATTGTTATTATTATATATTAAAGTCAAATTCAGATAAGCGAACGCAAATTTATTGAAAACAATCGCTGAATTGATATCAAATTTTAAAGCACTTTAATACGAGTAAGGGAAACACTTTGTATTTAAATGCCAGTAACTTTAATGAAATAAACACTCCGTTTTTATTTTTTGAAAGAAAAAAATTGTTTGGTTGTGTATTCCCTGTATGTGGCTCGACATTTCGTTCGCACTAAGCAACTAATTCGTCAGTAGCCATGAACCAGTTTGTTTTCAGAGTAATCAAACATGGTATGGTTATCGTATTGAATTATTCATTAAGCTTGATATCTTTTTTATAAAATTAATATATATTTTTTTAACAATATTCAATACTTCTACACCGTATTGGAGTCTTTTTCAGAAAACTCAAATTATTTAAAACAAATTGAATACAGGTATTATATAGAATATTAATAGAATTTTCAATTTTTTTATATTATTGAGATTCGATAGCATTTTCCTTCGTTTCGAATTAAAGACTAACCAGTTTGGTTTTCATTATGTTAGATAATCGAGTTACTACTGTATTTATAAAAATTGTCTTAAGAGTATTTTGATTTCACAGAACAATTTTAAAGTGTTCAATTCGTTTAACCGAAACAATGGTTCTTTCTATCAAAAATCTTTTATAGGTGAAATACAATTTCATCAATTTTCTATTCAACCTTATCATGTCCTTACCACAAAAAAAAAACAAAGAAAATGTAACCGATATAAGTTTTGCTTCTCGATAATTCAATATCGTTGGGACTAATTTTGAAAAATGTTAAACTTTAAAAGTGGAATAGAGACTTGCAGTAAAATCGAATTTATAGCAGCCAATAGTACAAGCCATTTTTCTGTTACACGGCTTTTAAATTTTCCAAAATATAGATGAAGGCCTACCGATGATTATTGTATATTATTATAATTATTATTTTTTTGACGAGTGTGGTAGGGTTGAAAATGCCTTCGCACTTACAGTGACCGTCGTCAAATGCGTTGTGTGGTATTATCCATTAAAAAACTCCCTCCTCCGTTTCCGGTGGGATGCCTTCCCGGTACTTTTTTTGCATTACTTCGGAAAGGCCCAGAAAATTCGTCCTCCTAAGAAGGACTTTTCTCGAAACACCCACGTCTGGGTCCGTGAGTTTTATGTGGTTGGCTCATTCTTGCTGAGTCTCCGTTGATGGGGACTCATTTGCCGTGCATCGAGGTCTCTTTTCTTTCTTCTTAAGATATACTCGATGTAGTTACCCACAGCATTCCATGTGTTTTCGCATTCGATCATTCTGTCAATTATGTTGGCAGGGGTGAAAACGCCAATCTGCTCTCTTAATGCGATTCGCTCAGTATTATTATTAGTACTATTATAACTATTATAACTATAATAATAATAATATTTTGCAATTATCATTATTATTATTATTAGTATTATTATCATTGTTATTATAATTATTATTATTACAATTGCTATTATTATTATTATTAGTGTTATTATTAAAATTATTAGATTATTATTATTATAATTATTATAATTATCACCCTTCTTGGTATTACTATTACTATTATTATTCTTATTATTATTAATATTGTTATTATTATGATCATTATTATGATTGTTATGATCATTATTATTATTCTTGGTATTACTGTAATTATTATTGGTATTATTATTACTATTTTGCAAAAGCTTTTCTGTTATTAGAAAATCAATGGCTCGCTTATGGATGACAGCTGAACTTTAGTTGATTTGTCCATCGCTATAACTGATTGGGAATGGCAACTAAAAGTCGTAAACTTCAGTTCCTTATTTCATGCATATCAAGCAACTAAAAATATTTTACTGGTGGCTGAGGTTCAGTTACTACATATCTGTAATCGAGCTTTAAATTAAACTCAACCATTTTTAAACAATATTTATATAAAAAAAAAAATAAATACTAATAGGAAGTATTTAAAAAAGGTTTTTTGTAAGAAAATAAATTTAACATAAATTAAATAATTTTTATTTGCAGAAATCAATTGCGCTAAACAACTATATGCTAAACAATATGATGTTTTATGGTGGGTACATGAACTATGGGGGATACCATCATCCACAGCGACAACATCGTGGTGATTTAAATTAAATTCTTGAAACTTTGCTTTGAACTTTCATACAATTTGATTGAGTTTTTTATTATTTATTTTTGTAACGGAAAACTTTAGCATAAAATGTATTATACTCTCTCTCTCTCTCTCGTAACTCTCTGAACCAAATTCAATCTAGCAGGTGTGTCACAAAAATTAAATTTACACGAAAGTGAAATTATAACATTTATTTAGCTTTTTTAAAGAAACGGAAATGAAAGGGTTATTGCGAACTTTTAGGAGCGTCTATAATATAAAATAGTTATTTGCTTTTATTATTTTTCGATTACTGATTGTAATCGAACTTCTGTGGAGTTGAGTGCTGCCGAAAATTATTTTATTGTGAATTACAACTGCCAAGTGAAAAGTCATATAGGCCTGTTCAGAAAATCAGTTACTGAAAAGGTGTTCTGCTCATTTTTGTAAACTCGTGATTTGAAACCGTTCAGTTAAACATCTGCCGATTTCAAATCACTAAATTAATTTCACGTTTTATGTTTATTTATATAACACAAAATAATAATTTTTAAACATATCACACTCATTTTCTAAAAACAAATTAATTTTGTTCGTGATTTCCTTTTTCCTCTTGAGTCCTCAACTGATTTTATTTTTCTTTTGTTTTTTCTTTCGAAAACACATCTGAGGTTACCAGAGTCACAAAATGTTAGAGTCATGTAAAATATGACTATTTTATTGAACTGATCTAGTCATTTCAAACAAGATCTAATTAAATATGTCCAGAAATTTTAAAAATGGCAAATAATTATAAACTTTGTGGGGTTGTTGGCTAATTTTTGTGTACAAAATGTAAGCAAATAGCAACAACAATAACTACCTAAGAATTGTGCCAACTTCGGTTTCATCTTTGCTTAAAGCTTTATGTATTTACTTTAAAATACATGAATTATCGATTGTGATAAAAAAAGTGGAAATCGAAAATTATATCGGTTATATATATATATTTTTTTTTTTTGTGGTAAGGGCACTTTAAGGTTAACTAGAAAGTCGCTGGAAAGATTTTCTATAAAAAGAACTTCGGATACTAAAACCACAGCCCTGATAAATATTTAAGTTATTTGGGCTTTGCTACAAATTTCTTGCCAACCAGCTGGCACTGTTTTGGCGTAATCGAGACATTAGTTCTACGCTTATCTAAAACATAGCAAGCTTTTGCCTCTGAACTCTTGTAATTAAATCTGAGGAAGCAGGATAAAATTGAACGAATCGGTATAGACGTTTTTTCACTTTATTTCGAATTTTGTGACAGACCTGCATATATGTAAATAATTTACTATATGAAATCTTACAGACACATTTTACATTAAAAACAATCTAAAACACTCTCATATAAATGTAGTAATATATTAGAATAATAATTAGATATAAACACATACATATGTATTTTTTTTTAATGAAAAACTATTTAAATAATTAAAACTAACGAAAAAAAAAAGAAATTGAAAAGATTTAAAATATTGATCAAACCATGTAATAATAGGAATAAGAAAAAATAATATTATTTGGCTGGCACTTGTCTTTTTCGCAAACAGCAACACAAAGTTACAAAACAAAAATTAAACAAAAAGAATTTAAACTTTTTAAAAACAGATAAAGAGCTAAGATTTTAGAACAAGTTTTGAGGACTAATGTCGTATTTATAGTATAGTATGAAACAACAAATACTTAATAAATAAATATAAAAACTAAATATTTAAATAATTAAAAAATTAACAAGAATTTTAAATGTAGGATTCATATACATACATCTTAATAATTATTAAAGAAATATTGAAGTATATATACATATATATATTTTTGATTTGTTAATGAAGAAAGAAAGAAAGAAAAAAACATAAACTCTGTAAAAAGTTTAAACAAAATAAGCTAGAATTAATTGTTTTATTTTATTTTATATTTCATTATTATTGTATTTGATAAGATTTGTGTAGTATTATGATTTTTATTTTATTACAATTATTAAACATTAATTAAATAGCTAATAATTTGCAAACACACCCACACATACATAAGGAAGAAAGAACAAACAAACAAAAAATCAACATATTATTAGTTATTATTTGTAATTTAAGCTTGGACAAAACTATGGTACAAAAAAGAACTAAATTAAAAACAAGAAATTTAATAAAGAAGACACGGTTTTTTCCAAATATTAATAAACCCAACAAAACACACACACACAAATACACACATACACAAACATATACACATACAATATTTTAATCAAACTCAATATTATTTTTTAATATTTATGAAAAGAAATACATATATGTTTATATCGTCAAAAACTTTTTTAAAATGAGCAAAAAACAACAAAACCACACAGATGTACAACTTTGCTTTTGTTATTTTTCTAATACGAGAGATTTTCTTTAATAACTTTCAATTTTTAAGTCCATTTCTTCCAACTTCAACAAATTTTAAAATATGTATGTATGTACTATAAATAATAAGAGGAAAAAATATTTGCTCTTGTTGCCCATCCCTGCAACTTGCCGCTAATGTCAACCTCTATTAATAATAATAGTAATAATTAATGTTAAAAAAAGTCAGCGTTTTCGAAATTTTTCGACAACAAAATCTCTTAGCGACATATGCCGTGCAGTTTGAAGTCTAATAAAAATGAAATTTTAAAAACGAGTTGACGAAAAATTTTTGTAGTAATCCCAAGAAAACTCTGTTTTCGAACATTTTCGCAAACAAATAAATAAATTTTTATCGAATTTGGTGTCATTTAAGGCAGTTCCTCAAGTGTTGAAAAAATACAGACTCTACAAAATCGATTTAGCAAGAATTTAAAAATATTGGAAGATTAGAGATTGCCAACAAGGATATCTTTCGAATGATGAAATTTGACAGTATTTTTTCAAAGTTAATGAGTGATTTACTATTTCATTAGTAAAATTTTTTGGAAAATCTCAAAATCTACCACGCCGAATGAATGGGTTCATTTTCACAAGAAATCTAAGCCAAGTCAAAATACTTAGAAAGTCTCAAATATTTTGCCGGTACTGTCACTCAGAAATTATTACAGGTTTACGTACATACATGCCCAGAATAGCTTCCCGGCACCTCAAAAACCTTAATTCAGTTGATAAATCGGTTTTAGAAAATTTAGGTGAAATCAGCAGTTTTCCCTCTTATTTTGTTGAAGAGGGTGGGTTAAAAAAAGCGAAAATTCAAGTCATCCATTCAGCCCTTTTGCAAATGATTGGAAGGCTTCGAATATGTTAAGAGTTACTAATTAAAAATTACCGGGTACGTAATAATATCTTATTCGAAGATTATGATCGAATATTGTTAATTGATGTGGTTTTTCTGTTTTCAACAATTTTTTTTAACAATTAAAAAAACTAGTATTACAAAATATGGAGAAAGTTAGTCTACAATTCGAATTATATTCTTGAGTCGAATGCCCCGATCAAAATAGAAATAATGTGTATCTCTTCTATGATGAAATTTACTTCCAATTTTGGCCGACAAGATAATTCCAGATTCCATGGCAAAAATTCGAACGCCGATTTTTTTAAATATGAAAAATCCGTCTTTTCAATATGTCCAATTATACATTCAAAATTCTGTCATGGCATTCTCCCAACACCACATGACTTTTTTTTATTCATTGTTCCATTCAAATATAGAGCTCTTTTATACCGGACTTATAGCGGCTGTTTATCAACGTAACTTTCTTTCACTGAAATCGCTGATATACTTTTCTAATGCTGAAACAAAGCAATTTTGTTTTTGTTATGACATGGGATTTATATTCTACTTGTTTCGAACAAAAATCTTATATGGGAAAAAAGGACAGTAGCAAAGCTGTATATCTACTTCTTATTCATAATGACTATTCAAAGGCTTATATGATCGAGTTTCCTTGCAAAATTTTATTTATAAAGCCTTGATAAGGTATTATGCATAAGGCCACTAGTAGTTGATAATGTAACCAATACTAACTTAATTTTATTAACAACAATAAATATGTATTTATAAAACAAAGTGAACAACAAGAAAGTAAATTTAAGATTAACATATTTAATAAGAACAAATAAAATAAATCTTGTAAAACAAAAATAAAAAATCTGCTGTAATTACTATGACACTCTATAAAAATAAACAATGTATGTATAGTTGTAATAAATAACTTATAGGACACACAATCGAATTCGGATAACCGACAGCCCTAAAATTCGTAACTATTGTTAATGTCAATTTCAAAGCACTTTATTATTACTTCGCTTAAAAGAATGTCAGTTTCAGCGGAAAACGTTTAATCGCAATTCATCTCTTATGCAAAATCATATGAAACAAATATCGCTTAAGAGGAAAAAATTATTCATTTAACGGCAAAGAAGCTTGCCGTGGCGGCCCATTTTAAGTATTGTATTTTGTTAGTTTCTTTATTGTGTGCTTTTAGTCAAATATTTAAGCGGAAAGAGCTGAAGGAAAAGTTCAACAATATTAACTTCGCCGTGCGAATTGCTTCTCACAGCATTGCCAAACTTATTTGTAAGACGACAAACTTTTTGTAAGCGAACACAATTTTTACAAAGGCCGTAAATGCTGAGTTCGCTTAAGCGATATTATTTTCACCGTTTAATTGAAAATGTTGCTTAAGGGAAAAGCAATTGCGGAAAATTTCCCTTTTCGTTTAACCGAATTCGATTATGCTACACACACACACAAATACGTACATACTACATAGACATGTATATATAGCGCGCCCTAACCGCAAAAAGATTAAAGGTACAAACAAACAAAAATTATAAAATTTAATTTTAGTAATCGAAAATTGTCGATATTCACCGTGAAAAAAATGAAAATCAAAAGTTATGTTGCTTAAGCTCTTTTTGGCGGTAAGGGCACGATATGTATAAATCTTTAAAAAGAAGGAATTTATATTAATATAAATGTATGTATATAAAGCCAATAATTTCGAAAAAAAAAGTTTTTTTTGCAATGTTTTTCAACACAAATTTTCGCTGTATGTATCATGATTTTTTATTTATTTTTTTTTTTTGCTTCCACATTCATTGCTCGCTTTTATCAGAGGAAACTTATTTCCCAATAAAATATTTTAAAGGAAATTTTCAAATAAAATATTAAAAAAACAGATCGAAAAAATTTGCTTAATTCGAATAGTAAAATAAAAGGTTTCAGTAGATTCGTAGTTTTGATATGAATGAATGAATTTGTTACATTTAGTAAATCTTTTATTTAAAAAATAGTTCTACGTTCTCTTTTATGTCTACAATATATAACCTTGTCGAAAATGGGGGAGTTTTGAAAATGGCTTCTATTCGATTTTAACTTTTATTATTTTTTTCTAAAGCATTTAGAGAAAAGAGTCAGCTATTTATAATGGAAAGGCTTTAGTTGTATTTATTTATGAAAGTTTTATAAATTTATTAAATGCCCATAATTTCAATTGTCAACCGTGATAAGGGCGTATATGCTTTAGTTGTCTTTTTCAGGCGAAAAAAAATTTACATTTAATTGACAACATATAAAAAATATATATATGTCGTGCCTTAACCGCCAGCAAAAAAAAAAAGCTTAAGGGAGAAACATAAAATTGTACAGGAGAAGTGTTCTTATTAACTGCCTTTTTTACTAGGTTGTATGGCTACTGCGAAATCGATTTTGCCTTAAATTTGGGAAGTTAGTTTCTAACGATTATAAAACAACGATTTAGTGATCGTAAGTTATCGATTGCAACGGAAAAGTGTGGATCAAAAATTATGTTGCTTAAGCTTTTTTCACGGTAAGGGTGCGATATAATTCATTACAAATACAGAAAAAAATTAATAATTCATAACTAAATTTTTTCAAAGCGAATAACTGAAAAAATCTTTTATATAAAATTAATTAAGATGTGGGTCTACTCGTATTTATAAAAAATTATAAATTTATTATTTCAATACGGCTTATAAAAAATAGCCTAAACATTTTTGTTGTGGTGTTCAATAGGGGCCATTTTGCCGCGAAGGTGCTGTTTGAAAATTTAAGAATGGCCTCAAATTATAGAAAAAATATTCTTCAAACTAAAAAATGAAAATTGGCTTTAAAATTCAATCTTTCAATATACAATTTTGTGGCGTTTCAATATCCTTTGTGCAAAAAGCTTTCATAAATTTTGTATTTGTTGCGCCAATAAAATAATTATTTCCCCTTGAGAAGATACCCATGCTGGGCAAATAAATTTATAAAGTTCTTGTAAATAAACACACCTAAAGCTTTGTTATTTATAAATAATAAAAAAAAGGTTGAATATGTTATTATATTAATAATGTGAAAGGGAATCATATTACACAAACAAAAATATTCTTCAGTTTCTCTCTAAAAGCTTGAGAAACTTTTTTCGAACTCACTTTGAAGGCAGCAGTACGTTGTTCGAAAACTGTTTTTTTTTATCAATTCATAAAAGGGGCAAGTAACTTGGCTGTACAGCCAGTTTTAAATGCGCGATCTTGCTTTTTTACGTTTCAAATTATTTGGAAGCTACAATGGCAGCAGACAAGATATAGTAATGAACATGTTAAACCTATGATTTCTTCTTTTCTAAAAAAAAGTGTAAGATTTTGTTGTCCAAAAAAATTTTAAAATCTATCAACTCATAGGATTAAATCTTCTTTCGTAATAAGTTTGTGTCTGTCAAAAAAAAAATACTGAATACCATTTTTCCTTTTTGAAATGGCAAAGAATGTTACACTTTTTTTTTTGAAAAGAAAACGCCATTGTACTCGCCAGCCAGCAGGAATCTCTGTAACCGAAATCAAAAATTATTCTATACAATCAGTTATCAACTTTTATTAGGATTTTTTTTTTTTATTTATTTGGCGATATTTATTTATTTGTTGTGACTTTTAACCTAGTCCAGTGTGTTCATCTGAAATTTTACTAGTGCTTATTTTAACTCGTCCGTAGACCTCTCAAACATATTTTTAATAGTTCAAAAAAGCATTTTCAATAAAATAAAATAATTCACAATTTTATAAGAATATAGAATATTTAAAAAACAACAAAATGGGCCTAATCAAAAAATTTAATTGTTGGACTCATACATAAAATTTTTTGTTGCCAAAACCCGTAAATAAATTCGGGCGTTGTTGTGTCTATGAACGTTTTTAGAATTTGTGTGAGAAACTAAACAAATTATTAAAATTTATTTTATTATGTTTCCGTATGTAATAAAAATTAATCGACATTGAAAATCACTAATGCAATTTCAAAACGTGCAAATTAATTAATTTTTTCTGTTGCTTTAAATAGAAATGAATTTTTTTAATTATATCGATACTGATTCGTTCTTGTAAAAATGTTTTAAATTTTAACCAATAAACTATTTAATAATAAATTAATTAAATACTCGGCTCTATTCCTCTTGGCGTCTTCGTTTGAATTGTAGTTTCTACATCGTTATCGTTTTAATAGGTGCTTCGTTCCGATAATAGAATTATTGAAATACGAGTACATACATACATACATACGTACATACCCAGTAAAAAATATATGGATTAATCCATAATCGAGCAATAAAGGAGTAATGACTTTGTCATCCATTTGGAGTAATAAGCGAGCTATCGAAACTTTTTGTTTGTTTTGTTGTTTATGCTTCGCTTAATACTCCAAATGGATCAATGAGGGATGTATCAGTTCGTTTTTTGGTTTTTGTTTCTTTGACATAACTGTTAATTGTTGACGTTTTCGTTTTGTTTTTCTATTTAGTCAGTTTAGTTTTAAAAAGTGAACGACGCGTTTAATTTTATTACACATATTAGATTCATAAACCACGAATTTCAACGCGAATATAATATACAATAAATGAATATTTTCTTGTTTCTGTAAAAAATAACCAAATTTTTATTTTATATGAATATTTACTCCATTTATGCTCTTTTAGGAGACAAAAACGATTACTCCCTTTATGCTCTTTCAGGAAACAAAAACGATTACTCCCTCTGTCGGCATTTTCAAGATCAAAGGGAGTACTCCATAAGGAGCTTAAAAGGAGTACTCGTGTCTTAGGACATGCTGTGTTAAAAATCCAATGAGATCCGGAGTTTTATGGAGTAATCCATTGCTCGCAAAGGAGCGCTCCAAGATTACTCTTTGGATGATCCTATTTTTTACTGGGTACATACATAAGTATATCGAAACAATGAAGAGGAGTTATCAAAACAGACAGCAAAAATTGCAAAGTTGGTAGCACTGCAATATTTAAGGCTGTCATCTGACATTATTGCAAATTCATTAATAATTTTGTTATTTTAAGCGTAAAATAAAAGAATGAATGATGAAATAATAAACGCAAACTATACATTGAAAGATATTGCGGTATGTACGTACATACAGATGTAAGTACATATGTATGTATGTACATACAGATGTAAGTACATAAGTACGTACATACATACATATGTATGTATGTACATATTTATGTACATACTTATCTAGTAGTTTGTCGGGAACGGATTCTTCCTTAAGCAGTGGCTGTATCTTAATTTTTGTAAGTCTTTTTGGAGAAAGAAGTGGATACATATTAATTTTCTCCAATTTTCAAAGTTACATTAGTGTTTTCCTCGACTGGAAGCATTTCAATCTCTACATGATTTGCGAGTCCCTCGTCGTTTCCTTTGGGAATTATTTGTTTTGCAAATTGCAATAAATTCGCCACCGCAATGATTTAAATGGAATTTACATATACTTACTTACAAGCCTTCACTGGCTTAAGTGTATGTCGTAAGACATGGGCTATCACACCCCTCCAATCAACCTAACCTAACCTAACCTAACCTACATATACTTACATATGTCCATACATACTTATGTATGTAGACGCTTGCTTCTGTTGCTCAGACAGCCACATTATTACTTCGAATTTCAATTCAATAAATATTTATTATTAATTAATATTACTTTGTGCCAACCCATCCGTCGCCGTCATGAACTGGAAATTTCGCTCTGAAACCTATCGAAATTTTGAGGTTGAAAATCGTGGGCAACAACAATAGTTTTCGACCTATCCAATTTATTTTACTACATACATAAGTATGCTCGTTTCAACTTCGACACGAGCAATAGCAACAACAGAGAAGGAATGTTTCTTTCTCGTTACTATCACGCCACGTTTCGATAACGCCAACGGTGATGCAAAATTGTCATTTGTATTTCGTATTCAAACGCCAACGTGAATGGGAGAGATTGCGAAAAGAATGCCCATTCATGAGTCTTATTACTTGCTTTATGCTGCATGTGTTTCCTGAAATTTTAAACTAAAGCTCTAAAGGACTTGATTTTTTTTTCTTAGGGTACAACATATTTTTGTTCATTGAATTTGATAATTAAAGAAAATTTATGTGGAAATATTACGCAAAATAAAGATATTTTTAAAAAGATGCCTTTTTTATGCTAAATTATTTCCAAAAAATTAATAAAATGTCGCTAGATATTAAAACATCTATATCTTTTATAGGAAATATTTTAGAAAATATAACTGCTCAATTCACAACATGTTGTAGGTGGTAAGTTGTAAATAAAAATGAAAAAAAACTGAAATTAATTGCAATAAGAGAAATGTAAAGTAATGCATGTTCCATCCCTAACTATTTTCGATTCAATTTAATTTTAACTTATTTCTTTGTCGTTTTGCAAGTTTGACGTTTTAAAACTTAACGCAGTACTGGGCTTTTCTTCTAACTGCGACTGTGAAAGCACATGGTGTACCAAAATATGCGTAATACGGGTCACAGGTAACAGCCATACAATAGAAGGGTATCGAACGTACCTAGTCCCTTGGAATTTATTAAATGTTAACTTTCTAAACGTCAAAATTGTGAAACGAAAAAGAAATAAAGTAAAATTAAATAGAAATAAATATATCCAGGGATGGAAAATGCATTTGTATAAATTGCTCTCGTTGCAATTAGTTTCAGGTTTGTCCTTCATTCACAAAATGCGGGGTTTGTATAATTTTTTCAACTATTTATACAAAAATTTTATTGTTGCTGACCAATTTTCAAACTTCAAACTCGTATATTTAAAAAAATACCAACTTCTACAATATGAGAATTCAATCATGAATCATATGAAAATTACAAAATATACCATATGATTAAGGCAGACTTAAAATGTTTTAATTCAATTTGTACAACAAACAATTTATGTTCGATATTAATCTATTTTATTTTTCTTGCAGCCTGTATAGACAATTAGACACCCTTTGGGTGCCAATGATTGCATTTATTAGGGAAAATATTTATTTTAAATACTTAATATCCCAAATAATAAATATCAATATTTATAATTCCTTTGTTAATTAACGGCCTGATTCATAAGAATTATTTTTGATTTATAGAAGTCTTATTAAACGAATTTAAATTCAAAATTCATATTTAACAAACGTTTCATAAGCCCAAAATATTCTTTATGAACGAGGCCGTAAATAATTACGAAACATCAATTAAAATATTTTAAGCAAAATGCATTTGGGATATTTAATTTAAAATCCCTTCTTTATTTATTTTTCATTTTTATTTATATATGAGCGAATTACATATTTGCTACTATAATATTTAGTCATAAAAGCTATTAAATTGCTGGCCGTGTTCAGAAATATAAAATGCATTCATTGTCACAAAAATAAAAATAGCAAATATAAAAATTGAAAATAAAATATAAATAAAGAAGGTAAAAAAATAATAAAAAAGCAAAAGGATTTGCTAATTATTTAACTGTGGTATTGACATTCCCATCCATGTCTTTATGCGACACTTGAAAAACATAAGAGAAAAAGTTGCAAGTTTTGCAGCAAATATTTGCATATGAAATACTAACAACATTTGTACAACTATTGTAGCATCTGACGATTTACAACTCATACAACAACTAGTGAATTGAGCAAATGATTTGAATCTGTATTTATGAAATCTTGAACTAGAGAACCAAATAATTGGCAAAAACAAAACGTGTTTTTGGAAGCACCCACCGATTTCCGAATGAACTTCAAGGTGTTCAATAAAAAGAGTGTCCATACAAAATTTATTAAATCAAATTTCGTATTATTAAAAGAGTACAAAGAAGAGTTAATTACGAGTATTCTGACAGCAAATGCAGAACGTGTTCAGTTAGTTATTGATTATTAATTTCCTTTTATTCTCTGAATTATTTGAAATTAATTATAGTTTTGGCGATTGGTTTAGTTCCGTGTATACGCTTACATATAGATGAGTTTTTTAGGAAAATTGTATTTTGATCGTTGAATTTCTTATACAAATTATTTGCAAAAATATTAATATTTCTGTAAGTGTGTGTAATTTCTTTTGTAAGTTGACTATGCGGGAAGAAAGAACAAATTGCTCCTTTGAGGCAATATATCAAAAAAGTTTTGAAAGTGTTAGTTTCCATAACGAAGCTTTTCTAGCTTTAGATATTGTAGCTCGTCCGGACAAATTTGATCACCACGCCGAGGCAAACTAACTATTATTGAGTAAAAGATGGCGATAAAATGAATAGACAAAATGGCGCTAAGTGGACGCGCAAGTGGCGTTTAGTCCGAAAAATCTAATTTGACATTTCAAGTTAAGCTATTACAAATTAGTGATGGAACTTTAAGGGATTTAGGCAATGGCGGCAACAGATATAATTCTGATTTTATTTTTTGAAGAGGATTTTTTCCTCAATAACTAAAAAATTTTGATTTTTGAGACATGACTATGTTGCATTAAAGGACGTAATGTACTACACTTGATGACCATATGCCAATATGTATCTCTTGCAAGTGCAGTGACGATATTAGCGTAGCTGGAGAATTTTCTTAAGGTTCTACCATACCTGAATTTTTTCATTGGGGGAGTGAGAGGGAGAGTGTCACAATCCCTTAACAAATAGAAAAATTATGTCATAGTTTAGAAATTTCATAAGGAAAAAATTCTAGGCGGTGCTAAGCCCTCTCAGGCGGGCCTATTTGCGCCTTTAGATATACATATAGTATATGTCTTTTATTTAAAAACAGAATTTAGGAAAATCGCTTATGGTCTTAATGAAAAAAGACGAATGGTGGTCGAACTTCCAGCGTAATATTTTTTATGAATTTTATAATTCTAATAGACAGAAATACTCTTATATACATAAATATTTACAACAAAAAAGTTTATATTTTTATAGTAGAAATACAACGTAAAAGTACATAAAAAGAGAAAAAACGTTAAAAAAATAAGAAAAAAGCAACAACATGATACTAATTAATTAAACATATGCATATATTTTTTTAATTACTCACAAAATGAATAAATTTATTATTAATTAGAAAATTAAGAAAAGTGTAATTTATCTAATATAAAAAAAAAACTAAGCAACAAATATATACATATAAAAATTATTATGTATTATAACGCTTTTTGTGTATGTAATTAAAAACGTATTAAATAGTTTCTAGGCTTTTTTTAAATTTAAGTATTTTTTATTACTTAAGACTAAATATCAAAAAAAAAAAACATATTTATAAACAATTCTTAATGGGTTTATAAAAAAACAAGAATTCAAAGAAAGTAAACAATAATTGTGGTAATTACAAAAGTTTAAGATAAAACAACTTGTGTAAAATTTTTCATATAAAATCTATTTGTAACAGAAAATGATCTACAAGAATTTTAAACAAGAACAACAAAAAAAAACAAGAAAAAATTTTTACATTTTAATAAAAAAGAAATAAAAATTAAACTGCAGACAGACTTAATAAAATAAAACACAAAACCATACATGGATACAAACATACAAAACATTTCAACACTTATGACTACTTGCACAGTGCTACTCCCTTAGCAAAAAACAGAAAATAAATAAAATTTAGAAAAAATAAACAATAATAATAAATTTTTTAAAAATAAATAAATAAAATTGAAAATAAATAAATTTAAAATAAAACACACTTAAAAAAATAAATAAAAAAATTAAATTAAATAAATTGATAAAATAATAAAATAATAAAATTTAAAAAATAAATGAAACTGATATGAATGTATTTAAACTAAATTCATAAATGAATAAGTTATTAATAATTACATAGTATCAATCTAATACCTAAGAATTTAAATTAAAAAAATTATATATACGTGTATGTATATTAATTTGGAAAAAAGAAGACATTTGAAATTTAAAACAAAAAAAGAAAAGTACATAAAATTTATTAATATACAACATACCTAAAAGCATATAAGTACATTCATACAACATACTTATAAATACACAAACACGCAGACACATTATTATTAAATTATATATATAGTTGAACAAAAAAAATATATATAAATTAAATATATATTAAATAATAAAAATTAAAATTAAAAAATAACATTTGAACATGTGACTTTTCTGAAATTATCAGCAACTATTCATAGCAATAAAACTCAAAATCTATTTAAATAATAAAAGGTTAATGGAGTTTTATTCGCATATTCGTCCTTTAATAAGATTAAGATGAAACACATCGGTAACACATCGTATTTCGACTTCAACGACTTTATTATATACTAGCTGACCCGGGCAAACGTTGTGTTGCCTTCAAATTTGCACTAAATCGACATAGCAATTATTGTTCAAATACCGGTATCGGGCTAATTAACCCCACTACACGCTGATTAAGGACCCAACGCCTTCAGCAAAACGCAGCATAGGCTTATCGCGCTAATCTCTATTGGGCAAAACACAAAAAACAAAATATTGGGCCATCTGTTGGACGAACTTCAAACTACACAGAAACACTCCTCACGGCCCATAGAGCATGCATATAAAATTTGGTCAAAATCGGTCCAGTAGTTTTTGAGTTTAGCGATCACGAACATACACGTAATTTTTATGTACATAATAGCTGACACCGTCAGCTCAAAATATCTTCGGAACTACATAACCGATTTAAGAGTTTGATATCTCGTTTTGAAGAACATGACAACGGCTTTCCAAAAAAAAGTAAAATAAAATAAAAAAGCACAAAAAAATAATATATGTATATGTCATTGGTGGTGCAATATGAAAATTGGATTTTCCCACGCCCTTCCGCCCACAGTCCGAAAATCAGACTTCACAGTGTCACCCGGCCGAGTATTCTGAAGGTTCCCTGAAAATTTCGTCAAAATCGGCCCAGTCGTTTTGTAGCCATTACGTTACATACATACATACATACATACATACACACATCCTATTTTATATATATAGATATCTTTTGATCTAGTACAATGTTATCCTTAATCTAAAGTGTCGAAATTGAAATACGACAACGACACTCTTAATAAGCCCAGTTAATAGGAGCATTTTTTCTGTAAAAATTTCACTCCAACAGTGTTTTGTAATCAGCAAGGGGGATCAAAACTACAGTAGATCCTCACGAACACATGAATATCCAAAAATGTGAACGTCTAGGGAATGTGAACACTCTTTTTACACTGACTATTCTAAAATGGGAACAACGTCGTCCCCAAAAAACGTTCAACATGACTTTTTTTAGTTCTTGTATTATTTTTAATTCAGAGACTCTTAGCATTAGAATATATTTTTATATACATATGCGTTAGACTGTTTTACCTAAATACATGTATATGGAGGTGCATACGAGTATGTATGTGCTATGAGAATCGAAAACATGAGCAAATTTTTTTGTGTAAAAACCTTTGGAACAACTAGTTCACGTTTTCCAGAGTTCACTGTATGCAATTGTGTGTGCTACATTCGGAGGCAGAAATAAAATATTTATCAAGACGAATTCATAGCAAGTAAAATTGACAGTACAGCTGATAACACTTTTTCCAAAATTTTTTCGTTGCTAATGTACTACTCCTGCTATCCTCCTTACCCTATCATACTTCCCTAGTTCCATCACAGTGCACCGCATAAATAGAGGTCATCCCCTGAGTACTGGTCCAATTGAGATTTTTTTTTTAATTTGTTAATTTATTTTGATTATTTGCTTATTTGTTTTTATTACTTTGCTACTTTTATTCTGCTGTTTTTGACGCTGAGTAAAAATAAAGTTGGATTTGTTATACTGACGAATTTGCCTGTTATGAATTCGCCTTAATTGCAAGTCACAATAAATGCGCCAGTATTTCCCACAACAACACTCTTATAGTCAGACAGATATGCGATAATTAGGTGTTACTTTGTACGGAAGGTACTCTAAACACTGGTCCTATCGTACATTGGTTAAAATGGACCAAAGCTACAAACATCCCTTAATTTTTTAATTCGGTTCACAAAAAATTCGTGTACAAGTATTCAAAAGAATACAAACGAATTGATAATCTGCCCTTGTTTGAAGACGTGCAAAGAGGACGAGGGTGCTTGAATAAGTACTCGTATTAACTTCATTAGTGTGAATAAAACTCTTTAAAGATAATAAAACTATTTTATAAAAAAAACTTAATTTATACGTCATTAATGAATATAAATTCCCCCAAAAAATATTGATCTATACGGAAGAATCCTTGATATAAAAAGTTTTATTTTGCCATTACTTTATTGAAACACTGAGGTTGAAAGGACATTTAGTTTCATGAATCAAAATAACCTGCCCCCAAATCAAATTTCTTTCAGTTCCAAGAAAAAAAAATTTAAAATCCCAACGGTTCCTATTACGAGTGCCTTTTTTGGTAAACTTTTTTCCAGAATTTTTGTGGAGATAAAAATGTAAAAATAAAACTAAAAGGGAATATTATTTTTCATCTGGATGTGAACAATTTATATTTAAATTATTCTCGGAATGAATAAAATTTTACTTAATTAAGATGGGGTCAGACGTGGCAAATATTTGATGAAGTAATTTTTTATTTTTTAGTATTTTTTTTCACATATAATTCAATAAAATTAATTATTATGATTTCAGATATTTCTTTAGTGGAGGTGGATAATTTTTAAAATTTATATTAAAAAATTTTTTACAAAAATTTTTTTATAAACCTTTTATAATTATTGGGGGGTAATGGCAAACAAATTTTAAAAAAGAAGCGTTTTAAAACCAAAAAGAGATGTGATATTCTTATTAGATGCTTTTTTTACAGGTTTTCGTTTTATTTTTATTTCAAATAACAGAACCCAAAAAGCTAATAAAATTTTGGTCGTTTAAAAGCAATTATAAACACTCCAAAATATTTTTGTCCTTCCATTAACACTATAAAATGTTTTTATGTTTCAAAATGTTTAATGTTTTTTTTTTTTTTGTAATCTACGATAAATAAATATTCTTTTAAAATTCACCTATATTGCTTAAATTATATCTCTGGATGTGCTTTTTTCAAATCAACATTTTAAAATTTATTAAAATTTTTACAATTGTTCTCTTAATCGATCGAAATGCACCACAATGTTTTTAAATGTTCATAAAATTTAACGATTTCCATTACATACCCGATAGTGTATTTTATTTTAAATAAACTTATGGACTTATTTCTGGAAAAATTTATTTTTAAAATATGCTACATCTTGTAAATATCCTAGCAAATTTGCACTTACTAATTAATAATCAATCTCTTTTTTCTCTTTAAAATTAATAAATGTTTCACTTGTTTGTACGAAAAAGCACATTCTTAACGAATACTCATTGAAAATCAAAACAAGAAAATATTTTTTTCGTCCTTATTTAAAAAATGCTACAAATTAACGTTGCAATTATTATTTCTCTTCGAAGTTACACTATTTTCTAAACAATGGAACATTCTTTATAAATACATACTTATGTATTCAAAATCAAACGAATAATAAAAACAGTTCACAGTGCTTATTTAAAAAATGCTAGAACTAGCAAATTTACAATTTCCATTTACATTAATTGTTTCTTTGTAATGGAGAAATAGAACATCTCTAATGAACACTTTAAAATACCATATTCCAAAAATGCTAAATCTAGTAAATTTGCACTTACTAATTCCAATAATAATCATTTTTCCTCTTCGAAATAAGGAAAGTTATGCATTCTTCATGGATAATTATTCAAAAACCAAGAGGAATAAAAGCAATTTAACGTATTTGTTTAAAAAAGTGGTACACATAGTAAATTTGCACTTAATAATTAACATTGTTAATTTTTTCTCTTGGAAATATAAAAATTTGTATTTTATTTCCAACAAAATAAAATGCTTAATAAATATTTATTTAAAATTAAAGAGGAATAAAAACAATTTATGGTCTTTTAAAAAAAATGCTACACATAGTAAATTTGCACTTAATAATTAACATTATATTAATTTTTTCTAATAGAAATGGAAAAAAATAATACTTTATTTCTAGAAAAATAAAATTCTTAATAAATATTTATTCAAAATTAAAGAGGAATAAAAACAATTTATGGTCTTTTTTTAAATGCTATACATAGTAAATTTGCACTTAATAATTAACATTATTATAATTTTTTCTGCTCGAATTATTTTATTCTCTTTGAAATGTATAGTTCTAAGAAAAAGAAGATTCTTAATAAATATTTATTCAGAACGAAAAAAAATTAAAAAAAAAATCTATTTCGTCAAATATTTACCACGTCTTAATAAATAAATAATCTTAATAAATATTTATTCAGAAGCAAAAAAAAAATTAAAAAGAAAATTCTATTTCGTCAAATATTTACCACGTTTGACCCGGCCTTAACTAATCAACTTGTTATAATATGTAAAGATGTGTATTAACATTAAATAACACTGGCAAAATAACAAACAAAATTATTAAATTCGAAACTGATGATTTAATTCGAATTGTTTTTGAAACACCATTTGCCAAATATTCAATTCTTGTCTTACTCTCTTGGACAACTGCTCTATAAACTTTGCGATTGTTGAGCGGCTGGACTGGACGAAAGTTGTGGGTTAAAGAGGAGCCATCAAAAGTTTTCAAATAACGGAAACGTGCAATCTAATAATTTATATAAAATGAACAAATATAACCAATATTAGTTAATAATAACAGAAAAAACCATGTTCCCGATCTTACCAATTCGGGAGATATAATAATTGGATTTATCAAATCAATCCAGATGACATTTTCACTGCAGGGCGGTGTGGTCAATGATCCGATATATGTGTAATATTTACTTAAATCATTGGGCAGCAAACTGAATAAGTGCATGGGTTGGGTAAGTGTAACATTTGTATGGGGCTCATGGATGTGCTCCAGATTTCTAGTCAAGTGATCATATTCCAGGCTGGTGCGATTGCCCACCTAAATGTAGGAAATAAAAATTATTGTTTAAAATTTATGTCTATTACGGAATTAATGAAACTTTAATTGCACATAATAATTTTTATAAGAATGACATAAGTTTTCACCATTTGTGAATAAAAATTTCTGCATTTAAACGACTTCTTTGGAAGTTCTTTTTTTACTATATGTTTGTGCTTCGATAATGGCTTCTGCTTAATGCTTAATGTCATAAATATAAATTCAAAAGGTGGCTTCATTGCTGAACAATTCTTATGAGCAGAAGAGGGATACTTCCCCCTTCAAGGAATCAAAATTTCCATTGTAAATTGAAAATAGAAAATGTATTGTTTTAATTAAAATTTCCACCTCCAAGAGCTCATGCTACTTCCGCTCCAGAATAACCGCAACGTTTTCCTAAATATGACAGTGTTATTAATTTAAATTTCCTCGCCTCCAAAAACACTCGATAAATCTGTCTTACCCGAAGCCAAATATTAAAAAAATTTTTTTTGTATTTTTCAACTACGAGTACTTCTGTCAGTGGTGGCAATCAGGAATCAGAACAACAATAACCCATGTTCTGCGTGCCATGTGAAATCGGCTAGATTAGAATTATCGTACTGCGCCAATGCCCAAGTGAGTCTATGTGCTTCTTCGCTCTCTCCTGTATATGGTCTTGGAAGCACCGGCCCATCATGATTGTTGTATTTTAATTTAGGGCGGATGTAGATGGCACAAATTGTAATTAGATGAGTAGCAGTGAAACATCCCTTACGCGCTTGAATGTTTCTTTAGCAACATGAAAAATATTGCTTATTCCATTGAAGATTCTCGCCAGTAAACCTCAAGAGCTTCTGATTACTACATACGTCACCTATAATTACAGATGAAGCACCATGTTCGGTCATACGTTTACGCGTAAGCATACAACACTGGGTCTTCCAAGATTACTACAAGATCGTGAATCAAAGTATCAATCATATTCTAAATCATGGCGCCAACATCTCTGGCGGACTTGGCCTATTGCCTAATGATTATGAATGCCAAATGCTGCTGTCATCCGCAAAAGAGGTCCATTGGATTGGAAGTTTGACATAGAAGGTCGTTAGGAAAAATAAGAAATAGGGTAGGAGAAAGAATGCAACCTTGCGATAATCATGAATCGATGAAGCTCGATATACTCGTAAGCCGAGAGAAGTCATCACCGGCTCCAAAAGCAAGCGATTGGGTCGTAAAACATATAAAACATGCTTCCAATTTTTATGACAACGTCTTAAGCTTTCAGAAATGAAAACGCCATTAGACATTCGCAACTTGACTTCTAAAGAATTAAAAAAACACACTTCTCATTGATACTTTGGAAAATCAATTTTTGTTTTCAAAGGACATCCGCTTGTCTTCACTGGAAGAAGATGTCCCGACCTTATCGTGATTTTCAACAGTACGAAGTCGATATCGAATAACATTTTCTTCAATCTAGTACAAAACGAAGTCATACGCGAAATTCGCCCAAACACAATAAGGCCCATTATATAATACGAGCTTTCTCTCCGGTGAATTCAATATTTATTATTTAACTTGACACATTCAATACGAATTTTCAGTTAATCTAAACTCTCTGAGAGGCCTTTTTCATTTCATTTTATTTTTACCTCATAAAATGCCGCCAGAACCGTGATACCATCATCCTTCAAGGCTGCCTCTTCAAAACTCTCGTATTTACTATTTCGGAAAACTGCATGCAATTCCATGGGATATGCCACATTGTTAATCCGATCCTCACTACCCGCCGTATTGTCTTCGCCCCAGTGAAAATGCAATTGTTGAAACTGATACGTGTCCTTCTCCCCTAAAGGACCATACGCTATTTTAGGCATTTCACCCTCATAAGTCATTCGTAGCAAGACCGTATGGCCGTTGTTCAATAAAGAAGCCGCCAAAGGCAATTTACTGAATTCTTTGTAGCTCATTTTCGAATAGTATCGATTGACAACATCGACTTCGTTGATATTAATAGGACTCTGATGTTTACCCGAACACTGATTGAAATATTCGCTCCAATGGTCGGGGCCCATGCTGCCAAAGTAGGCGAAATCTATACCAGGTTCAGCTGGACAATGTAAATAAAAGGCAAATAAGTTAATTTTTCAAACATAATAAAATTTTAATAATATTTTAATTGAAGTATTACAAAATGTACAAGAAAAAGTTAAAACTACATTTACAAGCAAAAATCGATAATTTAATTTCATTAAAAAAATGTGATTTCAGCCCATACAAAAATTTTTAACAATCAATAAATTGTTTTGATTGAAAACTTCCACGATTTTTTTAATCAAAGAAATATTGTGGCCTCTAGCAGTTGGCCAATTTAGCCTTTGACTTCAAAATCTAGTACAAGTCTTAGACGTTTTTTAATCTAGTTTAAAATACAGAAGTTGAAGTCAACAACTATTTTCTTAGTTCCAGCAAAATATGCATTACACCATCGAGGGGCATCCCCTGAGTAAATCCAACTACATCAGCTTGAAAAATATTTAATTAAAATATTTTCAAAAATCAAAATAAACAAAATATTCGAATCAAATAAAAAATTAATTGAAAAATCGGTTCTAAATAGTTTATAAAATTTGCGGAAGAACATCATAAATTGAAAACGAAAATTAGAAAATTGTTGACTTCTTTAAAAGAATAATCAATTAACATTTTAAATCTGGTTAAATTAATGAAAGAAAATTGCTCATTTGAATAAAAGAAAAACTTAATTAATTGCTCGTTTGATCAAAATAAAAATTGATTTTTTCCTCCAAACTAATTAAATTAGTTCAAAAATTGCTGGTTTGAGTATAAGAATAATTAGTTTCTTTGGCCAAAAACAATGTCCTTATTAAAACTAATTGAAGTAAATTAATAATTAATAATCTTTTCTGGAAGTGATTAAATTAATAAAAAGAATTGCTGATTTAAATAAATTAATAATTGGTTTCTTTTTGAATCTTATTAAAGAATTGTTCGAATAATGAATTTCATAATTTAAAAAAAAAATTGCGGATTTGAATATGAGAATAATCAGTTTCTTTCCCAAAACCGCTTAAATCAAATTGAAAATTTTAATACAATAACAACTGATTAAATTGGTTAAAGAATTGTTCTTTTTGAATAAAAAAAAACAATTAATTTCAAAATTTATTATATTAGTTAAAAAATTTATGATTTTAATATGAGAAGAATTAAATCAAATGAAAACACTGAATAAAAGAATAATCAATTTCGTTTTCAAAACTGATAAATTTAATTTTTTAAAAAGAATAGAATAATAATTATTTCTAAAAGAATTAATTTAAAAGAATATAATGGAAAACTATTGGTTTCTTTTATTCGAATTTATTGAATTAATCAAAAATAAAATGTTGATTTCATTAAAAGAATAATTAATTTCTTCTTTTAAACTGATTTCAATTAAAAAAATAATAATTTCATTTTTTTAAAAGAGATTAAATTAATTCAAGAAATAGAATAAAAGGGTGTTGAGTATATTTTTTAAACTAAAATATGGCTGATTTGAAAAAACGAATAAGTAATTTCTTCTTGAATTTTATTAAATCAATTAAGAAATTATTGATTTGAATAAAAGAATAATTAACTTTAAAACTGTTTAAATTAATTAAGAAAATCGAATAAGTAATAAAAATTTTTAAATTAATTAAGAAAATCGAATAGAAAAATAATTAATTTGGTTTTTCAAAACTGATCAAAATAATAAAAGAAGATCAAAATAATAAGAATAATAATAGAAGAATTTTTGTTTGCAAAACTGATTAAATTAATTTAGAAAATTGAATAAAAAATATTGATTTCTTTGTAGAACTGATTAAATTATTTTAAAAAATCATTGATTTGTATAAAAACATACTTAATTTCTTCTTTAAAATTGAAAAAAAAGGAATGCTATTGTTTTCAAAACTGTATTATTAGTTTAAAAAATAGAATTTCTATTTTAAAATAATAAAAAACTGCAGTTTTGACTAAATTTTTAGAATTTTATAAAATCTAAAAAGTAGTTCAGTTTATCCTTCTACTATGAATTGAATCACTTTAAAATTCGGGTAGCGATATTGTTAATGCGTTTGCCGTGTTTTTTTTTTCTTTTTAATATTTTGAGTTTGATAATAATTTAATAGATCCTGATATTTTGAAATTTATTCAGCCTATTGTGATTTTTTATTATAATCAATTAACTGCTGATGATATTTCTAAATGGCATTACGACTGAAAGGACTCTTTTCGCATGGACATTGATTGGGGTAAGCATGGAACAGCATGGAGTGTTTTTTTTAATGAATTTTATATCTCGGTCTTTGAAAGACCTAATCAAGTTGATGCATTCTTGATGTAATTTCGTAAAGCTTTTAATAAGGTAGCACATAATATCTTGTGTTTTAAACTTTATGTTACATATTATAATTAGTTGAGGTCTTACCTATTGAACAGGTAATACACAGTTGCTTTAGAAAATTTTGTGTCCTTACCGCAGGATATTATCTGGCCCTTTCCTGTTTTTAATTTTTATAAATGACATATTTTTTTTTTTTTTTTTTTTTTCACGCTAATATATGTTTATTGTATCTTCAAATAATTGAACTAACAATAAGTGTTCAAATCTTAAATATATAAATAATTATTAGGCCCAACCAGTGTCGGACATAAACTTAGTGATAATAATTAATAATACATAAAATTCATGTTACGCACAAAAAATATTTTCAAAGAATTTCATCTGGAGAGTTGCGTATTAATGCCGTAGTGTCCCTCTTTTTTAAGCGGATGTGTCCAGGAAAGTTCAAGATGTTACGAGCAAGGGGATTAGGATGGAACTCGAGTTTTGTTAAATATTTTCCAGCATATTTTGCAATTTCAGCGGTCACAAGTGGCATATTTAAATCACGATGTAAAATAGAATTTTTCAAGTACCATGGAGCCGTAGTTATTAACCTTAATATTTTGTTTTGCATTCGTTGGATTCTCTCTACATTGGAAGCTGAAGCAGTGCCCCATAGCTGAATTCCGTAACACCATATCGGCTTCAAAAGCGACTTGTATATTAAAAGTTTACAATCTAGACTGAGGGTAGAATTTCTACCAATCAGCCAATGTATCTGGGTTAATTTAAGCTTCATTTGTGTCAGCTTAGAGTCAATGTGGTGTTTCCATGTAAGCCGTCGGTCGAGGTGAATACCAAGATATTTCACATGTGAATGTTGAGGAACAACTTGATTGTTGATTTGAATGGGGGAACAAGTATCTCTTCGTAGGGTAAATGTAACATGAACACACTTTTGTTCATTTACTTTTATTCTCCATAAGTTCAACCACAATTCCAACAGGTTAATATGTTGCTGAAGATAACGGGATGCCTCGTGAGGGTTTTCATGCATACTAAGGCAGGCTGTATCATCGGCAAATGTAGAGGTGAGGATATTACTGCTCAAAGGCATATCACAGGTATAAATCAAATACAAAACAGGCCCCAGTATACTCCCCTGAGGCACCCCAGATGAAATGGTTTCGGGCACACTCATGAAGTCTCCTTCCACGACAGTGAACTTCCGGGCAATAATGTAACTTTCCAAAAGATTTACAATGTTTATTGGTAGATATGTCTTCAATTTTAGAATTAGGCCTTCATGCCACACTTTATCAAATGCCTGAGAGACATCAATAAATAGGGAAGAACAATACTTTCTTTCTTCAAATGTTCTTCTTATGAAATGAACCAATCTATGACATTGTTCAATGGTGCTGTGCTGACTTCTAAAACCAAATTGATGGTCCGGTATGCATCCATTATCAGCTAGAATTGGGGACAATTTTGTCATGAGAAGTTTTTCAAAGAGCTTCGAAATTGTTGACAGCAAACTTATTGGCCTATATGACTCAGCCTTGGTAAGAACTTTACCCGCCTTTGGAATCATTTTGACCATGGCAAGTTTCCAGCTGTGTGGGTAATACTCCAGTCGTAAAATGCCATTAAAAATAAATAACAGGATTCTAATAGCAATACGAGGCAACTGCATCAGCATCTTGTTACTAATTCCATCAATACCCGGGGCCTTCTTTGGATTGGTTTCAGCAATTAGTTTTTGTACATCAAGCATCTTTAACTTTATAGGTCGAGGGGGTAGAGCAACTACGCTCGGCAAATCAACAGCACCAGTACATGTGTTTGGGGTAAATACGTCTTTTAAATGACCAGCTAATATGTTACCTTTTTCAGTATTAGTTCTTGCCCAACCTCCGGTAGAAGTGCGCAGGGGTGGTTTAGACTCAACGGGTGTTTTAAGCTTTTTAGCAGCGCGCCACAAGGAGTAATTAGATGCTGCAGTGACATCGAGACCTTCCAGGTAGTTCTTAAGAGAAGCAGATTTTTCAGCTGAAAGCAACTCTTGGAGTCGTTTAGTGCATTCTCTAAGTCTGATTTTATGTTGGGGCGATCTGTGCTGTTGCCATTCCCTTCTAGCTCTTCTTTTTTCACATACGAGACGTTCAATGTCCGCAGAATAAATTCTATTAAACCCAGTCTGCGGATGGGAGGTAGTGGCATGTTTAGCAGCCTGTTTAATATTCTCGGTAAGATTGGCAATGTTAAGTTCAATATCATCGGGAGTTCTAAGCCTGATGTTTTCCGTACAATGACTACTGAGATATTTTTTGAACCCCAGCCAGTTAACACGATGTATCATCTTCACATATGGGTCAGGTAAGTCACTTCTTAGTGGGCTACAAATTGTAACGATCGTGGGAGAGTGATCGGAGGAGAGATCATGTGAAGCTTCAACATGAATTAAATCCCTAGGGATATTTTTCATGACCCCAAAATCTATAACATCCGGAATTTTTTGTATGTCAGTAGGCCAGTAAGTGGGCTCCCCACTAGAAATGACATCCAAATCCATTTTTGAAATTGTGTTGAACAATGCTCGACCTCTAGGAGTAATAAGACGCGACCCCCAGAACGTATGCTTTGCATTGTAGTCTCCAGCTGCTACGAAACAAGGGCCAAGAGTTTTGTAAAAATCCTCGTATTGATCTTCACTGATTGAAAATCTGGGAGGGGAGTAAACTGATGAAAGCACAAGATTTGAACAAAAATTTTCGATGCAAATATTTGTTGCTTGTAGATGGTCTTCACAAGTGTTCTCAAGAATATAGTGCTTGAGTCTTGACTTTATTAGAATTGCTGATCCTCCACATGCTCTTCCTCTCGGGTCCTTTGTATCATATAAGGTGTAGCCACTCATTTTAAAAAGGCTTCTCGAAGTCAAATGAGTCTCAGATACCAACATTACATCAATATTCTTCACCGTGAGGAAGTGCTCTAGTTCGTTTCTATGTTGGCGAATGCCGTTAGCGTTCCAGAAACATAACTTTAACGTGTTCATGGCTTGTTAACTAATGCTAGAAGCAGAGTGTTCTGCATTCGCAGCATTTCTTGCATCATGCTAGTCATATTTGTCGTAAAGTTGCTTATAGTTTGCACCAGATTATCAATAGTAGCTTCAAGGCGATTGAAATTAAAGCTTGCATTTGCGTTTGTTGTATTGTTTGGTGGTGACACTTTTTGAACGGGAATAGAGTTGATCTTCACAGCGTCAGCATACGATACATGTGAAGTGATTGGTTGGGCCATTAGGGGATGAGTAGCGGAGTACGTATTTCCTGCTTGAGCTGGAGTTACTTTAGGCTTTTGGGTCATAGCTTGTTTCACAAAAGAGAATACAGGACATCCTCTGTAGTTAGCAGTGTGATTACCTCCACAATTACTGCACTTTTTTTCCTTCTGGTCCTTCGACTTATTGCAAATAGCAGTGTTGTGTAATTCACCGCACACAACACAAACAGACGGTAATTTGCAATAAGTTTTCGTATGGCCATATTCTTGACAATTATGGCACTGTACGGGTCCTGAGCGCTTGTGTGGTTCTTCGACTGTAATTTTCCGGTATAACAGATATTTTAAATTATAAATTGGATGGGCCTCATTTTTCTTCAATTTTATATCATTCGGCTCCAATTCAACGCGAAATAAGGGTTGGGGGATCTTCTCCCTGTTTATTATGTTAGAGACATCCTTTACCTTAAATCCCTGGAGGGTGAGAGCATCTTTAAATTCCTCAGGAACTACATAAGAATCTATGCCTTTCAATACGATCTGTAGGCCTTTAGCACTCTTAAGCTGGAATGTGTAGAAACTTGTTTTATTTTTTTCGAATTCGTTAACCATTTTGCGGAAGTCTTTTTCATCATATATTTGAACTTTTGTTTCATCAATGTTACCACGTTTTATTGGAACAATGTGAAATGACTTTTCACCAATGGCCGAGATTAGTTTTTTAATAAGTGTGTTCGAGTTTTTTTGTCTCAGATAGATTGGTGGTGGTTTTGAAGTTTTTTTCGAAGATTCTTCGGGTTTATCGCTGTCATCTTGTAATATTTTAAACCGGTTTTGACGATTAGCTGAGGCGGCGTCGTTGTCTCTGGATATTTTCGGAACAGATGAGATTTTGGATGAATTTGGGCTTCGCCCGCGCTTTACTACCGTTACATATCTGTCCATTCCGACAGGCACTTTAGGTTTTTGAATATTATCGTCCATTGTGATAACTGGGTTAAGTGATGAACACGAGCCCAGAGCGGATAATGGCGCTGACTTAAATAACGATGAACTAGGCAATGGTAATATTACCGAATCACTACTTGGCATCGGAGTAAGCGAATTTGATCGCTCACGTAAAATTGGCTTTGCCGTTAGAAAAAGACTGTCATCCAATTTTTTCTTTTTATTGTTTGCATTAAGAGCTTCAGAACTCACAGTAAAATAGGCATTTCTGCCGTTAGAACTCACTTCACAATTTTTTGTTTTTGAGGTACTCATGCAGAGTATTCCTCAGTCACTTTGTTTGTGTTTTTTGTTTTTTTGTTGTTTCAGTTTATACGAAAAATATTATTAATGCAAGTAAAGCAAATTTAACAAAAACTGTACTTATTACGAATCAGTACTTATTACGAATATTTTTTTTTTTTTGTTTGTATTTTTGTTTGCTTAGTATGAGAAAAAAAAAACTCCGCTAACACGTCTGTTCACTACGAAGGTTCAACAAGACTGACCTTAAGCTTTAAAGTTGGATATGTAAATGCAGTCACAGATATACATACATACATATGTCTGTGATGCAGTTCTAGTCCGTCCGTTGCTCGAGATGAAATTGATAGATTTTATATTAGTAATTATCAAATATATAATCACATTTATAAAATTATTAACAATATATACTCGGGAACAATAAAAAACGGTTTAACAGATACTCTTTTTATAGTGAAAATCACAGGATGTATGTTCTACGTAGAGAATAAGATTCTATGATCAAAATTTTAATATAAATGACATGACATTTCTTTTCGAGCTCTCGGTTCTTATTATATGCCAATGACTTAAAAATTTTTAATGAAATATGTACGTACAAATCATGACGCCCTATGTAAATATACGTTACCCAATGACGTATTGTAAATCAAATAGTTGAAGCCATAAGGTTTTCCAGTACAAATTATATGATAAAAATTTTGAAATGTTAGATCTTGGCATTCTTCTTGATTGTGAGTTAAATTTTGATCCATTGGCGAAATAAATTAATGACAAAAATAAAAGAGTAATAAATTTTTTTATTAAATTAATTAAAAAAATTTAATAAGAGCTTAAATTAATTTCTTCTTTAAGTGTTGCAATTAATAAAATATAATTGCCTGGTTACATTAACTTAAGCAATTATGAAAATATTTCTTTCTGTGCATTTATGGGCAAGACTTCATCACAAACAATTTACAAAGTTTAATACAATTAGCGTAAGTATTCAATCAAATTCATTTAATTCGTTACATGCATTCACACAATTTTATTTTTAGTTGGTAAAAGACGCAATAGCTAAAATTATTTTAAAGGGTGTTTTTTTTCTTTGCTAGAGAGTAGAGCTTGGAAGTTATATCAAATTATTTCGGTGCAATCAGGCACAGTTTTCTTTCCTAAGAGAAGTGGAATATATTTGAAACACGCCTTAATAGGAGTGTTTTTATTTATTTATTATTATTTTTTTATAATTTTTTTTTTATAAACTGATTAACCAAATGATACACTTTTATGAAAAAAAATAAAACTGAATATTATCCTATTATTTGAAGATGTATTTACGTATATTGAAAAAAAGAAGTAAATATGCTTTTTAGCCCTGACTTTTGCATGAAGAGAACACCCTTTATTTATATCTCTGTAGACAAGAAAGTTGATGGTTAAATAAGAATGTGGTTTCTTGAATTTCGTATGAATGAATATTCGATTGAACAACAATTGAACGTTTTTTTTTTTTGTTAATTTCACTTTGTTTATTGTTGTTTGTTTCTATAGGCTCATTAGCTTGAAATAGTTTAATAAATATAAGCGGCCGTTTTCTATAGGTAATTTTCCTTCATTATTAAACAAATAAACTAATATGAATTTTTCCTCTTAATAGAGTCAAGAAAATATATTCAAACGATTTGCAGTCATGCCATTAAAACTCCATTAAAGTTAAAGTTGTATCAGAACAAAATATTTTCCTAAACATTTTTAAATGCATTATTGTACTCATTATTTAATATTAAATTTATTATTTAAATACTTGAATCAAAAATATGGCTGATCAAGTTCATTCTTGTAAAAATTCCCACAGCAAGGACCACATGGTTATAAAAAAATGTCTTTCATTACGCCATTCCAATCTTTAAATTTAAATAAAACAAAGTGTCTTTGAGATATTCATTTGAAAGGCCTATCGATGCCATTATATATGAAATGTAAAATCATGCAAATGCTTGCCATGGCTTCGCTGGATGGTCAGCATTGGAAATGTAAAATTTTTCATGACTTTGGCGCGTAAATTAATGAGAATTTGACTGATGGCATGGGTTATGTTCGCTCTGAGAACCGCTGCATATACCTGCGACTTCAGAAAGCCCCACAAGAAAAAGTCTGACGAAGTCAGACCTCGGTGGTCTAGTTTTCATCACTTCCACGTGAGTAGACCATGCCCTTAAATCACTCGTGCAGAATGTCCAATGTGGCTTGAGCTGTGTGGCATGTAGCGTCCGTCCACATGTCGTTGGTGTCCATATCATCCCATTCGGGCAAAAATAAATTGATAATCATCAACCTAAAGCACTCGGTCTTGACGCTGATAACTTGGCCAATGTCGTTCTCAAAAATATATGCAGTCGAAAAATTCATACCAAACAGCGACTTTTTCGAGGTGTATTAGACGCTCTTGGATTTCATGTGGATTGGTATCATTCCAAATTCGACAATTTCGTTTGTTGACGTGCCCATTCATTCCGAAATATACCTCACTGATGATGACTTTTTAATGAAAATTAGGGACAGCTTCCAACTGGTCCGCGAAAAGCCGAGCTCTTTTGAGGGACGCGATATCGACTGCTTTGGATTCTCCTGATTCAGGGACAGCGATCATATTTTCGGCAGATGTTACGTTTCGTTAGTAGGACGATTACGGAGGCCATAAAATCAGCGAAGCGCACGGAATATTGCCCGAACAGAACAGCCATTTTAATAAAACAGTTTTAGCATTTGCATGTGAACACTGTTCCCGTCCATGGTAATTGAGCAAAACAGATTGAATAAATGACAGCTGCAGCTTTAACAACAGGACCGCTGTCAACTGTCAAACTTTAAAAGTTCCTATTGACAGATCCAATATAAATTTTTACAAGAGAAACAAGAGCGTTGTATTCGGCTGCGCCGAATGTTCTTATCTACCCTTTATCAACGCACAGTGTGACTTCTTGTGGTTTTAGATGAACAAAATTTTAGAGAAAAGTTTACCCAACGATTTTATAGATTTTTTTATGTGCTAGATAAGATGTACAGGTGATACCAAAATATGCTGATAAAGACAACAAAAACAATAATAATGAAAATAACGGTTATGAAATATCCAGTATCAAGAGAAGCTAAAAAAATATTTTTTTCACATACGCAATTTTAGTAAATTTATTATTGTTGTAAAACCCTTACGTTTTAACTAGAAAATGTTTTCAGCAAATTTATGTAAAACAATCCAAGGACATTTTTGTGGATTGTATGAACCCACTAACTGTACATTTCAAACCCATAAATCATCGATGTATGGGTCCTTTTTGTTCCCTTTCGTGAAAAAGAGCAAAAAATCTCCCTAAACAACAACATGGCGAGCTAAAATGTCCTACAAAAATATTTGTTCTAAATTCTACTACAAGTCACCGAATACACCACAGATCAAAATGCCAGAAACTATTCACCATATATATATGGGTTCCAAAAAAGTAGGCGGAGCACGCCTATTTTTTCATATATATATGTATCAATTTTTTCATTATATGTATCAATTTCTATTGCGATATCTGCTTAAGAATGTTAATTATTAATTTTGCCACCAAAAATTGTGAATAGGCACACTGTGCAAAGTATTATATAATTAAATAATTCTTCTAGTTTCTTCGATCTTATTTTTTATAAATTATAAAATTTATTAATCCAATATTTCACTATGACTATGAATTGGTTCTTTAGGAATAGATTAAAACTATACCAACAATGAGCTCAATCGTCAGTATTCTATTACCTAAATATTTTATTTCCATCCCATTGTGCATAGGTATGAATAGTTTGTGAAATATACAACATTGTCTTGGTATGCGTGTTAGTTACATGAAGAGTTTCTATTTAATACATTCCAAATGCATAAATTTAATTTTTATCATAATAAAAAATTTTCATTGTAGTCCAATCATATTGCAGTTTTTAAGTGATGAAATGTAAACATGAAATTGTTAATCGTGACTAAAAATATGTTTAGAATATTTAAAAACATAAATAATTTCTTCGCCACAACAATACATGGTTGCTGGAACTATATTATAGTTGTCACACCCAGGTCTCTTGCGTATAGGAGCAATGACATTTAATATTAGAAATAAAAGTCACATTTACTCTACTGCACAATATAATATGGTTACTACAACTACAAACATTCATTTTGAGACGTTAATAATGTGTCTTCATTTCTAATATTTATTTATTAGAACCAAAACATGTTTCTATGGCATTTAAACAAATACAAGGTACAAATAATAAAAACGAAATATAAAGTGTATTTTTGTGTTTAAATACGAATATTCAAAACTTGTTTATTTATGTACATTCCCTCAAATGTCCACAACCATATTTAACAATATTGACACATATATTCATTGTTTATATATATTTTTTTAACTCTTTTGCACTTACCACGACAGCAGAAAGCGGCGAGGAAAATTATTAACGATAAATTAAAATTGTTAAACTCTGCCATATTTTTCTAATTGATTGATCGTTGAATTATCAGGTTAAATTTAGTTTTATTACAATTAATTTGTTTTTGTTGTTCATTCAATTAATACCAATTGAAATTCTATTTATAATTTGATTACATTAGAGGTAATTGTTTTTGATATTTTTTTTTTTGTTGTAAGCGAAATTTATAAATTTCTGCAAATATTTTAATCTTTTTAAATCTTTTTTTATAAATTTGAAGTTTCTAATCGTGTAGAGAAGAAATCAAACTAGTGTCTGATTTTGAAAACTGAAATGAAAATATCCTTGAAACATTTTTTAAAAACTTCTTCAAATGTGTGTTTTTTATTGTTGATTGGAAGTTTTCACTTTCATTTATAAAATCCGGCAGTCAGGTTCAAAATATTTGATTTTGAGGTTTCTTTTTTTAAAAGAAATTCGAAAATAGTTTTATTAAATTGTAAAATACACAAAACATTTAATGGGCATGAGTTGTTTGTAAAGCCATCAGCCAAATAACAAATTGTGGGGGTATAATTTAAAAATTTTTTTTACTAACATGGCCAACGTTTACTGATATTATGGCTGTCCATTGAGAATCGTAAATTTATGTTTACTAGGGGTTTTCCGCTAAAAATTTTTGTTGCCGATTCCATATTTAAGCCATTAATAAGAGTTGGTCATAAAAATTATTAAATCAATTAGATTTTGATGTTTTTCATTGATTTCTAGAACTACTTCAGTTTTCAAACGATCTTGTTGAAATTCTCATGGAAGAACATCTTAAATATAACTCCAGACTACTTTTGCTTTCAAATAATGTTGTTAAGATTCTCAGAGAAGAGGGCCTCAATACTTTCAAAAACCCATATTAGAATGCCTGGGGAGTGCTAAGCCACCCAGAGAGTAAATTACGACTTCGTTCTCTCCCAAAAATGGTTTTCTTCTAATGGAATTTCCAGTAAATGACATAATTTTTATTTTCATCGAATGATGTTCATTTTCTTGTCATGAAAACCATAAAAAATAAACATCATTCTCCAATGATGAGTTTCGAACTCGAACCCGACAAAAATATTTTTATATGAAGCAGCTTGGAAATTGATCATTTCCGGTTTCTAAAAGAAAAATAGTTGGTCTCACCTTAAATTGAATCATGAAGAAATATTTGAATATTTTTTGTGTTCATATCTATACTCATATATGTTTCGAACTTTCACATCTACTTTTTATGAATGTTATGTAACACTGAAGTGATTTGGTTTGGAGCTAAAGCCAAATCCAGACAAAATAAAACAATGAAAAAAATAAAAGCAAATAAAAACATTTACATACATACTTATTTCCTAAGGTGAATGTTACACAAAATCATAAAAGTTTTTGAAGTGAAATCGTCAAACAAAAATATCAGATGTTTTTCAAAACTAAAAATAAATAGTATTTTTTATTTTATAAAAAAATTTATGTAACAGGTTAGGATTTAATGCCTAGATGTTTTTGGTTTGGAAACAATTTTAAAGAAGCGGCAAGGAAATAATTTTCTTCGAAATAAAGTATTTAAAAAATCTCCTTTTTTAATATATTGATTATGGCTTCTGTTTCAGTGAACAGTAATTAAAAAAAGCTTCCTAGGTCTTTGGTAAAATCATTGGAAATTATCTGTATCACAAACTCTGCCTTTTATTGACTTCCTGGGAAGCTCTTTTTACTTGATATATATTTTACATGCATATATACATAAGTACATATGTAAGTATGTAATTATTTTAAGCTTTATTTGAAATGCAATCTGCCCGTACTCTGTGGAATCGTTATTTTTTTAATTCCAACTCTTTTGTTAAAATTTTATAAATAATTTTGTGGGAAATTTGTTTTCTTAACACTTTCTTTATTATTAATAAAAATTTGCTTTTACACTGTATTTTTTTTAAGTTGAAAAACTTGTGTGGGATTTCTGTCTTTGAAAATTTTTTTTTATCCTTATATGATCACTAACGAGTTTTAAAAAGCGTCTTTTAAAAATTACACGTTCGTATTTGAAGGCAATTTTATACGGAATAAAAGTTGATGTTCGTTTTTACAGCAATTTTTCTACACTGTTTCTTGGTATTTTAAAAACAATTTTCAAGCCAACAAACACAATAAACCAATCAACAACAAAGTCAGTGATAGAAAACCACCAAAAAATTTACTTCACTTTGATTGTTGTTTTTTTTTTTTAATGTTTATTAACTGTTTTACTCTACTCACGCACACACGCAAATACACAAATCAAATTTTGCAACAGAAATAAGAGAGTGTGTGAACAAGAGTAACTTTGTTTGTGTGGTATGTACGTTTGAATGTGTGTCATGGCTGCCAGATAAATTAGGGCTAAAATCATCCAAATTGTGAGTTAAAATCGTCTAAATCATTCATCGGTATTGTCAAAAATGTTCATGAAGATATCATGATTTTTATATGCCGACAATAAAACAAATTTGAAAAGTTCATCATATTAATTTTTATTCATGTAAAACCTAATAAAACAATTTAATTAACAATATGCATGTATGTTAGTAAAGTATTTTAAAAGTTAACAAAAACAAAAATTCAACAAGCAGCATATACATACTTATTTTAATTAACAAAACTAAACAAGCAAATAAGAACGAAAATTTTAAAATTTATAAAATATTGTAATTGAAATTATATTTGAAACAATCACAACTGCTCCATTTTAAATTATCTTTTTTTGCACAATACTCCCTCTTATTATGATTGTCGCGACGACGTCACATCAAGTCGACAGTAAAAAAAGACAGCAGTTCTGAACTCGTTGTAGGCAATAATTGACTAACATTGATGGCCAATTGTAATTTTATAAACCATAGTAGTAGTAGTAATATCCTTTCAATAATATTTAATAGTTCTCGATAACGATTCCACAATTGCCAATATATTGATGTCGACTTGATGTGATGTCGACGTCGACAATCATAATAAGGGCAATTGTTTCCAAAAGTTACTCTTTAGGAGGATTCCTAAGTTTTTTTTTCCATGTTTAGATTGCCTTGGCTAAATACTCTTTCTAAGTTTGCTAAAAAATATTACAAATTAAACTTGTTTAACTTTAATATTTTTATTTCTGATAGCTTTTTTAAAATTCGGAAAGTTGTTTGTCATGTTCAATAACTTTAATCCGACATATTGAAAAATCGTATATGTGCAAGATATGAACATATAATTTTAATTTTTATGTATATTTATATAAGCAATAGTGGTAAATTTTCTTGTGATCATAAAAGTTGATAAAAGTGTCAAAATAGACAAGCAAAAAGTGATCGAATATTCCAGGCGAAAATCGTTAATTCTAGATATTAAAATCGTTAACTGTGGCAGCTATGTGCATGTCACTAACCCAACAAAAAGTCAATAACTCATATTGGAAAGAACCAACAACACTAATGCATGACAATTGTCATCCATCGTTCAATCAGACCGTTTGTCATACAGTGACTTTTCGTATTTTGTCTATCATTGTTCTTTCATTTGTACATTTTTTTTAAGTCAACACGTGAAAAGAAAAATAAAATTAAGCCGTTTGATTGATTGAGGATGATTTGTAATTTTGGGTTGACCATCTGCCAGATGGTAACCGGGTTGGATATGGATTAGAAACAGCGTGTATTTAACAATGCAGTTTTCGAAACGATCTATGTACATACATATATGTACATACATACATATGTACATATGTACATAAGTATACAAGTTGCAGTGAGAAACACTGGGGCATAATAAAATTTGTTGAATGATTGATATCCTTGACTTTCTTAAGAAAATATGTACATACATACATACATATTTCAAATCATTACATCGAAAGTTTATTAAGGACCGGAGTAAGACTGGATTTTTCAGTTTATGTAAATTGACGAAAAAACAATAAAATAATGCATTCTCATAAATTTTACAGCCACCCAGTGGTGGGCAATGTACTTCGTAGAATAGCATTTCTACGTCAATGTGAATGACTAAACTTCTAGTTTTTCCAATGTATTTTGTAACAATAATATTGTCATTCTTAATGACAATCTTGTGTTATGTAGAAAAGTAAACATATTATTTTCATTGTCAAAAGTTAGTATTTTATGAACATTTTATTTCTGTTATTTAATATTTGAAAAAATATACCGTATTATTAATAGCGGTTTTCACGCTTCGTAGTTTCTCTACATTCCTCTTGAATTAAATGGTTTTTTTGTGCCAAAACGTTTTTGTTTATGTACATAGTATCGGGTCTTTCAATAGGGACTTCCGAGCTTTGACAGTTGATGGCGGCCCTATTGTTCAAGCTACATCTGTAAAATGGAAACAGGACGGAAACAGCGTTCAACAACACATGCAAATGCTAAAATTGTTTTATCAAAGTGGGTGTTCTGTTCGTGCAATGTTCCGCGCCTTTCGTCAATTTTAAGTTCTCCATTTCTGGATGAATAACTACGCCAACAAACAAAATTTAGATATAAGAGCGTAAAATTCACCACGAAAAAGTCGCTGTTTGGTAAGGACTTTATGCTGGCGGGGTCTTCGGTCCATATTTCTATGAGAACAACATTGGACAGGCCATCACCGTCAATGACGAGCACTATAGAGAGATGATTATCAACTTCTTTGCAGCTTGAATTGGATGATATGGACACAAACGACATGTGGTTTCAACAGGACGGCGCTACATGCCACACGTTTCATGCCTTATTGGTCTTTTTTCGCCAGCTATTTGAGGGCATGGTCATCTTACGTGGAGGTGATGTGATCTGGCCATTGAAATCGTGCGATTCGATTATCTTGTGGGTCTAATTAAGTCTGATTTCTATGCCAGAGTCAGGGAAAATTGGACATTTCGCGTGTGGGCTATCCAGCGAAGCCATACTAGACATATGGACGATATATTTCAAACATAATTCCATCGATAGGCCTTTCAAATGGAAAAAAAATTAAATGATATCAAACACACACTTTATTTTATTTAAATTTATAGATAGATAGCGTTTAATGAAAGACCCTAAATGAATTAAAACTCATAAAGTCATGCTTATGCACAGTGTGACCAGACTTTAAATTAAAATGTCTTCTAATAAAATATTTTCATTACCTGTAAATTTTTCATAGCTAAAAAATATGTTAAAATACATCGTTAACTTAAAAAGAAAGATTTAAAAAAAATATCTTAATATTTTGTGAAATGAAAAGAAAATTCGTTTCGATTATTTGTAACAGAAAACACAAATTCGTTTTTGTTTTCAATACAACAGAAACGATTTTTCATTTCATTTCACAAAATATTACCCTAAAGCAAATAAATTAAATGAAAGGCATTGATTCAATAAGAAAATAAAATCACGTTTATCGTGAAATCTGTTCACTTTGCCAAAATTTTCTGTCGCAAATTTTCTATTGTTTTTGTGTTTGTGAACTATTTTGGTTCATGGGAATTAATTCGTATGAAAACTTTGTACGGCATTTCTTCACGATAAGGGCGATTGATTTATGAAGCAAAAAATACCTCCTTCAATATAAAAATTATTCTACTATAACCAAAATAAAGCACATAAACAAAAGCTTCATTAAAAACTGTAAGAAAAGAAATATTAACAATCATACAAAATTAATTGTAAAAAGTGGTTCAAAAAGTTCTTAAAACTTTAACATTTTATGCTATTCTAATTGTACATCAAGACGACAACAAATATATTGGCAATTGTGCACTCGTTGTCGACAGCTATTAAGTATTATAATTAATAGGATATTACTATTACTAAAGCTTATAAAATGCCAAGTGGCAGTCAATAATTCTCAATTGTTGTCTACAACGAGTACAGAACTGCATCATTGTCAATTTTGAGTCAACATCACTTTAACACAACATCAACACTAATTTGGGGGCCGATAGTGCGCCAACCAAGACGTGCAAACAGAATATATGGAAATAATATTGCCTAAGAATTTTCAAACAAACATTTTGTCTAAAATAAATTTTATTCTTTATTGTCAATAATTATTTGTACTACAAGTAAATGTGATTTTGACACCCAAAAGGGCGTCTAATTGAATACATGTTACAAGAAAAATGAAATAGACTCACATTGAGAGTAATTGTGTGTTTTGCTGTTTGTATAAAAAATTAATCTTGACATTACTCTTGCACCACTTTGTACATTAGTGTGGCTTTGGTTTTAATTGTAGTTAGACTGTTTAACGTGATGAAGGTATAGCACTGGTCACTGAACAGTACCAGCAGCGGTGGGTACACTTCTATATTAATGTATTTAACAGCGCCCTCTTTCGTCGGTAATGTTAGTAGAATCGTCGGCGAATTAAAACAATTAATGAACTGGCTACACATTTCAACTTAGGAAAGTTACCGCCTCACAGTGGCTGAAAATCGTTTTTCATTGACCAAAATTCTGTAACTTTTGAACCGATCAAAATATTGAAGTAATTCTTTTTTTAATGGATAGATATTTAATTCAGCTTGACTCAGTTTTAATTACATTGAAATTGATTGAGTACTTCTTAAGGACTTCTAGGTCAAAGTTGAACTTTTGATTTTTTTTTAACTTTTGGAGTGAAATATGGGTTTATTTTTTTTATTTGCATATTAAAAAATTTTATATTTTGATCTTAATAATAATTATAATTATTTTTTGTGATAATGGAATTTTTTTAATGTTACACTCAAAAAAATTTTTTACACTGAAAAAAAATTTTTACACAAAAAAATTTTTACACTCAAAAAAAAATTTTAAAATTAACTGGAAACAAGGTTTAAATCCACTCCTGTTCTTTCAGATGCTGTTTCTGGATCTGAAAAGAATCTTCGTGCGGTATTGCTATCATTTGTATTGCCTGACCCTTGTTTTGGCTGATCTATAATCAATCCAATTTTGCGATATTCATCTTGAACATGTTTCTTTTTTGAACTTCTTAACTCTTTGTTGGTTTTATTGTTTCTTATGGATCCTGAAGACCCGAAATATAAATCATAATTGATTTTTAGTATATGTTCCATAAGTCGTATTCTTGCATGTAGTGGTGATAATCTAAATTCATATGCATCGGTATTATCTAATGATTTTGTCGGAACTTGGTTTAATTGGGTTTATGCTGCTTGGCATATAATGCAGCTGGATGCAGCCTTCGTGTTAGTCAAAGCCTGACCTACATTTCCATTTATCATTGTAAGGACTAATTGGTAGCTTACTTCAATTTGCTGCCCATCTAACTGTAATTGTAATGGCTAATGGTAGTGTTGCAATTTGGGCCTTGATATCACTAATTTCTTTGTTAATGGCATCACGAGTTTCTTCTTTGAATTCAAATTTGATTGGCCTGCAGTATTTCGTAGAAGATGGTGTCTCATTTTTCCAAATATCCATTGTTTGCATTGTACTAGTCGAAGGCTCTGAATCTTCCAAAATCTTTTTCAATCGCAATGGTACAATTGATACCATGAACATATCCGAGTCCGAAATATTTTCACATACAACTTGTTTGTATTGGTTATGTCCCGAAGAACCATCACATCCCCACTTGCAAAAAAGAATTAGCTTTGTGTTTCCATATTTCTTTAACGCATTTCCTGGCATTGATTGTAGCAAGCGTTCGGCTGTGTGATCAAGTAGAGATTGTAGTTGTACCTCTGCCGAAATTGGTGTGTTTGGTTAGTATCCTTTGATGGAAAACAGTCCATTTTAGTAGCAGTTATGTGATGATATGCTGGATAGATATTTGAGCCATTTCAATCGCACGCAATCTGAGCTTAATATATTGCTGTTTTGTTAATTTCAAATCCAGAAATAAGGCTAATGCCTCCTCATTTGTGCACTGTTTTGCATCGCTCGGAGTTGGTATACTTTTAAGAATTCGTTTTGTTCTCACTGGACTAGCTTTAATAACTTTTTCAATGATATCCACTTTTGTTAATTGGTTCTGTGATCGTAATTGATGTAGGAAAGATTCTTTTATATTTGTACAACCAATTGCATCGTTAACATCTTTAAGTTTCCGCCTCTTAGATTTATCGCTGCAGTTGTCCAATGATTTGCGTGGTCTTCCAACCTTATCTTGCTTTGCTGTTTCTGCAGCGACCACTTCTCAACACTTTTCACTTTTTATATAAAACTTTTGTTTACTGTAGCTAACTTCTTTGTAGCGTTTTTTTAGTACTTTTACAAAATTAGATAATTGCTCTTGTATTTCGGTGCTACACGAATTTAAGCTTAATTTTATTTTAACGTAAGTAAGAACATCTTCCTGGTTTTTATTTCTAAAATACTGTTCGGCCAGTTCTTTATAACCGAAGCTCTCCATATTTTTCTGAATATTTTTATTTGAGTCTGTTATGATTTATCACTTGCAAATATACGTACGTACACGTAAAGGATTAACTTATTGTGTAATCCCTTATTGAATCCGTAGTTTTATATATTTTTAGATACATGTTATTCACACATTGATCTTCAATTTCATAGCAGGTAGTACTTAAATTGAACAAAACTGCACGTGTTATCCAGACCTTAATATCAGGTAAAACTAATTAGTATCTCGCCAATATGGGGTTCTTTTTATCTTTAGTCGATTAATGTCGCGATTATTATTATAAAATTGTTTATGACTTTGGCTGACCCTAACAGTTATATTAGAAAGAGATCATATGTTTACTGTAGAACCTATTGTGATATTTTTATGACTGATTTTTTGCTGATCAAAACAAAGGCATAAAACCCTTTCGCAGGTATTATATTTAATTATTTTAGTTTTAGGTAGTCTAAAGTAAAAAACATAAACCTTCAGGCAAAAAAGTGAAAATTTAATACACCATTGTATACGAGTAATTATAGGGCTGTTTATATTAGAGTAATTTGATTTTTTTTGGAGTAATTTCATTAAAATTAAAAAAGTGTTCTACCGGCGGGTCGTGGCGGGTGCAAAAGTATATATGGGGTGAAAGAAGACACCTTCGCCTTTCTTCGGGTGGTATACGTTTCTTGTTCCCTTTTGTTCCCTAGAAGTTCTATTCCACTAAAGTTTAAATTTTAGAAAAATATAGTAGTTTCATAAATATTTCATAACACCTCTAATATTAAACGCTAGAGCGGTAACCACTTACAACAACTAAAGACTATAATCCTACCAATATTATAAAAAAGACCGCAGGCCATTATCGATGATAGCTTGCGAGTAGTGACCATTTATTTTTGACAAAAAACTGATAAAAAACACCTTTTACTGAAATAACAAAAAACAGTTGAGTTTGACAGCATGCCACGCCCACAATTATCAATAGTTTAACCTAATTTTTTGGCTACCTTAATATGGATATATTAGCTCCAAAATGGCGTACAAAATTTTAAAAATCGGTGACAAAAAAAAATTTGACTTTTGGCCAATGAAAAACGATTTTCAGCCACTGTGCGCCTCTACTTAAAACCAAAGGCGCCGCAATATTTCTATCAAACTTAATAAAATGCGTAATAGCAGAGTTGTATGAACTAATTAAGAGTTCTCATTTGCACCACCTCTTCTCTCTACGAGTGCACTATTCCCTTCCTAAAGAAGTAACACTTTAAAGTTGCATTCAACTTTTTTTTCGGGTGAATCCACCATAAGTATAAGGCATTATTTCCCTAAGTGTTATTTCTCTTTAAAAGCAATTCCATTCCCGAAAGTGGATAACCAGTCGTTATTCTTTGTGAAAACGGTCGAATACATAATGAATCGACTTTAAAAAAGGAGAACATCTTCCCATTATTATTGACTTCTGCGGAAGTTCTTTTTTACTAGGTTGTAAATATATATATATATATATATATATATATATATATATATATATATATATATATATATATATACATATTTCTAAACATCTTCAACATGTCGGTGTCTTCCCATGAACTGCCTGTATTAAAAACAATGCAAATCATGTGAAAGTAGGATACTTTTCGATCACAAACTCTGGATCTCATTGAATTCTCTGCCTGAACTTTTTATTGTATTCATGGTTTTTGACACACACAAAAAAAAAAACGAAAGAAGTTGGTCACTCCAGTTAATTATTTTAGTGAAAATCATTTCTATCAATTCATTTATTTGAAGCGTCTGCTCTGGATACCTATTTCTAATTGTTGTTGTAGTTTCGTTTCATTTATTTTTAAGTGTCATAATTGTAATAATAAAAACTACAATAATTTTAATTAAAGCAATACAATACCGCGAGCAATAATAATGACGTTTTATTTGCGGTTTGAGATAAAAACTAAATGAAATCCAACAATAATCAAGTTCATGGACTTTCAATTTCATTTCGCAGTTAAAATCCAAATAATTTTCTAGACATGAGAACGACACAATGCAAATATTGAATATATTCATTTCTCGCTTTAATTACCAAATTAGATATTTTTTTAAATGATTTATTTTATATTTTGATCACAGTTTTGGGATTTGTGGTACAATTGTACCAATTTTGGTACAATTGAAAGTTGTGTGATAATCGATTACACGCGTACATTCAGCACTTTTCTGGTACAATTTTTAATTTACAAATAAAAACTTATCGATATTCTCGTACATATTATAAACTTCTGTATTTATTTTTTATTTAAAGAAAAGTTTATTAGATGCAGTAGTCTGGACAGCTAAATCTTTCGGACAGCTTAGAAATTTTATCTCGGTATTTGGGACAACAGTTTTTTTCCTAGCAAAAGCTGTACGTTATTTTACCGCTAGACATGAGTTAGAATAATTAAAAAAATTATAATTATTTCAAAAAAAATTTTTTTCAATTAAAATGTTCGAAATACATACTTGGTTACGCTTTCGATTTTTCTGATTAAGAAACATGTAGTTCCATCAATTACTTTAGACCAAAACATTGAAGCAACTTGAAAATGTTGAAAGCAAAGTGTCAATTAAAGAAGGCATTGGACTATTTCCAAAAAGTTATTTTATGGGCCGAACCAGCAAAAGCAACAAAAAAGAATCTAAAAGTTTAGCAGAAAAATTGCATAAAAATAAGTTCGTATATCAAGTTCAAGCATTGACAATGTGTACGTTATAACCAAACTCCACTGTATGTGACCTCTAAATGTTTCTTATACGATCGCTTAAAAGGTGTTCTAAAATTGTCATTAATAAAATGTTTATATAGAACTTATCATTACAATTTCTCTTTCTTATTAGGTATATATATATATATATATATATATATATATATATATATATATATATATATATATATATATATATATATATATATATATATATATATATATATATATGTATATATACAAGCGGACCAGGCGAACTTCACCTCGCCCCAATTTTAAGCCTTCAGACAAACTTTCTATTTTTTAATTTGAAAAGCCATTAAGGAATAATTTCAAACAAAATTTCATACAAAAACTCGATTTTCGATTTTTCCAATTTTCAGACTTTTCCGGAGGGATTTTCCAAAATTTTCTTCCATAAAAACCTTCTCCTCGAAGACACGAACAACTGACAAAAAGTTTTACAGAAATCGGCCAAGCCGTTCTCATTTTAGAATTATTGGATTTTGCCACGCCCCTCCGCCCACAGACCGAAAATAAAAAATCGGACTTCACAGTGTCACCCCTCCGACTATTCTGAAGGTTCCCTGAAAATTTCATCAAAATCGGCCCAGCCGTTTTGGAGCCATTACGTTACATACATACATACACACATCCTATTTTATATATATAGATATATATATATATATATATATATATATATATATATATATATATATATATATATATATATATATATATATATACAGGGTGTTTTTTTTAGAGGTATAGAACTTCGAATTGAAATAAAACACAAGAAAATCTTTTGAATGTCCATCAATTTGGCTTTATTGGAAGGATAATTTTATGCCATTAACGTTTAAATATGATTTCGGGCATGTGGCCGCCGCGGCTGGCTCGAATAAAGCCAATTCTACAGGTCCAATTTTCAACCACTTTTTCGAGCATATGGGGCCGTATGTTGGCAATAACGCCACGAATGTTGGCTTCCAAGTCCCCTAACGTTTCTGGTTTGTTGGCGTAGACGAGCGACTTCACATATCCCCAAAGAAAATAATCCAATGGTGTCAAATCACACGATCTTGCTGGCCAATTGACAGGTCCATTCCGCGAAATTATGCGCTCATCGAATGTTTCCTTCAATAAATCGATTGTGACGTGCGCTGTGTGGCATGTAGCGTCGTCTTGTTGGAACCACAACTCATCCACATTCATGCCATCCAATTCGGGAACAAAATAGTCGGTTATCATGGCTCTATACCGGTCTCCATTAACGGTAACTGACTCTCCAGCATTATTTCGGAAGAAGTATGGCCCAATGACTCCACCAGCCCATAGAGCACACCAAACAGTCAGTTTTTGTGGATGTAATGGCGTCTCAAGGGTCTCATGTGGATTCTCTTCACTCCAAATGCGGCAATTTTGCTTGTTGACGTAGCCATTCAACCAAAAATGAGCCTCATCACTGAACAAAATTTTGCGATGAAAATCAGCATCGAGATCAATCTCATTTTCGGCCCATACACCAAAATCACGACGCATTGCATGGTCTCGCGGCTTTAATTCTTGCACAAGCTGGATCTTGTAAGGTCGCAAGCCAAGATCTTTGCGCAAAATCTTCCATAAAGTTGATGGACAAAGCTCCAATTGCTGTGCACGGTGGCGAATCGATTCATTCGGGTCCTCTTCAACACTTTGCTCTACAGCGGCAATTGTTTCTTCGGTGCGCACTGTTCGACGTCTCTGCGGATGCGTATTATCACATAGAGTAAACGTAGTGCGAAAACGATCCATGGTTAACCGAATTAATTGCTCTGATGGACGATTATGTCGACCATAAAATGGACGGAGCTTGCGGTAAACTTCGCGAACTGAACCATTATTTTCGAAATAAATTTGCACGATTTGCAAGCGTTGTTCTTTTGTCAACCTGTTCATGATGAAATGGCAAACCAAACTAAATATTAATCACTTGACAGCTGACAAAATGGCCGCCAGTTAAAAAAGTGATGCCAACTTAAAATTCTATACCTCAATAAAAAACACCCAATATATATATATATATATATATATATATATATATATATATATATATATATATATATATATATGTATATACTAAATTTTAATTGTTGCTATAGAATTCCTGTTATATTTTGCTTAATGATTAAATTTGCTTAATTTGATTTAAATATGATTAGCACAAAAGAGTGTTAAGCTGTCAAAATGCTTTCGTTAACACAAAATTTGACGAATTTATCATGAAAATAAATGATACATTTAAATGTTGAATTCAAAAACATCAAATACAGACATTCACATGAAAATATGTTAATTGTTGATTATATAGACTTGCATTGATTTAATAATGTCATAGTTTTTTTTAACGACAGATAGAGATCGTTTACCAAAAAAAATTTTCAAATCAGTGTCATCATATACCTGACAATGACAACGAATTAATCAAAGCAATCAATCAAATATGTGTGAATAATGCGTTGGCTTTATAATTTAAATCAATACTTATACGCAACTTTTCCATGCGTATTAAAAAAAAATAAAGCATGTGAGGGCATTATATTCGACAGTTCTGAATCTTTTATACCCTTTACCAATGTATGGTATTGAAATGCATTAAAGATTTTCACTGCATTCAAATATTTTGTTTCAGTGTAAGATTTTAGAAAAGTATTTTTCTGCAATTAAGCTTCATTTCAAACAGTTATTCATGGATCGGTTCCTTAAAAGAAGATGGCAAAACGATATCTTAAATTTCCACACTTTTAAGATAACTTTTACATACAATTAATTTATAAGGCTTTTTTATTCAAATTTAGTGTAGAAGTTTCGGTTTGTGATATACAGAATAGAACAGAGGTGAAGATTTTGGCATTTCAAAAATTTAAGACTCAGTTTTTTCTTCGAGACGGTGTAAATATCGATTTAAAAAAGTCTCACTGTATAAATGTATGTAGAAAAAAAAAGACAACCGAAATGCCTCAAGAAAGAGAAGCACAGAAAAATATCTGAAAAAAGCTTTCCAAAGTTCTGTGTATAATAAATATATTTTGTTTTTATAAAATAAGTAATTATTAGAATGTGGAAATATCAATAATTATAAATAAAACTAAAACTTTTTATCTGTTTAACTAAACCTTGTGCTTTAAGTACTTGGCTTGTCTCTACATAAATTAAAATAATTAAGAAGAGTTTCTACAGGATGAATTACATTTACGATTTTTTTAGTATCAACCCCTTTGTGCAGTGATTTTCAATACCGTTTTCAAATAATTTAGCACTAAGAGCGACATAATGAACATAATAAAAAATAAACAAGATAGTTTTTTATTTATTTAAAAAATTGTCTGCTGATATCTGTGTTTGTTTAATTTATTTACTTGTTCCGCATTTACTTTTAAAATTTCAAGTTTTAAAAATATCTCTTCTAAAATAAAATAATCAGCGAAAATAGATATAAATATTGAAATATCATAAAATTGCTCTACATTTTCATTTAGCATCTACATACAAAAGAAGTAAATTGGGCAGTCGGACAGGAAAATGGGGGAAGCGGGCATCATGAAGTGTCATTCCATGGCTTTTGTTAATTTAATTTACAAAGACTCTAATTAATGATTTTTATAAACATTATACATATGTACACTTACACTTATTTTTTAGACGGGCTATAGAATCCGACTGGAACAGACACCGGCAAAATAGAGCACATGTGCGTTTGCTTTCTTATCAATGAAAAAAAAAAATAATAAGAGCAAGTTAAAGCATGGCTCATATGAGAAGGAGGGTAAGGGAGCCAGAGAACATGTTTAACATTTTGCCTGCTCCTGCTGTAAAAGCAGCAAATGAGTTCCCGAGAATGGTACTACTAAATTAAACTTTATTAACTTTCATCAGTTTCAGTTACAGGTTTTATAAACGATTTTGTTACACAACTTTTTAACATCATATTGAATACTGAATACCAGCGAAAAGTCTGAGGCTCCTACACAATGACTGCCATGATGAGAATGAATAGGATACGATATATCACCTCCTATGCTTCTGAAAAATAAAGGTTGCTCCTCTCATGGGAAAAATTGCTTCAGTAGCCTCTCTGAACTATTTAAGGAGAAGAGAGACTTCTCCCTCTCTTTAATCTCTACTTTTCTCCAGTATTATAAGGTGATCGTAAATTTTGATCCAAAAGAGCGGGACTAGATAATTTTTCCTCTATCTGCACTATGTTAACGATTTTGCAAAACTTATAAATGAATGTTTTTTTATTCAACCAGTAATAAGGGGATGATTCTTACTTGTGTAATTATGCTATAACTAGGAAAATAGGTTATGGGAAGGAAAATAAAGTGAGTAGTGCATCTGTACAGTCGATTTAAACTTTTTCAAGCTGAAAGCTTATAACACTTTCCAGCACTTTGTATGGTGGAGAGCAAATTGGGAGATTATTTTCGGGGTTATTAGCCTTCCTATTTTTGGAGATTGGCGTTAGTTACATTAGCAACCCTCCAGCCGAGGAGAAACTCACCAACATTGTACAATGCATTGACTCCGATTGCCACAACAAACTACGAACCTTGAAATTATGCATCAACTCGGGAGGTGACCATTTACTGTCATCAATTTTACGCTTTTAAATAAACTTTTTATGAAAATAGAGTTCTCTTTTCATTTAAAGAAAAATGTAAGCCAGTTCAAATTATGTCATTACCTTTGCGCCACCTTGTATAATTTATTCAATGCTCTAAAGTTATGGTCACTATAATCATATTATTTGTTTTGAACTGTTGGATATTTCCATACGTTTTATAGTTAAATCCGATTTTTATGTTATAGAATATGTCTTACAGTTCGGTCCGCTTTGGATGAAATAATAAAACTTGAATAAATCAAATTCCTGCTTATGAGTTGCAAGAATTTTTGGAGAATAAAAAAAGTTTAATTAATTTATGAACGGAAGGGCAATTGCACAAATATAAGTCATTATAATTATACAACAATATATCACATTTACATTAAATTTATTTGTTCAACTTTTACATGCATTTAACAGCCAAAAAGACCCCCTAATAGTGATGAGGATTTAATGTCACTTACAAGTTATCTGGACTATCAAAAAAAATCTCTTTCAGATTATAATATAATTATCCATTCATCCAATACAATAATTAAAATTTCAAGTCGAATTTTATTTTATTGTCACTGTCATCTTTAGTTGACAGCTTCAATAGCACTTTTGTTGATTTTGTATTCATTAAAATTGTAAAAAGTCAAGCGTATTTTTGTATTTATTATTCTAATTTCCTTACATTTTCCATTTCCTCAGGCTTTCGAATTCGTTAAATGGATTTTAACACCAAAGTGATGAATAATATTGTTAATTGTACTTTTTACTTGACAAAAAGACAAATAAAAGTGAATGGAAAAAGAGCGTATTCGGTCATACCGAATCTATTGTACCCTTCAACCAATTATGAAATTAAGAATTATGGTCTTCTTAGCCTTGAATTTTGACAATCTGTCACCTGTTCTCGAGCGTTTATGTTCAAAACAACAAACAGCTGATTTGCTCAGCACGGCAAGTCAAATGGTAGTATTTCTATATAAATTTTCACTAGAAAATTTTGCTGTCATGTATGTGAACGCCAAGGTCACAATTAGTCACGTATGTTCAAGCGTTCGTCAATCAAATATTAACATAAATATTTACGGAAGCAGTCCCAATAAAACTTAAATCAATAGAAAGAAAATAAATATAGAAAATAAATAGAAGTAAATTATTTTCACCTTTAATTGATTATTCTTTTGTGCAGAATTTACGATACGGCAATACAGTAATTTGACAATCTTTAAAAGTGTCAAAATTTGAAAGATATTGCGACGATTTAACGAACGAAAGTGAATAACTAATTTTCGTTCGCTTGAATTTTTTTTTTTCGAAAGCGTAGAATAGTGTGTAAATTTATAGCTTTTTAAATTATTTCGAATAAAGAAGATACAGGCCTGTCACAGAAATCAATTTCGAATGTGAAATTGATTCCGTATTTTATTATTTAATTTATTCAACGAAGAAACAAGAAATTTGTTTTTGTACTATCAGATACAAAAAATGCAAATTCGATCATGAAATTAAAAGTGGTTTCATTCCGAAAAACAATTTGGTTTTTTGTTTTCTGGAGAAGCAAAATACGGAGTCAATTCCACTTTCGATCGAAATTGATTTCTGTGACAGGCCTGATAATTACCGATTCACTTAAATTTTTTCCAACAATTGTCCTCAAGGATTTTGAGTCACACCTCAAATAAATATTAATTAAATTATAACTGTGTGATTAGATTAACGTTTCCTGAACAGTTTCTTCACACATGTAAATATGTAAAAATACATATGGGCCTTTCGAAGATAAATATTCCATTTCTACTAATTCTACATAATCGATTCTAACGAAGTATGCAGATACACATGCAATTGGAGATGGGTACGATTTTTTAATATTTAACTTTTCTTTCTAAAGTGGGTGGGTGCCACGCCCTTAAAAATAAATATTTTCTCTTTTTCCTCAACTTCTATTTAACTGATTATAATCAAACTTTGCTAAGAAGCAAAACAACTGGATTTCCAACTATTAAAATTTTAGAAAAGCCCCCTTAAATCTATAAGGATATGCTTCAAAAGATTTCGGCAAAAATTTATTGTGTAAATTTTAGTTTTTGACTCAACATTTGTAAATTACAAATATGTATTTCAATAATTATTGCGATTTGATCGATTTTTTTTGGTATTTAATCGAGTCAAGTTATAAATCGTATTAAATTATTTTATTCAATATTTTGTCACGTCTTTCTTTTGCATAAGTATACGAGCTTTGAATGCTTTCAATCATGATTTGGCTAAAAGGGTACTGATGATTTGGTTAGCGCCAATGAAATTCAGGCATATACCTGGCTAAGCCAACAACAAACAATAGAATATTAAAATGATTATTTTTAATGATTATTTGTTTTTCTTTTGAAAATTTCAAATGCGGAAAATAAAAAAAATTTATTATTTTTAATGGGCATTTTTAAACTATTGACTCAATCAATCTAGAATATAGTAAATTTTGTTCCTTTTTCACTCTTGATAGCATATTCATAAGAGTCAAGAATATTTTCTATCAGATTTTTGTGCAAAGAGAGAGTGTCTTTATTATTTATATTTGTAGTGTCTTTATTATTTAAACTTATTTATATTTATTTATAAAAGGCAAATTAACCAGTACAACAAATACAACTCTGTCTTTACTCAATACAGCAGGATAAAACAAGATCTATTTAAAAAAGGTTGTCGTACAAAACAAAAATTTGTTTTTGTAATATATTTTTATACTCTCAAAAACAGCTGTGTTAAAAATAGAGAAAAACTTTCAAGAAAAAATTAAATGGCGCTTAAAAATGTAAACAAATGCATAAGAAAATAGGAATACCGGCGAAAAATTTAAACAGAAGAAGAAAAAAGTTTATAAAATGTAAACAAAAACTGTCACCTGAGCTTTTGCGATAATCTGCATAAATGAATATTTGAATAAAAATCAAGCAAAGAAAAATATTCCAAAGCAATCGTAACAACTGAGAAAATTTTCACATTGAACAAAGAAAAAATCAAAAAGAGTTATCAGCTGTGCTGTTATTTAATTTGTTATCACAACAGATTATTGAGGTTTTTTTTAATGAAAAATAAATTCTTTGCCGTACAACCTACAACGGCGACGCAGACTGAGCCGTAATTAAAAATTTAACGCAACTGCAACCACATAAAATCGTTACCCAAAAGAATTATTTGGTTTTTTAATAATTTTTCTGTTAAATTTATTCCATTATTAATTTTTACTTTTTAAATACAAGTATTTTATACCTCAAAGACATAGACAACAGTAGGCTTCCGACCACTACTTGTCAAAAATAATATACATAAGTTTATTTGAAGACGATTGCCTTGACGCCATCACAGCTATACGACCACCGTTGCCTCCTTAACTTATCGTTTATAGGTGAAAGTGAAAGTTGAAAGAAAACTAGTCGTAACACGTTTACATTTTTGTTACTTTCAGCTCAGTTTTCAACAAAATTTTCAAGAAAGAGATTTTTTGACACTTCCTAAAGGGAATATGACAAAGAGATAAACAGTGCTGACTTTTGCAAACATTATTGTAATACATAAAAAAATGATAGAATGTCAAATCGAAACGCGATAACTGCTGCGTAAAGAAAATTGTTGAACTTTATAAAAAATTTTAGTACTATGATTATGGAATTATTACTTAAAATTACTTTGAGAATATTATACGATTCAATATATTACCACAATATTCTTTTAATATAAGAAAGTGTGATAATATGAACTTTGCCATCCCTGATTGCTATTGTAAACGCTTTTAAGATCCGTACTCGTATGCGCGGATATTAAGTCTTGCAGACTTGTCCAACTGCAGGATGTTTTTAAATGCATACATATATTTCATTGATATGGTGCAGGAAACTGTTGCATAAATCTTAGAATTGCTACGAATAGGTCTACAAGGTTTCCAAGGGTAGTTTACAATCAAGAGTGATTTGCTCAAATTGTATGAGAAACAAAAACAACACGTTTTATTTTGTTTTATTAATTTATTAAGATTCGTGTGTATTTCAGAAAGAACTCATCATGAGATAATGTTTCAACGTGCAAACCATCATAAACAATTCTAAAATATTTATTCCCTCAATTGTTAATTGTTTATTTATCCTTAAAAAAAATATCCTTTGCTGCAGAAAACTGTTTTTAAAATAAAAGTCCAAGATTTAGTGGCTCAATGAGTGGGCACTCTCCCCTTATTTTGGCTTAAATGACTTTCAATAGCGGCATTTGCAAGAGATAAAACGTTTAAAGTTAAAGCCATGTTAAACTATGCATTTTTACCAGAAAACCCCGTTCTTAAAAACATATTTGCTGAATTATTTCTCTAATAAATATTAATGCTATTGTCTGTTTCAATTATAGTTAAATGAAACATGAAAATGAAATTTATTTTATTTTTTGCTTACGAGTGGACAGACTGAAAGTGCGAATGTAACAAATAAGAAAGTTTGTTAAGAGATTATCTGCTTCAGAGGATCTTAAAGTTTAACGGATAATACATAAATCTAATAAAGATAAATCTCATATTCGTGGAAAGACAAAATAAATCAAAAAAAAAAAAAAAAAAAAAAAAAACTTACATACTTGTACATATCCTTCGTAATCTCATTAAAGAAATAAAGTCCATATTGTTTGCTGGCGAAAATGTACAAGGAATTAACGTTCATTCGTCTGTCTGACCGCCACGTATTTAAGATGGCAAATTTACGTTTTTGACCATAAAATTATGAAGACATAATGTTAATTTTCGAAGTTGCTCATCACCAGGGAAACCAGAAATATAATATACAAAAATTGTTAAATATGTTTTAAAATCTATTTTCAAAAAATTATTTCAAATATTCTTTTAATTATAGAATCTATTTTTTTTTTATTTAATATTGAAATTTATGGGGATTGAACCCAAAAAAATATTTGAACTTTTCAAATTAGTTTGTTATGGCTTTAGCTGCTAACACCCGGTTCACTTACGGCAACTTTTCTCGCGCAACTTTCAATTCAGCTGTGAGAAAGATAAAGAACGTATGTACTGCCTTCTCTTTATTTCTCACAGCTGAATTAAAAGTTGCCGTGTGTGAACCGGGTGTAATATTCCGACTTATCACTGAACGCTAAACCACGCAAATCACCAGTGCACTTTTATGGATATTTCTCTTTGAGTGAAAGTCGTTCTAAAATATATAAAAACAAATAGCTCCAAATCAATACCGGAATTCCTAATTTAAGTAGGATAACACTCGGTTATTTAATGAGTATTTTAGCTTTGTGCTGCCGTTATTTAAAAGGTTATTGTGGCTTATGAACATGCGATAAATGAGCAGGATCGGGTTCAAACAAGAAATTTTGAATTAAAATATAAACATATAAAAAAGGATAAAAAATTTTAAGGGCCATTATTATGACAACTTGATATTTACTTTGAGTGAATGAATAAGTGAGCGATAAGTTAAAGCCAAGTTCATCCTAACTGTAACTTTTATCGCCAGGTCTAGTTACTTGAAGTTGCCACATTTTCACAAGTTGCCATAGTTTCTACTTTATTAACGGCAGCCGTACAATTTTTGAATCGCTTGCTCTTCCTTGAAAGATGACAATAAGTAAATCAGGGATCGGCAAAAATACATATAAACATTTTGTTTGCGCTCACATACACACATAAAGAATCAGTGTTGCCAGATCTGAAATTTTCATGTCATACCTATATATGAAATCTTAAATCGTCATTCCCTCATAAAAATTTTGTTCATAAGAACTAGTATTTCCTCAGGTTAATTTCATATGAATTTCTGGGGATTTCACTTTTTGCATATGGCAAAGCTAATTCCTAAAAACAAGCGTAACACCTACATCGTGTTTTAGTGCTCGAGTGAGACTGATTTATGTTTTTTTATTTCTCTGCAATACGTGTGCACATGTACACGATAAAAGAGCGTGAGCATTGGCGCGGCGCCCTTGTTTTGCGGATCCCTAAAGTAAATTAACCAAAAAATAAATATTTTAAGTAAAGTATGACGATGCCACTGAATTTTTAAAGAATTTATTTAACCACTGATGTAGCCATACTTTAAAAAATGTAACTTTTTTACAGGGAATTTTGTTTTAAAATAAAATTTATTTAGTAACAAAAGAATTGAAAAATTTTCCTCAAGAAGACGCCCAAAGAGGCGTCGATATATTGAATAAAATAAATTAATTTGTTTTTAATAAAAATATCTAAGGCCGGTTTACTAAATAAAATATATGTGGGAAGTTGTAATAATGAAACATTTGTAATAATGGCCTTAAGACTTACCAAAAATATAATTAAGTAGGAACAAATTCGAGTGAAGTTAAAGATAGTAATTTTCTAAGTTTTTTCTTTCAGTTTTGATTTTAAAAGCCTTTTAAGATCGGAAGCGTGTTGAGTGAGTATCGTGTAAAACGTGGAATAGGTGTATAGGGAAGTATGACGGTTGAAAGAGGAAGCAATTTTCAATCTGTAGAATCAATAATGGACAGTTTTGTCTATTTAAACTAAAAAATTGGGTTGCTAAACAATTTAGTTTGTCTTTTGCTTCTCATTTACAACATGTTAAGGACACAAGGCAGTCCATTTAAGTTGTTAATATAGGCTAATGTACAGTGCACAAAAAAACCTGTCTATACCTCAAAAAATATCCAGATATGTACCTAACAGAGAATCAAAAGTCATTATTGGAGAGAAGAGTCCATAAGTAAACAATAATAGCAAATAAGGCAATACTTATGGTTACTTACTTAAATATTAGTCAAAACAACTGCCTAGTTCTATATACATATGAAAGCGGTTCTCAAACGTCGAGAGATTTAAACAGATTTTTTGTATTTTTATTTTTGTTTAAGCTAAATTTTTTATTTTATTTTGGCTAGACATTTGAATAAATTTTTTATATGAGCAATTGACAAGTCAAGAAAAAATAATGTTTCGGGAGAGCAAAGACTTATGACACCCACTGTACAAGGTAAAATTTATTTTATTTGCACTTTTAGGCATATTTTTATGCCTGCACATCTGACCTATCTGCGCAAAACACTGCGCAAAATTTGATTGTGCAGCGAATACATAATCACTGCCTACTAATCTTTTTAATATGACTGTATATATACATATACATATATATATATATATATATATATATATATATATATATATATATATATATATATATATATATATATATATATATATATATATATATATATTTCTATTCTTACTACTTGAAATATCAAGTTCTTAATACATATAGCCGAAGTCGATCTGTTAACAAGCCAAATTTTTCGTGGGATGACGGAAAATCGCTCCGAATTCAAGCAAACCCAGTTGGAAACTCAGAAACCAAGTCATCCTTACTCGAATTAAGCCATAGCGGTATTAAAGTGCGGATTTTCCAAAATCAAGTCCTAAACGTTTGAGTCAAGAAGCGATACGGGATGTATTTTAAAAAAGAACAAACAAAAGGTGAAAAATGGACTTGATTTCTGGACTTTTTTTTAAATACTGTACCGGAACAGACTTGAATTAGCAATTTGTAACACGAGTACTTAATTTTGATATAACCTTTCTTTTATTTTTTATATTTTAATTTAACAAATTGATGATATTATTTTTTTGATTTTTCAATATTTCAACACCCTTTCAGTGTCTTCTTCAGGGAAAAATATTTTATAAAATTTTAAAGAAAATCAAAAAAAGTTTAAATATTTTCAATACAAAATATTGAAAATTTAGCAAATAAATAAACATTTTTTAAATTTCATGCATAATAAATTATAATAATTTTATTAAGTAACAGAAATTAAAATCAACAAGACGGTCAAATCTCTTTATATGTACCTGTTTTTGTTTTAATATTAATTTGTTTGATAGTCTGTCCTCATATTCCAAAAATTTAATCATTTCCTCATTGTTAAAAAATCTTCTTAAACTAAGATGTATAATCCAAAGTAATTCCTTTTGTATTTTCTTCACAACTTCATGTTTATCTTTAATTTATGAGTTAAGTATGCAACAACAACAAAGAGTACGAAAACGGATTACTGCAGATTCCAGAAAAGTTTTGAAGTAAGAAAGCTTATCAGCAGATTCCAAAACATAAGGGACAAAATTGTAAAATGTAAAGCAACCATGACTTTTTTAATTTGTTACCGGATGAAAGGTATAATCCCAAATGTTATAAAGAATAGGACTAAAAATATTATAAATATTTTTCATGAAAATCTTCAACAATCAATTTCGAGACGTCTTCATTCGTTGCGTTGCAAGATACTTAACTTATCAATTAAAGATGAAATGAAGTTGTGAAATACAAAAGGAATTACTTTGGATTATACATACATACTTAGTTTAAGAAGATTTTTTAACAATGAGGAAATGAATAAATTTTTGGAATATGAGGACAGACTATCAAACAAATTAATATTAAAACAAAAACAGGTACATATAAAGAGTTTTGACCGTCTTGTTGATTTTAATTTCTGTTACTTAATAAAATTATTATAATTTATTATGCATGAAATTTAAAAAATGTTTATTCATTTCCTCAATTGTCAATATTTTGTATTGAAAATATTTAAACTTTTTTTTTATTTTCTTTCAAATTTTATAAAATATTTTTTCCTGAAGGACACCGAAAGGGTGTTGAAATATTGAAAAATCAAAAAATAAATATGTATATTGTTTTTTATAAAAAAAGAAGACCTCAAACTAAAAAAAAATTCAATTCATTTTAATTCAATTTTATATTGAGTTGTCAGGGTCTTGAACTCAGGCTCTTGAACCCAGGCTTTTGTTACCTCAGCCACAACAACAGTTTAAATATCGACAGCGCAGTCATAATATTCATAAAATAAGGGGAAACTTTTCGTACTTGCTTTAGGAATTTCAGGGTGGACTTAGACTTATTCGTAATTAAACTTTTATGAGCGATTCTCACTAAAACTCAGAAGAAAAAAACTTAAATTCAGAACGAGATCTGTCTTTCTGTGCGTACACTATCTTCACGATATATTGAGGGGAAAAACATTCTAATTACCATCTTTTATTATAGATTGTTTCGCATAAAAATATCAATGAAATCGGTACACATTTATGGTATAAAAGTTAAAAGAGTGGAAAAAAGTTTTATACTCTTAGAGGTGCTTTGCGTTGCAACAGGATGCCTCAAAATGCAACAATCAATAAGTGCCTGGCCTCTTTTACGAATTGAAAGTTGTTTCATACAAATCGATTAAGTTGTTTAGAAGCAATGGATTTTTTTTTACCATTTCCTTCCTGATTTGTGCCACTGTGCGGTAGTGTCGATTGTAATGCGAATAAAATTGAACTATAAAAATAACAAAATCATTCTCTCAATGAGTTTTCTTGGTAAAATGTTTGTCTATTTTTAGTTGCACATCAAATAAAATTTACGCGGTAAACAATTTTAAATGATTTTTATTTTTCTTTGTTTGGGCAATAGAGTTTTTAGTGCAGAAATGGCAGCAATAAAAATGCAATAAAGACATTTATTGTCTTAAAATAAAAATCGAAAAACGTTTTGCTGAGTAACTTACAAGTGAGTAACTGAGAAGCAAGTTTACATCACCCCCACGTGAGATGACCATGCCATGAATCGCTCGAGCAGTATGTCCAATGTATCATGAGCTGTGTGGTACATAGCAGCATCCTGTTGAAATCACACCTCGTTGGCATACTTATCATCCAATTCAGGTTAAAAGAATTCGATAACCATCAGTGCTTGCTGTTAACGGTGATGGCCTGGCCAACGACGTTCTCGAATAAATATAGACCAATGTGATCGCTAGTTCAAAACCCACAGCAAACAGTAAATTTTTCGAGATGTCTTGAATGGTTTTGGTTCTCACGTGGATTAATACCACCCAATTCATGTTAACGTACCCATTCATCCAGATGTGAGCTTCGTTACTGAAGATGATTCTTTCATGAAAATTAGGCTCAGTTTTCAACTGCTCCAGGGCCCATTCAGTGAACACACAAAAACCTGATTATGTTCCGCTTGTCATTTCTAATATTAAAATACTTATATTTGAGATGAGATTTGAACTCAAGCCTATATATATATATATATATATATATATATATATATATATATATATATATATATATATATATATATATATATATATATATATATATATATATATATTTATTTATTTATTTATTTATTAATTTATTTTTATTTAGTTTGTTTTTTTTTCATTTATTAAAAGGAAATTGAAATTGTAATGACCTCAAGATTCCAATTCAATTTCCATTTCTTCTTAACAGATTAGATTAGATTAGATTGTATATATTTTTGTTACTTTCTTCATTTGGTTACTTTTGGAAAAAATTTTAGTTACAAACATTTTTTTGACTGCAGCCGCACATCAAGGCAAAAGGAAAATTACGCCATTCGTAGGAGAGGGATAACAATAAAAAAGTTAATATCTGCCGTGTCGTGACATCTCTTTAAAAAGGAAAAATAGAAGAGTGTAAAGTTGAAAGTAGACGGGATTGGAGGAGATTTTTGGACTTATTACGAAAATTTAATTAAAAAAATAGTCAATGATTGAATTAAGCAAAACCTTCTTGTGCATGAAAATGAAAGTATTTAGCAAGACGAAATTTATTATTTTTTTCTTCATAATTAACTCAATCTGTTAATGAAGTTCAATTTGTTGCTGTTGTACATACGGGTTAAAGTTAATTAGAAAAGTTTTATCCTGGCACATCTGTCTTTTCAGACAAAGAAAGTAACAACGAGAGGGTGGCAAGCTTTCTTACTAATATGTATTTAATTCGGAAAATTCAGGAAAAGTTAAAAGAAATATTACGAGGAGATGTATGTATGTTTGCTTGAACTTGGGACAATTTTCCGTCATCGCATGTCAAATTTGTTTTTGTAAACAGACTGGTTTCGGCTGTGCCATATTCAGTGTTCCTTTCCTTATTTCAAAATAACTAATTCGATTGGATAATCCATTTGAAGTTGCCCTTTAGGATTATAAGTTGAAATTCCATAATTAAAAATTGTTTGATTAGAAAACTGCCAAAAGCAACAAATTAATCTACAGATGCTGGTTTATTTTTAAAGCCATTATCTAGCGTTTGGATATTGAAAAATGATGGCCACGTTTTAGAATACAAAACACCACATTTTTGACATAATTTTTTCTATCCACCTGTCAGTCCTTTGAAGTATTTTACTGCAAAATATATTTTATTTCAAGAGAAAAGTGAAGTAAACAATTTCACCGATTTAAAAAAAATTTGGTAGCTCGACTATTTTTTCTAACAAAAACTACTAGACAAAATTAATGAACTTAACAAATATAGAATTTTATGGGAGCATCTACCATGCAATTTAACTTCGTAGTGACTTTTATCTATTCCGGCCAGCAGTGAAGCATCAGAGAGAGTGTTTGCTTTAGCTGAAACTCTTTTAAATGAAAATAATAAAAAAAGCTCTGCAGAAAACCATTTCATTTGTACTATTTCCATTTTAATCCTAATTGCAATTAGCAAATTGTTCATGTATAATTTAATGGTGGCCGTAATTGTAATGACACGCATTGATACGCATTTACTTATAAGGATTCAGACGAGTAGTAGTACTCATCCTCACATCCATTGATATTCGGAATATCCACTTGCTTTTCTTCGATACGCATTGATTAAAAAGAAATTTTAATTGGAGCTCGCATAAGGAAAATAATTATTTTATTTATTATAGTTTTTTCACCTTTTCAATTAATTAATTTTGCTTATTTTTTTTCTTAAGAATTATAAAATAAACAAATATCCTGAAAATGGCATCGAATTTTTTTTTATAAAAATTGTAAGACCTGAAGATTAAATAATAAATATGGTTAAAGTAATTAATGAAACGCAGGCGTAAACTCAGCTAAGCCATAATAATTATTTATTTATAAAGTATTAATTGAAATATGAAATTAAATAATTTCATTTAAAAAAATTTTGTCACTGTTCAATAGTTCCTTTTGCCAGACACGCATAATATTTTCACAACTTCATCTATAAGTAAAAGCATCATTTACGCTGTTTAATTTTAACACTCATACGCTAAGAAAATAAAATATTGCAGCATTGTTGCGGCAACTATATTATGATCTTTGCAATGATCAAATTTTGTATATCTTAAAAAAATATTTCAAACTACATCGGGGAAAAAGCTTAAGTAACATGATTTTCGATATGTACTTTTTCATTGCAATCGATGATTTATGATCTCTAAAATTGATTCCTAAAGTTTTATAATCGTTTGAAGTGGGTTCACAAATTTAGAGTGAAATTAGATTTGTAGTGTCCCCACAACTTAGTACAAAAGGCAGTTAATAAAAACATTTCTCCTCTAAAATTTTGTATTTGTTATTTCAGCTTTTCTCGCGGCTAAGTGACGGTTAAGTGTGTAATACCAGCCCCACCATCTTTCTCCCATATGGCCATTATTCATCGCAAGAAATTTACATCTTTCTAAATGAACTTTATTGTTGTTTTAACATATATTTAGCCTTCCCCCACTATTTTAATGATTTTAAAAACACTTAGAAAATATTTCCCGCTCTATACTTTTTTTGTCCTGGTCCTACTTCCTATATTTCGCCTTCTAAATAACCCTTGTCCAATTTGGAATTTCGTTAACTGTTTAACAGAGCTCTGTTAACTGCGAAATTGGCATTGCTAAAAAAATATGGTTCTTGTCGCTGCTAGTTAAATTTAAATTTATCTTCACACACACATGTACGTAAATACATATATAGAAAACTAAATATGTTTGTTTATTTATCACTTATGGATAATATTCATATCGAGCCTTTGGTGCAATACCGTAGTAACTCAAAATTTGAATTTTTTAAGATTATATTACGAAATTATTTGCCTTGTCGTTTTTTATATTCAGCAAAAGTTTCATAAAAATATTTTGTATACTCATCTCTTGAGAGAAGAACCAAATTTTCTTTTACCATTAAGTTGTGTGTAAATTCAAAACTTTAAACTCAATTTCTGCAAAACAACCTTTTTTGAATTATTGCGTTATTGCAGCAAAGGCTCGATATGTAGACTAAAAACTCCCCACTTACGCGGTTTATTCAAAACGACAGTTTGCCGCATTAAAGACTATTATTTAACTTGCATACATAAGTTTTCTTAAAAAGAAGATATTTAAAATATCGACTTGATACCTTTTTTAAACAAGCGACCTATAAATGATTAAATAATGAGTTGAAGGCAAAGTTCAGTAAGAGAGATGAAATAAAGAAGAAACTGAAACTTAAAAAATCTTTCTTTGTTATTCTTGATAATTGGAATAGACGTATGTGACAGCTGCCAAATTTCAGAGTTGCCACTTGCACAAAAAAATTAACACTAAATTTAAAAAGTACATTCTTAACTGAGACACTCACTATTTTCTATCTGCATTATTTTTATAAAGTGGTAAAAAATTTTCAAAAGAAATAAAATTTTTTGTAACAAAATAATTGAAATATATCGCGGTCAATACAGTGTCTAACCTTTTTGTGTTGGGCTTACAAATACTAAATCGATATATAAATAAAATTTGTTATTACGTTAGTACGTTATGACAATATGACTGATGACACAATTTGACAAACTTTTCCCCACAAAGACATTTATTTTTACCAAAGTACTTTGCTATCGTTTCACATGTGTACAAATTAAAATTTTATGAAATATATTTACTTAATATTGAAATTTATTATTTGGGGTATTCTACCCCAACTAATCGTTTAAGCAATTAGAGTTTCAAAATTATGTTTATTGTTTGTTGTTGATTGGTCGCTAAACCAAATCGTCAATGGACATTATTAATTCATTTGAAAACATTGAACCTTATAAGTATGCTAATGCCAAACAAATCAAATACAATTTAGTGACAATTTAGTGGCGTATGGACAGCTAAAGTCATAACAACCAATAACAATTTTATGAAATATTTATCTTAAGCAAACGAATGCTTATTGACATTCCCATGCATGGCTTCATAAAACCTTTAAAAAAACATAGAAGAAAAAGTTGTAACTGTCGTAGCAAATGTTTACATAGAAAATGCGAGTACCAACAGTACAACGATTTCCACTTCATACAATAACTTGTGAATTGAGCAAATGTTTGTGGAAATCAAAACATTTGTACAGAATACATATTCTAAATACATATTTGTCGTTTATTGAACTGTTTTGTTTTTTTTATCGCAAAGTGTACTCCTATGGCAAAGTCAACTTCTATGATTTTGTTTAATTGCCAAAGGAACGGCATTTTCTAACGAAATTCATAATTATCTTTTTTTTTGAAGAAAAACAACTCTTGGTATTTAATTATGAAAAATTTTCATATTTTTTTAATTGCTTGTTTTAAGTAGTGGTAAGCAGCTTTGTATTTGCAACTAATTAGTACAATTTAAATTAGAAAAAGACTTAAAAGAGAGGCTTTTCAATTATACACAAATTTGTTAGTTGCTAAATAAAGGGTGTTTTTCTTTAGCGGCCTTAGATGTTTAAAACGAAATGAGGCAACATAAATTTCACTTTAATGAAATCTGTTTTATTTAAAACCCAGGGTGTGACATTAATATTTCATTTAATCTGCTAGTGGCTGACAATAAAATTGTCAACAAATAATTCGTTGACTGTTGTCCTTCAGGCTTGGAATTTCTTATTTATCGATTTGGACAGGAGAGGAAGAGCGAATATTTCAATTTTATCAAATCATACAAGTGGAGCAGCTGTCTAATGGGGCATTCTTTTCCAAAAATGATCAATTAATTAAAAAAAATCTATTTATCGCTCTAATTGCAAAAATTTAACTACTTTAGAGAATCACATGCTCTCTCCGAATAAGTTTGCGCTTATTGAAGTATACTGGATAAAGAGTAGGATCATTCAATTCGGTTAAAAAATGAAGTACGAGGGCGGGCCAATAAGTCCAAGAGTTTTTAGATTTCCCGCCTCTTAACTAAAAGTGCAACACTGTTCCCGTCAAGAAACATCTGTCAGTTGACTCCTGTTAAAATGTTAGCAAGCTGCATCATTTAGTTTGTATTTTCCGGCCGATGATAGCAGACTACCGCGAGATTTAAGAAGAAAGTGGAAAATATTAATTACTTTTGTGGCAGTGTTTTTCGCGTATAAAAACCATCAGTCAATCCAAGGATAAGCTTGGTAAATACTATGGGAACTCTGCATCATTAATTTCATTAGTAAAAAGTTGTGGATGTACAAGCACTGCAGATGCCGAACATTTTGGACGCCCAGTTGAGGTCGCCTCAACACCCGGAAAAATTTTAAAAATTCACGATATGGTGTTGATCGATCGAAGATTAAAAGTGCGAGAGATTTAAGAAGTCATAGACATATCACGTGGCTCAGTTGTTTCAATATTGAATGATAACTTGGGTATGAGAAATCTCTCCGCAAGATGGGTGCCGCGTTTGAACCACAATCGACTACAAACGCAATCGTAAGACAACTTCACAAGAGTGTTTGGGGTTGTTCAACCGCAACATTGATGAGTTCTTGCACCGTTTCTTAACAGAGCACGAGTAATGGACAAAACGTGGACGTGGGCGAGAAAACGTGGATCCACCAAAACTCACCAGAGACGAACAGCAGTGAAAATAGTGGCTTTTTTTGGGGTGAAGCGAAGCAAAGAAGTGAAAAGTGGGTTTGTCAGCCAATAGAGTTATGCCAACCGTTTTTTTTTCAATGCACGCGGTACAATCCACATTAAATACAATACTTTCAAAAAGATAAAACAATCAATGGCAAATGTTATGCAAATAACTGGCCAAGAAAAAGGTTCCTTTCCACACATGTTTAATGGCAAACAAATACCGATTTTGTTGAGCTCGACAAATCTTATTTTTTTGGAAGGGATAAAAAATTTTTTGGAAACATTGGACGAAGTGTATAGAGCTCAAAGGAGACCATATTGAAAAATAAAATTATTTTTTATTAAATAATCTGTTTCATTGAAACAGTCACGAACTGATTGTCACGCATTCATAACAATACGCACTCGCAACTATAGGATTAAAAAAATATTAAGAGAATTAAAAAACTTTTTGTGTATTGGAGTTTGCAAATTCGCAAAATTCCATAAATAATAACTTCAAGGACCTTTTAGTTCAATTTGCAACACTTGTTGCGAAGCACAAAATTAATTTTTGTTATATATTAGATTTTTGCCTATTGTCAGCTGTCAGTTTGCCATTAACTGTTGCACATACAGACCAAGTAAAAACCACTGGTGTTGCATATTTACAAGGCTGTAGCAAATGCATTAGTGTAGATTAAAAATGTAACATATAATTTTTAAAATGCAAAATGTTGGAAAATGCAAGACCAACATGCCGAGGGGCCAGTAGGTCTACAACAACAAAAATCCATGTATGCCAAAAACAAAATCTTGACTTTTGACTGGTCGCAAAAATCTTTTCCGCTACAGCAAAATAAAAAAATTCACCCGCTTCAAATATAAGTTATTGATATATTCTACGCTTTTCTAAGCAGCTTCTATTTTAAGCTGTTTTAGTTTGAATTTAGCAACGAAATAGTAACACAAAGTTAAAGGTCGGTTTTTCTAAAAAATTAAGCAGAAACGATTTTTCAGTCAAATTATTAAACAAAATAATAAAACATCATATTAAAGAAACAGTTTGAGAACATTTGGAAATGTTTCAGCATAAATTAAGTTCCTCTATCCAAGTTCATAAAAAATTGGGAGTTTACTCCCACACGACTACCCCCCCAAATATTTTTTTTACCCTCATAAATATGTACTCGTAAGTATGTACCTGTATGTACGTTCCGTTGGAGTTTTGCTTCAGTAGCACAAAATAAAAAGTAACTTCCAGTCACGTTATTCCCAGTCACACCAAATGCGTCTATTTTGAGCACATTCTGCAAAAGTTTGTTGATTTGACGGTTGAGTAAAGCTGATGGAGCTTATTTCGAAAGTCAAGCAAAACTTAATTGAAGGGAAAAGTCAGTGTTTTTTTAATTGATTTTTTTGAAGGAAACATAGAATACAAGGTAATACAAGAACAGAAACAAGGGACAATGGAATACATACTTATAGCTCGTTATTTTCTCACGTAGTGTCTGATATTCGCTAAATCTCAAATATTAAAGTAATAATCAAAAATTTAATTAATTAAGTCTAACGTATTTCGTGCTCACTTATGACCAAGATTGTAAATGTATTCGGAAGGAATCATCAACTAGAAAACTTATGTATGTGTAAGAGGTGTCAAGAATATGATTTGTAGAATTTATTATTGATTTCTATTAAATATAAAAAATATAGAGAGATTAATTCTTGGCATTACCAGAGATTGAACTCGCACCAACTCAAGCGTTTCGTTCGCAATGTCCCCAGAAATTCAACTAAAAATATTTGCAAAATTTAAACAGTTGAAGACGCTTAATATCGGCCTCCCTTTAAAAAAAAAATTTAGTAAAAAAGGTGGTATATAAATATGTGCTAAAATATTAGATCACAAAATTTCGCAAATGATTTTTGTATTAAAGATTTTTTTTCATATACCAAAAAAATTATACTACATATTTTAGTACCTTGAATATAAATGGATATTTAGTACTAAAAAGTACTGAGAATAATCACCTTTAAAGCATACTTGACTCTGCGATACACTAATGTGTGTACCAAACATTTTTCTTGTTTTATTTTAAATTAAAGAATCATTTTACTGAAAATTATAATAATAAAAAAATATCAACAAAAATTTATTACAAAAAATTTAACAGCAAAAAGAAAAGCATCAAATGAAATTATTTTTGTATGTACAAATATCTTGCCTTAAAGTATTTTTAGTTTTCAAAATATATGTTTTAGTACAACACTGTATTTTAGTACAAACATGTATATTTTGCCTGTAAAGAGAACAAAATAGTTATTTTAGTACAAATTATATAAGCACAATAATATTTTAACAATTCCATTGCATCAAAATACTGTGAAACTAAAATTTGCTAAGCAAGAATTTTTATTTCTTAAAATTTTTAAGAATTAAATAGAAAATAAACCTCTTTTTAGTACATGAAAATTATAGTAGTATTGGAGAATATATTAATGTATCTGGGCACTACAATAAAAAAATCTTGTGATTTAATTATTTTACGCAAGAACTCGTAAGACAAATTATAATTTTGACGTCGAGAATATCTTTGTGCTACGAAAAAGTTTTAGTACTAAAAAGTGTAATATATTTTAAAATTATTTAAAACAGAAATTTTGGTAACATATATCTTCGTACTTCAAAATATTGCCGTTCTAGGTACATAAATTTTTCATCTACGATTAGTAAAGAAATTATACTATTTTAATGGACAAACACAATTGCATTGCATAAGAAGTTGTGGAACCAACATTTCTTATATTTTTATTTCTTTACGTTTTTCTTTTTAAATTTTAAAACAATTTGTGATATTAGAATATATATTTATAGGAATTTTCCTTTTCCTAAAATGTTTAGTACATGAATATATATTAGTGGTATTGTTATACATAAAAATTATTATTATTTTTTTTTTGTCACAAAGGCCGTGTTTTTGTCACTCGATCTCTGGATCGAGTTTTGTTTCTTTTATAAATGCGTTTAATTGCGATAAAAAAATCTCGTAAAAAATATTTTGGTTAATCTGTGTAATTTTAGCCCTAAATATTTCTATCAACAATAAACGAAAAATTCATGTAGTTTTGTACGGAAAGAAGTTTGATATTTGGGAAAGTTAATAAAGTTGTTATTATTATTATTATTATTATCATGAGCTTTGTTAGACTTACAACGTCTTCGAATACAGAATAGTAGAACACTCTATTGTACAGCGTTTTCAAAGGCAATAAAGACAAATATTAGTATTTAGTAATTTTATCACATACCAACCCTCCGCCCAAAAGGGAAAAATTAAAGTACAGGTGAGAAAAAAAAACAAACAAAAAAATTTTTATGAATGAAACCCAAAACGTCTAGTCATGTTCTCTCCTCTACCAAAACGCAAATAAATTGCGCAGCATCCTGCAAGGGTATCATTGTAGGGAGAGAAAAACCTTTAGTGAAGGTAAAATAAAAAAAATCTGAGTGACATAAAAAGAGTGACCTTGTCACTAAAAGCCAACAGTTGAAACTTGACCGTGAAATTGTCAACATGTTGACAAGATTTGTCAAGGAGGAAATAGAAAATCTGAAACATCATATTCGTTAAGGAAATTGTCGGCAGGCCATGAGGAATGAAAAAAAAATAAATAAAATGGCAGTTAAATTTAAATGAACAAAAATTTTATTGTGAAACTGATAAACGGTGGCGTATGTGAATGAAGAAGACACCCACAGGGTCTTGAAATATTGAAAAATCAAAAAAAATTAATGTATCGTTTTTTATAAAAAAGAAGACCTCAAACACAATTAAACAATTCAATTAATTTAAAATAAAAATTTCTTGTGAAAGAAATATTAAAAAATTGCATAAGTAAAATATTAACAGAATTATAGAAAAATTACAAAATATTAATGTATAAATGAGTTGAAAAGAATTACAAAGGAAAAATCAAAATTATAATTTTATGAAATATAAATATAATGTCAAATTTATACAATTTCATTAAATAAATTTGATAAAATTGCATAAAATAAATTTGATTAAAACGTCTGTTTCCATTCATAATAATTTTTTCAAGTTGTATATGTGCGCGCAAAGCACATACTGCTTATATGCTCTGTTTTACATTTAAATGTACCTCCTAAATGTATGCTATGGAACATTTTCACTTCTTCTGCTCAGAGGTTTGAGTGAATTGTCTGCCTAATGCTTACAGGTGCGTGTGTATGGTTATATTAATTAAAATTAAAATATTTATTCAATTGCTTTCAATGCTCCAAAAAGAAACTTAATTAAGTAAATAATTTTTGTATTGATAGAAAAGTGATGGACATACCAATATACAGTGGGGCAAAATGAAAATATTTAGGAAATAAATTAACTATTTGTAATGTAAAAATTTTTCAACAAGTGAACTAAACGAGTATTATGAAGTTCATTCGGTAATCGTCATCATTCCTTAAATAGAGCACTTCGGACTTGCGAGTTTTTTGTCATAATTTTTTTTTATACAATTAGTTTTTTGCGTTTCTAAAAGACTCCTTAATGTTGTTGACTTTAATGGGTTTGAGGTTTTCTTTTTTTTATAATCGATTTTTTATGATTTTTCAATATTTCAACACCCTGTGGATGTCTTCTTCAGGAAATTGAAAGCTTTTTAATTTCCTGAAAAAGACACCCACATGATTTTTTATAACAAAGAAGTCCTCAAACTCATCGAAACAAATAATTCAATTAATATATGATATTGTTGTTTGAAATCAACAAGAAAAAATAGTACATTTTTCAAATAACTTCGAAAAATCTTGCCAAATTGGTTTTCTAAATTGAGCCATATTTTTTATACATTAAAAACTGTATCAAGTGCCTTTAAATTTCTTTAAGTCGGTTGGAAAATTGTGGAGAAAATGTCGTTTGAAAATTTACGAAAATCGTAACGTCTTTAAATATCTTCGAAAAATGTGCTCAAATCGCTATTTGAAGTTTTTTTTAGTTCTTAAACATCGAATAACATAAATTTTTACTCAATAGTTTTTTCCTTTTCGAAAAGTATCAATCGCTCTGGATTCGATGATTTCAGCAGAAAGTTCCTGGAATGCTGTAGAATGTCAACCGTATTTTATAACATATAAAGATGGGTGCGTTCATAAATGCATATAAATCAAATGATGCTTTTGTTATATTTCAATATTGTATACGTGTATGACCCATATTTAACATATTTTTGGATACCATCTGCTCCTCTGTGGCAGTTAAGAATAGTTTCATTTACTTTTGCAACGCAGTACCGTATTTACGAACGTCATATTAAAAGTTTCTAATTGAAAAAAATTTATCGAGTGCTAAAAGTAATCTCTTGTGCCTAAAATTATGGCGTTTCCTGCTTTAAAAAAAATTTTAATATTTAGCCCATTCAATCAGAAAAAAGGAATTTTGTATTCTTCAGGAAGCGCCAAGTTATTAGGAAAGAGCAGGAAATCCTGTAAGTAAGAGACATTTTTTTTAAATAAAATAAACGCCATAAGTTTTTTCATGTTTGAATAAAGTTGCTGAAAGTCTGTAAGCAATTTATTGTTACGATTACTCCGTCCACATTCATTTTCCTCATTTTGTTTGTCCAATCATTCTGTCAAATATCTCTGCGACATCTTTAAAACAAATACTTGCTGCTACAAAATATTTAATCAAAACATCAAAAGAAATAAGTTTGTTTTTTTAATGTAAATAAAAACTTTCATAGAAGACCTAATTTATTAATAAATATTAATTAGGAAAGAAAACAAATTGCTACAGAAATGGGAAAGATGCTGGTCAAAGAAAGAGGAAAGATGCAGGTTAAAATTAAAATTGGGTGATACAGACAATGAGTGATTCCTTCGATATCCCTGTCACAAGACACATCATCTCTCTAAGTATGATTTCAACTTCTGCTTGTACGAACTTAAAAATTCTAGAGTGACTTGTTTTTATTATATGATGGTGACACAGAAAATTTTTATTCCTTGAAATATTCTGATATAACTCTTCCTGTTGTGTTCTTGGAAACAATTTCCTTCCATTGTCATCTGCCAAAAGGAATGAAAAACTTTATTTAATAAAAATATAAAAGCTGAATTAAGTACACTTTCCGTACAATAATTCGTATTATCACCTGTTTTGCTTAAGAATCCTTACTTATGAGTACATTATTCAAACGCTTTCAATTAAGGAAATTTTTAAATCCTATAAAAAGTGTATACAAGTCCTCTTATGCATATTAATCACAACATGGTAATTTTAAACGCTTTACCATTCCTGAATATGTTTGTCAACGTGATGAACTGCTTCAACAATTTTCTTGACTCCTTTTTCTTTGCGAAGCCTTTTTCAAATTAAAAAAATAAACACACATTTGTTTTTCATGGCGAAAATATTTTCTTTTTATCTGAACTAAAATTATATTTGCAGAAGCTTTTGTTAATAGAACACTCTAGAGGTATAAAATACTGACTTTTATTTGAATTTTATTGGCCCATTGGCAAAAGAAAAAAGAAATATTATATAGAAATTTAAAATAGATTTGGCAGGAGACATATTTCCGTTTTTCTCGTAGGACTACACGAAATTATTTACATTGAATTTGGTTTTATTAAAAGTTTATGAGCCATAAATAACATCCAGTTAAAGGCAAATATTTTAATACTATTACGACTACATGCAACATTACACTATATTACTAAATAATATCTACTTCATTTACATATTTTGATAGCCTTTTAAAATTCACCATGCTGCACAATGGGCTGAAGGCATTTTAGTTCGAAACAAGTTTAATATAAAAATCACAATGAGCTTAAATTACCATCATTGTGCTTTAATTTTGCTACTGAATAAATCTGAATGGTGTATTCGGCGTAGTCGTATATAAAGTTTGTGGTTGTCATATATAAGCGCATAAGTCGATTTTTTTCGATTTTAGGTAAAAAGTGCTAAATTTCTTTATATGGGGCTAAAAGTTTAAAAAATATGTACGTAGCTTCGAGTCCTTAGCCTAGAGATTAGTAGGCTTATGTTCGTATCGCATTTTAGTTAAGCAAGAACTAATCATCAAGACAAAGACACAAAGTCAAGAAGGAAAAAGTCAACTTTAATTCCAATCAAATTTCAGCAGAATATAAAAATAATGTTTTCGGAGGCCGCTACACGCCCTCTTCAGTATTCATATGTATTTCATGCCTTACGCCAGTTCTTAGGACGAGTTGGCTATAAAAAGTCTTCCCTTAAGCGCTTGCTATTTTTAAATTTTAATAAAACAAAACGTTTGCGTTGAAGTTTTCATGCATTTGAAAGGTCTATCGATGTCATTATGTATGGAATATAAAGGTATAAAAATGTCCGCCGTGGGCGGAAACATCAGCAAATAAAGACATGATAGTTGTTTATTTTGTGTAAAGAAAAAACTAGAGCTCCTTTTTCAGGTTATTTTCGAATGGAGAACATTTTGGAGGATCTAGCAACAAGCTGTTGGGTCATTTAAATAAGATATTTAAAGAGAGATCCAACGATACCAATGATATGAGCAGTCATATGTTACTAAAACTTGTCACCATGTCCAATTTTGGAGGGCTGTAACTGAGAAACCATAAGTGTCTTTGAACTATTTCCTTTATAATATTATGTGCAGAATAAATGGGGAATATATGCACAAGGGCGGGTTAATAAGTCCGTGTCCTTTTGAATAAAACACAGATTGTCGGAAAAGAATCACTTTCAGATGAGCGAGCAATTCGTAGTCTAAATCCTAGAATTGTGCCATGGAAACTGAACATATGTTCAGTCTTGTATTGTCGTGGTAGAAAAGAACTTTTTTTCCAAATCCTCATTAAATCAACCCGATAAGTTGGCATAATGTTCGCCATTTATTGTTTTACCCTTTTGAAGGCAGTCAATGTGGATTATGGTTGACATGGCTGCCAAAGCCATCTGTGCCTTCTTGGACCTTCCTGTTTCGTCTCTGATATGTTGTGTTTTACGCACGGCGCAAAAACTCGGTTGAACAGCGATAAACACTTCTGTGAAGATATGATAAATTTTGAGCAAATGTGGCAGACATATTGCGGAAGTGCCAGGTGATCATTTAAAATTGAAACCACTGTGCCATGTGATATGCCTAGGGACTTCACAATCTTTTGCATATTCAATCTCTTATCTACCAACACCATATCGTGATTTTTTTCAATTTTTTCGCCTCAACTAGACAAACAGAACGTTTGGCAAACAAAACTTTCAGTAAACCACTTCATACCATTGAAATTTATGGTGCCTGCTGACAGAAAGAGTATTGCCCTTTCAGTTATGAGGCGCGAAATTCAAAAAGCCATAAACTTATTGACTCGCCCTCGTACTTATCCCTTAAATCGAAAGTAACTTGAGTCATAAAATTTTGGAATTACCTTAAACAATTTATAAAAAAAATCTTTTTATCGCTTTGATTGAAAAAATCTAACTTCCCTACAGGACCGCGTGCTCTTTTCTAATAAATGTTTTCTCTTTAAAAAACACTAAATTATCTTTTTTTTCTATGCATGAGTAGAAAACGTTTCACTTCTTTTTAGCATTATCACTATTCCCCAAATTACCAAATTACAAAATAATTCTCATAATGGCGTTTTTGTTTCTGAAACAATGTTGCACATAATTTGCCTCCCCTGCATTTTTGTGTTCTGTTAAAAAAAAAACAATAATAATAAAAAAAAAATTATAATAATAATAATAAGCAGTTGTGCAAAAAACATTTTCTTTCCTAAAATATGATGCATACCACCCTAATGTTGGATACTACCCTATTTTTTAACTGTGTTAACTTCTTTGTTTATACACGTTTTATTTTCGTTAACGTATTGCTTTTGTGAGAAAAGTTTATGAAAAATTAATAAATTTTAAATTATGCACATTCAATATTTTTGATTTCTTGTAAACTTGAGAAGGACATCATTCTGGGAGGTTTTACGCATTTTTATGTCAATAGTCTTTTCCCAGAAATGAAAACGCCATAAGACTTAAATAAAAAAATAATAAAAAATTTTTTTTCGTCATTCGTCTTCCAATGAAAATTGAAAGCACTTCGAAAAATTTACAACATTTGCGATTAGATTTTTGGAAAATTTTGTAATAAATCAGTATGATTTTTAATGTACTATTATTGAATCTATTAATTGAATCTTCAATCAAGTTGAACTGACAATAAGTCTTGAAAACTTATTTCTAAAATGATTAATTATTTAAGTCTAGCCAATGCCAAACAAAAAAAAAATTAGTTTCTACAGCTTCTGTAAGGATCATGTTCAAGTTTCTTGTATACGACAGAGAGCGAGAGTGTCTTTCGTTCTATAATTTAGAATGTTGCGGGCCAGTGGGTTTGGAGGATACTCCAGTTTATTAATGTACGTTGTCACGTGTTTTGAAATCACTGTTTTAGCTGTTTTAAGGATTTTATTTTATCGCCTTTGAATATTTTCTATATTAGTATTCGAGGCGATGACCCATCACTCAATTACATGGCATCATATTTGGTTTTAAAAACGTATTGTATAATAGATGTTTAGAGTCAAGGCCTAGAGTTGAGTTTCTCCTAATAAGCCAATTAATTTGGATCGCTTTCAATTTTATTTTGATCACATCTTTATTTGATTTTCATATTAAACGACGATCAAGGGGAATGCCGAGGCATTTGTGTTGCGTATTAATTTTGTTATTAATTTCTATTGGGGAACACTTTTCCCTTGCTAATGTAAATGTAATATGTCTGTCCGCAATTCCGTTCGTTCATGTTTTTAGCCATTTTTCCGATATTGAAATGTATTCCTGCAAATTGTGGGATGCTTCTAGCGAATTTTCATGGACGCTTAGAAAAGTTGTATCATCAGCAAACGTTGATATATGAAGATTATTGCTCATTGCCATGTCGGAGGTATATATCAAGATAGGACCTAATATACTGCTTTCACAAGCTTTTGCTTCCATTGGTATGGTTAAAAATTTACCTCCTCTGATAATGAATTTGCGACCACTGAAGTTGCTTTATAGTGTTTTTTATCAATTAATTTATTAATCCTTCGTGCCATACTTTATCAAAGACCTGGGAAACGTCAATGAAGAGATCTAAACAGTATTTTTTTCTTCGAGCGCACTTGTTCGATGGTGCTATGTTTCCTCCTGAAACCAAATTGGTGATCCAAAATACACCCACTGCCGGGATACACCCCACTGCTTGTTCACAAGTACTTCCTTAAATAGCCTTGACACTTTATCGAACAGACTTACAATTCTGTGTGAATCCACTGTCGTATGATCTTTTTCAGAGTCATCGATCATAGTGATAAACGAAACTTTCCATTCAGAAGGATGGTATTCAAGGCGTGATATGGTTAGGTTAGGTTAGGTTGATTGGAGGTGTGTGATAGCCCATGTCATACGACACACACTTAAGCCAGTGAAGGCTTGTTGTGCGCTCCCTTTAATTATCAAACACAAACTTCCAGAGTTCTGCGGCAGGATTCGAACCTGCGAACTTCGCACTACGAGTCTAGTACACTACCTACTAGTCTACGAAGGCCAGTAGGGTCAACGATCATAGTGATGAACGAAATTTTCCATTCAGAAGGATGGTATTCAAGGCGTGATAGAGTGTTGAAAGTTATGAGAATATACTCGGTTACCTATTTTATCAACCCGTGGGGCTTTTTTAACAATATAATTTTAGGGGAACAGCAGCTTCAGCAGCAATTGCTGGCAGCTCGATTGTACCAAGGGATGTATGTGGCATGAATACTTTTTTCAAATGGTTACTGAAATAAATTTGTTATAGAAAAAATTTTAAAAAATTTTAAAATATGTTTAAAGTTTTCTTTTTTGTTAAGTGATTTTCAATAATATTTATTATATCAAATATTTTTATTTATATTTTAAGCGGTAAAAAGAGCTTTGGCCAAACAAAATATGAAACAAAGGTTCCCCACTTCAAACAGAAAAAATTAAAAACATCATTGTTGCTGCTGATTCTTTCATTTTGTCATTTTTATTTCGACGGTCATATTTCTAATGAAACAACACCCCAAAATTTTTCGAAATAAAATGTAGTTGCAATCGTATTTAATTTTCCAATTAAATTACAAATTTCAAATTAAAATAAAAAATTTCTCTCTATTTTCACATTTTCAAAAAAAAAATATGTAAACAAATTGTTATAAGTTTCATAGAAACATGTGGAATAAAATAATTTTTGCAAAAAGCAAACTTGATTTAGAAAATTCTCGTATGCTTGTTTTTTTAAGTACAGTGAAAATTAAGGTTTTCCAATTGTTGAAGCTACGCCTGTCAAATTGGCTGTCTGTTATTTATGTTTAGTATGTTTTGCCAAATCACTAATAGGGGATGTAGTGTTCAGCAACATGTGCAAATTATAAAATTGTTTTTTGTGTTATATCCGGGCAACGTTTTGCACGCCTCGCCTATTTCACTGTGGCCGAATCGTCCTTAATTTTTGGATGAATAAGTATTTTAACAAACGAAATTAACAAATTTGGAACGATATCATTCGAGATGAGATCGAAAAGCGTTCAATGTATTACGAAAAAGTGTTTGGTGTGGATTTTGGGCCCATATTTCTTTGAGAGTAATTTTGGGAAGATCATCACCGTCAATGGGGTGTGCTATAGGTCGATGATTACCAGCTTTTTTTGTTGCTTGAATTGGATGATATGGAAATTATCGACATGTGTTTTCGATAGGAGGACGTTACGTGCAACAAAGCCTCATTGGATATCGCAAGGCTATGCAAATAAGCCATAAACATAACCCATGTCACCTGTCAAATTCGTCCTGATTTATGCATCAGAGTCAGTGAAACTTCGAAGGATATTTGCACGACGTTATATTTTATACATAATGGCTTTGATAGGCATTTTAAATGAATAAAATTGTATTGATATTCCTCCCACACGCTCGTATATTAAAATTTCAGGATTGGATTTGTTCAATGAAAAGACCTTTTGCTTATGACAACTCAAATTAAATTTTTTCGATTTTTTTATGGAAAATAATTCATATGAAAACTGTTTTCGCCTTTTATTCACAATAGTGGTGATTTGTTTCTATTGACCAACGCCCTGTACATTGAATGTACAACTATTAGAATCGGTGTAAATTTTTTTCCAGATGCATAGGATGCGCGAAGTCTTGATGTGGTCTTAAGCTTTACTCTACAATATCTACATTTATGTATTTATATTTTTGTTAACACAGCAGTTCAATAGCTGAAGGACTAGATAAGGAACCAAACATTCAACAAGAAGTGTTTGCAGCCTTCAACACTTTTAAATTGACAAAAAAGAAAGAAGTGAATAAATTAGTAGAATAAAATTTTTGGAGAGCTTTTGAAATATTACGCTTGAAATTATGTTTTTATATATTTAAATATTATCATGAATACAATTCTGGTAGATCTGCAGTATCAAATCCAAGTTGACAACTTGTCTCATTGCAATTAAAATACAAATTCCAAATCAAAAAAAAACTTATTTCATAATTTTTAAAATGGATTTATTTCATTTCTGATGTTGGGAATTTTCATTAAATTTTTGTTTGGGGTGTTTTATCTTTTCGCAGTATTATTCTGTTTTGGGGTCTTATTTCTTATCGTTGGGGCCGTCTATAATTAAAAAAAACAAGGGTGTTATTACATGTGAAATAAGGCCCTGATTCTTAACACTTTATTTTATATTTCGTTTCGATATCAAATTGTATAAAATTGCGTAAACTTTTTTTGAGTGCATTCAGTCAATTTCCGGTTTCCACAAGCCGCTTATAAATGTTGACCTACGAGTGCGTGACCCTCATACTATTTCAACTTAAAGTTCTCCACCTTTAAGGAAAATACCCGGTGTTAACTTTCCTTGCTGCTCCTTTAGTATCCTTTACGTCATTCTGCATTCTGGTCTGGCGAAAATGGTAAACAACAAAAAAACTCACAATTGAGGAAACAAATTATTTATTTAGGGATGTTTGTTTCCTTAAAAATTTCACCCCAAGTACAAACAATTTAAAAAAACAAAAAGTCTTTGAAATGCACACACAAACATAATTGTCGTTCGTAATGGCATAATTACAGCAGTTTAAATATAAATTTGAAATGAAAAATATCAAGCAGAAAAATGTGTCTTGTTATTTAAATAGAGCCGAGATTAGATTGTCGTTTGTTGGTCATTAATATAAATTTTTTAAACCCATGTTCGTCCATTTATTTTAATTTTTTTTTGAAAAAAGAAACATACACTCATATTAAACAACAACAGAAAATCATTCATGAGGATTATGCTCGTACATCGTTTTATTTATTTATATTAAACCAACTGTAATGGAAATGGTAATAGAAAAAACAAAACGGAGACAAACAACTTAATTTAAATAGATGCCGAAAAATTTCTTTAAAATTTTTAATAAACTGTGATAACACACATAAACAGATGCAGGCGTATATACACTTTGAGAAATAAAATTGCTATGGAATCAGGATAATAAATATTTGATATTAAATAAAATTTTTAATCCTATATTATTGTTTATTCCACAATATTTTTGAAAAAATAAATAAATTATTATTTGAAAAATTTTTCGAATATAATAAAAAAAATCTCATAATATTGGAAGAATTAAAATTCTAGTTCGATTCTAATATTTAAAAACACATACTTATTTATTGGAAAACTAAATAAAGAATAAAAAAAATTTGAAAATTTTTGCAGGATAAAATTATGGAAACTTAAATATAACAAGTGATTTTTAAGAAGAGTGTTGCCAGGCCATCATGATTTTTTATTTCAAGTATTGCCAATTCACACAATAATTTCTTTTAACTCACAAAAATCCCCATGTATGTATTAAGAAAAAGAAAAAATTATTAAAAAAAAGCAACCGCGAATTTCAACAAAAAAAAAATAAAATTTACAAAGTAAAAAATTTCACAACGAAGAAAAACGGCACGACGATGGAACATATATGCAACAATACGAAACAATTTCACTAAATAGGAGAATATGAAACTGAAATGAGAAAATAAAAATATTTATAAAATTATAAACATTTGGTCCAAAAAATTCTTTTTCAAAAAAGACCAAAATTTCAACAAAAAAAATTATAAAAAAATTATAAAAAAATAAAAATAAAAAAAATAACAATTTACTAAAATATTAAATCAATTAAAAGTCCAATGAACATTTACAAAACTATTTGTATTTATGAAGTTATGTTAATTCAAAAAATAATTCTTTAGTTTTAAAAACACCTGATGCTGGAATAAACATGTTTTCATAAATCAAAAAAGGTCGAAGGAAGTCAAAATATAATTTAATAAAAAAATCAAATTAAACTAATGGCCTAGTTTTTTATTTCACCGTAGAAATAACACAGCACCTCACCTAAATTAAATACAAAATAAAGCACCAAATAATTATGAACAACTTTACCAATAAAAAATTTTTAAAAATATTTTATTTTTGTAAAAAAAAACTTAATTAACAAAAAGGATTTTTTTTATTTTTTTTTTTTGAAATTTTTAAAAAGCTCACATAATAAAATAAAATACTTAAAAAAACTTAAACAAGAAAATTCTTAAACAATATTAAATTCCCACTCAAAAATGGAGAATTTCACCAGAAATATACATGAAAATATACAAAAATCAAAGTTTTACGGAGAAGAATATGCCAAACTATTTTAACTTTTCTTTTGGAAACCAGATTTTAATTTTTCCAAAATTTCGTTCACTACCGCAGTATACATTACATTCAGAGTTCACCTTTTTTGCGAACTACTCGTTAGAATTTACGAAATTTTTCTTGAATTGGGCTGTAATTTCAGTTTCCGTTAACCAAACTTTTTACGATATTACGATCATTATTCAAACTTTTTTATTCAATTAATTTCTTTACTTCCTGCTTCATTATCAGTTGTAGAAATAATAGTTAATGTAAAAGTACTTGAACAAAAATATCTTAATTTGTAATTCATTTTAAGATATTGAGCAACTGCATGATCTTAAAAAACAAAGTTTATATTTTTCCTAAAAATGAGCGAAATAAGAACAAATTGTTTTTAAGTTTCACATTTTTTCCGTCTTTATTTTTTTCAACAATTTTTGCTATTTTCAATAGTTTATTTAGCTTTAAGTTGTTTTTAGCAGTTCTTAAAATATTGGTTAATACAATTGAAAAAAAATCCTTTATTTGCAATTCGTCATAAAATATTAAATAAAAGTTAAATTATTTAGATATTTCTTATTGAGAGAAAACAATTACGAAAAAATTTCTGATATTTAAAATTTATTCTTTTAGGATGTTCTCCCCAACTACATAATTGCTAAAATAATTGAAGTTTTCGCAAAATGTTTTCTTTATTGTGGGTTTAGTTGTTCATATGCCGACATTTCATTGGTCACAAAACCAAATCTTCAGTGAATTTCATGCAGTTTGAAAACATTCAACCTCCTATGTTTATGCCGAAAGAATAAAATACAATACGAGAATTAAGTATTGTATATAATCATTACAAAATACATAATCATAATAGGTTTAGAAAAATAAAATAGACTCATGTTAAGTATAATAGTTTGTTGCATTGTTTGTATAAAAGCTGAAGCCAAACAAACAAAACATTTTAAGGAAAAAACGATAACTCTGACCAACTCTGGAAACAAAATGGCGGATTGGGGTTTGTAAGCAATATTAGACATCTCAGTTTCTGGTACAGTTAATTCGCTCTTTTCTCTTATGTTTTTAAAGTATCATATGATAACAAGGATGGGAATGTGAATATGAAATTGTATAACGCTTTAATTAACAAAGAAATTATAATTATATTGACAATAATCCCGAGTTTTATGATTAAGTCCTGTTTCACACACATCAAGTTTTCTTGATCAAGTTTCAATTCAGCTGGGAGAGCGATAGGGAGAGTATGTATTCCTTTCTTTATCTCTCTCCCAGCTGAATTGAAACTTGATCAAGAAAACTTGATGTGTGTGAAACAGGACTAATGGAAGCTAGAACTAATTATAACAAGAATAATGAGAGCATTTATAAGGCAATTACCACTTGTAAACTTGACAAACGTAATTGTTGAAGGTCAATTGATGAGTTGACATTAGCTTTAAAAAAATCCAGGCAAATATAGTAGTTTATTAATGACAAAAAAGAGGAATTTTAGAATAGAAATGCTTCATTTTCTTTTAAATATATATCCACTTCAAAATATGTCCTGTTTCACACACATCAAGTTTTCTTGATCAAGTTTCAATTCAGCTGGGAGAGAGATAAAGAAAAGAATACATACTCTCCCTAACGCTCTCCCAGCTGAATTGAAACTTGATCAAGAAAACTTGATGTGTGTGAAACAGCACTATTTATGTACTGTAGGAAAATATTAAATTTTCACTGTGGCAACGTTGGTTGCTTATTGATATTTTTTTGAAAACTTGTTTATTATTTATACAAAGGCTTGTATGTTTATTTGTTTATGTTTCAACATGGTAGAATAAATATTATGCACAAATAATCAATATTTCGGATGTGGGATGTCAACCAGCATTTGTTTTGAATTGTTATTTTCATGTAAAAATTGAAAGAAAAAAATCTTATTGAATAACCCAGCGATCCTGATGCAGAGCAGCGATTAGTATGACTCAAATTCAATCAAACATTTTCATACCCATATATTTAGTATGCAGAAAGCCGAAATAATACGGTGTCCATTCAAAAAACCGAGTTTGGCAGCGAGTTTAGAAGTGAAGTTGGCTGCATGCAACAAAAAAAAAAAGATAAATAAATAACACTGCCAAACTATTAATATTATTTTTTACTTAAAGTTCTCACAACAACTTGGTTTACCGACCTATGGAATGTCGGGATATGAACAGCAAAGACCACAGATTTATTTTTATTTTTTATTTTTTGTTTCGGCGACATCAGACAATATAAAAGCAGTGAGAATATACAACGCAAAATCTATTCAAGGTAAAACATAAATTTGATTTTGGCAAAAGCCACAGGACGCTTAACGTTTTTCATACTCTATACTTATATTTAGCTTAAACCTACTTTAGCTCAACCTGTGCTCAGCCTGCACAATTTCAGGGACAATATTATACAAATATACCCCAACAGAGTAAAAAATATAATAAACTAAAATATAATAAACTTACCAACAGAGTTTTATAAACAATGATTTATTTTAATCGCTTTTAAAATATATTTAAAAATAATTTGGACTTTCTCAAAGTGCTTGTTATTTTTGTTGTATTGTTGCTATTAAATATTTTTATAATATTTAATAATGTCAATAATGAAAAGTTCATATCATTTTATTTTAAGGGGGACACATCCCGGAGAGACAATAATTACGGATATTAAAATTTTCAAATGGTTAAAATGAATAATTTCGTCACTGCAAATTTTTTAAATTACTATTTTCATCGACATCGTTAGATTTTTGGAGTGTATCGAATGTATTCCAAAATTACATATATATACTCAACTATCGTACGGTCTAGCTGATGTCGTTGTAAAAGGGCATTTTTTGTAAAAGGACATTTTTACTTTCGCACAAGTTAACATAATTTTTTAAGTCTATATTATTTTTTATTGATATTAAGAAATTGTCTAAATATAATGTAAATTTCAGTCAAAAGGAGGAGTGATAAAACTTTACTTTTGTGTAGTTTAGAGAGTTACATTTTCAGTTTAACTTCTATTGCCTCTTATTTATATAAGTACAAAATTAAAAAATAAACAACTCAGCTTTTTATGTAAAAAAAATAGATACGATGTTAAGAATATTGAAGTAAAAGAAACGAAATTGGTCAAGGGTAATTGCTCAATCGAAACATGAAAGCAATTTCAAAAAAGAATCTATAAAAAAATTGCGCAAGTTTAATTGCTGAATGGGAAGGGGGTGTAAGCAAACAAAATTTTTAATAAGCTGGTAATACCGCCCGGCGCCCGCTGCCGCATACCGTGTACATTAGCCTTCTACTGTAAGTGCTGACGCACAGTGCTTAGTGCTGTAAGTATTGAAAATATATACATTTATGTAAATCTAATCCTGAATAAATGTGTAATAATAATTTATTATATCATTTGTTTTTTATCAATAATAGAGGGCGCCAAATTCCAATACGAGTTTTTTGTAATTTAGAACTGTTAAACAGAAAATCGAAGTTTGATATTTTATTAAACAAATTTGACAAACCTCTTGAGAATTATAGTCGTTAAAAAAGTATACTTTAAGAGTTCTTAAGTCAACTTTAATTAAAAGCATACTTTTCGTCCATTACAAAAAGAAAAAGTATACTTTAAGTGTAAAAAAAAGTATACTTTAAGTGTAAAAGTCCATTTTGGATCTAAAATATGCTAAAGTTGCTTTTAACCAATTCAACAGCAATTTAAATCAATCAATTGCTTGTACCGAACGAGAAAAACCATGTGAATTTTTTTAAAAGTCAAGGTAGAAAGAGAAAAATTGACGTTCGTATACGACACCTTGAATGCTCGAATAAAATAAGACAATAAACACTTTAACTTCCATTTTTTTTATTTTGGCTTTAGCACTAAAAAGGCAGTTTAAAGGAAAACAACATACGAATGCGGAAAGGACGAAAACTCTAATAAATATTTCATTATTCGATTTCTCAAAATTCCTTTTTATTTGGAAAAGCTGATTAATTTAATTTTTTTCAAAATGACAGAAACATCTGTTGAAAGTTCTGTCAATTCTAGTGACTGGTGAATAGAAAACTTTCAACTTTAATTTAAAAATTTCCTTTACATTAACTTCGTTGGGGGAACTTAATAACAAAATAACAAATTTTTTACTGATAATCTATACTTATATAAAATTTATACTCGTATTGACTGTTTGTATTTGTGGTTTCTAATACATTTTACACTTTAGATTATTCTCCGAGATAACAAGTCCTTTGTTTGGTAAGACTTGGAAGTTCTAAGGAAATTTAAAAACTTTATAAAGATTTTGTATTTAAAGTGGAAAAAAATTTGTTGTGGCAATTTTGTTATTTTTGTGAACTTTTCACTTATCTCAGTAGTCTTCTTAGGATTTTTAATTTTTTCATGAATTTAAAATTTTTGCAGTGAAATTAAAAAAGATTTAATGCTTCCACATTATTGCCAGTGGTCAGAATATCCAACAGTACTGTTTTTTATTGAAAAAATTAATATTTACTGATTTTTCAGATTTGGAATTTCTCTAGAAGATGAATTCCAAAAAAATCGAAAAAATTGACGGGTAAAAATTTATTCTATTTAATTTAAAATTTAATCTTCCCACATGATTCCCTGTGGTCAGAAGATGTAGCAGTGTGTTTTTTATTGATATTCTGACCACTGGGAATCATGAAGGATCACTAAATCACACGAGAATATGACATATGTCAAGGATTTTACGTCAGTACCTGTCATAAACTTAACCTGACGGTGCTCTTCGCACTGGGTGAATAAAGCCTTTCACCACCGTCCCCGCCGTCCCTTCCAGATGCACATACAGGGTATGGTTCTACATATGCCCCTAATAGGGACGACATGGTAGCAAATTCTGTACAGGCTGCAGAACCATGTACAGACACATTGCTAAAGTGCTGGAGCTATCTAACCTCCTACCACCCCAATGGCCCAGCAGTAGGATACCCCATATATTAATGGGCACTCACCAACTGCAACGACCAGGGCAGCTCTGTCGAATAGCAACAGCACATAGAGATATATGGCCTGAAGAGAGCATCTACAACCGGTCACTAGCACCATGTTGCAGGCACACTCATCCGACCCACAACTCTTCCCGTGTATGTTTGGGTTTTAAACACAGCCACCACGTGATCCCCGAAGGGGTCTCACCAATAACCAGTCTAGGACACGTCCTAGGGGCTACTGGTTCCCGTGGTACTAGGTAGGAACTCTGGTCGGCCTTGTGTTAAAAACACCTCCGATTTTAGGTGCCGTGCAAACCTTAGGTATCGGTAGCACCTCTACCCAGGCAAGCAGAGGTAAAGCTACTTCCTTAATTACTTATATACACGCCCGTTGCCCTGGTTTCAGCGATTAGGTAGAAATATATTAAGTTCTACGGGTAACTGGCCAAAGGTCAAGGTCTGGAAAGACCATGTTACCCATCCGGCCGAGCGAGGGAACCCACTTTTACCTTTAAGTTACTTTAATGCGCGCCCTTTACCCTATTAATTCAAAGATTGGGTAGCAACATACAAGTTTTTAGGGGTTATCAGCAAAAAGACCTAGGTCGGGGAACCTGATAACCCTACACTCCAGCAAGCTCGAAACCAAGCCACCAAGACAAGATGTATAATCCGTGCCCCCCGGGGGGACGAGAATATGACAGTGTAGCTTTTCTAAGATTTTCTAAGTCTGTGTGGTAGCCTTGCGGAACGGGCGCCACGAACTGGTTATTGCTATCCGATGGTATCGCTACTGACCATTTCCATTCTATGCGAGGTCTCTGACCATCCAGGCTAGCCTAATTTAAAGGAAATAAATTTGTTACTTTCTTCCACGTGAATAGATTTAACAAAAACATGTATTTTGTAATCGTGGCAATGCTGGTTCAACCTTCAAGAAAAAAGTAATTTAATCCTCCCTTCTAAACGTTTCATTATGTTATTATAGTGCTTTCAGCTATAAATATATAAAAGGATGACATTTATGACTTTCAACTGTAGGTATTGCCCTGAGCTCATTTTATTTATTCTGTATTAAATCACAGGAGAAGATGACAGCAAAAATAAATCCATGTCTATGTGGAAGAAGTTTTTTTTACGAAATAATATGTGGCACAATGGCGTTTCCTTCATCAACTTTTTTTAACAATAAAACAAATAAACAAAAAAAACAAATAAACAAAAAAAGGATGAACAAAATGAGGCTTAAATTTTGAAAGAATTCTTAACAAAATTTTTATAAATACAATACAAAAGTTTGTCACATTTCGTAACCACCAAAACGCAAAAGATGAAAATGAATTCAATTTCATTTGAAAAATTCAAAGATGTAACGTCTATACGTCCAACTTCTTTTTGTAGCTTTTCAGTAGACACTAAACAATATTTTAAAATGTTACCAGCCATGAACAAAAGGATGAAAATCATAAATAAAATTCCAATATCAAACGAATTCCCAGTATTTTTCATACAAAATACAAACGCCAAGAAACGATTAATCTTACCCTACATAGTGATCCTTAATTCTTATTTTATCTTCTTTTGATTAAAGTTACCCTCACCCACAAAATTATGCCTTCGTCAAGCTTACAATAGAACACAAATAATTGCTTGATGTTAAACTTAATAGTGCATTCTTTAGCATTAGTTCAGAGGATTTGCAACATCTAATTATATGGTTGTAAAGGGATACTAATATCAGCAATCATTTATAATAAAAAATTAAATTTGTCATATCCATCAGATGACGTGTATTTTTGCAAGAATTCCTTAACAGTGAAATCTGTATTTTTTTTATAAATTTTTCACCCCAAAAAATGAAAAAGATGTAATCGAAAATGAAACACATCCTTTATTGCTATGAAAAAGGTAACCCCGTTTCCAAAAAGGTGTAGGTGTTTTCATCTCTACAAATAAGTGTGAAAGTTTTTGCCCTTTTTAAATGAAAAAGGGGAAGAACGCAAACTAATTTGGAAAGAGACCGCATTCCTTTAAGGAAAATATTTTTTTATTAAAATTGTTTTTGTTTACAAATTGATCGGCAAAATGTTACACTTTTTGCAGAAACGAAAACAGTTGAGTGCAAAGCATGTTACATATTTACACGTCTTATGAGCAAACAGATCAAGTTCTTTTTTGCACTACTGATATTTTTTTTTTTTAGAAAAGAACACAAACCTGCAGGAAGGGCAAAAAAATCCATTCTATTTTTAAGCAAATAAATGCTTTGCACAATTATGAATGAAGGATTTCATTTTTACAAGATTCTTACTAATATGGGTGCCAGGGCACGCGGGGATAACTGGAAATGAAAGGGCAAACTCACTTGCTTCTAGGGCAATAGAGTTAGGTAATATAAGCTTGGAATGCGCGAAACCTTTCGATGCAGTTAAATCCGAGCTAAAGACTTGGGCACATAGGGCCCATTCAACTCTCTGGAATAACGGAACCATGGGAATCAATACAAAAATTCTATGGGGAGATCCAGACGAGAGAAGAACGAGGGAGCTGCTAAAACTTAGTAAGCTCGAACTAAGTAGAATAATGGGAGTTGTCACAGGGCACTCTCAACTACTGGCACATCTTAAACGCGTCGGAATAGCGGGAGGAGATGAATGTAGAGCATGTGGGGAGGAGAGCGAAACATTGGAACACTATTTGTGCCAATGCCCCGCCTTCTCACAAATAAGATCCCGATATCTTGGGGGTGACATCTTACCGGACATAAGCCGATTACGGGGAATATGCTGGAGGAAACTAAGGAACTTTGTGAGTGACACGGAGTTTCTCTAGGCTTTTGGGTCAATATATTATGGTTAAATTCAAAGGAGCACACAACAAGCCTTCACTGGCTTAGGTGTATGTCGTATGACATGGCCTGACATACCCCTCCAATCAACCTAACCTAACCTAACCTAACCTACTAAATTTTTAAAAAAGTTTGACATAAGGACCCTTTGGGGCTAAAGCAAACATTTTTATTACACAATTTTTTTTAAGAATTCAAGCAGAGACAATAAATGTTACAAGAATACGATGTTATTTATTAGAATTTTGTATGTATTTGGTTTGGTTCGTTTGAAATACTTTCTTCCATTGACTTAAATCATGGCCACTTTTTGCAAAACGAAACGTTTATAGATGTTTAAGATTTGTATGAAAAAACTCCCCTTATATTAAATGAAGTCTCAGTATTTTTCATACAAAATTCAAACGCCTGCTAACGTTATGTATTGAAAAATGTTTAAGGCCTACACAATATTTGCATTTCTGGGGCACAGGGAACCCATATAAAATACATTAAGAGCCATTGCATCTCCACAAAAAGTGATTGGCCCTTATTTTTTTGAAGTCGCCAATTTCACTACCCTAAACGTAAATGTTAAGCATTATGAACAGATTCGAAACGAGTTTTTTCTGACACTAGTTACTGCATCGGGTTTAAATAGAACGTAGCATCCGCTCACACAGCTCACACAACAATTTCTTGCTCTGCAGTTTTTAACTGGCCGTACAGATCGCCAGATCTAACATAACCAGACTTCTTCCTTTGGGACTTTTTAAAATCTCGCATTTATCGCAACAAACCATGAACTTTGCAAGTCTTGAAAAATTACTCTGAAGAAGAAATCGCCAATTTTAAGCCACATGTCTTGCGAACAAAAATTCAAAATGCCGTAAAACGAGGCACAATTATGCATCAACTCGTCATCAATTTTACAAAATGTTACACGTACATACAAACAAATGCATGCATATATTCGTACATCAATTCATACAAAAATTTTCTTTGAACGATTCAGATTGTGCTCTTATTTCGTGATTGATAAAATTTAAAATTGCATTTGATTCACAAAGAGTCCTTTCCACGAATACTCTTTTAATTTGTTTGTCAATAAAAATGATTTTTTACATCCGTAATAGAAATTTTCATACTTCCCTCATGCTACGATTTCTTTAAAATTGTCATCTAACAAGTGTTCGATATTAAGCACTTATAATTTTTTTTCTTTGTTAAAATCAGCATTAAATTTATATGTTATGGGTATTTATCCTGTTGAAAGGAAGTCCGGAACAAAAAAGTGTAATAGTTTGTAAAATTTATTGATTTTCTCTTGTAATTCTTCGACGCTATGGAAATGTAACTTTTTCGACTGCTGCTCAATTTACGTTTATAGTTCAAGAATTTTATTTTTATTGTCATTCAAGTGGCAACAATACCACAAGTGCAAGTAGTAAAAGAAATACAGAGAAGAAAAAGAAAGAAAAACGGAAAAATTGCTAAATTTTAGTTTTATTTCAAGTGGCTTGCAGATAAAGTATTGAACAAATAGAGAAGGTTACATACGACTGTGGCGAACTCTGTGTACCCTACAATTCACAGTTGTATTTAAATCTGCAAACAAAACTTTAGTTTTAGCAAGTGATTCGCCTAATAGTTGAGCAAGAAGCAAACGCTACAAGAAGTTCGCGTACAACTTAGGCATGTTGTCTGCGAAGTTGTATCGTTTAAGGTGCTAGTGGTACAAAGTTGGTTTCACGAATGACAAAAAAGTTTTGATTTTTTTTAATATTTACATATGAAATGTACTCGATATTGTATTGTTGTATAAAGTTGTATGTTGGTTGCACGAAATACCAACCAGATTTAATTTTTTTTAATGTTTACAAATGAAATAGTGTACGCGATTGTACTGGATGTTGTATTGTTGTATAAATTTGTGTCTAGGCTGCACGAATGACCAAAAGGGTTTGATTTTTTATTTTTTTTTATGTTTACAAATAAAATTGTAGTCGATGTGGTATTGTTGTATAAAGTTGTAAGTTGGTTTCACGAAATACCAACCAGATTTGATTTTTTTAATGTTTGCAAATGAAATCGTGTACGCGATTGTACTGGATGTTGCATATGTTGTATAAATTTGTGTCTAGGCTGCACGAATGACCAAAAGGTTTTGATTTTTTTTTTATGTTTACAAATGAAATTGTAGTCGATATTGTATCGTTGTATAAAGTTGTATGTTGGTTGCACGAAATACCAACCAGATTTTATTTTTTTTTAATGTTCACAAATGAAATAGTGTACGCGATTGTACTGGATGTTGTATATGTTGTATAAATTTGTGTCTAGGCTGCACGAATGACCAAAAGGTTTTGATTTTTTTTGTATGTTTACAAATGAAATTGTAGTCTATGATGTATCGTTGTATAAAGTTGTATGTTGGTTGCACGAATGACCAAGAAGTTCTGATTTTATTGTATGCTTAAAAATTAAATTGTACACCAGGTTATATAGTATTTCATTTTGTTGTATAAAGTTCTGTCTTTTGTACACAAATGATCAAAAGTTTGGATTCTTTTCGTATGTTGACAAATGAAATTGTACATGAGATTGTACACGATTATATATCGTTGTATAAAGTTGTATCTTTGTTGCACGAATGACCAAAAAGTTTTAATTTTTTTATATATTTACAAATGATATTGTACACGAGGTATTCGATGTTTTCATTTAGTTCAATTCAGAACAACTATTTATTATATTATCCATGTCACAACAATTTCCAATTTGATTTCTCTCTTACAATATCGAATACAAATCTAAAAACTTGTATTATAGTGTAAGCGTCCCGAGGCAAGCAATTGAAAGGAACGACTTAAAACTGTCTACGTATTCTAACACTTACGTGTTACGTATTCTTCTCCACTCGGCAATTTTAATTTGAGCAAGTTTTAATAGTCTAGTGCGATCAAATCTTATGATTTTGACGCGCCAATGGATTGCTACAAAAAGTGAGATTTATTGCTCACCAAACTTGCCCATCAATGTGTTCATGTTATCAAGTGTCGTGTGGCATTGTGGCACCAACTTGTTGATATCATATGTCAGCCATTATGGACAAAAAAGTCGGTAATCATCACACGGTACCTTGCTTCATTGACTGTAACGTTGTGATTTTCACAGTTCTTGAAGAAGTACGGTCCAATGCTGTCGCCCGTCCACATATCACAAACGGTATCTGCTCTTCCCACACGGGTTGGTGAATTAGTGTCCAATAAAGTGAAATGGGTGAGAAATTTTGTTCACAACAGTTTTAACAGCCCGGTCGGTGGGTCGATTACAACGAGCATAAAATAGACGTAATTTACGAAATACATTTCCCGCACAGCATGAATTTTGGTAATAAAATTCAATGATTTGCAAGCGTTCTTCGCTTGTTAGTCTATTCATGGTGAAATGGCGAACTTTATAGAACATTTTTGGCGCTGCAACAGGTCACGAATATTTTTTTTACACTGAAAAAAAAATCAAAAGAAAAATCACTCGATATATGCTGCTTTTTATGGTGGGGTAATATATAGCATTCTTCTTCTTTGGGGGGAGACAGCCGCCCTTCTCGTCTCAGACACGCTACGCTAATGATGGCAATGAATATTTTTGAAAATAAACAACTGATATTTGTTTCTTTTACTTTTAGTAAATTTCCTTCTACGCTTGCAAAACGTTATCGAGTTTGAACAAGTAATAAGGACAGCTTTGACAGCAACACATTAAAACTTTTTTGTTAGAAATTGTTCTGCGCCGCAGACAACAACAACAATATGAGAAACTTAAACTTTATATCAAATAAATTTATTTATTTTGTAAAATTGTATTTCCTGTACACAACGATAAATTCAAAGCACACGAATGAGACCTTTATCTCCATGGGAACAAGTTGATCGCTTTTTAAGCTTTTTCGTTTCAATAATTACAAATATAACAACATCGAATGCAACAAAAATCGTATAATGGATAAAGATGGTACGAGTTTTAAGTCAAACTCTGTGCCTCCTTTCCTTTTCACAAAATTTCAAAACAAAACTGAGAGACAAAAACAAACTGCGGGACGACAACAACAACAACATCAACAACAAAATCAACATATTATGAGCCCACCTATGGATAAACAGGAAGAACAAGCATCACTATACAACAAATATTATGCGAATACAACAAATACATTTCACCCCCTTACAAGTGGGTCTCCTTCCCTGCCATCACAACGAATTCAAAGCTCTCATTCTCACCTCTACCACAAAAGCTCTCTGCTGCCAGTATTGCTTAGTCTCATTTCTATGGTAAAGGCTGCCTATTCATCACCATTGCCAGATTTGGAACATAATTTGGTCCTGTGCATACCGGAGAATACAACAAGTAACTGCATCAATTATGTCAATTCGTCCATTAATGGCTTAATCGAGTTAAATGAAAGGTAAAAGTGCAAAGGAATTATTGCTTACCTTATCTCTAATATTGAATTTTCAAATTCTTTCCAGTGTGTATCCTGGCTTAAAGATTTTCCGTGGAACTTATGATTACCAGATGATTGCACGTATCAATCCTTTTTGGTTGAGCTTTGAGCCACCAAGTGATATGGCCTATTATGTGATGGGGACATTGTACATGATTATATTTGTGTTTGGTGTAACCGGCAATGGAATGGTCATCTACATGTTCTCTAAGTAAGTTGCGGTTGAAGAACTTCGGTTATAGCGAGTTTTCGCTTGTAACAAACACTTTCTTAAGTACCCAATACAAAAATGCATGTACATTTGTGCGGTTATAAGGAACAAAAAAAATAAATCGTTAAAGTGATTATTTGCCATAATATCACAAAGTGATAAAAAAATGCGAGAAAAATTGGTTTCGATGGACTAAAGGGAGGTTGTGGGTTCAATTCCCACATTAGACTCTGGTCTGCTTCACTATTAACGAATCAAGGTGTCTGTTTCCATGTTTCTTAATGCAAGTTGTAAAATAATTTCTAATTGTACGCATGACATTTGAAAAGATTAATAAAGAGAAATTTGAGAATAGATATAAAATATATTTTATAAACAGCAGTGCCATAGACTTGAAACGCAATATTTATTGCAAGTGCAGAAATAGGCTTAAGGCAGTAATGAGAAGAGAAAAGGGGTGGTTATTCCTTGACTATATTTTTTATTATTTTAATTATAAATGCGACGCCACCTGGCTTGTCGACAGAAATAACCAGAGTTTGCGGCAGGAGTTGAACCAGCGACCTACGGACTACTAGTCCAGTAAACTAGCTACTAGTCTACGAAGGCACGCTCCAGAAGTTGTCTCTTTTCATCAATATGAGAAATGTCTAGGGGAAGAGGAACCTCCCATACAATTTAATACCTCATTAACATATAACTGGCTGACTATAGTGGTGTGTTTTATCAATATTGATATGCTGCATTCTCGTACATTCTCACCTATAAGTACAAATTTAGCCAAATTCAAAACTAGGCTCTAATTTTTTTCTTTTAATATTTAAATTATATATCTTAAATTCCTAAATCTTTGAAGGCGGTGTTAAATATTTACAGGAGTTAATTTAAAGCTTTCAGTCATTTTAGCACCGGCTCCAAAAGATCTTAGTATGTAATGCATATATTTCAAATTTTTTCAAACTTGTTAGAGCCCATTTTAGAAGTCGGTTGAATTTTTTTTTTCAATTTTCATAGTGAAACTCTTACTGAAATCTTTATGAAATTTTCAAACTACAAAAGTTTTTGACTTTTTTTAAATTGCTTTGGCACAAGGCCTTATTAAAATAATTTTTATTTATAATTATTTCAATTCTCTTTGAGTATCATCTTCAAGGAAAAAAATAAAAAAATTAAAAAATTAAAAAAACATATAAATAAATATAAAATGAAATTTATTGTTGGATGTGCCTTTAGTTGTTCATCTGCCAACATTTCCTTGGCCGTAAAGCCAAATCATCCATGAACTTTAAGCAGTTTGAAAACATTCAACCTCGTAATGCTTATGTCAAACAACTCATACACAATACGAGAATTCTAGACTCATATTAAGTACAATCATTTCTTGTGGCATTTGTATAAAAGCATTCTAAGCATACTAAGGTTATGTATTTTGTAATATTCATAAGGGATAAAGAATTCTCATATTGTATTTGAATATTTTGGCATAAGCATATGAGGTTAGTTGGAAGGATATCCCAAATAATAATTTAAACTAATAATTACAACAACAACAAAAACAATAATAATAACCATTATAAATAAAATTAATAAGAAGAGCTTGCGCTTGAAATTTTTAACTACAACTCATACTATTTAGTGCATATTGAAATTTATTCGGATTATTCTCCCAATGATTACTATTTCAAAAATTTATTATTTATTATGACACTTCATTTATACTAAACACATCTTCAGTGAACTTCAACCAGTTGGAAAACATTCAACTTCTTAAGCTTAAACACTCTCATTTTGGAAAATTGGTTCTAAAAAATTGTAAAAAGTACGAAAAATCTTCACCTCCTGTTACCATCCCGAAAAATTTAAAGTTTCTCGGCCACAAAAGCTCTTTGTTGTCAATATTTTTGAGTGTAATTTCAAAGCATAAATAGGCGGCCTGTACACGCCCAACCGGAATTGTGAAATAATAGTACCCTGCGATACAAACAGTTGGACATTTCTTTTCAATGTGTTTCTAATGATTTATATTAGTAGTACAAAGGACTTATATCAGTGATGGTATGACCAAAAACCAAACAGAAAACAATATCCTTTGAACACTTGGTGGGTGCCCTAGACGATTATTCCTGCCGTATATTATATTTGTCTCTTTTGAGGAATGTTTATACACCAGGACTGGTTGTGTCTCAGGACATTAATCCACAATAAAGTGTATTAGAATGAAGAATAAGGCACATAAAAATAAATACAATTGAATTCGGATAAACATACTTTGGTTAAATGAAAAATCGCTAATTGGAAACGAATATTCTCAACTAGTTTTTAGTTTTAGTTCACTTTAGCGCAAAACCGATCCAGAGTCATAATAGAATAAACAAACAAACAAACAAAAATAGAAGGAATTTAGTAAAAAAGCAACCTCTCTTTCAGATGCAAAGCTTTAAGAACAGCCTCCAACATATTGGTTTTTAACTTGGCCATTAGCGATTTCATGATTATCATTAAATGTCCCATAGCGGTCTATAATAATTTCATGCGCGGTCCAGCCTTAGGGGACTGGGGTAAGCAAATACTTATTTATATATTTTAATTTCAAACACACTTCTTTTCTTCTAATAGGCTGCCGTTTATATGGTTTCGTAGGTGGTTTCAGTGGCTGTGCTTCGATTGGCTTATTAACCGTCATCTCTGTGGATCGTTATACCGTTGTGGTGAATCCTTTAAATCCTTTACGTATAAATGACAGAACAAAATACTATTACTGTCTTCTATTGCTGGCGTGGTTTGAAGCATTTTTCTTCTCCGTAATACCTTTGCTGGAAGTGGGCCTATCGGTCTATGTACCCGAGGGTTATTTAACCACATGCTCTTTTGATTATCTGGACAAGACCATGAATGCACGCATTTTCATGTTTCTGTTCTTTGTGTTCGCCTGGTGTGTGCCTTTGTCAATTATTTGCTATTGTTATTTTCACATACTGAGAGCAGTTTTCATCTCTAAAAATATACAAAGTAATCGTAAGAAACACAAAATAGAAGTGCGTTTGGCCTTTATTGTGTTGCTGGTGATTGGCCTGTGGTTTGTGGCCTGGACGCCATATTCGCTCGTTGCCATGGCCGGTGTTTTTGGCATGGAGAAATATTTAACACCCACCCGCTCGATGATACCGGCTTTGTTTTGCAAAACGGCCTCCTGCCTGAATCCTTTTCTGTACACCATTTCTCACAAGAAATTTCGCCACGAGCTGCATCGCTTGTTTTGCAAACGTAAGCCGATTTATCAATATTCTACGACGAAGTCCACCTACCTTTTGCGCTCGTCCAAGCTCGTTCGACAACAGACCGATAATAGTGCTTATGGCCTCAACAACGATACACATCGTAATAATTTAAGGGCAAAACTATCAATATATAATCCAACTATCGGGGGTGTAGTCACATCTAGTCTTTATGAAGTCGAAGAAGTAACAGACACCGTTTTTCATCAGCAATCGCTACACCGAAAATCTTCATATTATAACAAACACATCAGTCCTATAGTGTCATCAGAAAATGATGGTATTTTTGTATTGGAACTGGATGACTCAGAGTGTTTGAAGGTGCAACCGCTAGAGACGAATTTTTGAGAAGAGGAAGCCTAAAAAGCCTAGGCGTTTCGGAATTGTGATTTCGTATAAACACAACGATGAAAACGTTTTGTGATTACAAAAGACAGGTAGTATTATGGAATCTTTTGCACCCACATTTCTAAAAAAATTATCGAATTTTTATTCAAAGAATTAATCATTTCATTCTGATAGTAACAAGTGATCGCTTAAATATTCGCTTTTAATTTCTTGTTTCCTTTGATTTGATGTTTAAGATGAAAAAAATAATTCAACAACAGACTGCAATTGATAATATTTGCATATCTTTTTCAATACTTAGAAATATTCGAATTGTAAGATCCACTCAATGAATAATCTTGGCCAGTCTAAAGCTATATTTCCAATTCTCCATTAGGAATAAATAAATTTTTCATTAGCAGGATAAATTGTGAAGCAGTTGGGAGGAGTATATTTAAAGCAGTGAAGAAATTAAAAAAAAAATAACGCAAGGTACGGCGAGACATGTTAAACTGGTAACACTCAGTTTGAATGTATTGAAAGTAAAAAAGTAACAAAATTTATTAAGACTTTTATAAATATAAAACAAAAATGCAACAAAATAATATTGTTTAAAAACTTTATAGCTAAAAAAACAGTATCATTATCGGAGTACATAATAGCAATTAATTATTTGATGATGCACAGTGGGAGAGATCCGAAAAAATAGTTGAAAATAAGCCAGAAATTTCATTTCAATAATATTTTTAAAAAACTTTCAAAGAATGAAACCTTAACTTTAATTTTTTCAATATCAAATACATGCGTCCAAGGGAGACGGATTCACAAAGTCCCAATATTGGACATGCTGCATGCATACAAATTTTCTACTTTCAGTTTCATTTAAATTATTTTTTGAACCGGATTAAAATTGGTCATTGAATTGTAAATGAAATAAAATTTTCATTTTTTATACTAATATTATATATTATCATGTTAGATTGTCATCAATAGTTATTAGTATTAGACCACAATTTTATAACGAATTTATTTAATAATTACTTACAATTTATATAAAATTGCTGTTAGAAAATACTTGAAGGCTGCTTCAAGAAGAATTAGATAATAATAAGATTACAATAAATTGATTTAGTTGTAAAATCTATTATAATAATTGAAGTAAATTAAGCTGTAAGTTTCATTTAAAATAATAATAATTATTTCAACTGCCTCAGAAGTCCATCCTTAAAATCCAATTTTCAAAGATTATTAAGCACAATCTAACGAATTTACATATATGATACTTAAATGTCTCAATATAAATGAATAAAAGTCATTCCTAAGAAACTACGTTTTAATTACTACCAAAGGACAAGGTGGCGCAAGACTAATGCCATTAATTGAATTATCTGCCACTGTGCTTTGAACATGAGCAATTATCCATCAACTCGGAAGTTGGCCGTTTGACCGATATAATTTATTTCAATAAATGTCAATAATTTTACTCTTCAGAATAAAATTTTTATTAGCTTCGATTTTGCTCATTTATAACAAAAATGTAGCCAATTCAAGTTATTAATTTACTTTTGCACCACCTTGTAAATGGGCATTTTTTTGGGCATCTTTTCGAAGTTAAGTTGTCAAAATCTTGAATGAAATTTTTTTGTTTCTTTATAAGAGGGACTATTGTTTTCGCATAAGAAGTAGCAGGTTCTCACCCTTTCTACATGTGGAGTTCCAGTTTTAAAAACTACATACATATATTATATTGTAGATTTAAGGACACCATTAGCCTTGTTTAAAAACAAATGAATTTGAAAATAGAGGACACTCTTAATTTTAGCTTTAAACAAATTTAAAGCTAGTCCTTTTAATTTTATTTTTATTCAGACTTTAAAACAACAATATATTATTCGTTAACTTTAAATAACAGTGAATGTGTATTTTTCTGTTAATGTCATAAATTGAGTGTTTCTGTATTAGTATTATTGAAGGGTCAGCATCGTAGGATACGCTATACTCCTTCATGAAATTCGTTTTTTCATAAAATATTTTATCTCTATTTTTAGCAAAACTAAACTAATTATATTCAAATAATAAATGTGATAAAAATTTTTTTACATTGTAAGAAAAATATTTTATAGTGAAATTCTGTGACAGGTCCTAGTGGCCATGCTGGAAAACAAATGCAAAATATAATAAGTCGTTTTTACAATCCAAAACAATGACAGCAAACAATAAATAGCAATAAACACATATTGCAAATTTGCAACGCTGTTGCAATTTTGCTACAATCACTATTAGAAAACTTTTTCTTCGCTATGATGCCACCAATACAAATTCTTTTCTAATTACATATATCCAACGTTACAGGGATAAATACCATAGCTTCGCACGTAATTTCTATAATTTTCTCTTACAAGCCCGAATATGTATATGTATTCCATATACATATATGTATTCCAAAGTTTTATGCATATGCATGTAGCAAAATCGATTTAATAATATATTTTTGTTTGTGGAATTTGCATGGAAAGGTGCATTTTTGAAGACCCCCAATATTTTACAAACTTATCTTTGGACCAATCTCTAAGACACTGAACAGAAATTTTCTATACTGAAAGATGGTGAAATCGTTGTACTAGACATAAATAGGACGACCTGCTACCATATTAAACCAAGCTATTAAACATAATCCTAAAAAAAAATTTTTGCTCCTTTTAGAAACATAAGGCTTCCACAAAGCATCTTTGCCTTATATTAGTTTCGTTAATTGGTTGTTATTCAAGCTAAGTAGATGGTTGGTCTGCTGTAGCAGGATTTAGGATAAAGGGGCTGTCATCTGTCGTTGCTTAGAGATGTTATCGTCTTTTTCTAGGGGGTGAAGTGGTCAGAGGTCTTTTTGGCTGAATTTTTTGGAGGGGGATTAAATTCATTTAATTTTAAAACTCGAAGGAAAACCATGCTAAAAATGTTTGTCCTCTGCCAGGACGAACCTGGGGTATTTAGTTTTGTAGGCAAGCACGCCACCAGCCCTGCCTTAGAAACATACGAGTATGTATATATTATTAAACAAAATAATAATTAATTTTTATATATAAAATTAATTACCTCATGACATCACGACAAATGGTATACAAAATTAGGCTAGACCCAGTATAGTATTTTAAGTTCTTTTTAAATATTGTAAAGGGGAAGCTGTGATATTTTACATTTGCACTTTCTAAATACTTCAAACCATTTATATGTATGTATGTTCTCTCTTAAAACATTTTCAATAACTTTGTTAATAATTAAATGTATTTTAGAAAATAATTGAGGTACAAAATATTTTTGTATGCGTACTTTTAATTTAAACAAATAATATGTAAGAATAGCAGTAAAAATATGTTAATTATACGTGTAATATATATGCATGCATGTATGAAAATTCATAAATAAAGTTGAAAATATTTGAATTAAAATGAGAATGTGACAAGATGGAAAACAAGAGTGTTTTAATATCAAATGTCGAATACATAAAACTGATTATATCCCATCAAAGAATCAGTTGTCAATAACAATAACTCCTTCATTATGTGCTTTCTGTCTTTATATAAAACAAAACAAAGTGTGTGTGTGGGGTATCAATCAAATATTTTATTCATTTGAAAGGCCTGTTAACACCATTATATATAGAATATAGCATGTAGCAAATATCCGCTGCAGCTTCGCTGGATGGCACGCATCCGAAATACCATGACTCTGGTGCAAAATCAGGGTCAATTTGAGCGATGGCAAGGATTATGTTGGCTTTGAAAGCCACTGGCTTATGGCTTATTCTCATAGGCCTGCGACTTAAGAAAACCCCATAAAAAATCCTTAAAAAGAGGTAAAATCGCACCATGCCTGTGGCCAGTTCACATCACACCCACTTAAGATGATCATACCCTCAAATCGCTTATGCAGAATGTCCCATTGTCATGAGATGTTTAGTACGTAGCACCGTCCCGTTGAAGTCACATGTCGTTGGTGTCCATATCATCCGAACTTTAGCGCTCCCCGTTGACGGTGATGGCTTGGCCAACGGCGTTCTCAAAGAAATATGGACCTACGACGCCGCCGGCCCAAAATCCACTCCAAACTGTGAATTTTTCGGAATGCATTGGACGCTTTTGAATTTCATGAGGACCGTATCGTCTAAAAATTGACAATTTCGTTTGTTGACGTTCCCATTCATCTAGAAATGGGCATCATCGCTGGTGAGAATTAGGGCCAGTTTCCAATTGCTCCAGGGTCTATTCACCGTATACAGCTCAATGACGTTTGCCTTCAGCTTCTTAGATAGTTGAAAGCTGTGGTCCATGGAAGGCAAAATTCTTGTGAGCATATCTTGCGTTGGTTACTGAGCCAGTGGACTCAAATTTATCTACCACACTGCGAATAGTCTTCTCGATGGGACGATTAGGGCCACTGTAGAATGGGTAAAGCACGGTTAACGTTGCCGGACCTCAACACAAATTTTGATAAAACAATTTTATCATTTACACGTGTTGTTTAACGCTTCATACGTCTATAGTGATTTGGCAAAATAGATTGAAAAAATTACAGCTGATTAGACAAAATACACTTACATAGCTTCTACAATACCACCACAATCAACTGTCAAAGTTAAAAAGTCCCTATTAGAATACCTATACAGTTATATACATCTGTATGTATGTACGTACGTATGTTTGAATATGTATAGAGTTCGAAAATCCAATTTTCACCAGGTTGACGGCAAACCCTACTTGAATATTAAGAGAAACATTAATTCAAGAGCAAGCCAACACAAAACATTAAAACACAATAAATAACGGGAAAAGATTGTAAGAGTAATCAATACTCATACTTAATTGCTTACAACATAAAAAACACGTACGCACACACGCACACAAATTAATGCAATAATCAAGCAAAAATGATTTTTGGTATGTGTGTATATTAAAATAGGTAAAATCATAAAAATGGCTGATTTTATTACAACAATGAATAAATAACGGAATAATGCATGCCTGAATTTTGGGTTTTATTGTTGTATTGCGTTTATGTATGTACTATGTATAAGTTTAAGTGAAATTATTCATCCTTTTACAATGTAAAATTTACATTAACAAACAAATATATAGAGGTGAATTTCCTAAAAATAAAAGAGAGAGCAAAATATTTACCGTAAGCAAAAGAGAGAGATTAAGAAAAACGAAATAGGAATCACTACGATACAATTCAACATAAAAACTTTAGTTGTTTCTATAAAGTTGCTGTGTGATGTGAATTTTTTATTAAGATTGCAAAGTAGGAAAAATATATTATTAATTATATACTTATGTAAAACAGATTTTACAACAAAAAAAATATATTGAAAATTTTAACAACAACATAAAATGATATAACAGAGATATAATAAAACGTATAAACATTTGCAAACAATGTAAAAAACAACAACAAACCACACTTGTGGTCCATGAAAAACAAATGGATAGATGCTGCGTGCATAAATTTTATAATTTTTGAGATGAAAAATTAAAGAAAACGATTTACAATTGCAGTGTAGAGAAGATTTGTATGAAAAATTGCAATTGATTTCATAACATTAGTGCCAAGAATGAACACTAGAATACATGCATATTAGAAAATATAAAAATTTACAACTAAAATATTAATGACTGAAAAGAAAAACACCAAATAAGAAATTTCAACATTGTGTTTTCATTTTTCATTTCATGCATCTGTTTTCTTTTTTGTATACATGTGTGTACATACTTACATCCATACATAATTATGTACATACATATGTACATATATAAAAAATTTGTGTATACTTACCGGCATCTCGGTTACTAACCTCTTTCCCAATTTCTTTTCATTTTTTATTTTGCAAAACACAAAGCTTTTTATTTGTTTATTATATCTCTTCGTCTCGAACATATGGATGTAATATGTACATGCATACTATACATACATATGTACACTACATATATACTATACATATGCACATGAATATGTATGTATGTATGCGTGGGCACTTACAGAAAGCTGCCCTGTTAGTATGATGAGCATTAAATATGTTTAACCAATTACATATCTATCTATGTACTTCTTTGTGGCAACAAAAGTTGTAGCAAGATGTTTAATTCATTTACAAATTAATTAAAAAGAACACTTGGAATCGATATTCGTTTTTTAACCTATTTCTTAGAAATTAGAACTCACCACAGTTATTTTTTCACAATGTAAATGATTGGCAAAATTCAGATTTTCTTAAGATATGGTCTTAGCAAAATAATCACAAGAATTATTATTAGAAAATTATAATTCAATACCATGTAAAAATCAATATAAAGTCATATTTGTATTAATATGATAATCTGGTTTATATGTTCAAAGCAATCTTCTCGTCCAATCTACAATAAAACTCACCATTAATAGTTTAAAAACTTAAAAGGCTCTAGATGCAAAAACTATATTCTTCCTAATAAAATAAATATTGTGAAACCTTCTTTATTCATCAAACTTTTGATGGTTATATTTCACTTGCATGTTTTACTCATAATTTTTTTTTTAATAATCCATTTTACTTCAAATTAATAAATAATTTTTTCCAATGAAAATGCAATAATTTTTATACATCATAAGCTATTAATTGCGACTGAGTTGGTAATAAAATTCCTTAAATCATAAAATAGTTCAAATAGTGTTTTGAATGCAATTTGAAAAAAAAAACGTTTCTTAGTCCTAAAACATTGTTTAACGAATTCTAATTTGGGTATCATCTTCAGGAAATTTTTTTTGATTAATATTAACAAATAATATTTCACATATATGCATACATATGTACATACGTGTACAAACATTTCAAAAATTAAAGAAAGAAGAAAAATTTTTCAGTAATATTTCAAAAAAGTATACAAACATGTGCACGACAATAAATATTTTTGTAAAACCATATACATATGTACATATAAATAATTATTAACAAATGTGTGCATATATGTATGCTTTTATATTTACATACGTATATGTTTATTAACAAATAAATTATTTGACAAGTTTGGAAACTAATTTGGCATACAAAGAGAACATTTACATTTGTATACAATCATATTTACAATTATAACAAGTATAACATGTATTACAGTGTTATTTCTTGTGTATCAAACACCTAAGTACATATAACTGTGAGCAGTGTTGGGCAAAATACATGGGTTGCGGTATTTAAAATACAAAATACAAAATACTTGCTGATCATGTATTTAAAATACAAAATACAAAATACTTTCAGGTTATGTATTTAAAATACAAAAAACAAAATACTTACAAATTTGTATGTATTTAAAATACAAAATACTTTCAGGTTATGTATTTAAAATACAAAGTACTTACAAATCTGTATGTATCTAAAATACAAAATACTAAATACGTATTTGTATTTTAAATACGTATTTCAAATACATGTATTTCAACTACTGCCCAGCCCTGACTGTGAGGCTATATTTTCCGCATCTGCCTTAAAATTAATTGTGTTTTATGAATATTAATTATTTATAATTTATTTCAGCGTTTAAAATTTAAGCACTTTCAGAGTTTGGACATTAATGATATTGTAAAGACAATGCCGTCTCTCTGTGAACTACTGTTCCTATTCTTTTGATCAGATCTATGTCCAGCAATTATTACTGTTGTTCCCATCACATGGTATTCTAAACACGACGTTAGACCTATCGAACTTATGTATTCTCTTCTTTGTTCTACTAAATAATTTCTTCAATGTATTTTAACTAAATTGAGTTTGAAACCTAAAGTTAAATATTTTTATGAATATGGCCGTTATTTAATAAGTATGTGTGTTGATTCAGACTGCATTAGCACGTTGCATTTTTACATATTCTATTTTAAGAAACCCCAATAATTGGGCCATTTTTAAATTTTTCAATACTTCATATGTGTTATATGACATTCTTTTGAAATACAAAAAAAAAACAATATCTTTTTTATCGGTGATCTTATTGTCTAGTAAGTTTCAAATCAGAAGAGATTAATGTGGCATTTTGTATACTAAATATTGTAAATTTTAAACATAAAATGCTAAAGCATTTGTATGTATATACATACATACTTATACATACATATGTATCTTATAAATTTACCCAACTCAAAGTAGTAGATTTCAAAGTAGAAAATTTTGTATTTAAAAATCTACTTAATTATTTATACTAATGAATTATTGTTGGCAGATATGAAACATGTACTCATTAATTTAAGTGAATTTAACCAAAGAAGTACTTGTTCATTTAATTAAAACAGCAAAGGTTTGCTTGTTCCTAAATCACATACATACCTTCCTAAAACACATACATACATACATATACATATACATAAATAATAAAAAAACAAATCTACCCTTCGGCCATGTCAAGGTATGAATTAAAAAGTTACGAAAATATTTAATATTCTTTGCACATCACTCTAAATGCTAATCACAAAAATATGAAATTTTCGCCCTAAAACATAATGTTATTATCGAACAAACTTCGTATACATAAGTATATACACACATGCATACATTTGTATGGTTACATACATGAATATTATTGGCCTCCTACTCCCACTCACTCTCTGCACTTAATTCTCTCTTTGTATTTAGAGAAAATAAAAACAAAAATCCAACTTTGCTTCAACGCACAGTTGCCATGTTCGACAACAGTTTTACATTGATAAATAATAAAATATAGAAAAAGAATTATTGCAGGATATTTTCTTTTGTGATTCCTATTCAGCGATTTGGAAGCTGTGTTCATGTTGAGAAAAGCAAATTTTTTTTGCAAAGAAAATGATTTTATATTAAATTAGATTTCGTTATTTACCACTGGAAGTGCACTTCACATCCAAAAATAATCATCTGCTTTTGTGAGAAAAGTTGTTTCGAATCGAGTTTAACAGATTTGTAGAAATAGTACATATTTTTCATAAAAATTTTGTCAACTTAATTTCTGGGAAATTGAAAAAATTCATTAATGTTGCATTTTTTTTTTGAATTGAATTGCACTGCTTTTATATTAAAACCGACTACGAAATCTTTTTCTACAAAATTAGATGAACAAATCATTAGCTCTTTCAGCAAGTCTGTTTTCTAAGCTCTTAGGCACTGTGGTGCATCCATGCTTTAAAAACTTTCAGGTAAATTTTTTATATTTAAAACTTCATGAATATAACTTCAAAAAATCATAATACCAGTTTTTCAAATGTTAAAATATTTGTATTCAGAATGTGTACATATATTTCTTTAATTGATTAAATTTATATTTTGTATGTCTTCTTCATAAAATTTATACTTTTTTAATTATTTCACCTATTAAAAAATATTAACAATTCAAAAGTATTGAGACGCTATTCCCATGATTTTTAAAACGGCAAACGTCGTCTGCAAAATTTTTTCTATTTAATCTTATGTCAATTGCATATGGTAACTCTCTAATAACAGTTATTCTCTTTAATAAATAAGTTGCTGTAGGTGTGTGTGTGTGTATTGAACACGTGCATTTAAATCTGATTAAAAAGGTTTTGTTTTGTATACAATTACTACAGAGCCCACAAGCCATTTATATGTATTTATTTATAGCATACGCCAAAGCATTATGTATTAAAATATTTACATATATATTAACTACTTTTGTCGCAATAAATTATGTAAATGCTTTTTTAAAAATTGGTAGTACAAGTTGGGGGAGGCGTAATGTCATTATTTGAATTGGCTACCAATTTTGCAGATGGCGCTAAATGTCACTCTGCTTTGACATTTACTTAAGAACGTTTAATTATTGTTGCTTCTTATTTGACGAAGAAGATAATGATTTCGTCTTAGAAATTATAATAAGCGATGAAGCCCACTTCAACTCAAGTTCTCATGATGACAAAAAAATTTGGGTTTCTGGAGCACAGAGAATCCTCATTAAATGCATGAAGACCAAATCCATCCTCCGTTTGGTGTGGCGTTTGCAGTGAAAATATTATTGAGTCTTCTTTTTTTGAAGACGCCGATGGTAGCCGTAAATTGTATGCATTACAAGCAGATGATAAATGAGTTTTATTATTATTTTTTTGCTACAAATTGTTGGATTGAATCTCGATCGTTGTTGGTTCAAACAGTAAGAAGCAAATCCTTAGGGCAACTATGGAGATTCATAGACATTAACTTTCAGCTCGAGTAGTCTCTTGTTTTGGAGATTTAAGCTAGCCTTTCAGATCGCACAGATCTAGCATCACCAGCCTTCTTCCTTTCGAGTTTTTCAAAACCTCACGTTGACCACAATAAAGCACGAACCTTTCAAGTATTGAAAGTTATAACATTGAAGAAGAATTCGCCAATTTCTAGCAACATCTTTTGCGAGCAATTATTAAAAATGAAACGAGCGCCATGATGCATCAACTCTTTAAGTGGCCATTTTATTTATTTTTATAATTTTTTCCAATTAACGTCATCAATTTAAAACTTTTAAATAAACTTAACAGAGCTCCATTTTCATTTATAACAAAATGGCAGACAGTATATTGTATAATTCTGAATAATGACAATTGTGGATGTATTGAAAATAATAGCACCTAAATTAGAGAAATATTTTAATGAAACGTTTAAAACGGGTATTATAATTTGAAAAAAACCTTTGTCGCCACATTTCAAACTACATGTTGATTTTTTTATGTTTGATCAATTATATTTAATTGGCGTGTGTAAAGCTATTAATTTGGGCTTCCATGTTTCTCGCAGCTTTGCTCAATTAATTATTTTCAACTTTCGTGATTGTAAGCATTTTAGTAAATATGTAATTACGGGTCTCAGTGGGGCAAACTATTGTTTGGGAATTGCGAGACTTTATTCAATATTTAATTCTTTTTTTTTCATTTCCTTTTACGAATAATATATAAATTAGTGTTGAGTGAGTTTCAATGTAATTTTTGAATATATGAATCGGTTGTTTATAAAACGTATCTTGACCTTTTATAATGGCAATGGTTGTAGCTCTGCATTTTCTCACTCTAATCATCAGTTTGTTCCTCTATGATGATATACATCAGTGATAATATACCAGCAAGCCTTAATAAACTTTACCTCTTCAGTGACACATAGTGATCAGGTTGTTATTACCCCTAACGGACGATGGAGGTTCAAAAAACTTGTATGGTTTTTAATACGGGCACATTCTTATTTGCCCTTTGATAGAGGTTTTAGTCTCATAAAAAGAAATTTAAAGAAATATTACAGGTACTAAACAGTACACAAAATAAGGAAAATAATACTTTTATCGATAAAACAGGGAAAGTTCGCAGTGAACATGATAACAACAGATGATATTTTTATCTTTAAAGTTCGTGGTGCAAATGTTGTAACAGAAGTACTATATCGGAAGAAAGTAAATATCATGTTCTAACAATCTTTAAAAAGAGCCTTCAATGCTTCTCATTTTATTGGTGATGGGCGGTTGGCGAAACTTTTATCATGGCTAAATAAGCCAACCAATCTAAAGAATGCAACATTTCTTATATCAACATAAAAGCATTTGAAACTAAAGTTTCGATTCCTAAAGAAAAAATTAACGATTTGCCGAAACTTGCTCAGAATATAGAACTCTATTGTATAGCAGTGACAGTAGTTTTTAAATTTTAAAATTATACTAAAAATGTTTAGCCTTCTCTTAATCGCATGTGCAGAAAGTAAACTTAAATAATAAAATAAAATAATGCAAGTCAATATTTATTTATCTAAATAAATTATTTTTTCAATGCTAAAGTTCCGTTTGCTTGCGAAAGCCCTTCTGTCAGTCGCTTGAAGCATATTTATTAATACACAAAATAATTAATTAAAATTATAACAACTATTAATTATTGAAAGTTGCAGGGCGCAAGGCAATACCGAAAATTTACTCTTTGCGACAAGAGGCCTTTCATAAATAACCGATTCATATACTAAGAAACTATTAGTGAATGGGGGCGTATGAGTGTTAGATAATTTGATATTAGTTATACGTCAATACGTTTAAACATCAAACCAGTGTTACTGGCAGTAGAGTAAAATGCTTACATGTAAGTAGGAAAAATCGGTCATATTTTTTATTTGCAGCACAATGTAGATATGCTTTTTTTAAGTTGTATTTTTTCTAAATAAATGCGCAAATACTCATATTGTATTTGAAAAATTATTTTAACGCTTAAAAACTTCACTTTTCTTATAAAAAAAACGCCTTAAAAATATCCTGCCAAAAGAAAAAAGATATTTGTACCTCACAAAGTTATTCGGAGTTATTTGGAGTGATATTATTATAGTATGGGATATACTACATTTTCTTCCCGAAAAAATTTTTCAAAAATATAACTTTTTAATTAATATTGTTTTCAAATTATTCCAGAAATATGATCTTATCTGCTCAATAAAGGATCCTTTGGAGCACCATTTTTATATAATGGAATATACTTATAAGTCACATCTTTTTTCCAATTAGTTTCTTTAAAGTTCTAAAATTATTCCAGAAATATGAAGTTATCTGCTTAATAGAGAATCCTTTAATGCACCATTTTTACCAAAAAGTCGCTATTTAACCTTATCTAATTTTGCCGAGAAGAAGTCTGTTGTGAGTGTTATTAGCAATCCCTTTTACTTTACGTACACTTTGGAGTACTTCTCCATAAACTAAATTTTCTAAATTTCCTTAAATTTACTATGACTGTTAATTGCCTAACAGAGATCTGTTAAGTTCGAAATTGGTTCTGTTAAAAATGTGGTTTTTTGTCTTTGCTAATTAAATTTAAATTTATCTTCACACAAGTAAAATTAAGAGATATTTTCATTTTGGTTGCACGATCCAGAAATGGGCAACAAACATTGTGCAGTATATATGTATACGGGTAATGTAAACTTTTTATTGAGAGAAATGATTTGCAAATGTTTCATCATTTATTGTGAAGTCTAAGGCAAAACATTGTTAATAAAAAAAAAATATTCCCTAAAATATTTTAATGTTTTCTTTTCTACAAAAAAATATAATAATTATGTGGTCATTCAAAGACATAAAAAGGAGTTTAGCAAGCAGAAGCTCATTAGAAAAGATCATGGAATTCTTTGAGGAAATTTGATTTTTAAGCACGATTGCTAAATAGAATTTTTTCAAATCTTTTTTTTTCGAAAAAGAATATTTTCCCTTGAAGCCGTTGCTATAAATGTTTCTTGTGCGTTTGGAAATTTTTTATTTATTTGTTAATAAATACGTATTAAGTTGATTTTGACTTAAATTTAAATTAGATTTAAGTAGAGCTTCAGCTTGTCAGCAATAAATTAAAGCTCTTATGTAAGCACTGCAAAGAGCTTCCAAAAAGTCCCGCAGAGTTGTCCATTGTTTTTGGAACCCTTTAAATAGAAACAAAGAAATGTCACAGAAGACGATTAAAAAATATATAAAATAAACATTTTAAATCCCCAATAAGCTGGAATAACACAGTTTTATAATTTATTTGTCATAAAACTTCATATTAAAGTTAATTTTTGTGAAATGTAACGTTTGTCTACCAGACATCAGAATCATCTGGTCGAAGAATTTCACTTAAATAGACTTTTTTATATAAGAACACCATTGACTATTTAAGAATCATTTAAATTTCATATAAAAAAGCACTGGAAAACTGCATTTTATATTTAAATAGAACTTAGAAATTAATGAAAAATGGCCACTAGACTCATTTTAATATTAAGAAATTTGCATGAGTGTATGAATGTTATATAAATAAAACATTTCATTTCCCTTAGAGGCGAAAATTGAGTTTAGGATATTCTACGTTATTATTGGTATTCGAGGTTAAACTATATAAAATTCAGTGCTGAGAATCTTTTTTTTTATGAAAATAAGGACTTCTCAAAAACGATTATTCACAAATGAGAGCCAATAAAATGATTTGCTTTTGATATTAAAGATAATAAGAACAAACTGTTTTAAATGTTGTGAACTATTTCAGTATAAAATTTTCGTATCGAAAATAATGACACTGGCAGTGATTCTAATAAATATTTTGTGGCATGAATACAATTGTTTCATTGGCAGCCGTTAAAGATATCTAAATGAGGGGCTTTTGAATTAACGAACCTTGAGATTGGTTATATTTATTTATTATTAAAATCAAAAGCAATAAATAATTGTATTTATGGCATCAAAAGTAGTAGACTAGAAGTCGGCGGTGTCACGCTTAGAATAAATTGAAGTAAAATAAAATTTGTTTAGGAAAAATCTGTAAAATTTCAAAATATTCCAGAGGTCATTTTTTACATACTTGTGAAAAAAGTTTTTGTAAAAAATAAAATTAGTTAAAATTAGTTACATTTATACACATATACATTTATAAACATATACCTTGAGTATATATACATTAAATTTTATAATTAGTAGCCCCGAGCTCTTCACGCATTAATAAAACTTCAGGGGAAATTTCAACCATCCTTTGAAACCATCACCAGATTTAGCTACAGAGCTTGTTGCAACAGCATTTCACTTTACTGGCGAGAAAATCTAGAGATCTTTCTTGCTCAGTTGGAGTAAAAGAAAAATGCAAACGATTTTCGTGCGAAAATAAAGCAAAAGATCATTGAACACTTTTCTATTTATATACAGAGTTGCAAAAGATTCACGTCAGTACCTGCCCGAAGGCCTAACCTGACGGTGCACTATTGCACAAGGGTGAATAAAGCACGTTCACCACCGCCCCAGTAGCCCCCGCCAAAGGCACATGACTGGAGCGCCATCTAACATGTGCCCCTGACAGGGACAACATGGTAGCAAGTTCCGTACAGGCTGCTGGACCATGTACAGACACCTTGCTAAGATGCTTGGAGCTATCTAACCTCCTACTACCCAAATGGCACAGCAGTGGAAATTTTGCCCCCATCTGACCTGAGGCTTCACCTACCGTAACCATTAGAGCAGCTCTGTCGAATAGCAACAGCACCTAGAGATATATGGCCTGAAGAGAACATCTACATCATGCCACTAGCCCATGATTGAAGGCACACTCATCCAGCCCATACCTCTCCCCGCGTATCTTTGGGTTTTAACCACAGCCACCACGTGATCCCCGAAGGGGCCTCACCAACAACCAGACTAGGACAAGTCCTAGGGGCTACTGCTTCCCGTGGCACCAGATAGGACTCTGGTCGGCCTTGTGTTAAAAACACCTCCGATTTTAGGTTCCTTGCACACCTGAGGCATCGGTAACACCTCTACCCAGACTAGCGTAGCAAGCTACTTCCTTAATTACTTATATGCACGCCCGTTACCCTGGTATTCAGGGATTGGGTAGTAACATATTAAGTTTTAGGGCAATTGGCCAAAGGTCAAGGTCTGGAAAGACCAACTACCCCTCCGGACGAGCGAGCGAACCCGCTTTTACCTTTAGTTTACTTGCATGCGCGCCCGTTGCCCTGTTGTTTCAGGGATTGTTGGGTAGCAACATACAAGTTTTTAGGGGTTATCAGCAAAAAGGCCTAGGTCCGGAAACCTGATAACCCTATACCCCAGGAAGCACAACACCAAGCCATCAAGACAAGATGCATTGACCGTGCCCCCTGGGGGGATCTATTTATATACAAAAAAAAAAGAGAGTTTTTTGCTGCATGGAATGCGTAACATTATAAAAAATGAGTTCATGCGAACTATATGAACAACCTCGCCAGAGTCCTTGGACAATTTAGCAACTATGGCTGAAAAGACAGAAAATATTGAATTTGGGACGATTTTCCGTCATCCCACGTCAAATTTGGTTTGTAAACAGACCGGTTTCGGCTTTGTGCCATCTTCAGTGTTCTCAGTATTCAAGAGAACACTGAAGATGGCACAAAGCCGAAACCGGTCTGTTTACAAACCAAATTTGACGTGGGATGAGGGAAAATCGTCCCAAATTCAAACAAACCCCGTCGGAAGAAAAACACAAAAAACAGAAAATATTTCTAACTCCTCCTCGATTCCAGTGATGGGGATACAAAAAAGAGAACATCTTGCAATGTTAAGATCATTGGAAAAGTTCCGAAATTTCACCACTTCCAAATCACAAGTTGAGAATCTTCTGTACTTCTTTGAAACTTGTATTGTGGCAGCCACAGTTAGACCTCAGCAACATAATGCTTGTTGTCTTAAAGCATTCTATTGTATTTAAAAATTAAAAGCTTCTCTAGGTGTATTTTCTTCAAAAGAAACGATGAAATTTCAAAACAAATTTACCATTAGATAGAATTTATCATTATTTTTAAATCTAAGCTATTCATTCTAAGTTCGCTTTTGACTCATTAATTAAAATGGAATTATTGGATTTCAAAACCCACTATTGTTGGTTCTAAGATAATAGTTGTTTTGTGGAGCACATAAAGCATCTTAATGAACTCCTCAAAGGTATTTTAATTCTACAAAAACACCACAATTAACAATCATCAAAGAAGTTCTCTTTGATGAATACTGATGAAGTAAACGTTTATCAATTTTATAACATTAAAATCTTTATTATTTTAAATATAAGAGAAAACTCTTTTTCTTATATCCTTTTTTTTAATCCTGTAAATAGAAGTCTTTGTAAACTTAATAATGGAGGGAAGGGTTTTTCTTCAAAATAGAAACGAGCACTAATTAAAAACAAGTTGAAGGTACAAAAAATTTAACAGGAAGCATGCAAATGTTTCTAATTTTATTTCCTTTAAATTTGTAAAACTTTTCTTATATCAATTGGTATAAAATTTTTTTTTATAAATCGCTCATTTGCTGCAAGGGCATCATAATTCAAAAAATAATAATTTTATGACAAACCGTTTTAATTTACACACAACTTAAGGCGAAAAAAATAATTTTTAGGTTTTAAGAAATTACTATACAATGGCGTTTTCTTTTCTATGAAATAGGGTAACATTTTCCCCCTTTCAAAGAGAAGAAAAGGAACTTTAGTGTTCATTAATAAGCGCAAACTTATTAGGAAGGAGCACGAAATGGTCTAGTTTATTCCACTATAGGATTAGATTGACGAGAGGAGAATGATAATCAAAGGACATGCGCCTAAGCCAGTAAAAGGAAGCATTGTGCTCTACTGCAACGGGCATTTTGCCCGCCCGAAATATTAATTATCTCATAACACCTCTATTTATGGACTATTTAAAAAATTGTTTTTATTTTCTTGAAAACATGTGCTTCCAGGTTGTTTCAAAAATTGGACGGGCAATATACCCGCTCGAAATATTGATTATCTCATAACTCCTCCGCTTATGGACCGATATTCAAAATTATTATTATTATTATTTTTTTTTTTTTTTTGAAAATGTTTGCTTGCAGATTGGTGCCTTAATTTTTTTTCAATAATCGGCCGGGTATTTCGACCGCCCCAAATATTTATTATCTCATAACTCCACCGCTTATGGACCGATAATCAAAATTATTTTTTTTAAAAAGGGTTTGCTTGGAGGTTGTTACCAAAAATATCTTTGGTTTATATCAAATTTGTTTTGTTTAGTTTTTTGCTGCAATTTCATAGAATAAAAACAAAAATGTTTGATACAAAATGGCTGCCAGCTGCTTGCGGTAGCTTGGCCCCAGCCCTTATACCACCCGCTCATATTGCAATACTGTGGTATTTTTGGGAAAATTATGCACGTTACGTTGATAAGCACTTTTGCACGTGCTCCTGCTGGGATACTGTCTTCAAGGGCCCCTACGAGTCGGGCGTGGCTTCCTACAAGCACATGTACTTCAATGCCACCCAGAATACATTTAAAATGTGGCTGCTGACTGTATTTGCCGTGATTGCCTTGTACGAATGCATAAAGCGCCTAATTGCGCTAATACTGCAGCAACGTTTGCGCTACACGATGCTGGTGCTGTTTAGTTTATCCATATTTTCGCATTATTATGCATGGTGGGCGTACATGAACTATTACAATGATGACTATTATCAGCAGTGGAATCATCAATTATTTTTTACGGTAAATTTTTGACGGCCAAAGTAATTTCATTACATTTTAACATTTGGTCGTTCTTCTTTGATAATTTGATAAAGGTGACTGAAATTATATCCACGGTCATGGTAATGCATTTGGCCGACAGCACCAACACAGTTACGACGAAGAAAATCTTTTGCATTGTTGGTATTGCCATTTTGCATATAATCGCGAGTAGTTTTGATCAGTTCTTCCTCAACGTTTTACGCGGCGAAGGCTATGCCCATCAAATTGTGCGGGATATTGGCTTTATGGTGCCAGACATTATGCAACTGGTAATACCATTGTGGCTGCTAAATCGTACACGCAAGGAGTCCTATATAACGAGGCCATTTTACAAGGATCGCAATATGCACAAGGATATTGTGGCCATGATGTTTTTTGTCATCGCTCTCTTTGTGGTCTGCACAGTGTTGTGAGACAAGATCTTCCAATGGCTAATCGACCATATGAAGAACTATAAAGGCACCGAAATAACCTTAGAACCCGGAGACGAAGCCGTTAATTAAGGAGTATATGGAATTTTAGAACTTCATTTTTAGAAGTCATTGTTATGATTGAACGAAACTGCAATATTTTTTATACATTAAATACAAAAGCTGCAATTGAAAATTTTTTAAATGTACATACTACATAAGATTAATTACGAAAACTGAAGTTTTTTACAGTCGCCAACTGTGGAAGAGTTCATCCAAAATGAAAAATGACAGAAAGATTCCGATATTCGCAGAACAATTGAAAAAAGAAAACGTACGTAGACAACAAAATAACTTATAAAATTATTTTTCAGTAAGTATTAATATTTAACTAATTGCTTGTTTTAATTAGTTGTACTTAAATTTAAATGTTTTAAAGATTAGTGGAGGCTAGGCTCCAAAAACTGAATCATATCATCAACTTGAAAGTATTAAAATATTCCCTAATTTATTTAAGAGAATCTTTACAATAATTTGGAATAAAAGGGGGAAAATTTTTTGAAAATAAAAACTTAAATTTTGTCATACACTGAAACAAACACCAATAAAATTTTTATAAAATTTTTTACGAAGATCATCAACGTGAAAAAATAAGTGAAAGTGTAGTGCGTTTCTCTATAAAGGCCGATGCACACTGAAAATTCATGAAAGACATTTCGATTTGGTGACGTCAGCTATTTATAATTCAATCATGGGTGTCAACCCAATATGATACACGTTTTAAATATTTGAATGTTCGCTTGTGCAAACTATAGTCCGGTGAATGACGTTCTAAGAGTTGGGAAAATGAATCCATGAGGCTCATCAGGAGGCAATGAGTGCGAGTCTAAAAATGTTACCGTTTGATGGTCATTTCATTGTCGTTCATCGTTGTTAAGAACACTAAAACTCCCACGATAAACATCGGCAATAGATCAATCTTATAAGTACGGATGTAAAGTTTACAATCTATTGGACTGTTCCATATGAAAAAAAATTATATACAAGAAATTTCCAAAGGAACGTAATTTTTATGAAAATTAACTTTTATGAAAAGGTACTTTTTATTTTAAGTTATTATTTTACAAAGAAAGTACTTTCTCAGCAAAGTGCTTTTTACATAAATGTACCTTTTATAAAAAAAGTACTCTTTACTATTACAAAAAGACGCTTTTTACAAAAACTTACTTTTTACAAAAAGTTACTTTAAAAAGATTTCTTTTACCACAGTGTTCTTTTTACTACAAGGCTCTTTTTACAAAAAAAAATACTTTTTACAAAAAAGTACTTTTCTAATTTTATATAATTTTTGACCACTTTACAATTTCGTTTTAAATAATTATTTTTTGGTTTAGAAAATTAGTCTCTTTGTTTTGTTCGTTATCAGCGTAAACAATTACAAGCATTGTTGTATTGTGCACTTGAAAAAGAGTTCGTTATAAGCGAATATCCGCTATAAACGAAGTCCGTTATAACCGTAATATTTTGTACATAATAGTTGAGACTGGCAAAGTTGTTCGTTATAGAGGATAATTTGTTATAAACAGAGTATGTCATAGACGCACTACACTGTAATAGAAACCCAGATAATTGTTTGAAAAATAAACCAGCGATTATAAAACCAAAATCAACTGTAAAGATTCTCTGGCATTACGAATATGAAGAAAAATTAATAGAAATAATATGATTATATTATATCATGAATTTTTATATACTATACATATTAATCTTTAGTTAAATGCTTAAATGAAAAAGTAGCTTTATATATACGTATGTACTTATGTAAGTATGTATAACGTTTTGATATAAACTCATAATTATACCTTAATTAATATTTCGTAATAGTTTCACAGCAATCAACGCATATCAATATAATTTTTAATAATTGAAGTCGGTAATTCCAAATAATTTGCAATTGATTTTTATACGCTCCTTGGCTCTATAGTGAGGATTTTCATGCTTCATATCAAAATACCCTTTTAAAATTAAAGTCCCTTTTAAATACACTACTCGTGCATTACAATATCACAACAACAAAATACTTTGAAATTTACTGCACTTGTCGAAAAACGCAAGAGAAAAACCGTTGCATATTTAAGTGTGAGAGTGTGAATTTGAGAAGTGTGAGCATGAGTATGAGAAGTGTTGCCAAGACCAATAAAAAATTGTAAACAAATTTTTTTGAAACGGTAACCAGATGAGAAAAAAGTTACCAAAATATGTAACTAATTATTGTTGTTTTTTTATATAAAGTTTTTATCGAAACTTAAGGTTTTGTTACATTTTCCGAGACGCACGACTTTTTGTCGTGCACATCTTTTTCTGCTTTCTACTCTTTTTTGCAAATTATATTTACTTGGTTTTGATATTTTAATTTTTCTTAACTTACACTTTCAATATATTTAATCTTTCCCCATCGACCCAGATTTTAGAGTAACTTTACCAGAGCGCAATGAATAATATGTGCACGTCCACATCTATGTAATCGCATGAAACCTCTAAATCAATATTCGTCACGTCTCAATGGAATATCCAATATGGATAATTCACTTTCTCGAGTGTTCAGCATCTCATAATTTAAGAGAAATTCAGCAATCGCACGACTTATTTTAAATATTTTATTTTATTAACTAAATTTTAGGCTTATTTTTTTTAATCACGTAACATACTTTTTGAAAAAAAATGTCTTTTGCATAATAGTCACCCCATATCTTCTTAAGGCATTTTATAAATTAATCTATAAAGTATACCTCCATAAATATTTAAAAAAATATTGATCTGAAAATAATTAATGTTTGTTGTTGGCTTAGCTAAGCATATGCCAGCATTTCATTGGCCGCCAACGAAATTATCGTTAATCTTCACCTAAATCATGTTGAAAAGCATTCAAACTTAACAAATACCATATGAGAATTCCATAAAATTGAGTCATATTTTCATACTTGTGATTTATAAAACATAAAAGCATGATGATTTCAGAAAACGTTTAATTTTTCTTACGCTTTCATACAGTTAATCATCCTTTGGGTGTTAATGAATGTAAATATTTAAAAGGAAAACAGGATAAACAAAATATACATTAACACTATTAATTGGATTCATTATTCGAGATATTCTCCAAAATAATTATTTAATTATTTGGCTTGCGCCCATGAAATGCAGGCATATACTCAACTAATACCAAATTGAACGAAATATGTTTTTTAATAAATAAATACTTGATCTTTTCTGATCAAAGGATTTAATTTAACAATTGAAATTTAAATCATTTTTAACAATTTTTCTCCCAAGTTTAATTGTTTTCTATACTGAACAAACATGTTTAATTTTTTCGAGTTTTGATTTATTAACTCCTATTTGCAACTAAAGAAATTCTTTTTCGAATTAAATTCCTTCGGCTTTTGTGATTTTTCTAGCCTCCAATTTGCAAAAATTTATCTTATGAAATAAAACTTAAAAATAAAATCTACTTCGATCAAATTTTATCTTTTTGCTAAGATTTTCAAAATTGATTAATCGCACCACAGCCATCTGGTAATGGATTTTCAAAAATCTTTCTTTGCTTAAGAGGCAAAACTCATATCGTATCTTTCAAATAAGCGAATGTTTTCGAATTTTAAAATCACAACAACAAAGTCATATTTCTTGCAGTTATGAAAATGAAATTTTCTGATTATCGTTATTTCCCGAACAAAAAATTACCACAAAGTGATCTACAATCATCTTCGAGCCTCTGACAAAACATAGCCGACATATGAGAACCCCTTTGAACGTTTAAAAATTAAATTTGTAAACTATTTGATATACATACATATTTACTTCTATAGACATATATATAATCAAATTATAAAAACAATTTTAATGATCATTATTTGTTGTATTCACCAAATGTTTAACTGTTTAACTATTTGTGTAAAACAATCAAAATTAAAATAACAATACGAGTATAAAGACAATAACTGAAATCAATACAAAATATAAAAGATGGAATTCAAAATTCTTAACATTCACAAATTATCAAAAAGCAAGGGCCTTTAAAAATAAAGAAGTTATAAACGGTTAAATATTTTCTGAATAAATTCTGAACATTCTAGATAATAAATAGCAATATAACAAGCATACAAAAATATAAGTATATGTTTAAAATTAAAAATGAAATTAGTGTAACAACATCAAATAATTATAATAATTTAAAACAATAACACTACAACAAAAAAGAAAAAATATCAAGGTTCGATTGATTCTGGAAGAGGGCACAAAAAAATATATACGTGTATCAAAGTCTCGAAAGTTTACATCTGGAATTCATTTTATAGGGTGTTTTTAAGTCTACCCCCACCCCCTCTTACACATAGTTATAAAAATTCGGCATAGGATATCTTGTAAGCGATACTCTTAAGGTAAAAGATGTGTTCAGCACGAGTACAATTTTTGTGGAACATTTCAACCCTGTAACTTTTCGCGGTGTGGGTCTTTTTAGCCCTTTTTCTAAAGGGGGTGAAAACTTCCCTTCGCCGGCTTTTTAGCGTATTGTTCTACAAAAATATATATCATAAAATTTTACTTTAGGCCTGCGAACACATTAAAGATCTTCTCAGCTCAAAACTTAAAATGAGCTTAAGGGTTAATTTCATTCATATTCATACTCGTATTAAATACTTAAATATTGTTAAACACAACTGAATTTTATGAGACTAATTTATCATTTTATATTAAAAACAGCGCATAGAGAAAAGAACCTAAGGGTAAAAAAATCAATTATCACTTTTTTTTGATGTGGACAACATCTGAGCATCGAATGAGACCGATCCCATGCCCCAAAAATGTTCCCTCCCAGAGATATGCGCGTTTTATGAAAGTGATGGTACACCAAAGATACACGTATTTAAATCTTTAAAATGGCTCTCCTGAACAAAACCGGTTTTTACCCTTAAGTTCCTTTCTATTTTGCGCGTCACATATACAAATACAACGATGAAAGCAAATTTCAGTATTTAGGAAATTTAGTACAATTTACATAAGTGCAAACTTATTAAGAAACTGCACGCCACCCTGTAATGCAGTAAAAAATATTTAACTAGAGCGATATATACGAGTAGATTCTTACTGTTGGCTGAAGTAATTAACGCGTTGACTACAAAGCAATTTATGACCGAGAACCTGGGTTCGATTCCTGTTCAGGACAAGTCATCAACATCATGAGTTTTTCTGATTTACGTTAGTGTGGCGTTGTGTTAATTAATTGTTGTTGGAATGTTTAGGTTAGGTTAGGTTAGGTTGATTGGAGGGGCCAGTGAAGCCAGTGAAGGCTTGTTGTGCGCTCCCTTTTAATTATCAGACACAAACTGCCAGAGTTCTGCGGCAGGATTCGAACCTGGGACCTTCGCACTACGAGTCTAGTACACTACCTACTAGTCTACGAAGGTCAGGAATGTTTAAGTTATGAAGGCATAGCACTAGTCACTGAACAATAGCGTTAGTGATTAATACTATTCTACGCCAATGCACTACATCGCAGCGCCCTCCTTCGTCGCTAACGTTAGCAGAATCGTCGGCAAAGTAAAACATTTAATAAAATGGCCACACATACATCTTAAGAAACACAATGCGACTACTTAACGCCAAAGGTGCTGCAACTCTGCTATAAATAAAACACGGAACAGTAGAGTTGTATAAAGAATTTAAGCTCTCTCTCTCTCTTTATCTCCCTTTATTCTCATTTCACCACCTGTTCTCTATATACTGCTCCTTACACAAAGAAGTAACACCTTAAGTAAATAGTAGGAATTAACTGCCTGAGTGTTACTTCTCTTTATAAAAATACATAAATATATAAATAAAATGTCGCACTTCCTTCAGAATCGAAAACGCCATAAAAATAACTTTTCGGTTATTAATGCTCGTAACAAATGTCTAGATGTAAGAAAAGCTCTAAACAAATTTAAAAATAATTTATTTTACTTTTTGCATGTAGATTACAATGATGATGTTTTCAGTTTTATTCTCAATTTTGTTGGTAGTATTATTTATCTCAAGTATTTATCTAATATATATATATATATATATATATATATATATATATATATATATATATATATATATATATATATATATATATATATATATATAATTCTAATTTGTAGAGAACTTTATTTTCGTATTAGAATTTGTATAATAACCAATCAAAATTACTGTTAAAGACTTTAATAATAAAAAATTAGAATTAAGTAAAAAAAAAACAAAACAATTTAGCCTTAAAACTTACTTAGAAAGTATTAGAACGGATGTGTTTATTGCCATAAAATATTGATAAAAGAAAAAAACATTAAATACATATTTAAAACGAGTATAAATAATTTAAGCCCACCTTTTTATTTATAAATATTTTATGAAAACGTATATGATTTTTATATAAATGAGCTTTAGGTCTTTTTACAAAAATTATTTTTATTATGATTCAATATTTCGACGCCTCTTTGGGCGTCTTCTTCAGGAAGACCTAAAGCTCATTTATATAAAAATCATATACATATATTAAAAAAAAGGTCGAAAATAAATAGTGTTAATTAATTTTATGAAAACATTTAGACAACATGATTTACAAAAAAAAAAATAAATAAATAAATTTATATTAGAAATAAACGTATTACACTTGCAATCTTTAGAAATGGACAGCATTTTATTAATATTGACCATAATAAGAAAATTATTTTTACCAATCTTTAGCTGGATCCCCAAAGAACCGAAGAAGGTATTTTTTCCAATGAGAGCGATTTCAAAAAATGCTATTAACATTTCAATATCAAGTACAAGAATATAGATTGGTTACAGAGGCTATAATTAGAAAATAATAACTTTTTGAAAACTCGAACTTTTCTGTAATTTATATCTAAAATTGTTACCTCATTTTGTACAGCAAAAACATAAGCTTCACATAATAGTTTGCAAAAAATAAATGAATTGAGAGTTTTTTCTGTCCCCATATCGACATTAGAAAGTTAAAAAGAACATAAGAAATTTATTAATTTAGATAAAATAATAGAGAGAAAATATAATGAACTTTTCAATAATAGAGTTTTACGCCGCCGCCCTTGTACAACGTCGTTTTTTATAGAAATATTTGAAATAATAATATAGCATCAGCACAGAGTATGAATTTCAAAACTGATACTAATAAATCAGCTCATAGACATTTAGAGGCATCCAATTTACAAGAGCAGAAAAGGAAATTGAAGAAAATATCATTCTATTATTTTTAGTTATTTGAATTTTAAATGTTTATGTAGGAAATGTGTAATTTTTTATTTATATACTCATTAGTCAATGTTTTAATTGAAAATATGTAAACCTCAATGGCCAATAAATTTTATTTATTATTTTACTTTTTGTATGCCACTTCTTCAGATCGCTATTGTGATTCGCTTGAAAATAAATTAATTATCTTTGTAGACAAAAAAATTTACACAAAGCGATTCCTTAGTATTTTACATTATATTCAATAGGAGTACATGTCTGCTTTAGCGAAACATTTAAAAAGATTATTAAAATTTAAAAAAGTTAAATATAATTATTTTTAGCTCCCGTTTTATTTTTTAACAAAATTCTAGAGAAATTTCAAGTTCATTTAGCAAAAGCAGACTATTTTGAAAATAGACATACCAAGGTCCATTTATGAATTCTATGCAAGGCGAATTAATTACAACAAAGCCGAGAATGCGATTGTCAAACTCCTCAAGAAATATATATTTATATAGAGTTTGGCAATCCTTTTACCTATCACCTGGACTGTTGTATAGATCTTATAAAAGTACCTTGAGACATACATACATATCTAATATTCTCCAGTTTGTCTGTGGATATATACTTATTTAATTGTGTTTGTTTGTAGTGACTATAAAAATAAATTAATTGAAAATAACACAAATCGTAGTATGAAATTTTCAAAATGAAATATATTTTGATTAGCAATTAATATTTAGAAATGTTAAATACATGAGTATGTATTAGAGTAGACATACTCGTACACATGTACGTACGTATGTAAGTATATGATTTGTAATAGTCTATATAATAAATAAAAAAAAATCATATGAATTAATTAAAAAGTCTAAAGAAAATATGAAGAAAATTGTTTCATTAATACTTTTTCATCTTAAGCTAATAAAGTGTTTGGTAAGTATTTGAAAAAACAATTTAAATTAATTTTATAAATAAATAAAGGTTAAGTTCGCTCTATGATTTGATACTCGTACTTGTGATAGAGAATGGAAGATTGGAAATAGAATAGTAAGAGACAAAAATCAGCAGAAATCAGCAGTTCAATTAGTCTACACTACCAATAGTCTACGAAGGCATAAAATACCACCCTAGAGGGAAAAGGAAAATGAGTTCACAAAATATGGGGCATTATTTCATATGCAATATATAAATTTACAGTTTACATTACGATAGACGTAATACAATAGTAACATACTCACGGCAATATCCCTTAAAAAAATACAATTAGTCTTTGCGATCATGTACTATACTTTCCATAAGGGAATAGAGTAGTCCAAACTAGTTGATGTAAGTATATAAGTTCAAAGGCTGGACCACAATACTAATTATCGGCATTACATCAGAACGTCCTCAAAACTAATTCATTTCACTTAATTTTGCAGCCACTGAGTGTAACTAGTCCACAAAGTAGTGATCGCTCGGTTTTTTTTCAAGAAATTGAGATAAATATATATTCCTATGGAAAATTACCCAGGGAATCGAATGTTAAATATTATTGAGAGCAGTTGCGAGACTCAGTCAGCACCTGAAGAAATTCAGCATTCTTCAATACGCAACATGATCACTAACAAGACGTGATATGAATAAAGTTTCATATCTAACATTTACTATCAATTTGAGAAGATGTTAACATTTTCCCCTAAAAATTATTGCTCGATTATAGATGGCAACTGGAGTACAGTTTTGTTGCCAAATTTGTAAATAGTTGACAGTCTTGGTTGCCAGAAACGATCTGCATTATCACTTTCATTACCGCTCTATCAATACTGTATGGTTTGCATTATCATTTTGTGCTCCGCACTATTTTTAGCAGAGACACACACGTTTGGCAATTAACAAATTCGGTTGACATACATAAATGGGTAAATTATTCACCAAGGCAAAAGATAAAGTAGAAAAATTTGACATTTCTAAAGTAGTTTATAAGATACCATGTGATGTTAAGAATAATGAGAGATGCGATAAAGTACACAATATAAGTATATGTAGGTACCACAAAAAATAAATTATAGACTAGGCTGGCAGGGCACAAGTCAGACCAACTTCACAACAAACAAAAAGCAACTTTAACGAAACATTGTTTTAATTGTACATAATCATAGCCCGGACTTTATGAAAGAATCAGTTTAGCTATAGAGAGGACCTTTAAACGTTATACGAGCATACGAGATGCTTAATATTATTAATGTTTCAAATAATAAGATAATAAACTATAAAACTGATATAGACAATATTGCTTAAAACTATAAGCATTTGATTGGTAAGTTACTCTGGTTGATAGGAATGGAAAAAATTTTTTGCTTTCTAATAAAATTATTTGCCAAAAAATTTTCATTTCTTCAAAATGAAAACATTTCATGTTTTTTGTTTTAATTTTTTTTAATTATTTACTTTCATGTGATTTGTTTAAATTCTTATGTATTTTTTTCAATTGTTATTGTCACATATAAATATATATAAAAAAACTAGCGGGCCCGTTGCCTGCTTCGCACGGCAAAACAAAATAAGAAAAGAAACACACTTGTTTTTAATAAAGTTGGTTTACTTATCAAAAAATGCGAAGAAATTAATATTTTCAAAAATCAATTATGATAAGATCAATCACCAATGACTTCCAAAGAGAAAAGAGAAATGATAACAAATTGCTATTTGCATCACTCCGTGCAATGCTCTCCAATACACAAACGACCAAAATGTATTCAATACTAATGAATGCTGTATGCGGTACAAAAAATGCCTGCGGCAAAAACACACTCACTTCACATACGCACCGCACACACATGCGTTATCGGATTTTAACCAAACTTCATATAAACCATATATGGGCCACTGCCTACGTAGTGTATAAGTTTGGTTGAAATCGCTCGACGCGTTTATGATTAGTTCGGCGACGTACATATTTTTATATATATAGATTTTCCTGAAGAAGACGCCCAAATAGGCGTCGAAATATTGAATAAAATAAATTTTGTATGTTTTTTTATTAAAAGACCTAAAGCTGGTTTATGAAATAAAAGATATATTTTTAATTACCAAAAAATATAATTTTGACGTTCTCCTCTGGGAAGTCTTAATCTCCCTGGAAAAGAGGATAACATCATGACCAAGATCAGGCAGCCACCACCCCCTGGGGGAAAAGATAGGAATCAAGGATTAGCAAGGTTTCTCACCACTATACCAAATACGCAAGGAGGGTTTTGGTTTAGGCAACGACAAATGGCAGCCCCATTATGCTAGGACCTGCCAAAGCAAAACAAACATCTACTTAGCCGGAACAACAACTGATTAACAAAACTGATACAAGGCAAAAAAAAAAGATAACAATGCGAAAACCTTGAAGATGCTTTGTGGCAGCCAAATGCTCCCAAGAGGGGTAATGGAATGAAAAAAATATATTAAATTATTTCACACTATTTCTTAGTAAATCCTTTTTATCTCCTTGGAAAGGCAGGAAATATTGCACTTTTTCTTAGAAAATAAAACGCCAATAGTTTATACATACATACATACGTACTTACCATAAAAATTTCGTAGATTTGTTTTCAAACCGATGCTCCCATTTTTTGCTGAACAATTCCAAGGTTTTGAGTTTTTTCTCCGATTTTTAATATGTACACTTAAATTTACATACATACAAATGTATGTATGGTATGTATGTACATACATACTAATTTTTTTTTTATCAGAAAACTTGAATTTAATATACATAATATAAAAAATATATATATTTTTAATTAACTTTTTTTGCAACATTTTACTATTTTATTTTTTATTAATTAATTTTTATTATTAATTTTATATTATGAATTTAAAAATATTATTTCAATACCAGCACTTTTTACTTATATATGTAAATAAAATTACTAAGAGAAAGCACCTTCATATTTAATATTTCATTTTAAAGTTGTATCATACAACTTGTACAACTTGTATACAATAAAAAAAATTTATTAACAAACTGTTATTTATCAAGATTGAAATTTTTCTTAACTGCCACTTCTTTTATACATATTTTTAAGAACTCCATTATGAATTCTTCAACCACATGTTACTTCTTTCCTACTTCATGTCATAATAAAGCCGAGTCTTATACGCAAAGAAAAGCTTAAGGGACAAATACAATATTTTACGATTATAGAACTTTAGTACTTAACTTTAAAGATCGCAAATTATCTATTTGCGAGGAACAAGTGGAAATCAAAAATGATGTTATTTAAGAAAAAGTTCAACGTTAAGGGCACTCGATGTCATCAGCGTTGTCAACTCGTTGCTTTTGGAGCAGTTTTAGTGATTTTGTAAAATTTTCGACACAAAAATATTTGGAGTTAGTGCCCTCAGCGCTTTATTTTTTATATTAAGTCTTTTTTCCGGTTATACTAAGTCGTGGCTTGAAATAATGTAAAAAGAGTGTTAAAATAGCACGCAAAATAAATGCAAGTGCAAATTTAAAATCTGTTGAAATTGGCGAAAGTCAAAAGACTGTGCACGCTTTACGTGCACAGCCTTAGTCCACTTTAACGTTATCAGTGCTTGACCTGCAGATATTCGCGGAAAATATTAGCATAATCTAACTACCCATCTATGTATATATGAACTTTACTATTTACATAAATGTTTACAAATTACATATAATGTGGGTAGCTCTGCAGTCTAGAGAGAATGTCCAAAAATATTAAAATTTTCAATGCACAGTGCACTTTTATAAACAGTGGTTTATTTACTATTAATACTACTACGTTATACCATTAAATAAAAATTTAAAAATAGAAAAATAAAAAGGGTTTATTATAAAATGTTTTTTTTTTTTATAACATGAAAGCTCATATTCACCCCTAATGTAAATAATTTCTCCCTTGAAATAATTTCACTTTTCCTGATGTCCCAATCGTGATTGATTTGCTCAGGAACTGTAGCGAAGTTGAAAGTAAAAAAGATAGAAACAAAAAAATTTGTAAAAAGCTTATTCTTCTTATTTGCATTAAACGTACACTGATAGCTTACTGAACTTTGAACACTTGTTCAATAAAGAAAGCAAAAATTTCTCCAGGAAATTCATGATAGACATTTTCACTTCGAGGGGAATAGAAATTTTGTGGGAACATAAATTTCACTTCTTACAGGTGTAGTTTTATTTTTATGTTTAAAGCAACAAGGACCAATAATTATTTTACTATTATTTTTTTATTCTTAACAAACACAAATTGCGAAGATACATGGCTTATCTGCAGAAACACCCGGAGTCTGCGGCAGGAGTCGAACCTGCGAACTTCGTACTACTAGTCTAGAACACTTGATACTAATCTACGCAGGCACATTTAGAAGTATTTGCATATGTTAATATGTATATACATATGTATGTATAAAAATGTAAAATCGGTGGAAAAAATAATTGATTACAAAATTTTTTGTTCCTGGAAGAAGTACCATTTTTGTTAATAACATTAGATTTTGAAAGTGTATATTATGTATTACAAAATTATTTACTCGTTTATTTCATTTATTTATTTTCATTAACAAACTGCGTATACCCAATATATCGAGTTGTCGAAAGAATAAGAAAAAACTTTACTTTTTTTTTGGTTTTGACATACGCAATCCTAATGACTTTTATTACCGATCATTGACATCAAAAAATAATTATGTATGTATAATGAAGCCGTACGAGTTTATAAAATAAAACTATAAATCAAAGAAAAGCCGTAACTTTTGCGCTTTTTTGAAAAACATGTCTTTATTCTACATTTTAGTGTTTTTTGAAAATTCAAAGTTGACAACGCTGAATGTTGTGTATTTCTCTTTAAAAAAAAATTTCTCTCAAAAAGTAATAATAACGATTCTCTTAACGGCATTACTTCATATGTACATGCACAAAAGAAAAAGAACAATATGAAAGATCACAATGGATTACAATAAGAAGAAGAAATTTCCATACTATTTATATTAATGCCATTTTTTGTTATTATTATCAAGATTTGTAAAACAAATTCGCATAATTTTCGATTTGTATACCTTTTGTTTAATGATTGGTTTTTTAATATAATATTAAACCACTGCAAAAATTAGATGAAACTGCTAATCGACTTGTTGCTCTGCTCACTATTTATCAAGTATTTTATCTTTTTTGTTAATTTCACTATTCATTTTAACATTTTTTTGCACAAATTTAAGCATTTATTCTATTAATTTCTGGTTGAAACCGATGAACTTAACTTTTGCGTCCTGAAAAAACTAAGCGGAAATTAAAACTAAAAGGGAATGTCTAAAATCAACAGAGTTGCCAGAAATTTTATTTGGCGAATGCATACATCTCTGTTAAATAACAAAAGCCCTTTTAAACAATTTGAGTATATGAGATATAATAATAATATATATATATATATATATATATATATATATATATATATATATATATATATATATATATATATGTATACATACGTATATATATATATATATATATATATATATATATATATATATATATATATATATATATATATGTATACATATGTATATATATATATATATATATATATATGTATATATATATATATATATATATATATATATATATATATATATATATATATATATATATATGTATACATATGTATATATATATATATATATATATATATATATATATATATATATATATATATATATATATTATACTTAGCTCCAGATGCAGTAGAACTTTTAACTTTTAACTTTTTCAAATTATTTTTGATTGAAAACGGCCACAAAAAAAGTGTTTAAGGATGTTATTATATATCATTCACCATGCATAAAGTATTCATTACAGTTAAACTCAACAATATAACAACAAAAGCAACAGAAAGCAAAAGAAAATATTCCAAAGTAATCAAAACAAATAATCAACACAAACAAACAAATTTTGACATTGACCAACGAAAAAAATTTGAAAAAAATATCAGCTGGCAGATTATGAATCTGCCTTGGTCAAGCTTAAATTTACCCAAACAATTCCAAAATAAAAGTGAATGTTTCATATGCATAACATTAAACGAATAACAGGAAAATGTATATTTTTAGCGTAAAACAATCAATTTTAAAACAATTTATGTATTACTGACTTATATACTTATGTACAGATACTTACAAACATACAATAAAAAATTTGCGAATAATGCCAAGGCCCATCTATAGGGTCTATGCAGACTCCTTACAATTAAATTGAAAAAAAAATTTTAAGTTTTTATTTATGGAGTTTGACAATAACCTTACATATCACCTGGGCTGTTGCATACAACTTATCAATAGGCTTATCGAATGCGTTCCATTTTGGTACAACGTATGTAAGTGTAATGATAGCAATTATGCAATGAAATAAGTTTGTTGCTATTGAATTGAGTTTTGAAATAAACCTGAATTATTTCAACATTTTTCGGCTTGTTTTATTAAATGACTTTTTTATAACGAGTTCTAGAAAAAATAATGTCATAACGATGTAAAGCAATTAATGTAACAAACAACACATATACACACTCACGTTCTATATGTATATAATCTTTTTTTTGTGTGACTTTTGACTCAATTGGCAGTATATCCAACACTCATATTGCCAGCGTGTATATACTCGTGTAAACAAAATCGAATGCCAGGTTACGCGTACCATAAGGGGCACGTGCTATTCGACCTACACCATCGTATAGAAGGCAGTGAGCCCGATATATAAAAATTTCGCACACTATTTTAATGTTTCATTTACATTTTGCTATCACCGATTGCAAATAAAAACACCGCAAAGTTACATTCTTCTTCAAAAGTGTTACGTCATAACGTAACACTGTTCGAACGATAAGTCGGAAATTAATGGAATGCTTTGTCGAACGAAAGTGATTGACTGCTTTTCGATCGTTCAGGTTTTCTCTCGACAGCGAGGCACATGCTGTAAAATTGCTCGTCTGAACAGGGAGTATCGAGTTTGGCAGACAGTGTCTTGCATTAAGCACTTTCTATCTTTAAATTTAAATAAAGAAAAGCGTGTGTGAGATATCATTTATATGTTTTGTTCATTTGAAAGGCCCATAAAGGAAATACAACACTGTGCGAATGTCCACCACGACTTCACTGGCTGGCGCACATCCTAAAAGTAATATCTTCCATGGGTCTGCCACGGGCTCAAGTAGCACGATCGCTGTGGGCAATCCAAAATCACCTCCACGTAAGATGCCCATGCCCTCAAATTGCTGGTGCCGAATGTCCAATGTGAGATGAGCTCTGGGGCACGCAGCACCGTCCTGTTGAAACCACATGTAGTTGGTGTCCATATCATACAATTCAAGCCAAAAGCAATTGCTTATCACCGACTATAGCGCTCGCCGTTGATTGTGATGGCTTGATAATTTCGTTCTCAAAGAAATATGGACCGATGACGCCACCATCCCATAATCCACACCAACCTTGCAATTTGAGCCCAATTCGTTGTCGAGTCGCTGGTGTCATTGAATTTTGTGCTAAACAAAATTTGTTCTCTTGGTGTTCTTCGCCTCTAAACGCTTTAAAACTTCATAAGGTTTTACATTCTTCTTTCTCAAAAACTAGATGCGATTATTGCTATTACAAGTGATATTTAGCTCTATTAAAAAAATCTAATTGGTGCGTTTTTCTTTTTAGTTGTATCGTTTTTATGGGTTTTTTTTAGCCATGATTATATTTTTGTAATTCTCATTTCTTGGAGAATTTATATAAGCAAACACCATTGCTACTGTGCAATACTTGGTTGTGCAGCAGTGAAGCAGATGGTATCCAAAGAGAATGTTTGCTTTTCTGTTGCAGTGCGGTACTGCATTTACGACCCACAACAAATAAATTTATATTTAAAAATTAGCTGGGAGAATATCTGGAATAATTTTGATGAAATAAAAAAATATTAAACTCATGCAAATGCAAAACGAGAATCGAATTTGTTTTTCGCCAAAAATTAAAATACCTACAAAAATGTTACACATGACCAACATGGCGAAAATTCACAAGACAATCGAAATATAATAAGTCAATAAGTCATTGAAAAATCTTCATTTCACTAAAAGTCGAAAGAAACTGTTAAATATTGTCACCAAAAGTTTTAAGTTACTAAAATTAAAAACATAAAAAATTTTAATTTTTTTCTGAAGTTTCAAACATTTAAACCGAATGTATGTATGATTCAATATGACGAATTAATCGTTTTCGAAAATCACTTGATTTACAGAATATATTCGCTTGTTTAAATTAAATAATAAAAACAAATACATTTACTTACACATATTTATATTTAATATTTTGTGTTATTTATATTTATTTGTAAAATTCTTAAATTTATCTTTTATTCTCGTGGTTAACAAACTAATTCTTGTTGTTTTTAAAGTTAGAAAATGTTTTAACACAATTACAATTTTATGTATGACAACTTCTAATGGAATGTAGTAACACGTATTTTTTTAAGATTCAAAAATCTTAATGAATTAAAAGCATAAGTAAATGCAAGATTCAATTTTCACTCAACAAAAAAGAAATACGATTAGAAGAAAAAAAAACGTGTTACAAATTGAGTTGAAAAAATACTTTTTATTACAATTAGAATTTCGTTTCGTTAGATTCGTTATAGATATTTCAGATGTTTTGTTCAAACAAAACATAAAAAGTTAAACTTAAACGAGAATGTATATTGTGCATGAAATAAAATTAAAAAAAAAAACAATTTTATGTTACTTAATTTATATGACATAAAATAATAAAATTATATCTAAAAGAATATAATATAAAAATACAAACTAAAAGAAGAGTACAAAATAATGGACGGCATAAAGAAAATAATATAAGTAAAATAGGTTAAACGGAAATGAAAAGTTTGTCTATTGTGACCAACTAAATGTTAAAAAAATAACAAAATTATAAACCAATATTTAAAATAAGAGCATATTTTTTGTGAGGAAGCAATTAATTATAATTACAAACTTTGAATTTGTAAAAAAGACTATAAAAAGTTTTGGACTCTTAACGTTACTAACACTCTTAATATAATTAGAAATAAAATAAACAATTAAAATGTTCTGAAAATAGCTGCTGTATGAAAATAAATTTTGTTTATTGTTGTAAAATTATTATGCGCAAAATAAATTGGCAGTAACTTCTTTATTAATGCAAAAACGCATTTCAGCACTATTTTCCTTTGTGTGTTACGATTTTATTTATAAATTTTTAAGGCCAGCTTTTGATGTTTTTTTTAGGTATTCATTTCCCTCCAAATTTGTTGTTTGTTAGAAAAAAGTCTTACTTTTGTATTTCATAAACTCATCGTCTTATTCGTTTGTTCTTTTAAGGTTTAACTTCGGTATTATTATGTTGACCACTCGCTTACCGGTGACATTCCGAACTATATGAAAAACTCCTTTCGTTTGGTTACTTGATGGCCAGTTGTTGAATGAACTACAGCTTCATCAGGATCGTCAGCGCCATCGGCACCTTGATCTTCGTGTGTTAGATAATCGCCTTTGTGTCGGTGCAAATAGCGGCCAATCAAAAATGCCATCAAGCAAAGCAATAGGAATAGGATGACTAAAAGACCTAAAAAAGTAAATGTTGAAATTGAAAATTTCTCACAATAGTTGGTTTCCAATCATAACAACAAAAAAAAACTTACATCCCAATAGAACTGAATCAACTTCATTATAGGCCTTACGTAATTTATCTTCATCAACCAGTGGTGGTGGTCTGGTCTCTATCTCAATGGGTGGATGAGTAACAGGTTCGACACCGCAGAAGTCTTCGGTCAATTGAGCTATAAAAAAGAAAATATAAAAATAATTTTATTTAAACAAATCTTGAAAAACGGGGACGATGCAATTTTTATACACTTACTGCCCAATGATTTGACATTTGGTGGAGGATTTTGTTGGAACATCAATTTCAATGGATAGATATCATCGAACTGTACACGTGACACACAACCCACAAAGCCATCAGTCATGGATTCATTTTTACCAATATACATATATTGAATGTTATTAAACTGTGCATCAGCCGAAGCCTTAATATCGAAATTATATTCGACAGGCTCATAATTGTCCACTTGCAAGACGACTGTGGAGCCACTGTTTTTACGTGAAAAGCGCATATCGTGGTATTGGCCCAGACCAAAGTGTTTTTTGGGGAAAATAATTTCTTGGCGTTCAAAACCGAAATCAAAAACACAACGTAAATGGCCTACAATATTATTTAATTAATACAATAACACTTGAATATTTTACAACATATTTTACCTGAATTCGAGATTTGTATAGTTAAATATTCACCGGTCAAGTTTGAAAAAAAGCCCAATAGAAAACCTTTAGGTATCGTAGTGGTAAAGCCGACACGTATATTTTCAGCTATTGAAGAGCGGAAAGATCCATCAAATTCATAACGTATCATAGAACTGCTGCGTAAATTAACCCCGATTTCTGACATTTGAAGAGAAACCAAATATTTATAAAGTGTCTAATGCGGAAAAAGTTTCATTCGAATTTACCATCAGCACAGATAGGGCCCTTAAATGCACTCCAGCGACAATCACATGAATAGCTGTCATAACCTTCAATGCAAGTGCCATTATTTAAACAAGGACTAGACTCACAGCGACCCATACAGCCAAACGAAATGCCATATAGACCACGTTGGGCATATTGTTTCAAGTCAACCATTTTTCCATTCAAGAGCATGGCACGTATACAACCCACGTAGCCATCGCGATACTCAGTAGTGGCACCAATTACCAAATCAGAGGTCAAATGCAAAGCTCTAACAGGGCCTGGTGGTTCCCTTACTTCAGCCTTAATCGAACCATCCACCACTAAGCGAGCTTCCTTTCTGTAAGTTTTAACAAAAATAATCTTTATATCTCTAATAAAAAGTGAAAGTGAAGTGGATTTTACCTATTACGTTCCACACTGACTGTATGCCATTTATTATCATTCAAATGATAACTTGTGTGTACATTAACACCCAAAGGCCCACTGCCAGCTTGATATTGGAATTGCAATTTATTGCCACCATTTATGGACAATTTGATATAGTCCGTAGGACCGGTGGCATGGAATATAACAGCATTCTCCGTAGTAGTTTTGAATTCCAAATAAATATCACCCGAATGACCCATATCAAAAGGTGGCAAATTGATTGTGGCATCTTCTATACGGAAGGTGACTTCATTGCTAAATAAATCATCTCCTTCGCACCGTAGAGGACCCAAAGTATAGCGACCTTGTTTCTCATCTAACGGAGTACCGGTGTCACCAAATTTAACAGCTCTTACGGGCAAATATTCTTTCTCTTTTATATCTCCGCCATCTTCCATCCATTCTAAACTGTTGGAATCGCAATTACACCACTTGGTGGGATCATGGCATTTACCCAAGATACCGCATTCACATTTACGTGAACCAGGCAGAGCACCTGCCCAATAGTCCATAGGTTGATTATGTCGTGATACCCACCAAGAGAAGGGACGGAAATTACCGGGTTCAGCTAGTATAGGAATATAACATTATTATTATAAATTTTAAGGCAAAAGTTTATTCTTAAATATTGCTAACTTACAAGGTGAATTAAAAACCCTGGATGATCTACACGAGTAACTCAGTCTTTGCCAGCATGATCGTGAACGATTTAGTAGAGCTTCGATCTGATTCATATCGGCATCATAAAGAATGTTCTGTTCAAAAGATCCTGGCTCTTGAAAACCATCTACAGTTGTGGTATGCTCTTGACTATGACCCAATGTGGTAATAATACGTCCGTCAGCTGGAATAAAAATATATTAAATTATTGATAGCCAAATTGACATTATTTTATTACAAGTCATTATTAGAATTCAAAACAAAATATGTTGCTGCCGAAATAAATCCTTATCTATCACTCTATTTAATTTTGTGAAAAATTCCGGGACGAGTACAAACTTCATCAGCATTTAAAGTGCAACATAAAAAGCTAAATTGACAGAGCAACGCAAACAACTGCAATATAATTGTGCGATTTTTCATAATTTGCAATAATATTTCCTGTCACTAGAAAGGACTGTCTGAGTAGATTAAGAAAAACTCCAAAAGACATCCTTGGTTAGATCTGTTCCATATCAATATCCATAGAATGATTTCAAATTGTTCTGACGAACTAAATATAGCTGAACAACATTGAATTCTTTTTTTTTTTTGAACTATTTTGCAAATTATTACTTACTATAATATTCGCAAGTTACTGGGAATGGGGCAAGTGGTCCACTGCCATCAACATCAATGTTAATACTAACACGAGGTTTAACACTTTGGACGTTTTTATACGCTGTGCAAGATAAAGGATTGTTGGCTGAAATGTTGAATTTCAATAGATATATAATTAATGAAAAAATTTTGAAAAATATGCCAAAACACCTACAAGTATGACAAACTGCACCCGCATATCCAGTATGACTGCATTCACAGAAGAATTCCATAGAATTTTGATGACAAACACCACTGTGCTGACAAGGATTGGGATTACAACGGTCAATCATTTGACAGGCATCTACAACAACTTCTTCGCCACAACAGACTTCTTCGCCTTCTGCCCAATCTTTGGGCAACTTATAATTGCCATCGACCAAAATTAAACGCATGCAGCCAACAAAACCATTGTGCTTCTCAATTCCCCCAGCAATGTAGTACAAGCGTCCAGTGGAGATTTGTATATTTTTGGTGGTGGTCATGGGTCGTTGATCAATATCGATAACAAGGCGATTACGTTGTACGGTGAGTACAAGCGAATGCCATTTGCCATCATTAAATTGATCATCATAGTTGTCCAGAATAATGCGAGGTTTATCGGACAATTTCAAATCGACTTTCACTTTGCCATAATCAAGAAAAACGCGTACGTAGCCGCCAGAGGCAAACTCATGATGCAACATCATGCCCTTTTCTTCATAAGTGCGGAAATAGAACGATACATTAAGGGACTTTTGAGCCTCATAACCCTTAAGGCGAACGAATGAGCCACGTGTGGTAAACGTGACCGGATATATGGGCGGTGAGGGGCAAGCGTACACAGTATTAACTTTATGATAACGATAGGTGTCACCACGTTCGTAGTTATCCTTCATATCCCTAATGAAATTGGTGGAATTAAAGTAAATATTTTCCATACAACCGGTAAAGTTTTGTGTAACAAAAATGCCCTCTTGGATATTAGGAACGCCGCCCAGCAATAGTTCACGATTAAGATTCAGACGACTAAATTCACCCTTGATGCGACCACGTACTATAACACGATCCACTGAAAATATTATATCACGGCGATTACGGGATATCACCACATCATGCCATATGTTGTCGTCCAACAAACTGCCCACCGATAGCGAAGTCATAATACCACCACCCAAATCCAGATTTAGTACCATTTTATTCTCCATCAATTGTAAGGCAAAATAATCTCCCTGAGTGCCACGCGAATACATCAGAATACCATCAGCACGAGACGTCTTAAAGCGGAAACGTATAGATTCTCGTGTGGAAGCAATCGGTTCTTGCAACAGATTATAACGCACCAAGCCGGTGCCATTAAAATATAGATTTTCAGCAACTAAAAATAAAAAATTAAAACAATCATTTACTCGTTACATTTAATATTTAAAATTTTTTTATTATTAATTTGCAAATTACCATATTCACAACCATATAGTTCTACACGCATAGAAATCCGATCGTGCCAACGTGTGGGATTTATACGTATCCATTGCGCTATTATTGGAACTTCAAAAACATTATAATGTATGGAATTGCCATCTGAGTTGCCTTTGAACATCTACGTTGGTTAAGGAAAATGAGGAAAGATTTTTAACATGGTCAAGATTCATTGAGTTATTAAAGTGATGAACAATAAAATTAAATTTTTTAACACAAAAAACATCAAAAAAATTCCACAACCAAGAAGAAAGCAAACAATAAACAAATATTTTACCTTTTAAATTATAGGGGACGTTATTACGGCGACTTTGAAAACTATTTTTAAAGCTCTGACAAAGGGAATGCAACTTTAGAGCTTTTTACAAATTAGCAAATTTTTTAAGTAAATCTCTGTATTGTAAATAGCGCCCGTCTTCGCCATGAGGAGCGAAAAATATTAAGCGACACCTTACAGTAATATCCGACCCGAAAACGCGACTTACATAGTAACAGTTCGGAGACCTGCAGCATGCTGGACATCCAGACATGGTTGGCTAACGCGCAGCGTAAAAGGCCGCACACTGAAAACAAGTTTTAGTTGCATCTGAAGTTTATAAAAATTTCGATCGATATCGCTTGATATAATTTGGGCCAAGTTCACTGACGATTTGGTTTAGCAACCAATGAAACGCCGGACAGATAAAGGTACAACAAACAATAAATTTTTATAAAAACAAAACAGTAGAGTAATTTGAGGACAAGAAGATTTATTGGAGCTCAAGGTCTAATAATTATAAAAAGGAAATTAATTATATTTATTAAACGAGTATTTCAAAATCATTATGAATGGACAGCTTTTTAGGGATACTTTAAAGTCAAAAATTGTTGTAAAAAGATTTTATAATGAAAAACAAAATTGACAAAATGAGAAATGAGTTACACTAACAAACATGTTTTTAATATTTTAAATGATAAACTTAATTTTTTTTTAAACTCAAGGTCTTTTAATTTTTTTTTTTTTTTTAATTTTTATTCATATTTCGGTACTCATCGAGTACCATTTTCAGGATATTTGTTTTATTTTGAATTTTTTTATTTATTTACTAAATTTATTAATATAAAAATTAAAAGACCTTAGGCTTAAAAAATAAATTAAGTTTATTAATTAAAATAAAAGGGTCAAAAAACTAGAACGTATAATATTATAAATGTATTCAATTTATTATTCTATTCTTATAAAACAAATAAATGTCTGTAATTTTGCGCTACACTATCTTTATCTGCTCTAAAGTTTGTCCTATTCAGTTAATAATACACGGTGGGGAAAAAGTATTGTCATAATTCGAACTGGCTGACATTTTGTTATCAATGGAAAAAAAAGAGCTCTGTTTCCATAAAAAGTTTATTTAAAAATGTAAAATTGATTACATTAATTAAAACAAAAAATTATATGGCTCAAATGGTCATCTCCCGAATGGATGCATAATTACGCTCGCTTTACGGCATTTTGAATTGTTGCTCGCAAAACATCTGGATCCAAATGGGCGATTTCTTCTTCAGTGTCATCTTTCAAGACTCGCAAAGTGATTTGCTATCGTAAACGAGAGAATTGGCCGCCTAGATAGTGCCCGCAACGGTTGTTGCACCGGAAGTGAAAATTAAAGGATTTATTCGTGAGATATCGGCCAATATGTTTGAGAGAGTATGCCAAAATTGTACCCAACTTATGAACCATTTGAGGTGTAGCCGCATTTAAAATTTACATGAAATCATTTTTAAACATATTATAAACTTAATTTATTTTTAAAGCTTAAGGTCTTTTCAATTTTTATTTAAATTTTTTATCGATATATCGGTACTTATCGTTGTACCATCTTCAGGATATTTTTTTAATTAAAATAAAACGGCCAAAAAACTAGAACGTATATTGAATTATATAAATCGCTCTATCGACTCAAATAAAAGTTTCATACATTTCTTTGAATTTTATGTTTTTTTCAACTCAAATGTAAAAGCTATTAAAAAATCACCCTTTAACTTACTCTTATGAAGCTAGTTAAAGTTTTAAACTTTTAGGGGAAACATTAACCTTCTATCGGTTATAAGGAAAGTAATATTTTTACTTGAATTCACTACCTGTTGGCTTTCCTTTAAGGAGAACAGTGAACATAATTATCGTCTTGGCTAATTTTAATACCAAATTTTAGCCTCCTTCATGGCTTTCAAATCTATTTACACTTACAAGTAAGAACAGTGAAGTCTTTTTTAATTGTTTTATGTATAAATATTTTTGTTTTAAGGTGCAAGAAAATCACAATTTCAAAGACAATAGCCCTTATTATGATTGTCGACGTCGACGTCACTATATTGGCAATTGTGGGATCGTTATCGAGAACTATTAAATATTATTAATAGGATATTACTACTAATATGGCTTATAAAATTACAATTGGCCATCAATATTAGTTAGTTATTGCCTACAACGAGTTCAGAACTGCTGTCTTTTTTTACTGTCGACTTGATGGGACGTCGACGCGACAATCATAATAAGGGAAAATATCAAAATTAAAACGAACACGAAAACGAAAGAAAAATTCTTAAGATATTCATAACAATAATTACCTGTGGTTCACTAGATGGATTAACATATGAACGCCAATATTCACCATCATCTGAATATTGTACGATGTATTCGGTAACATATTCATTAGTAAGTGGCCGTCCCATAGTTGCAATTTTACGTGTAGTGCTTTTGTAGCCCAAGTCAATTATTAAAAAGTGATTGTAAGTATTTTCAAGAGGAGTCCATGCCGAATTACCTTGATTTTTTTATTTGTTATTAGTTTGGTTAAAAACAATTGGCAAAGAAGTAATGGAACTTGGTTAATTCAATTGGTTAATGAAACAATGGATGTATTTAGGTTATTGAAAGCAAGTGAAATGAACATAAATATGAAAGTGCAACATCTAATATTAATAGCAAATAATTTAAAAAGCGAATGCATACTCGTACACTAAACATTACTATTTTCTTAAAATTACTATTTGAAGAAGTGCTTAAAATGAGAAATAACGTATGTGAAACGAAATTATTTTTATAATTAGTTACGGATTGAAATAAGTAAATTTTATGTTTTTTTTTTTTAATTAATCCTTCACCTTTTTGAACACAACCTTTTGTTGTTTTTTTTTTTTATTTTATTTGTTTAGTTAGTTATTTGTGTTTTGCTTTTCGTGAGGCATCTTACCTTGATGTTGCCTCCCGGTTCTTTATAATCAGCAAATTCTAAATCTGTTATGCCATAACTGATGGCATATTCTGTTACAAATTCATTGCTATGGGGTCTTCCCTGCAGAGCAATATGTGTAACATTTTTAACACTGCCCAAATCGATTATTAAACGTTGGTCAAAGTCCGAGTGTTTAGCCGACCATGATGTACCCGCTTTAAAATTATCGTTCAGTTTTAAAAAAGAAAAATTAAATTTAAAAAAATTATAACACAAAAAAGCTGTACATAAAAAAATGAAAATTAAAAAAATATAAGTATATATAAATAAAAAATATTATAGTTCGTTGTCGGTTTACCTGTCTATATATTTAACATTTCGATGGCAGTAGACTTCAACCTGTACGTTTTTAGGCCATTCATACTTTCAAATACAATATGACAATTCCATTTTATATAAAAATTACAAATTTATATAACGATAGTAGGCTTTTATGTACATACGAGCTTCTTTTTTGTGAAAAAATTGCCCAGCAATTAAAAGAAAAATAATATATTTCGCAAAAATATAATGAAAAAATAGTGATAATTCTAATTTCTTCGACCTTTTTCTTAGTATTATTTTCAGCATATTATCCAAGCTCAAGTTCCAATAATTATATACAATATCTCAGGGATTTAACAAAATTTATTTTAACAATAAAAAAGAAGACGCTAATATTGGAATAAATAAACATTGTAATTAATTTTTTTAGTTTTATCGTACCTTGAGCTTGAACAACATGCTGAAAAAAAGTCTAATTGTTCATCAAAAAAGCCAAATAAAACTGAATTCTAATAAGTATATTAAAAATCTGACTTACGAGCAAACGAAAATAACCACATTTTTGCACTTGTTGTTGAATTAAGGCCACCTTCTATTCGATTCGCTTTGGTTGGTATGGTTATATATTATTGTAATTTTCATACCTGATTTAATTCTCATAAACATTTTATATAAACATACGAGGTTAAGTGCTTTAGAAAAATACTGATTGAAGTCTACTGATGAGTCGCTTAGCGCCAACAAAGTGTAAGACCAATAAACAGCTAAAGCCACAACAAGCAATTTGTAAAATAATTTACTGAGAAAGTATCCCGAACAATTTTTCAATAAACAATAATACAAAATTTAATTAAAACAATAATGATAAAAAAGAAAGCTTAAATCAATTATGTTATTGTCCTCGAATGTATTAGAATGTACGTATATCTAGGTTATTTTTAATATACATAAGTATATTATTTTCAACGAACGGCTTGCAAAGTCGTAAAAACTTAAAAAAGCATAAAACAAACCCCTAATGGTATTTTTCAAACCAACCCACTGTGTGAAGAATGGCTATCTAACTGCGATTTCGTTTCTGACAGAAATGTTGCAGATAAAAATGTTGCCCTTTAGTCTGCACATTTGTGTTCTATTATAAAACAAATAAGCAGTAGTGCAAACGAGAACACGTTTTTTTCTAAATATGTTGCATACAAAAAATTGAAATATGTAGCATGGGGAACGTTCGTAAATGCAGTACTGCGCTGAAAATAAAAGCAAACTTTCTCGATACAAATAATATGATGGTTTATTGTGTTACCCGTATTTAATAAATTTTTGGACACCATCTGCTTTACTGTTGCAGTTAAAAACACAGCATTGCATTTACGAACACACCCCATGTTTAGATAACGGTATTATAAACAATTTTTTATTTTCGTGTTTCCCGTTTTCCTTGTTTTTTTTTATCCATTTCACCTATTCCGGTGTCTGCGTGCTTAACAGTTTTTAGCAGAAAGCTCAAAGTAAAATGGAATGATTCTAAATTCAAAATGGCATCCGCCTCAAAATTGCGGACGATTCCAATCTGCGGCTCATTAATTGTACGCACCTCAATGAGTATCAAATGAAAGGAATTTATGAGAAGACAAATCAAAGTAAAATAGAATCACTGTAAACACAATATTACGGACGCTTAAAAATAGCGCCCACAATATATTTTATTCGCTCCATGATATGTGTATCAAATGAAAATGTTTTTTTTTTAATTAGAACTCTGAATGAACTTCAAGCTTACAAACGATCCAGGTCAATCAGGTATAAAAGTTTAACAGCTGGACATTTGATTTTTCATAACTAAGGGATTAATGCAAACATACTCGCCACCTGATGAAGATGAGAAGTTTATTTTATTTTTATAAATGATCAATGATGTTAAAATTTTCTTCGCTGCCACATAATTACCATGATTATCAAGTAGAAAAACGCTTGAATAGTGTAAATATTTCAAAATTTTCATTCTATATTCGAAACCCTAAGTGTATTTTATATGTAACATCAGGCCACGATTTTTGTTCTATTGGGAGCTCAAAAATACATCATCAGTTTGCATTCTTCGGAAATTATTTTGTAATAAATAGTTCTGAGTCATTATTATATACTTGAAACGAGTATATCCATTGCTTAATCGAACCGCAAGATATATGTACCTGCCTCTCTTTGCAGGCTGACCATTCATCACACTGTGCAGCTAAAAAATGTAAGTAAACCGCATGAAGAACACTAAGAGTTAAAAATCGAAGTTGTCTGAGAGCGGAAAAGCATACATTTAAAAATACGATTATGTACATTCTTGATGCGCCAAATATGTAATACACATCCACTATCAATTCACGCCCACTCTCAATTCTCCTGTGTTATTTGCGTCCTTGATTGAAATGTGTATACTAGCGATACACGGTATCCATATGTGGTGCTTTATGCCAAACTGAAAAAACGAAGGTAATTTTATCATATTTTCTTAACAAACACACCAAAATACTCCATCAGTTAGTACCGCAAATCTGCACGTTAGTGAAATAAATTTGACTGACTTTTCTATTTAAAAAATCTATTCAACTTGTCAATTGTATTGCCTGCCCTCCCCCTAAATAGTATAATTCATTGTCGCTTAAAACTAGACACAAGATATAAATTCGTTTCGCTTAAAAGTATGCATGACCTAATGTCCGTTACACACGCCAACATACACATGACAGTTGTTAAACAAAGGAGAGGATAATGAGAACGGACACAGGACAGCAAAAAAGAAAAACAAAAACAAATTGAAAATATTTTCATATTTACCGAACCTAAATCTATTACAATAAACCAAAATAGTATAAAATAAACGTGACGTTTTACAAAGAGGAAAAAATTAATTCATTATGAAACATTTCTAAGATATACGAGGGTCACTACTATGTATGGTGGGACTCTGACTATAGTGTAGGACTCTTAAGCAGAAAATTGTTAACAATTGCAAAAAAAAATCGAGAGAAAAAGATCACTTCATTGCTTGCTTAATATTTTTAAATAAAACTAGCGGGCCCGTTGCCTGCTTCGCACGGCAAAACAAAATAAGAAAAGAAACACACTTGTTTTTAATAAAGTTGGTTTTGTTCCCAAAAACACACTTACTTCACATACGCACCGCACACACATGCGTTATCGGATTTTAACCAAACTTCATATAAACCATATATGGGCCACTGTCTACGTAGTGTATAAGTTTGGTTGAAATCGCTCGACGCGTTTATGAGTAGTTCGGCGACGTACATATACGGACTTATTTTTATATATATAGATAGATAATTCACAAAACTAAATAAAATATGGAAAATAACACACATAAAACTAAAATGTGTGTATACGATATCTTGGTTTGTATTAGAAACTCAAAAATATCCATATAGTTATTTTAAATAATTGTAATTATGTATACATTTTTTTTGTGGCTCAATAAGTCCGTGACTTTATGACCCTTTAATTGAAAGAGCAACACTGCTAATGTCAACAAGCATTTGCCAGTGGACTCCTGTCAAAATTTAAACAAGATGCGTCTTTTAATTTGTATTTGACAGCCATTGATAGGAGACTACCACGTGCTTTGAGGAGAAAATAGAAAAAAGTGAATTTCTTGTCATTATTAAGCATTATTTTATGCGGAAAAAACCAACAATAAAACTAAAGCTAAGCTTAATAGGTATGGGAATTCCTCAGTATCAATTAGTGGTTTACTGAATTTCCTTGTCCTTGGCCGTACAAGCATAGAAGATGCCACACGTTCTGGTTGTCCAGTTGAGGTGTCTATAACCGAAACAATTGAAAAAATTCACGATATGGTGTTGGCCGATTGGAGATTAAAATTGCGGGAGATTATGGAAGCGATAGGCATATCACATGGCTCAGTGGTTTCGATTTTGATAGATCACTTGGTTATGAGAAAGCCTTCCGCAAGATGGTTGTCACGTTTACTCACAATCGACCACAAACGCAATCAAAATGTGACAACTTCGCAGGAAGGTTTTGCTTTGTTAAATAGCAACAGGGACGGACAAGTTTTTGCGTCGTTTTGTAGCTGTGGACGAAACTTGGATCCACCATAACACACCGAATACCAAACATGACCAGTCAAAGCAGTGGGTTTCTCGGGGTGAATCAACGCCAGAGAAGTCCAAACTAGGTTTCTCAGCCAATTGTTGTACTGACTGTTTTTTTGTGATGCACGCACTCTAATCCACATTGACTACCTTCAAAAGGGTAAAACAGACAATGGCGAAATTATGCCAAGTTATTGGGTCGACTTAATGGGGATTTAACAAAAAATCGACCGATTTTGTCCACGAAAAAAGTACTTTTCCACCAGGACAATGCAAGGGTACATACATGTACAGTTTCTATGGGAAAATTCCATGAATTAAGCTACGAATTTCTCCCTCAATCGAAGAAATGGCTCCCCGAAAAGAGATTTGACTTCAACGATGAAATCATAAAGTGCGAACGGTACTTGGGAACATTCGATTTGAAATTTCCTAGTTTGAAAGCGGGGGTGCCAAGGGTGTATAATAAATTCTTTGTATTGGAGTATGGTATGTGTTGTTAAATAACTTGATTTGGACATTTGTTTTCCACACTACAAGAATAGGAGAAATCTGCCTATTCTTCGGCTAATCGGTCAAACGATTGAATTTTCATATATTCTCGATGTTCAGAAGATAATTAATAAACTAATTCAAAGGATGCACTACCATATAAAGAAATTATTTATGACTTTAAAAACCATGTTCTCTTGAGATTATTTGAATAAATACTATATGACGAGTGACCATAAAAGGCAATAGTTTCCTTCGTATAAATAAAATTGTAGCTGTGAACATTTTTCAAAGTGGACGACATGAGATGTCTGAATTTGTACAAATTCAGTTTACGACAATGAAATAAACGTGTATGGGAGAGTGGGTCAAGGATAAAGGGTAGTTCATGTTTAATAACAACAGGGGAAAATCTTAATTGATACTTTAACATTTAATGTTGCAAAAAGAATAGCAACAAAATCAAATTGAATTTAATATATTTCGAGTTTAAAAACAAATAACAAGAAAACATTTACTATACAAAGCATCACATCCCCTTTATGAAAAAAACAAATACGCTTGAATAGCAACTTTTGTGCATTCGGTACCGACCGAAGTTCAAATAGACTTATGTACATATGTCGAATCTTACAATAGGGACTTAAGAACTTTGACAGCTAATGGCGACCATATTGTGGAAGCTGCCGAATGGGCTGTTATTTATTTATTGGTTTGCCAAATCAATATGGACGGACGGATATAGCGTTGAACATAATAATATATTATGTTCGGGCAAAGTTCCGCGTGCTTCGCACATTCAGTGATGAGCAATATTTCTGGATCAAGGTGTACGTCGACATATAAAATTATCGAATTTGGTACGATACCAATCCACATGAGATCCAAGAGCATCCAATGCATCCCGAAATAGTCACTGTTTTGTGGCGATTTCGGACTGGCAAAGTCATCGGTACATAATTCTTTTAGAACGACGTTGGCCATCGTCAATTGCGAGTTCGATGATTACCAACTTCTTTTGGCCTGAACTGGTTGTGGTTTCAACAGGACGGCGCCACGTACCACACACAACTCATGTGGAGGTCATGTTAACTGACCACCGAGATCGTGCGATGTCACGCTGTTAGGTTTTCTTTTTCTTTTGGGGTTTTCTTAAGTCGCAGGTCTATGCGAATAAGCCACACACCGCAGCGACCCTCAGAGCGAACATAAACCATTCTATCGGTCAAATTTAACTTGATTTATGCGCAAGTCATGGAAAATTGAAGCCATGGCGGACATTTGCTTGATGTTAACGATAGGACTTTCGAATTAATAAAAAGTTTAAATAACATCTCACACACGTTTTTTAATTTAATCTTAAAGATAGGAATCGCTTAATGACTCGATGATGAATCGATTGATGATTTGGTCATTCATTGCATAAAATTCTAAACGATATAACAAGGATGAGAGAGCGATTAGACTATGATTGAACACTTATGGGATCAGATGAATCAAACAAATGAATAATTTGAGCTAAAGACGTTGGCATCAAGACAACAACAAAAGTGATTAGTGTATAGACACACTAAAGGAAAGAACATTTTTATATTAGGCTAGACAGCCACTTCCATAAATTTTTGCAGGATTGAATTCATACCATGGCAATGACAAGGAGTCACTCCACGTAGCCTTTTCATACGAAATTCACAACATATACAAGTATGTCATGGGTATACTCATGAGTGTACGAGTACGTTAAGTGTGCGGAAGTGGTATATTTTGTGACATAGATAGTAAAGAAGCTAAAAAGTTAATGCAAGCACTAAATAGTTATTGCAAAATCGTTATTCCTGGAATCACCATCGACGTTTGGGTTGTAACGAACATCATCACATACATACGTGGTAGTACACTTCATTATCTCCTTTCCGAAACTTGTTGGATAAAAGTTTTCCACAAACATCAACGAGACGACGTGGCACGCAATTAGAATTCATTGGACGTTCGTTGTAAAGAATTTTGGTGAAATATATGAAAATGTTCCCCTACAAAGTGCAAACTGTTCACGAATTGATGCCAACTAACCGTCAGACAAGTTTAACTGCCATACTCTAGTAAACTTGGTGCAAGAAGAGAATGATTTGGTATCAAAATTCATAATGAACGACGAAGCCCACCATTTCCGCTCAAGTGTTTATGTTAAAAAATAAAATTGGCGTTTCTGGAGCACAGAAAATATAAATGAAATACATATATGAAGATACATTGCATTTGATGTTTTATTTGCAGTTAGAAAATGATTGTGCCATCGGCGTCTTTTTTACCACAACAAACCACAAACCTTGCAAAGCTTGTAACCTAAAACATTGATGAAGAATTCGCCAATTTGGAGCCAAATGTTTTACGAGAAACGTTACGAAATGCCGTAAAAGGAGCACAATTATGCATCCATTTGAGGGATATAATTCTTTAAAATATAATCCTTTCCAATTAATCTCATTAATTTTCATGAAAACATATCTCTTCTTCATGTATAACAAAATTACAACCAGTGCATATTATGACACTACTTTTTCGCCACCTTTTTCAAATTTACAAAATACGTAAATATTTACAATTTAATAAGAAAAATAAACTTTCTATATTGAATCAATTGAACTAAATATTATTGCATGGGTTTTTTTTTGAAGGCAAACAGAAAAATCCCAACAAATCTCATTTTGTCTAGAAACCCAAAAGTCCACTTAAGAGGCAACGAACCAATCAACCATTCAACATCAACCCCCTTGTTACAACATCTGCACATGAACAAATTGTTGTTGAACAATATCAAACACAAAATTAGGAGTTTAACAATAATAAACAACCAGTTGGAAACTACATACGAATATTCTGCGTACTTTAAACACTATAAGAGTGCAGTACAATTAAAGCACAACAATGCCAAACGATAAAAATAATAAAAATTGCATTCCAAACACTGCAATGATGTAGACACAACAATAATCCCATAAAAGAAATTAATGTGCAAAGTAAATTTACTTCACAACGATTACGTACTTCTAAAAAATAAAAACGGTTTTGTTTTAATTTTTTTCCGGTGAATGAGGTGCTGCACAAGCACACACACACACACACACACACACACACACACACACACACACACACACTAAAACCCTTTGATTGAGTTCATTTGCTGAAATCTGAGTACAAATACATAACTTGGGTAAAGCCTCAACCCTCAAAGAGAGTGTGAAATAAAAGTGGCCACAAAATAAGGTTTGGGAAAAAGAAAATAAAAGCGTTTCGAAATATTGAATATTTTTGCATTTTTTATTTGCTTAAATTGTAAATAAAACTGTTTGGGAATATGTAATAGATTACGTATTTGTAATAACTCGTGCCTGTGAAAAATAATGCATATGGTTTTTTCGAGTTCTTAGGAAATTATTTTCGATTATATAATTGAATTCAAATTTTGTGAGACTTTTTTTCAAAATACAGATTACAACCTCAAGAGTAACAAATCTTTTTTTTTAATTTTTATTAAACAGTAAAAAATCTTTATGAAAACAAAAAGTTAACAAAAACCATAAATCAATACATAAAAAGTTCATTTTACCTATAAACAAAACATTTTTAAAATTTATTTTGTACTTTTTAAGGTATATCACTTTAAACTGAAATAGCCCCTAGATAAATAGCGCCAATTGAATGGATTTGGGTTTATTTCGAAAATAATTTTCTCTTACATTTTAAGACCATTTCCACAAAAACTTCCTCCATCACATTAAAGTCAAAATCATTGAGTATTGTCCTTCAAATAAGCCCAAATCTATACCAGTAGCGTTATTCACCTAGGATTTATTTCAATTTAAAGTTTTATACCTTAAAAAATACCCATATAAAATTTTACATATTCAAAAAAAAAATTATCAGAGGACACAAATATGTATGTTTAAATACAAATTCATTATTATAACTAAACAATCTATTTTAACTAATAGTTATGTAAAAAACAAACAATAGCTATACTAAACAAATGAATTTAAGACGTATCACTGAGAGTATCAAATGTAACAGAGGAGTAACACGGTATTTTTTTAAATCAAATAGTATCAAAAAAAGTACGATCGTAACAACTTTTCCATCACTGGTCTGGATATAAACTTAATTAAAACTTAATTCTAAAATTAAACTAGCAAGAAACAAATAAAATAAATAAAATGAAATAAAAACAAAACATAAAAGCACAAAACAAAAAATAAATAATAAAAAATTTTAGCCTCTATTCGAGCCAGGGATTGAAGGAGAATAGACTGTATGCAGCGACGTTACGTGATGAGATAATTTCCTCATGGAAAATTCCAACTGGAGACAACGAACAAGCATTTGACCAGTTAACTTCAGATTGAGACTGAATAATGTCCCTCATGAGATAATTCTCATGATATTCAAAACGAGACATGAACTTCTTAAGTAAGACTAACGCGTAAGTGGAAAGCGGCTGCACTTTGGCTTTCCTATAAATTACCGAATTAGAAAATCTTTTTACATAATTTTTAAAATTTACACCAACACATAATCTTAAGCAACTACGCTCCAAAATCTCCAACTCTTTCATGACAGTTGGCGAAATTGTGAACCAAATGGGAAACCCATACAAGATAGCTGAACAGATACATATTTTATAAATTACTCATTTTGTCTTTTGACTGAGGTGTCTGTTAGCTAATAATCTGGAAAATAAGCCCTTAACGCGCACGCGGACTTCGCATTTCTTCCATGTTGGTTAAATTTGAAGAGCTTGCTTAAGCTTGCGGAGTCCTTTGCCTGAGGCATTACGGAATCAAATTACTTCAGAATTAAGAGCATTAATCTTAATATCACAGTTTTCATAAAAATGGTTAATTTCCAATAAATGATTATGTATGTATATTCCTTAAAGCAATTGTAGGATCCCTATCATGAGCGTAAATTAAAGAATCATGCGCATTAAGAATGCTCTTAGACTGACTGAAGATATGCGGGAATGTTATATAAAAATGGGGCCAAGATTGCTCCCTGTGGGACTCCACAAGAAATGCTACCTAGATCCGATTTTATATTATTAATCTCCACAAAAAAGGACCTATCCTTAAAAAAGCTATAGATAAGTTTAATAATAAAGGACTCGCAACCTATTCTTATAAGTTTAAAAATAATACCCAAATGATAAGCTCAATTAAACGCCTTCTCTATATCCAAAGAAACCGCAACGGTGCATTTTTGCCTTCTGAAAATACATGCCCCTATTGCGGTTCACCACTCAACTCACTTTGGTCGTGTAGAGTCAACCCAACTTATGCACAACCAAACTCATTTTAGTTATTGTGTATCGCAATAACTAAAGTGAGTGTGGTTGTGCATAAGTTGGGTTGACTCTCACACGACCAAACTGAGTTGAGTGGTGAACCGCAATAGGGGCAACAGTAAAGCGTCCACCGATGAATGGCCTTGCTTAAACCCGAATTGGTAAGGTGACAATATATTTAACACGTTAAAAATTTCCAACTTTAATTTCATGACCCTTTCAAACAATTTTCCATAATTAGAGAGCATTGAAATAGGTCAAAAGTTGTCAACTTGAAAATTCTTAGGCTTTTTCATTAGCGGTTAAATTTTCGCTATTTTCCATACGAAAGTAGCCATTATTAAGGCAATTATTAAAAATTACTACTAAAAACTCAACTGCAGAATCCGGAAGCTTTTTGATTATATAACACAGGATTTTTTTGTATTTAATCTTTTAATAATTTCTACAACTTCCGAAAGAAAAGTGAATCGATGTCTTCGACTATATAAAATAAATACTTATTTCAATTTAATTATTCAGAAAATTTTTTTGAACTGTATTCCTTAAATTGATTTTGTTTAATTGGTCTGAATCGAGCCCAAATCCTGAAAAACAAAACTTAAGAATCATCAAGCCGACAGCTTAAATATTAAGCGATAATTGAGAATAAATAAGAGAAAAAGCTGACAACAAATAAACCCACTCAGTAAAAGAAGAACTTCCAAAGAATTCAATAAGATTCACACGTGATCCGAAAGTAGTGAAAGGTCGAATCTTTTCGAGTGATTTGAACATGGGCTTATTATTGTAAGATGTTCTCTTCTTTGGATCCTGTTCAACGATTTTTGGAAGTACTTTTTTAAATGCTATTCATACCACAGTATATTTCACATTTTACTGTATATGAAAATGTGCGTTTTTTTAACAAATGAACCAAGAAAGACTTAATTCTTTAAACAATCTGTTGAATTCGATTACATATCAAATGGGGCATAAAAATATTTCACATAAAAGAAGCCATTTCGAAAGAATAAGACAAGTCTAAATGACACAAAACGAACAATGGTAGAAGAAGAAAAATATTTCTTTTCAAATTACATGGTCATTTTGGTTATATTTTCGTTCTTAAAATGAATCCTGTATGCACACTGAGTACCTTGGTTACCTACAAAAACCAATATTTACTTTTTTTACCATTCCTTTTTCATACGTACGAGTATTACATGTCATCCAGGGATTATGTCTGATTACTTTTAAGTTATTCACTTTGATGCATTTCGGTTTTCCTTGCACAAATAATATAAGTACAATTACGCAAAAACATGAACATATCGTAATGTGATACAAATTAATTCGCATTTGAATTATCCAATAATACTCGCCTAATGCATCACATTCGGATTCGTATTTGCTAAGTTCCAATTTGTCAAATATTTTTGTGCCCAAAAATACACAAGAGTGTAAACAAAAATATTAAGTAAATATTAAAAAAAAATAATGTTTCTAATATTGTTAAATAAAAAAACTTTGTTTTAAACTGCAAATAATGATCTACTTGGGGTTTGTCAGCCAATAAAATCATGTTGACCGTTTTGTGGAATGCACCTTTAAAAGGGTAAAACAATCAATAGTGAATACTATGCCAATTTATTGCTCCGATTTAATGAGGATTTTAAGAAAAATGGCCGCATTTGTCTAAGAAAAAAGTTATTTTCCAAAAGGACAATGCAACGGTGCACACATGTGCACTTTCCATGGCAAAATTCCATTAATTAAACTATCAATTGTCCCCTCATCCGAAGAAAGGGAAATAATATGTTGGAAATAAGTCCAAAACATTTTAAATTTCTTCCCACAAATATGCCAAATTGCCGGGCTTTACACTGTCGTTACATTTAACCCAGATCGTTTTCAATAGAATTGGGGGACCTAAAATGATATTTCAGCATATCAAACCTGCTCTTTTCCAAGTAAGTTATCGCCGTTTGTGAGACGTATTTGTTTGGTCCATTGTCGTTCTGAAACCTAAAGTGTATATTGAGATGTTTTGTATTAAGTAAAAGTTGCGTTTATATATTGTGTTCTAAAAAATAATTTTTCTTTGTAAGAATATTAATTTTAATGGGTAAACAATAAAAAAGATTATAATTAAGGATCATCACTAAATTAGTAAAGTGTAAATGTAAGGGAATAATTAGTAGTGAAACATTCGAACTAAATTGAAGTATGTAATTATGGTTTATTTTACATATATGAGTGTGTATGCCTTTTTCGGGTGACGTTATTTTCCAAACTCAATGCATATTCCCTTTTTTATTATTGATTAAACAAACAAATATGTACATATTTGAGCCAATGGAGAACAAAAGTTCTAAGGTAAAACTGGTTGCTACTGGTTGCTGGTTGCGTATCTTCACGCCGAAATAAAAGGAACACATATTTGGATACTAAGTTTAAAATATTAAAAAGGATTAAAGAAGTCGTACATACTCGTGGAAATCGATTAGCCTAAGATTTTAATCTAATTGTATATTACAACACGTTAAATGTTAATAATCCCCCTTATTATGGTTGTCGACGTCGACGTCACATCAAGTCGACAGTAAAAAGACAGCAGTTCCAGAACTCCTTGTAGGCAATAATTAACTAATATTGATGGCCAATTGTAATTTTATAAGCCCTAGTAGTAGTAATATCCTATCAATAATATTTAATAGTTCTCGATAACGATCCCACAATTGCCAATATATTGATGTCGACTTGGTGTGACGTCGACGTCGACAACCATAATAAGGGGAATAAATGAAAATTCTTCAGTATTACCATAAAAAGTTTAATTATTTTTTAAATTTTTTTACCAAGGTTTTTTTCCAGAATTTAGAACATTTCAGATATTAGAACCACCCGATGACTAATTTAGTTCTAATAGCAGTAGTTCTAATAATATATATGTAATAATATACATACATATATATGTAATATATATGGATAAGTAATAGTCATGTATATAAGCCGCCGTCCAGAGTTGCAATATTGTTACCGCAATTCTTGGTTGTTTTAGGTGAGAGAGGTAAGAAGCTTGGGGAGGGGTACAGAGTTTCAAGTTCTCGGCAATTTTCTTTTGCTTTGCAATTCTCACTATTCAACTTGTTTGGTGTTGTTGTTTTTGACGTTTTATTTTATTCATTTTCATTGTTGGCGTTTGAAACAAAAGAAAAATAAAGAAAAGAGGGAAGAAGGCATAAGAAATACTACATTTTTTCTAATGTGGACACTAAAGCATTTTCAAAGCAGAATTTTAAAAAATTGCATGCAACAAAATTGCAACAATGGGCGGGGACTAATAGTGACGTACTTAGGCCCCTTTCAGATTAGGCAACTTTACTTGCGCAAGTCTTGTGTTTGTTGGTGTGAAAGGAAAGGTCGGCTTGAAGGGGGAAGAATTGCCGAGATTTGAGTACATACTTGCTTGTACTTGGCAATTATGTTTCTGCTGTCATTCTTGTCTTGGGATATTTATTTGTTTTTGAGATTGTCTTTTATTTCTTCTTCGGTGTGTTGTCTAATTTTGTGAAAATTTTATATTTGTTAATAAGGCCTCTGTGAATAAAAAGTTAAAAAATTATGAGAAAATGGAAGCGAAATGAAACGGAACAACTAATCAATTTAGTTGAACAAAATGAATGCATTTTTAATGTTCGTTCATTTTCATATTTATATTATATTATAATATTTTTTATTTATATTATTATATTTATATATTATTTTTTTCTTCAACTTCCATTGCATACACCAAATTTCAAATCACTTTTACAATTACAATGAATACATACATAAATGAAACAAAACGTCAACAAATTAAGAAAATTCGAGCATACGAAATTTAAACTTGCTCAACCAAGTTGCTAAAAGCAAGTTCAAAAGAAAATAAGTGAAAATGAAAATTATACTTGCGCAATTAAAGTTGCCCAATCTGAAAGGGGCTTTATATGCAACAGCAATGTATATGTAACAGTAACGTATAGGTAACTGTAATGTACATTCAACAGTAATGTACATTTAACAGTAATGTATATGTAGCAGTAATATTTACATATATTTAATATAAATAAAGCTAACCCTGTTCAAACATGATTTGACTCCAATGCAAATATGTATGTATGTACTAATTATTTATTTCATGTTTGTCCTAATTTATTTCAGCAACAAAAATAACAATTATATCACTATAGTAACGTACAAAGAAAAATGTCACCCTTTTTTAAATTAATTTTTAAGAATCATTGATAAAACTACAACTTGAAAATTGCAGGAACTTAGAATGTGCGTAACCGCAAAAACGTAATTAATTATTCATGATATACATACATAAGTATGTAAGTGCATTAGTACAAAAAACATAGATCTTTATAGAGTAATTATTATCATAAATTCCGCCGCTGGAGCCATGCCTTGTTTTCCAAAAAAAAATTTTATTTTTTTATTTTTTATTCCTAAAGCCGAACTCAGACTCCAAGTTTGCGCTTGTTCAGAAGGAGCATCAAATCAGTAACTTCTTTTATCATTCATTATTTGTTTAAGGTGCTGCAAAACAAATTGTAACTACCTGGAAATTTCCAATGTTTTAACCATTCTCCCCCAAAACTAGGTATTCACAGTAAAGGGGGTTATGAAACAATTTTTGTGGTTCAAAATTAACGAAATATTCATTATATTTAAAAAAAAACGATACAGAGTGAGCAGGCACCAGCAGCCTTTTAACCTGACTGCTTTTCAATTTCATGTTGATATCTACCATTTTCCCCAAATCAGAAACTAAAATATTACTTTAAAGGGACCACATATTATTTAGTGATTATGCTTAGGTTCAAAAGGCAGCTGTCGCTCAATTGCGTCCTTTGTGTTAAGTGATTTGTGATAATTCTTATTACTCCAAATATTTGCCCCATGGGCAAACTTATACAATTTACACACAAGCTTTACTAAATATTAATAGTTTACCGTTTTATTTATTGGGTTTATTCAAAACTTTTCGACAGTAATCAATAATTTCTTTGTCGTTTTGTGCCGCAGAGGTTTGAAGTAGTTCTGTAATGTGCAAAAATTTAAAGTTATCTACTGCTTCAGGTTTAAAATTGCGAAATGCTATGGCGGCACAATAGTTGGGGTATAACATGTGTTCTTCAAAGTAAAATTGTTTCATAGGCAAATCATTGTGCGTTAATGATGTGCCACACAAAGGCTGATTTGCCGTAAGATCTTCGCTGTTGTCTACTGCAAACACAATTCTTCGCAAGTCCACTGTAATGCCAACACCCAATTCTTTAACATAAGCTTCCTTCAAACACCAATGACGCATAAATGCTTTCAATTGCTGCTGCTCATTAATGCGAGGATGTTTTATAAATCTCCATTCGCTGTCAGCAAATTTCTTATCCATTATACGAAAAAATTCTTGCAAATCTCTACCACCCGAATATTCTAACTTCATGATATCACAGCCTATTCCAAAATCGTTAAAGTTTGCTTTTATATTGCTAGAGGCGCCAGCCAGTATTACATAATTACTTTGATGGGAAACATTAAAACAAAGATGTAGTGTACGCAAACTATCCGGCACTTCATCTTGCAGCCAATATGGTTTTCCTCTAGAATCTCTGGCAAATTTTATTTCTGCATAAGGCAAATCGGAACATTGGCTAACATATTTACGCATAAGCAAACGTCCAACCAATGATGATAGAAAATCGTTGATAAAATAAAATTTCATTAATCTATTTCTTTCCTCTGGCTGTACCAGAGCAACTGCTTGTGTTAATTCATTTAATGTGGGTGACCAAGTGCATAGGTCAAATGCCCATCTTGTTGTTTGTAATCTGTGGGTCATTTTTTTATTTTGTATTTTAAATCATTGAAAATACTTTTTATTGTATTGTAATTTAAATTTATTTGTTACTTTACTTTTAGGAATGTAGTACATATGTGTACAACTGTATGAATATTTCAGTTTGTAGTTAATGCTTGTCTAATAAGCAGAACTGTCAAACTTTTGGTAGAAATAAAGAGAATAAAAAAGTAAACAAAGAGATAAAATAGGAAAACGCAGTGGTACCAATATTTCAAATAAATACAAAAATAATTTTACGGTAAAAGTGTAGTAAAATAATTTCTGTTAATAAATGGGCCTTTTCACACAAGACTAATTGTGCTGTCATAAAATCGCAGTTTGTAGGCATTTTCGGGGAAGAGAGTGGTTTTTGGTTGGCACAATTTTTTCAACCAGCTTCAACCCCGCACAAGCAGAACAAAACTAACACATACACACTTATGAAACCAGGTTCTGCTAAAGAAACAAAGAAAATACAAACACACAAAGCTTTGTATACGTACACAATTTTATGTCAGCATAATTAGTCTAGTGTGAATACGAAAGAACAAAAGTGGTGCGGATTAAAAAATAGTCTTGTGTGAAAAGGCCCAATAAGTCATGTTATTGGAATTATTTTTATTAAACAAATCCAAAATGGTAAGATGTTTAAACATGTTGCGTTGCTTATACATACTTATATAAAATTTTAGGTTTATGAATGGTAACGTATATAACATACATTATATTGCGTGTGGTCAACAATTATATTCTATATGACATACACATACTTACATATGTATGTATGTATGCATATCGCACTTGATCAACAAGAGGGTATTAACTCAAAATTTTTAAAATATCACTTTTTTCAAGAAATCAGCTAACAACATCAATATCTATCTACTGTAAAAATTTCAACGTATTCCGTTTACTCTTTCATCTCGAAAACCACTTTTGAGACCATATTCATGATAATGTAGTGATTACCTTTATTTAAACAAAAAGGTATTATTTCGAGTTAATACAAAAGTTGAAATAGGTATGAATCGTATATTTTCATAAATAAGGTATTATTTTGATTTGAGCCTTTATTTATGTTAAAAATAATCAAACTGTTTTATTTATATTTGGTTGTATTTCGAGTTACTACCTTTTTGTTGAAAATTTTTTTTTTAAATTTTATTAAAATTTCAACAAAAGCGTCATAATTCAAAATAATACCAAAAAAAAAATCGATAAATTTCAAAAAAATGGTGTTAACTCAAAAAATAGATTTTTTTTGCAATGATTGGTAAAATTTAAAACAAAAACAATGTATATATATTTTCAAATGGAATTTGCTTCCTATGGTATATTTGAATTTTTAAATTCTGTTTAAATGTGGACACAAACATTTTTTTGACTCTACTGAAAATTCAAAAATTTTGAGTTAATACCCTCTTGTTGATCAAGTGCGATATATGTATGTATATATGTACATACATATGTATGTATGGATACATGTATGTATGAATGATTCTACATACATTGAACAAGCTATATACCTACATATGCACGATATCTGGAGCAAGTTAATGCAAGCTTATAATTTTCAGAAAAATACTTTTCCCTATTCTAAATGTAAATGTAAAGATACTAACTAAAATGTTCATAAGTACATACATACATACATACATATGTATTTATGTACATACATATGTACTTACATACATACATACTTATGTATGTACATATCGTGCAATAAATCGGAAACAACTCAACAAATTACAAATATTCAGGCGAAAATAAACTGTTGATGTATGTACATAAGTACAGCAAAGCAACGATATACATACATACATACATATTTATTTAACGATATTTAACTGGCTGAATTTAGATGTAATTTGTAATGTCGTTAGATATTTGTTACATGAACCGGTTTGAGAGCGAGTTCTGACTGTTTAGGATTTAGGTTGCAATATTTTTTGTTAATTTATTAATTTCATAATACGTATCTTCCTTTCAATCTTTAAAAAAATATATTTATAGGTAGAACTTTGGTGAAGGATTTCCAAATATACATATTAACTAAATAAAAACGAAAGTTCCTTGCAATGTCTACAAAAAAATTATTTATTGCTAAAACTTTAAGTCAAACTTTATCAAAGTATATGTATGTATGTATTTGAAGTAGAGTATGCAAGTATCAAAACCGAAAGCCGCTTAGTCGGATTTTGCTTTCCTGACAATAAACTGGTTTCAAATAATTTACATTGCCGAATAATTCGGAATGCCGGTTTATATGTATGTGTCGATTAGCCGATTTTTACGGAAAATAATTTTTGCGTTTTTCATAAAAACAAAAACTTAACACACATACATACATACATATATCGAGACTGGTTACATGTATTTACATTACTGCTTCCAAGAATATAATAGTGCATTTTTTAAACTTCGTAGGAAATATAGTTGAAAAATTTTGATTATAAATATGAATCACTTCTGCATGCAAGTCTAGGAAACTCTAATAGAAAATAATTTCTTACTTGCAAAATAATTTCAATAAATAAACAAGAAAACTTTATTCTTTCAATTAATAAGTGATAAGATTTCCTTAGAAGTTATCCGAATTCGCACTTGTTCGTGTTCTCAATTTCAAGATTTTAAAGACTTTTTGGAAGCTCTTTTTATTCGAAACCGGGTTAAAAAAAGCCATTTCTCGAATAGTTCGAAAGCCGGTCTTTTTTGTTAAGTCAGTTTTTCATACTCTAATCCCTAAGTTTAATTTTAAAATAAATTAAAGAAAACAACAATCAATTTAACCCACGCGAAAATTAAATTGACCCAAATGCAAATTAAATTAATAATTTTTTAAACGATCTATATTCATTAATTAAACTGTATGTACTAGTATTTAACTTAAACTCTTTAATTTATATTGGGATTAATTTAATTTGAGTTTGCGTTAGCGATGAATTTATTCCCTTTATTTACGTTTGGTTTTATTTAATTTTTGTTTAGGTTAAATCGATCTACGTATATTTCTATATATGCATGTACATACACTTAAAATAAAAATATAGGAGCACTTATATATTTATGTATGCGTATATATCATCTGCTAAGCGTTTTAACTAAATACGTTAAAATCTATTTAGATTATAAAAACTATTACGGCAATGCGAACTCAATAAACTAATAATTTATAACATCGAATCTCTACATATGCGTTAAAGAAAATAAATATACTTACCGTTTAAACGTGCATTTTCTGCGCCACGATCATTGAGTTGAGAAGTAGCCGTTAACACGGCCCTATCCATTAACGGTGTGTTGCATTCATAATCCGAAAAGTAGTCGCTGTAAGAATCTGTAATACCAAAGAAATTTTAAATAACGTGTTGATTATTATGGAAAGAAAATTTTTTTTTCCGAGAAAAAGGAAACGTAAATAATTTATATGTACATATGTATGTATGTTCGTACATATCAAATATATTTTATTTAATATATATATATTATATTGGCAAAATTCCATGCATGTATATTATTTATTAAAATGGTTTCTAAGGAAAACACTTTGGAAAATGAGTGAACAATTTGATTGTCATGTTTTAAATACGAGTACAAACATGAATTTATATCTGTATGTACTATATAGTTAACACAGATACCCCATAAGATAACGTATGATTTTGGCGTTTATGAAATTACGTTATATTCCATTTTTAACTTTATGAGGACGCGATCACAACATATCATATATCATACTAAGGGGTCAGTATTTCGTATTTTACCGCCTAATACCCATTATTTACAAGAGCAAGGGAACCCTCCAAAAACTATATGACTAAATACAAATATAGAAATTTGCAAAATATAGCCCTAATATGGGCGCTCTTGCAGAGTAGGGGCTAGTGTACTACACCAGGTTCAATTCCTGCTATAGACTCTACGTGTTTCTGCTTTCTGTCTTTTTTACTCTTCTGTACACTAAAGCAATCTATTGAAGCTAACTTAACCTTAATATAAAGCTAAATTCAATTTGATTGTTAACAGATTTAAAAATTGCTAAAGGGAAATATCAAGCTGCAGTCAAAAAATTAACAACGATCTTGAAATTGAAACGCAAATGATGGTGCAACATTTTTGATTTTAATTTTATTAGTAATCTTTTAATTTTAATTTTCGAAATCGATTTAGTTTTTAAATACAGAATTAATTAAATCTGTTAAGAAAAAAAAGAAAGAAATTATTTCGAACAAGGAATAATGGAGGCCCCATATAGTCAAAGTTCAACCGTACTTTAATAAAAAGTTAAATCTATTATATGTATATGATTTTTAAGTAGAGCATAAAAATAACCGTACGCTACTGTTACTCTCAGAAAATATGAAGTATTCGTGACTTTTGTAAACAAAAAATTAAATTTAGGACAAACATCCTTGAAAGTTTGAACTTTTAGCTTCGTTCTTTCAACAACATAAAACAATAACGAATAATTGAAAACTCATACATTACAAACACAAAATGTTTTTTCTTCCAAATACTTGTAATTAATTTGATTTAAATCTGGGGGCAAATTACGGCATTCGATATCGAACGAAATTTCAAACAAAATTTTCTTGAATTGTACTGAAATTTCGATCGATATCGAATGCCGTAATTTGCCCCCTGCTTGGTGTATTGCGGGGGGAAATGTTCGTATAGTGTGTTGCTAACATACAGCTTATATTGTGGGGTAGATTTTTAAATATATAGATAAATATAGATAAATGCAACAGAACGCCCTTTTCGAGAGTTCGTTTTCATATATAAGTAGATTTTAATTTTTTAAAACTATTTTTATTGAATCTTCAATGTAAAATGAAATAACAATAAGTATTCAACGGGAGCCACACTACTGAAATTCATAGCACCGCGTTGTATAAATTTTTTATGGACGCTTAATGGAATGGTTTCAGCAGCAATTGGTGGCAACTCGACTATAACTTAAGTGGTTAATGAAAAGGCTTCCAATTTCGGTCTCAGTTATGTCAGTAAATAAACTATTAGTGGTGTTATATCATGTTCTCGTAGGTATTGTTATATCGATTATTTTTTTATGTTCTAAAAGCTTTTCTTAGCTGTTTCATACATTAGTTCAGCACGGTTTTTAGTTAAAATGATTTATATCACTGCATTCTCTTCGTAGTATCTTTTTTTTAGCTAGAAGCCGTTCCACTTCTAAGTACTAAACTCGATTATACCTCACCTATCGATAGGTGGAAGCAGCATGCCGAGCAGGCCGTTTAATGTGTTTCTCAAACTTTGTAATAGAATCATCTACATCCGTGGGCGTTCTTAATAGCATGTTTTCCGTGCAACGGGCACTGATAAATTTTCTGTATTTTAGGCAGTTAATATTCGTAGTTGTCATCTTTAAATTGGCCGTGGGTAAGTAGTGGGTAAGTAGTGTAAAGGTAAATCGAAACAATCCTTGGACACGTTCTACACTACTCCGATAACAATAACATCAGGAATTTTGTTGATCGGTTAGCTGTCCACTCGAAATTAGATTTAAGCCCTTTTAAGAGATTGTATGAAAAAAACACTACTCTCCGGAATGATTAATCGTACATAAATATGTTAATATACAAACATATGTACATCTGTTTACATATACTACGTATCCGAATATGTATTGTTTTCAATGACCTAGGCTTATATCAATTTATTTGCTGTAGATTTTGAGTGGGTGCGTCATTGGACCATTGGCCTGAAATGGAAGATATGATCATGGATAATGGTTTCAGCAAGATGACCACCCGTTAGTTACGACACCTTATTAGGCTAGTTACCCACTGTTTGGCAACAATGACTCAGGATCTATATAGTAAACAAAAAGTTATAGTACATTCATGAATGTAAAGACACTCTGACAAGAAATAAACAAACAGATCGTCGCAGATCAAGTGCCTTCGACTCTCTGCTTAATGCAGCCTCTCTTTTTAAATTGACACTCTTTCATTTCAACTCTTAACTATCCAATCTTAGCAAATGTCAAAAAGTATAAATTCAATATTGACATCTCAATATTAATAAATGAACGACTCATACAGAGAGAACACGCCCAAAAAGTAATAAGCCTGGTTTATTATTTTATAGAAATAATTAAACTTACCAGCAATAGCATAAGATTGAAAAACTACTAGCAGCAAAATAACTACGAAATCATGCCACATATTTATAAATAGGTACTGCCAAATCCTTTAAAGTCCTTTTCAAAAGCCAAATAACACTTGCCAAATTGTATGTATATTTTCACAATAAACATTTACATATACGTGTATATATATCGAAATTTAAATGTTTAGTTCAACGTAAGTTAAAAGCAATAAAAATTATATATTTATTTTAGTAACAATATGCTGCCTTCATTTAAAACACATTGAATTTTTTATCGCCGGCGGAGCACCCACTTCTTCACAATGTTATTCTATGATAAATGCTTCAACCAATGAAAATATCGTGCTCTCTTTTAACATTTCTTACAACATTTTTTCATTAACTAATTTAATTCCAAAATATTTTAATTAATGGCAAAACAAATAGATATATGTAACTATTTTACACAACACACACGTCTGCTCGCCAAAGCATTCAAATTGGTTTTGTCAAAACGTTGAGGTTTTTAAGAGAACGAAACCAGATACCTTTGAAGAGAATTCCTTAATTGACATTTTGTTAAATTTATATGTTGGTAGCACTGTGATTTTTTTGGAGATGGCACTCTTCCTTTAGTAATGCTAAATTTATATACAAAATTAACCAAAAGTAACCATTTAAACATAAATAACAGTTTTACATAACACGTGTGTAATACATACACTATTACCTACCATATATACTACCAAACTGTATATTCAGCACTTTAACTAAAATTTTATTTGTAGTTTATTTGGTCAAACCCTAGTCCTATTCGATATAGTTAACATCTGACCATTTGTGCGCTTTCGTGACAACGTCGAACTCATTACAACCGGTTCACACACAGCAACTTTTGTGGCGCAACTTTTAATTCAGCAGTAAGAAAGATAGGGGAAGGTAGTACATACGTTCTCTATCCTTCTCATAATATAAACGTGTAGAGATTTCTCCTAACATCTGTCTCATATATGTTATGTACTAAATCAAGTACTCTTTCCGGTATATGATTTGCCGTTGCTGAATCAAATTCAATTGGTACTATGATGCCTGGCTCTGCTGGTAAAATTATTTTATATGTGTCGCCCCATGAAGTACAGCTGCTACCACTGTATCCCCTATACATGTGTTGTGTTTGTTTACAATTTTAAGAAATTAAAAAAATATACTGTTTATCCCAGAAAAATAAATTGTTAAGTAATGAACAGTTTAAATATTCCTACCGATTTTGGTCCAGATTCTGGTGGTCGCGTTAAGGGTCTTACTATTATAAAGCCAATCGTTTATGGTAATATTGCCCGTTCATTTGGTAAGAAACGTGAAGAAGACGGTCATACGCATCAGTGGAAAGTTTATGTAAAACCTTATAACAATGAGGATATGTCTGTATATGTTAAGAAAGTTCACTTCAAACTTCATGAAAGTTATGCAAACCCTAATCGAATTGTTACAAAACCACCTTACGAAATAACTGAAACCGGTTGGGGCGAATTTGAGGTGGTCATAAAAATTTACTTTCACGATCCCACAGAAAGGCCAGTCACATGTTATCATATATTAAAATTGTTCCAGTCGCCAATTGTTGATGGAGAATTGTCTACTACGACAATGGACCCCAAAAAAGGATTAGTCTCCGAGTCTTACGAGGAAATTGTTTTCCAAGAACCTACACAGTTGATGCAACATTTCCTAATGAACGTTCAGCCATTGACAAATGGCCCTTATAACCATGATACTGACTGTAAGCCAATACCAAAAGTTATATATTATTTGTTTTTGAAATGAATTTTTTTTTATCTATTGCAGTTGAAGGAAAGAAACAAAGAACTTTAGAAAATATTTTGGATGTTAAACAGAAAGTTAAAAGCGAAATTAATACCCTAAAGGATAAATTGAAACTAGCCCGAGAAACAATATCGAAATTCAAAACAGAATTGGCAAAAATCCAAAAAGCTCCAAACACATAATTTTTTTTTTTTATAAAAATAAATTTTATTTTGTTTGTGAATATTTTCTTAAAATCTTAACAATTTGATTTTACCAGATATCTTACTATTTATGAATTTTTTGCATTCACTAATGAACGAAATTCAAAAAACAATATAAAGTTTTAAAAATTAACTTTTCAAATTTGTTTGTTGCGGCCTTAGCCACATGGGAACTCATAAACTACGCGTGACTATCCATAAATTGTATGTCTGAAAGCAATAATAACGTATTTGGTAGAGGACGTGGTTGTGGAGATAACACAGTTATAGCTTGTCGGTCGATGTCAACACCAGTGCTGAAATTGTGTTAAAATTTTAAACTTCGATGAAAATGCCAACCAATTTTGTTATACTTACACGCACACAAATCCAGCAACGTTTGTACCTATTACATCCTCCTCCGTATTTTCAGCAAAACTCAAAGCTAAAATATGATGTAAAAGAGAATGTGATGGCGTTACAGCTACTAGCTTAGTTTTATTATCTTCAGCCTTTTAAAAATAAATCATAAAAGAAAATAATATAATAGTATTTAAGAGTGCTTGTATATGTATAATTTATACCTTCATCCCTATGGGCATACATGAATCAGGCAAAGGCGGTGCTCCTATCTTGTATAATTTCAAATCGGCAAACTTGACTTCTATCGAGAAAGGATAGAAGGGCGTCTTTGACCCATAAAAGTACTGTTTAATCCTTTGATCCCTACAGTCTGCTCGGAGTTCTTTGCTACGTTCAACGACACCTCCACTTTTTGGTAACAATACCACTTTAACAAATGAAGGCATATCTCGCAATAATTCATTGTAAAGTCGTTCTTGGTCCAAAACAAAAATTGCATTCACTTCAAAAGCCTGCGCGATATGAACTAAATTGGCATAACCGGATCCTTTAACCCAACCACACGTGTTTATAATAATACCAGAATGTTTAGCTATAGAAGATTTTCATTTAATATTGGAAATATTACTATAATTTTCGCAATGCAAGATAACCTACTTTTCTTATTTACATTCATCGATTCCAGTATTACATCGGCCATCTTACTTACGACAGTTTTATACAAAGTATTATTTCCTGAAGGCGTCTTGTACCCAAAGTGGTACACTAAAGGGGCTGTCTGGGTCAAACCATCTTCAATGTCGGCAGGCCGTTCCACCAAAATTGCACCCATTGTGCCAGGTATTGAAAGAGCCCCTTGTCCTATATCTGTGTCCACATAAAGCGGTCTTCTTCCTAAGCGAACGGCGTAATTTAGCAATATGCGACATAAGGTACTCTTTCCTACATCCATTGGACCCACAACCATGACAACAGGGCCACGCTCATCCTTTTCCTCCGCTTGCTCACGTAATTGCTCCAAGGCTGAATGGCAATTTAAGTACTGAACCATAGGTGTTTCCTTAGAAATGTAGCTAACATCAGTTTTTCCCGTAAGATGTAACACGCAACCATGATAGGTAAATATAGCTACTTTTGCTCCCACAATAAATTCATATTTTTTCTTTTTTACCATTTCTGTTCCAAACATTTCAGCAAATCCAGAAATAAGCTTAAAAAATAATTACATATGTATATCATTTAAATAAATTATTATTTTTTGCTATTGTCTATTTACAGTCACTTGAGCTTTCGCATCTTTGTCTTCAATTTCAAAACGTAGTTCGGAGTCGGCCTCCAATGTGTATTCCTTATAGTTTTTCTCTTCCTCAGACATATTTTTAAAATTATTTGAAAACTTATTTAGAACTGTTTTGCACAAAGCTGAATTTTTTAATAAATCCAAACATATATAAACACATCAGCCTCTGGAAAGAGCTGCCAGAGTTTTAAATTTCGTTTCATACATTTCTTTCTACACGGCAAATATTCGTGTAGACTTTTGAAGGTGATTTTTGTTTAAACAAAAATTCTGTTTGTCGAATTTATAACGCCAAGAACTTAAAAATGAGCCAATTTGAGCTGATTGAAAACTAACTAAATTATCTTATATTAAGCAGGGATCATCATAAAAAAGTTTTCCGCAACAAACATATAAGTATATGATTATTCTCTCTTGTTATGTACATTTATATTTTAATTATTAACTTCTAAATATTCTGGCATCTCTATTTCAAGGAGAAGTACTAAGTGAAGAAAGTATACGCCGAAACGAAAATTTCCATATAGCATTTTGCTTTGTGATAGCAAATTGCAAAATATTTTTGTTTCACATACACAACAGTTGTTTAAATTATTATCCGTAATTAAGTATAGAAAAATAACCATACCATTTTTTTAAAACTTTCAATTATGATCGGGATGATGTTTGTAATTTAGAAAGAACTGAAAAATGCTTAAAAAAATCGAATAGAGAAAACCTAAGAGAAGGAAGTGAATAAGAGGCAGAATAAGGAACTGCTAGTCGTGGTGTTAAGTCAATGTGAAAAAAGGATACTTGTTTGGAAAAAATTTGAAATAGAAAAGAAAACAATTCCAATTATTTTGAGCCATTAAGAAATATTGGCAAATATTAAAGAAGCCCGGAAAGAAGGCAGCAACGGCGTCATGTGGGACTCATCAATGTTCCTCAGCACTTTGACGCCTAAGTTTTATGTGGCATTGACAGGAACATCCAGTTTAATATCAGGACTTATATTAATTTTTGAGTGGTGGTATTTTCGTAAATACGGAACTTCATTTATAGGTAAGTGTGGAACCATATATGTATTCATCAGATCGTTAAAGAAGGTAAACGCCAAATATTTTTTGTTAAAGTTTTCTTATGGATTAATTCGCGAAGGGAACTGTGTGCGATATCATTAGTATTCGTAAAAAAGTTAACGGCCATATTGCATTAATGCTACAAATTCAGGTACCCTTTTACTCCATTCTGAATGAAATGGTCTCAATAAGGTTACAATATTTTGTGTATAGCTTCCACACAGGTTTTTAAGGTGGTGATGGAGTGAATAATTAAACTTATGAAAATTCCGACTAATCATCCACTTTTCTTTTGAAATTTTAAGATAATACTTGCTTCTAGTTTTTTTACCGTTTTATTTTAATTAATGAACTTAAAAAACAAATATCCTGAACATGGTACTCGATGAGTACCGAAATATCAATAAAAATTTAAATATAATTTAAAAGACCTTAAGCTTAAAAAATAAATTAAATTTGATAATATTTGCTGTTAATCAGTTTTTCAAAAAGGGCAATTCTATTTGCTAAAGAATGTATTAAAGTCGAATGAAGCAAATTATCCCCACAATTCATCAAAAGCCAAAAGAAACGGAAAACATCGCTTCAAAACAATTTTTTAAATAAATATCAAAAAATGTCTCGGGACACGTACATACGTAAGTTTATCTGTTTCACAGTATACGGATTGTAAAAGAAAACGAATAAAATTACAGTCCAACCTCGCTTAGCGCAACTAATAGAAACTTGGGCAGTATTTTTAAAATAAGAAAGAACATGTCAAATGTTCTGAAAAAATAGTACATTTTTTGCCCTTTTAAAGTTAAATAAGGGAATTTACTGTTCTTCAATAAGCGCAAACTTATGAATAAAGAGCATGCGATTTATATAAACATGTTGCATTTTTTCCGAAACGGAAACGCGAAAACATAGTTGGAAACCACTGATAATGGAAAAAATTAGAACATGCAATGCGCTTGAAATCGTTCCCAAGCTCTTAGAAAGAACTCTAGTTTTGTGGTGTTTGCAATGCCGGCAGTCTAATGACATTCTCTTTTCCAAAAAAAAATTTAAAATTTTGTTGATAAATTATTAAAAAAATTACTTATCGCCGTAATTTAAAAATTTTAACTACCTTATAGGACTACGCAGTCCTCATAATAAGTTTTCTGTTATTAAAGAACACTAAATTGTAAACTTTTTTTAGAAAAGAAAGCGCTGTAATAACAACGGCTACTATGTTTTTCATTTCAATGAAGACTTGTTTATGTGTTAATTTGTATTTAACACTTTTTAACTTAATTAAACTGAAAACTCATCAAATGCGAAACCTCTGTAGAACGTAAAAAATTGCCGGTCCCTTGCTATTACGGATTTTCGGAAGTCTACTTAATAATTAAAAAAAATCCGTTTATTTTTTGGTGTAATTATATATTTTAACCAATTTGATTTATACGTACAAAAAACCTCTTTCGATTAAAATGGCAATAACTACAATTAACGCCACAAGTAGTAACCACGCCATAATAAAGCCTGTTTGGACTCCGCTTAGAAAGTCAATTGGGTAAAAAATTAGCAAATTTTATACAAAAGCTAAGGAATTATAATTATAAAATTTACGGTTTGTCTCAGGATCAATAAAATAATTTTCATGAAATACACTTATGAGCATTTACATACAACATACGTATGTGGCTGAGGGTGTTCTCAATTCCCCATGAAACTAGTCCGTGCGAAATCGCTATAACATTGTTGTTGCAAATAAATCGACATTTATCGCCAAAAAAAAAACAAACAGCTTATGAGATATAAGATTTTCATTATTGCAAGACAAGTCTTTAATTTACGATCGATAAAATTAAATTTGAAAATTTCTGATGTTAAATTCCAGTTGACAAATTTACAACAAAATTGATTTTACATTAGTTCTGTAACTTGCAAAAGCAAAGGCACATATTACAAATATGTACTTCTACTTCTTTTTGGCGGTTAAGGCTAGACATGTTTATAGCAACAATATGCATTGATAACTACGAGTGAATTAACTTCACGTAGAGTGCACAATTATTATCCTCCAAGAATATAATGTAGGTTTATGCGAAAAACGATCATGGTGTTATAGAACACGAAGGATGAAGGGTACATGTAGCAATACATATGTATGTACCTACATACACATTTATATGAGAAAAGGACTACATTTAAAACTTTTCGTAGCGTAATTTGTAAGAATCATTAGGTCTTAATGCTAAAAGTGAACAAGTTTGGAAATCGATTTGAACTCAATGTTCAACATATTGAAATTTTAGTCGATCAGAAATTTTTTTTATTTCTTCAGTGGTAATACTTATTTGAGAATTTTTTTTATTGTCAGAATACATACACATTTGTATGTATGTATATGCTGAGGGCGCAACATATTTTTACATAGTAAAGCATACCGATTCCACACACACTAGTTTTAGATATTTGTATGTTTGGAAATGTAATGATTAATCTATGTACATATATACAAATATTTACAGAACAAGTCTCCGTTAATCACATTAGTCCTTGGCTAGGGGGAGGCGATCCATCAAACGAATCAAATACTAACGCAGGTGTTAGTAGCATTAGCAGTGGCTTAACGAATAGTAACGGGACGACAGGCATCGGTGTGGGTCCAGCAAGTGGTCAACAAATGCCCGAATGCAAGGTGTGGCGTAACCCGTTAAATCTTTTTCGTGGTGCCGAATATCAACGTTTCTTTTGGGCCACGAGTAAAGAGCCATTGACATATTATGACATGAATCTTTCGGCCCAAGATCATCAGACATTTTTTACGTGTGAAGGTGATGCGCGAAAAGAGGAATATGAGATCATGCAAACGGCGTGGCGAGAACGCAATCCTGTGCAACGCATAAAATCCGCACATAGTGCAATTGAAATAAATCCAGAATGTGCGCCTGCATATATTTTATTAGCCGAAGAAGAGGCTACAACCATTTTAGAGGCTGAACGTATACTGCGTACAGCTTTAAAAGTTGCCGAGCAAAACTACCGTAAATCGCAACTAACACAACATCAAGGACCAATAGCTGAGGGTCTGCATCGGCGAGATACAAATGTTCTTATTTACATAAGACGCCGTTTGGCGATGTGCGCACGGAAATTGGGAAAATTAAAAGAGGCCGCTAAAATGTTTCGCGATCTTACAAAGGAAATTCCTTCAATAATGAATGTTTTAAATATTCATGAGAATCTCATTGAAACTTTGTTAGAGATGCAAGCGTATGCCGACTGCCAGGCAGTTTTAGCAAAATACGATGACATTTCCTTGCCCAAATCAGCAACAATATGCTATACTGCGGCATTGCTGAAAGCAAGAGCAGTGGCAGACAAATTTTCACCAGATATCGCATCCAAAAGAGGCTTAAGTCCGGCAGAGATGTGCGCTGTTGAAGCTATACACCGAGCCGTTGAGTTCAATCCTCATGTGCCGAAATATCTTCTTGAAACAAAACCTTTAATCCTGCCACCTGAACACATACTAAAAAGAGGAGATTCAGAAGCTCTGGCATATGCATTCTTTCATTTAAAACATTGGAAGAATATCGAAGGCGCTTTAAATTTGCTACATTGTACTTGGGAGGGAACATTTCGCATGTTGCCTTATCCATTGGAACGTGGGCATCTTTTTTACCCCTACCCTACATGTACAGAATGCGCTGATCGTGAGTTATTGCCAGCATTTCATGAAGTGTCCGTTTATCCCAAGAAGGAGCTACCATTCTTTATACTATTTACGGCGGGCTTATGTTCTTTTACAGCGCTATTGGCATTGTTAACACATCAGTATCCTGAACCGATGGGTTTGTTGGCACAAACTGTACTTACCTGGATATCATATCCTTTTCAATTGCTCAAAGAACGCATTGAAGCATTTTGGCCTTGCAATCTATTGCAACATTTGTCAAGAGTTTAAATATTCTAAGTAAAACACCACCACCACCTTCGGCGGCGACGACGATTATATAACACACGTTAATACTCTCTCGCACAATTATCTTTGATGATAGAACTTTTATAACTTGGTTATTTTCAGCCATTAATACCTATTGGTAAACAAAGTAAAGTTTTTTTAGATAAACCTATTATTTTTCTAATTACTAAAATAACTTCTCCCAAGTTCTCACAACATTTTCCTCATTTATACACATTTACATCAAAAATAAAACATTTTATTTATCGTATGTTTGTTTGAAATATGTATGTTTTAATTAAATTGAATCTGCGTAATATTTCTATATTAAATTAATTTAAAAAAATAATGATAATACTGTATTAAACACAAAATATTCTCAAATATATATGTAAATCCTAGCAAAACTTAAGCAGAAAATGGACAGTCGTTTTATTTGGTGTTGGAAAACCAGTTGCTTTTTAAGTGCAATTCCAGTGCAAGGAAAATCATTCGCTTCTGAGTAAGATAGATGTATTAGCATCGATTCGGAGTATTTAAAAAAAAACCCCGTCTTATTGATTTTGGCAAATTTATATTTCGATAATTTGTATTAAATTAAATAAAAACGTTTCACGCTGTCTTTACTCTAGTGCAAAATATTGCAGTTGAAGACGAAAATCGGCAATAGAATTAGGACGAATATATTAACTTAGAGCACTTTACTTCGCTTAAAAGAAAGCCCTCTTAAACGAAACACATTTTGTTTCTAAAAGTGCAAGATTGTATAAATGAAACAAAAATTCGTAAAAACAAAATTTCAATCGTATTGCATGCAACCAATAAAATCCTAGTTCACAACATAATAATTTAAAAACGGAATACATCTGTTTTATTTTCAGTATGTATAACATTTTCTACTTTCAATTCATTCAAAAGAAAATCCGTTAAACGCTTATTAAAGAAGTGCTGAAAATTTCTATTTTCTTATATTTGAATTCGACTTTATCATTATATATGAGATCCGCATTTAACATAATCTTGACCACCATCAGCTTCATTGCTGCAATTAAGAACATTTTAACTTACTATTGCAACATAGTACTCAACCTTCAATACAGATACCTTCAATCTGCTTCTTATATAAAAATATGATTTTTTAGCTGACTTCCTAAACGTCTGTTTACAATCCCCTTATTCTATTTGTCGTTGTCGACGTCACACGAGTCAACACCAATATTTCGGCAACTGTAGGATCGTTGTCGACAACAGTTATACTTATATTACATATTTATAAGCTATTACTATTGTCAAGGCTTAAAAAGTGGCAAGTGGCCATCTATAACACTCAGTAATTGTCTACATCGAGCACAGAATTTTTTTTAATGTCGACTTAATAATGTGACGACTATGGCGACAATTGGAATAAGGGAGAAAATGTCTATACAGTATTAATGTGCAATGTTGATAGATTTCTTAGTTAATTTTATAAAAAGAATTCTGAGGGAAGAATGATAAATGAAAAATTAAAATCTGCTTCAGATATAATATTCAAAACAATCGAACATTTTTCCACAAAAAAAAATAAATAAATATAAAAAAACGAAATAGTCCAGTAAAAGCCACCAACGCAACAACATATGACCAGAGCAACTAACAATTCCTGAAACGCACAATTACAGATTGTTACGCGTATCGTTCCTTTTATGCAACAACGATGAGAAAGTATATCTCTATCCTCTTTATATGTAGGCAAAAATCAGAATCATATCTTAAGCTTTGGTGAAGCTATACCAAAAAGTGCCAATTAAGCTTTAATAGTAGTAATACGAGATATCTGAACAGACTTAGTTATTCCACTCGAATTTGGTAGCCACCCTTGATTTAAAAAAAAAAAAAAACTATTATTTGCGTATACATAAATTTTATTTTTATTTGGAAAATCCTTATTGTGTTTGTTTTGTATTGCTTTTATTTGTGCTTAATCATAGTTATTCTTATTTCAATAAAAAAAATATGTGCTTAGTGATTCTTGTAAAATAGTTTGCATATAAATGTAAAAAAACCAAACATAAAAATATAAAATAGATAATATTTTTTGAGCATAAGTGAACAAAATAGTATTTTTGTTAATTGAATTATTTTATTGAGTTTGAGGTCATCTTTTTTATAAAAAACTACATATGTATTTATTTTTTGATTTTTCAATATTTCAATACCTCAAACTCAATAAAATAATTCAATTAATTTAAAATAAAAAATGTCGAATAATATCATCAAATTTATAGTACTTCTTTAATAAAATATATGTATATGTATGTATATAATGTATAGAGCAAACATATTTAGTTCATTTATACTTCGAAACCAGTCAGACAGACCCCCATCGAAATATAAAAATATTTTTTTTAATTATAATTTGAGAACTCAATTTTAATCTACATTATGCTCTAAATTTCAAATGCCCAAAGCATCCCAAGCATCGAAGGCACTTTTATTTGAGTAAAATAGCACCAATTAGATGTATGTATAAAATGTCATGATTAAATTTGTGCATAAAATTAGTATTAGTAAAAGAAAGTAGGTAAACTATCTTAAGGCACCGTTTCTTCCGTTTCGACCATTTTTGTACGGAATAATGTCGTTTACAATGTGCATATATAAAATGTGCCATTGCAATGTTCACATTTTTTTAATAATTCAATAGGATTGTTAGAATTTAATGTTAGAAAATACTTTTTAATAGCTTTTATGATTTCTGCACCTTTTTGTGATATATATTTATAACTAAAATCGCGATAATGTTCCAAAACTTGTTTTATTATGCGAAATAGCACAGACTCTGTTGGTATAAATATTCCCAATATTTCATGAATTTCTTCAAGAACGTTATCTATAAATTGTTGAGCCAGATTCATCAGATATTTAAATGTATCCTCTGGTAAATTTGCGGCCATAGATGAAATGACATCCTCAAATTTATAACCATCTGCAATATTTCCCAAAAAGTTCTTTCCATACTGTTTAAGGAAAATAATAACACCATTTGGCAATGTAATTAGAAGATTTTCAAAGATTGGGTTTAGATTTTTTTTATCTTTAAATGGATCAATATCAATATGATTAATATCGAATTTTTCTTCATTATTTCCAGTTGAATACAAAAGCCTTTCAACTTTCGGTGTGCTTGCTGGGAGAGAGTCACTAGTTTGCGTAGGTGGAATAGGACGTGAAATTTGTTCCAATACGTTCGGTCCCTTTTGATGTTGCACACTTTGTCTAAGAACACCTGTATCTACCGGCAGTTCATTATTCAAAACAATATTCTTACCAGATTCGCCGAAAGCTGGCCGGACATTACGTTGATTTAATTGTTTGTTAATTTTAAATAAATCGTTTAAATATTGCCGATCTGGAATTTCATTAACGCCACGAATAATATCCATTTTGCCTTGCGTGTGTCCACGGATTTTTTTTTTTTTTTTTTTTTTTTTTTTCACGCTAATATATGTTTATTGTATCTTCAAATAATTGAACTAACAATAAGTGTTCAAATCTTAAATATATAAATAATTATTAGGCCCAACCAGTGTCGGACATAAACTTAGTGATAATAATTAATAATACATAAAATTCATGTTACGCACAAAAAATATTTTCAAAGAATTTCATCTGGAGAGTTGCGTATTAATGCCGTAGTGTCCACGGATACGCATAGTTTCTTTTGAAATTTTGTCGAACATTTTTCTGTAAGAAAAAATTGTTTTAAAATTTTTGTTTGAAAAATCGAAAAGGTTTTTATGATTTTCCGGTGAGTTCTTTATAATAATTAAGAAAAAGTGTTAATTTCTACAAACTAGAATGTGCATTTAGACATAAACAAGATTTCATTGCTCCACATTTGTATTTGTTTACCTTTGACGATTACTTAGAGTGTCACGATAGGACCTAATGGAATTGGTTCGAGCATCGTTTGCTATTTGTGAAGCTAATTGGAAATTATAGACCGAATGTGTAAATAGGACCAAAGACGCTGACAATTGTAGGACATCTAACGAAGATATTGTGTCACCATCATTATATTTCTAAAAAAACAATACAAATATTACAAATACATAAGAGTATATAGTATTATACTTTAATTTCACTTACAAATATCATATCCAAAACCCCATTTGCCACGCCACTGCCAGAAAGCACAATTGATGATATATTAATGCCATTGACCAAAACTTCTATGCCCTATAATTAAAAATTTCATAGTTAAAATTTAATAGTACAACAAAAACAATAATATGAGGTGTATACCGCAGTAGCTTTACCAGCTGCTGCCATTGATGTCATTACGCGTGTGGCACCGGCAGCAGCTATTCCAACGGCACCACCAATTACACCTAGATAATTTGCTATGGCTTGACTGTTGCTTATACTAATAGTTTGCGCGTGGCTTTTGCGATCGGTCAGATTCAAAGCTGATGTTACAGAAGTAAATGCCCCGACACCAATACCAATCAAGGCAGCAGCTGCCATAACTGGAGCAGCTACAGGTATTGCCAAAGCTGTTATTGGTACGCAAGCCGCTGCAATACCCAACGCTGCCGAACTAGTTTGAGCTATGTTCATAGCTTTTGCACCAGCTGTACCGCTAGGTGTACAATAAATATCCAAGATAACTTCATTGTTTCTATTAAATTGATAAACGCCCTTGCGTGGAGCCACCATTGTTCCAGGAGGTAAAACATTCTCATTTATAAATGATTTCCAATTTTGGTAAACTCTTCCCGTTTCATCAACATAAACCATGCAGCAATTGCTACTATCGGAACGATCTGATAAGCAATAATTTTTATAACATATTTTGCATGTGTGAACATAATTATTAAATTGTACATAAGTATATGCACGCACATAAGTATGTCGAAAGTTAGACGTTAAAAAAAATATTTTTAGAAAATACCAAAAGTTTCTTGATAGATTTTTCGGTAATAAATGAAACCAATTTTTTTAAAAAAAAATCACAAACAATAAAAATGTTCGAAAATAAAGAGAAATCTTAAACCAAAAATTTTTTATATAAAAAAACCAATTTAACGTTCTTTTTTTTAGTTTTAACCTCTTAGGACTAGTTTTTATGATAAAGATGAAATACAAGAAAAAAATTTTCCTCAATAACCTCTTTATATGAGAAATTAGAATATTGTCTGAAGCTAAACCGAGGCTATATCAAACAATTTCGATGTGGAAGCAAAAACTTCAATCGCATTCTGCAATGCGTCTATGTTGCATTTAGGGAGCGATATGTATGAATAGTTTATGTATATTATGTATAACATACTTACTCTGGTCCCAAACGTTTTGAAAAATTGTATTTCTAAGTTCATTAATTGCATTTTGCCCTTTTTCTTGATCAGGTATGAGCTGTTTAATTTTAGTCTCCATAATTCCAGAGTCATTTGCAGGTAATCTTAAAGAAAAACATATTGCATTAATATTTCTATAGTTTAATATATATGAACGTACATAAGTATATCGGTAAGTTTAAATCAAAATAAATTCACGAGATAATTGACTGGCTTAACGTGAATAAACCTAAACTAAATGAAAACAAAACGAAAATAATGGAAATAAATATGGACTGCAACAATATTTTTAAAATCTACAATCAAGTGCTGTACAACGAATCAAATGGAACGACTGCAGAAATTGCAAAGTAGGGCAATGACAACAATATTGGGATGCAATAGAAATATGTACATCTATTCGATTCATGTTGGAATCTTTGAAATGGCTCAACATAGAACAAAAGCTAAAAATGAACACCATCAGTTTCATACATAAAATAAAAAGAGCAGAAGCACCCGAGTACTTAAGCGAAGAACTGAACTATATGGGAGATTTACAACCGTATCAGCTAAGGAATTCGAACTATTTAATTAATGCAACGATCACTTTTCTATAAAGGATTGCAACTATACAACTCTATGCCAAATTATATGAAAAATGAAGATAATTTTAAATTATTAAAAAAAACAGTATCTATTAATTTTGTTAAATTTTATTCCTAACTGAAGAAAATACATATTTTTAATAGTTAGTTAATATAATGGTTTTAGTCTATGGGTAAAAAAAATCCTTACAGACTGAAAATTACTACAAGCCATTATAGAGCAATTAGAGTAAATTAACAATTATGTAAAATAGCTCAAGTCAAAAGACAACTAAACTTAGCAGTTGATAAATAAAGATGCTGATAGCTAACAATATCCTTAATGTATAAACAATGGGGCGAAGTACGCTACCCTGGGGTACATCAGATGTTTGCAAATATAGTAATGATTGCCCCTTACTTCCAACCTATGTAAGTACATATGTATGTACATACTAGAGAGCTGCACAAGCATACGAAAAATGTCTTACAAGCAATTTCGTTAAATTTCAAATAGTGTGTGCTTATTACTCTCTCATTTCAAAACATATACTTCCAAAGATATGTGTTTTGCTTAACAGTAAAAACATTGAAAAATAGAACAAAACCGAAGTAGAACAATGTTGGAACAAAATAAAGCCGAACAGAACAAAGGTTCTATAGAACATTAAAACTGAAGTAGAACATTCAAAACATGCTTGAATGTTTTGATAGTAGACCTAGACCAAAACAAACTCACACATTAAGAAACATTTGCGTTCTGTTGTAAATAAGAAAACGCTTTAAAGAGGTGTTAGTTACAATGAAATAATATACATACATACATACATATCTATGTACATATTTACATACATATGTATGTAAATTGTATGAGAACTACATATAACTTCTTTTAGTTTTTTTATATTATTTTTTCTTGAATGTGTTGTGAACGAAAAGAAAAACATGTGCGCACACAAGTTTTTTAACACGCATCATCTACATACTTGTGTGTATGTGTGTGTATGGTTTAAGGCCCAACTATAATGTGCTTAACCAAACTTAAGCTAGTGTCAAAATTCAACGAAAAGCATGTCAAATGCTTAAGTAAATTACTGAAGACTTTTAGGTGGCTATATTGTACTTATTGAGCTTAAAAACTTTTTACACTTAGTTGCAAACATTTGTACTTTTGGAAAACTATTTTCGTTTTTATTTCTTTAAAATGTAATATTTTTGACGAAATCTCATTTAATTTGTAAAAGTTATAAATATATTACCATAAGCAAGTAAATCCATGTTTATCTTTTATTTATTTATAAAGTAAACGAAAACTAAAATAAAAAAGTACAAAAAAAAGCAACAGTGGTTGCATCTTTTAATTGTAAACAATTATTTATTTTATTATTGGAAAATTATTATTTATTTATTTATTGGGAAATTTTTAAAAATGGATAGAAAACTGAAATTGTTGAAGACAGTGAAGTTAATGAATTGTACATTTGATGGAATATGTATATATGTGTGTATATATGTGTTGTATATATATGTGTTGAAATAAGAGAGACGATGAAGAAAAGAAAACGCTCCTGCTCAGTACGGGAAATAAATAGAGACAGAAAGAAGAATGGGTTCTTGATGAGTCATTTGCTTAGACTGTGTTCAGACACATCATGTCTTATTGACATGATTGCTATTTTATAGGCGAGATCGACGAGGGGAAAAGAAACGAGTACGCATGTTTACGTACTCTGTCAGTACGTTTTGCTTTCTCATTCGTAATGTAAAAAATGCTCAAACAACGTTTTTTATGTACACATACACAAAAACAACTCGTCAACAAGACATGACTTGTGTGAACGCCAAAGAAAGTTCAAAGAAGAAAATGGAAGAATCATGTCAATAAGACATGATGTGTCTGAACACAGTCTTAAGCAAGAGCGAAATTGAACGCACTTTCCTTAAGCAAATGACACTTGACGAAACTTGACGAAAAGTTACTTAAGTACATTATAGTTGTATACATTTGATTGTGTGTATTCGCACATTTGCTTAAGTTGCATTAAGCACATTATAGTTAGGCCTTTAATGTGTTGTTTTACCATCTCAGTAATTCTTTCAGTAGCCTGAGTAGGAAATGTTCTATTGTACTTGGTGTTTCTGCTATGATTTACCGTATTTTTATTTCATTGTCGGTATTTGTTTGGATATTCTAGTTGTTCTGAAAACACAAGCACTAACAAGCACTGTAGAGAATAACTTTTCAAATGCTGCTTGGTTTGTTTTGGTCAGATTCATGTTTTGTTATTTTTGTGTTGTTATTTATGCTTACACTGAAATACTGTGTTTGGAAGTAGTGTACAATAGAACACAGAACTTTTAGAATATTTTGTGCAGCTCTCTAGTACATACATATGTACATAACCAAGAGCATGGAATGAGTTTGACAAGTTTTATAAAAATCTGTAGAAATTACTTTCACTTAATAGTTAAGAGCATCTAAGCAAAAATCACTGAAGAGTTACGATTCGTTATCGGAAACCTATCGGAAGCGAAATCATGCTGGAGAGAAATCCCCTGCTCAATTTGGATGAACAAAGCACGTAAATATGTATCTAACCACTCTCAGTTGCTAGTCATATTATTATACATATGTACTTTCCACAGCTTTTAAAGGGCTGTAAAGTATGTGTGTTCCACATAAGTACTTACATACATACATATGTACATACATATATATGTATGTACTTACATTTATTACAAGCAAAATAGTTAACTACATAACTTACAAGTCCCATATAATTTCACTTGCGAAACCGCAATTTTTGGCCAATTCCTGTTGAGCCTCTCGCACTGTTTTCTTGCGATTTTCCATTGTTTCTAGTTTTTCTCTGTCGTCTTCCGTTCAGTGTCGTTGCTGCAAAAGGTATTCTGTGCTGCAAAAAGCACAAGCGTATTAATTCCGTATTAAATGCAATGAAATCAAATTTTAAGAGGAAAATCCCGAATTTATAATATGCAAATTGTTGTTATTACTTACTCATTGTCCACACTTGCAATTTAGTTGCAGCAATTCTTGGAGCGGTAACTCCTCGTCTACATTAGCAATTTTGTTGCATGTAATTCTGCTGCAGAATTGCTTTAGTGTCCAGATTAGAAAAAAATCTAGTATTGCAATTTTTGTATAAAACGTATATAAAACGCCAATACAACAACACCAAACATCAAGTTGAATAGTGAGAATTTCAAAGTAAAAGAGAATTGCAGAGAACATGAAACTCTGTACCCCTCCCCAAGCTTTTTACCGCTCTCACCTAAAACAAGAACTGCTGTAACAAAATTGCAAATGTGGACAGGGTGTAATATTACGTTTCCATTATTATATGAGGAAATAATTTCGAAGTTTTTCCATTATGTTGTAAGTGATTTCGTGTACGAATTTTCGATATCAATTTGACGTTTGTGTTGCTCATTTGTTTTTTTAACATAAAAGAAACATAAATTTTGTTCAATAGATATAAGTATGAAATAGCATAACAAACAAAATTTTATCAAAATGGAATATAACATTGAGCTTTAATTAATTATATTCAACATTCATATTCATTTTTGTTTTTTTCGTATTTAAATGTCACTTTTTCGGTTGTGAAAGTCACAAATAATGGATGACACAGAGTTTAATTTGTATTAAAAACAGCCGCGATGTGTTGCTCAGACAAATTTCGACATAATTTGGAACAGATGAAGCCATTTGAAATAAATTGGTCATATAAAAATTATATGTATGCGAAATCATGTCGCAAATTATTTTTGTACATATCAATGGACCTGTATACATATATAGGGTTTCGGTATATATGTACATATATACACACAAGTATTGCATATATGAAGAATATGTTCAAATGTTCCCTATATTTCCACTATGACGAACAAAATTCTGTTTTGCCGAGCGCTTGCTTGATTTTTTCACCGCTCCAAAGTTCGTATTGAAAATGGGCTCTAGAGATGTTGTGCAGTTGAAAGGCGACTCCATTCCAGGTAATATCACTAGTATCTCTTTCTTTACTCATTGTCAACAACAGCAGACAAAGGAAAAGCAAAAAAATAAATAAATAATAATGCAATCATATAAGCAAATAAATGATATATAGATTTTGACATTCAACAAAGAAAAAATAAAGAATAATTAATAATCAGCTGCGCTGGTAATCACACCTGTTATGAAAAAGACTTAATTCCATTGTGGGTAGTTGGAAAATAATTGGCTTGAAATACTGAGTTCACAATTACCAAATACTTTTGTTAGCTCTAGTTCATTTATTAATGTTTATTTGTTGTGTTGGAGACTAGCTTTGGTTAAGAATTTCGAAAGAGGAACACTAGCTGAAGCCATAATTAAAACTTTCATTAAATAAAACATCTATTAAAATATAGATTAACGAGCTCACTATAGAAATGTAAGTATACATATAAATAGTTAAATGGCTGTAGAACTTATAATAAATTTAATATTTTTAGATATTCGATTAATGCAACGCCACACCCTATCAAAGTCAAGCTTATAAATTTGGGAGTGTCTTTAAATAAGCGTCAACATTTTGAATTGAAAATTTTAAAACAGCGATACCCATATTTGGATAATTAAAAATATATTTTTAGAACTCCAAAATAGCAATTGAGATAATTCCGAAAGCCTTTATTAAAAATCAAAACGAGTTATGTTACATCGTGTGGTGACAAATATTCAAAAATTTGCTCCATGCTGTTTATTTTTTTCTTTTTCTGAAGTATAAGTTGTTTCAACTACTTCAAGTTTTGCCGAACACGGACTATTTAAAAAAAAAGTCTCCTGGCATTCTAATATTAGACTATGTCAACACTCGACGAACGTACTGCTTATACAAAGAATCCGTATTTCACTGGTCATATTTATGGGAATTTTTCACCATTTTATGTAACAATTGCTGTTTGTACTGTAGTTCTTGGTTCTATAATAATTTTGAATATAATCTTTGGCTGCTGTTCGAAACATCGCCAGTATTGGCTAGATAGACACACTGGTAATCGCTGGTTGGTATCAATTTGGTCGGTAACGCCTCATAAACAACCTCCTTTGGATTTAACTGAACTGAAGGACGCTAAATATTTCCAAAGTCTACAGGTAATTAACATACATACAATATATCATTCCAAAAATTATTTAATATTTTATAGTAATCTCCCAGTTGTCGAAATTACACCAATTTTTTATGCTTGTTCGGTATACCGTACATACTTATGTATATGTATGTATGCATGTATGTTGTGTATGCATTTTATACACACATATGTACATATTTCTGTTAGCAATTTGAAATGCTTATAACTCTTATGATACTGAACCAGTTTTAATAAAACACATTGTTCAGACCTCCAAAGAAATACATTTCGATTCATATATTTGCGGTACAAGTCAACATCTTACTTCGAGCATAAAAGACTTCTTTATGTATTAGTATAAGAATTGTAGGAAACGCACATACTATTTGTTAAGTAGAACACGATCCTAAAGTAGCAAGTAGTCTCATTTGTTGCATATTTGTTTCTACAAATACCGATTTTTGAATCAGCTTTATGGGAATCAGCTAACTACGGATGAGAAATAAGGATATCTACAAATAAGGGGGAAAAAAATAAAAAAAAAATAGTCAAACCATTTTAAATTAATTATTCTTATTACCATGTACATATTTCTTCTTAATTCAAAATCTGTTATTGAGAAATGCCAGTTAATTTCAAATTGATGAAAATGTTTGGCGATATATACATATTTCATGTTGGTTGTTACATATTACATGTGGATATGTTCGATGAAAATTAAAAAAAATACATCAATATTCATAAATACATTTGTACGAGTATATGCGTAATGAAATTTAATGAATTAAACACACGTTTTATATCACTTGATGTAAAGAAATTAACTTATTTATGCGCCTAAAAAATGGAATAGTTAATGGATAAAAATTTTGTTTAAATGGCTATTAAAGCGGGTATTAATAGCTAAAGGTCTGTTCGTCAAGAAATTCGGTGAACCTGGGATCTCAAACAATAAGTAGAACTTCTAAAACCCTCTTAGTTTATCTCCATCAAAACTAAATTTCGGATGATAGCCCGCGGTATTTCTTTCTTTCAAATCAATAAATGCTCTATAGGATCAGATATTGATTCAACTATACTTATATACAAGTAATAGAAATATGACCATTTAGTAAAATCTGCCCAGGATCTCTAAAAGCATCAATTGAACGATACTAAATGTACATTTATTTCATGGTGTACATTTGTTACTTCCAATATATGATAATTCTTTTATGTAAAATATATGCAAGTCATGTATGTGTTTAAGAAAATCCAATATTTTTTCATTGATCTGAACAAGTGACGTCGAATTGTATAACTTACTCATATACCTTTCGAATAAACCGACCAAAAATGTTTTCAATCAAATTTAGAACTAGAAAATTCCCTCTTATAAGGTACTAAATGTAGTTTATTTGACGTCATGAAATAACTCCAGACAGTGACATATTATTTCGTATTAAATAACACTTACATTTTACATTGCGATCTTTAAAAATTTAGAAAGTTTTTAAAAACCATAAAATATAATAGTGTGTTATTGTGAGATGTTAGAATAACACCATCTATACAGCAAGGAAAAAATTTATAATTCTAGAAACATTTTGAATATCGCTTTCATTACAGCCCGCTCCACGCCTTTTTGGTGAAGATATCGAAGCGCAGTTGGAAGACGTGCCAATACATCACCACCACCAACAAAGACCTCCACGTCCCGAAGGCAGAGGATTGCAACAGCAAAGACAGCGTGAAGAATACGTTGAACTGCACACAAAAAAAGAAAGCGATATATAAAAATCTTATATTTATTGAAAGAAAAGCTCAAAAATGTCATTTATTATTCTCTTTCCAAACGTAGCTGCTTTAGCTCTTTTCATTGTAGCTGTTATTATAATAATGCTGCGTTTTGGACCACGTCTCTGTGGTCTAAGGCATCATGCATTGCCCGACAATGAAGAATATCGCGAGCGTTCCTACGACCATGAAATTAGCTATGCTTGATATTGAACGTACAACATATTTTTTACATTTTAAAGCCCTCCATTTTTTATACACACATATATTTTAAGTGCCTTCTCTAATGAGACAATATTTATTAAGTATATTTTACTGGAACTCTATAGAACATTCCGTCCTTTTAATAACAAATATTAACAAACTTTGTGAATAAATAACACTACTTGACAGCCAAAACTTTAATAATATTATTAATGAATTTTTTTAATGCCCTAAATTGCAGTTTTAAAATAACGCTTTATTTCATGATTCAATAAATTTTTCTTAATGGAGTCTTAAGCTCGTGAAACTTGTTTGTATCATGCTTACGAGTACAAATAGAAATTGAATGTCTGTGGATATATAGCTGATCTAGTGATAATGTTGGGAATTCGTTTTTTAATCTCATTCTTATAAGTTTAAAAAGTAATATTTTTTACGAACCACAAAGTCTGTAGACATTAAAATGTAAAAATTTCTATTAAAATAGGAAATAGATTAACAATGTTCTGCAATATTCAGTAAAAAATCTGACTTAAATATGACATTCTTATTAAGGTCAATGAAATAAAACAATTTTGTAAAGAATCATGATCTTTTTCGAAAGGCATAAAATATCAAAAAGCTGGTACTGCGTGCAATTCCATACAAATTTGTGCTGCCGCTTTTACGGTACAGTGTAAAGACATTTCGTTTAAATATAATCGAAGGCGGTGGTATATTTGCGATTTGTTTACAAATTAAAATTGTCGAGTAGTGTAATATTTCACAAATTATAGTTTTAAGATAAAACATATCACATTAGGTCCGATCCCGTTTACGAAAACCGTTCTCGTAATGCAAGATTGGGTAAGTGAGAGTGATTTTGAGAGAATAATATTCTTGCAAAAAGCCCCTGAACTAAAGCGATTTCAAAACATAACTTACCACTACAACAAATACAATTTTATATTTACTCATGTCAAAAACAGTAGACCAAAAGTAGAAAGCAAAGTAAAACTCTATTTGCATTGAGCAACGATAAAAATTGGAAACAAGATTATCAACTGCGCTGCAAATTATACCTGTTTTGAATTTGTCTTGGTTCGGATTTTTCGGCTTGATTGAAAAAATTTTCGAACAATCAGCTGTTTTAAAGATACACAATAATAGAAGAAAAACATTGTTTTGAATTTATAAAATATGAAATAAAATTGTTTGGTGTTCACAATTTCTTTTTTTAAGAAAACATTCTAGATATGAAAAAATATAAATAAATGCACACATATATACATACATATCGTCACAGAAAATGCATTTTAAACATTTTACAGAATACAAAAAACTTGTTTAAACGGAAACTATACCGACAATTTGTAAATTTTAGTGAAAAATCATCAAATCACCATTTAAATCAATTTCAAAAAAGAAAACTGTTCATATTTTACCACATTCCAATTCTTTTTATTTTTATAAATATGTACATACATATGGATCTGTTTAATAAATTATTAGAAAATTAAAATGGACTCCTTCCTCACCACTTAAATTATAAAAAAAAATGTATCAAATCTCGTCCTATTGCTGTTTGCGTTTTATGTGGCGATATTCGTATTTGTAAACAAAGAATTTCCTGTTAGTGAGAAAAATTTCAGCTTTTTCGTATTCTCATTTTACCGAACTTTACTCGAAAGGCACGGGATCAGACCTATCAATTAATATAAACTATTTTTCTTTATTACATACATACTTACATATATGTACGTATACATTAATACATACATATTTATGTTATGAAATAATCTATAAAGGAATTTTACAAATACAATATATATTGTACTAAAGCAAAATTGTTGAGTTTATTTGATTTAAAAGTAAGTAGATTTATTATTATTTGCGCAAAACTGCACCAACTATATGTAAGTATATGGGTCTAAGGGATCGGTTAGTAATCCTAATGAATAAATAAATACTTATGTACTTACATATATAAAAGAGAAGTACATACATACATACATATGTGTTACTTATTACAGGGGGGTTACTCTCATCAAACATCAAACGCATCGAACTAACTTACGCATCGCAATAGAGAGTAAACCCCCCAGCTCAAATAGTTATGCTTTTAATTATGAGAATTTATATACATATGTACGTATTATGTACGTATTATATTTGTACTGCGGTAGGTTAATGTTGCCTTCGTGACTTGGTAATTTTTTTTACTAGAACAAAGGAAAATGTTACGTTTTGTCTTCAATCTAGTACAAAATGTTAAAGTCGTAATTCGTCAAACGCAAAAAAGGTGGCCGTAATCATGGTCTAGAGTTTATAAATAACAATTGTCGGACCTTAAAAATCCAATTCCAACTGTTGTTTTTATTGCTAAGGCGTGTCCAGTGAGGCCAAAGAGTTTCATGTAAAATTTTTTTATTTACCTTTTTATTTATGTACCTACTTTATACTTACATTTTTAATAATCAACTTTCTTTCATTTTTTGATTTCATTAAAAAAATCTTTAAATAAGTTTTATTTAGTAGTTTATTATTATTATTTTTTTTTGTAATTATACTGGCTTTAGTTATGGATAAGTTTATTAAGCATTTTTTTTTTGCATATAAATTCATAAATTGTGATTGCGTTTAGTATTGTGGTGTGTTTTTATGTTTTATATAATTTATATTTAAAATAATTACGAATTTCTTAAATTAATTAACTAATATAGAAAATTTCAAAATTAACATGCAATAACATTTTATATAGAACAAAATACATACTTATATAAATATTTTATGTTTGTTTTTCTTTCGGTTTAATGCGATTTACTACCGATTTCGTTAATTTCACTTCATTGCTAGATAAATTTTTATAAAGTTGATTTAATATATATTTTTCATAAACTATATAAATCATTATATAAATGCAAGTTTAACTTGTTTTATTCTTAAAATGTTAAGATTTATTTTATATGCGTATTTTATAAATAAATAAATCAACTTTATGTAAATGTTAGTAAATCATTTGATAAAATTATTTATAATAAATTAAATTTAAAATTTAACTTTTTTTCATGAAACTTTATTAGAACTTGGTTTTTTGTTAGCAAATTAAAGGCACTTTTAAAGTATTAATATTTTACTTTAATATTTAAATCATTTAAAACTTAAAAATCAAAAGCTTTTTTTATTATTGTTAAGTGTTTTAAAAGTTTGGTTCTAATTGTGTATAAAAATGCGGTAAAAAATTCTAGGGTTTTGTATATTTTTAATAATTATTGTATATTTTTTCATTCTAAACAGACTTTGGAGTGTTTTTCTAAAAAAGGGATTTATTTTCAATTACTTAGTTTAATAATTAATTCATCTTGTATATTATTGCATATGCTAAGAGCATGTATGCATGATTTATTATAATAAATCAAAAACTTGCATACACAAATGTTAATGTTAATTTTTATTTTTCATAATAAATTTTCTTAATTACAATTAATTATTTTGCCACTTGAATTATTTGTATGCACATATAATATTAGACTAACTAGAAAAGCTTGTTGGTTAATTCTTTTTTTTTAATATATGTATGTATATTCATAATTATATTATAAAAAACATTTTATCAAATTCTTTTATGTAAAAGAAACTGTGTTTTTGCAACAGTTTCCTTTCCGTAAATTTTTCATTTGAGCCGCATAAATTTCATATGAGTACTTGGACCATGCAAGCACAGAATAAAATAATAAATAAATAAAATTAAATTATGGTACAATGTAAATGTATATTTAGCAGAAGAATGTTTAAAAATACACAGGCTGGCACGCTTAGGGAAAGAAAATATTTCTAAATTTTACAAATTACTGTTACACAGGCCAGTTCGGTTTTGAAATCATGCTGGTTTTAAGTTTTTCAACGTGATTTCCATTCGTCGAAATCACAATAAAATAGTTTGTTTCTTTGTTTTGTTGTACTAAATATAAGGATAATGTAAAGTGTTGTTGTCAAATGATTTAAGGGATCAGCATAAAAAAAGATCTACAATTTTTAAATAATTTTTTTTTTAATAAAATAAAAATATTAAATTATTTATTTGTACTGAAAATTTAGTGAATCTGGCCCGATTGTGGGTTCTGAATTTGGCAAATTTAGTTAATAATTTTTTCAAACTATTTTTCATTAAGTGAGAAGTAAAAAAGCAGCCAATTATTAGACTGGCAAAACGCACCATCATCATGAGCGTTCAAGGGTCTGTTTTTATACCACTTTTCATCAGCTGGCTGCAAGTATTTGGTAGCATAATCTATTTAATAAGTCTCAAATGATTTTATCTACGACTAATATAAGCGTTGTGGAAGACACTTCCATATGATTCATTTACATGTAACAGTTTCTCCCTTGCGAAGGGTCTTCCAGGATTAAATATGGGCTCGTTGGCGATTCAAAATGCTTTGGGTGCATGCATGACTCTTCTGCGTTTTGAAAAGGCATCTTTTCATTTTTCTTACATTACCATAGTGTCTTAGTACATATTTGTCTATGTATGTATGTATTGTTTATTTAGCTTTTTTTTTCTCATATTCTTTCTTATCGCTTAATACTCAAATTGTCGGGTTTGAAAGTTCTTCTATTCATTGGTTTTTTTCGTGTTTATTATATTTTTTTCAGTTTTTGCAAAAATTACCAACTCTATTTGCACCAAGCATTTTTTAATGAATTTTTGCAACTTTATCTATTTGCATATATGTATGTACCATATTTATATACTTATAAGACAGAGTGAAACAGTTGGGATGAAAAAAAATGTTATAAAAAAATCTTATGATGATTCACATCCTGCCTGTTTTCTTATACGGTTTGCTTCAATATCCCACCCATTAGCGAATAAAAGCAGTTGCATTCAACAAATTTCATGAAAAATGCATAGTGTAAATCCAGTCCAAGTGGTTTAAAATCGGCAATCGTTAAACTGAACCGGTTTTAAGTGATTTAAAATGACTTGACCAAAACAAGATTTTCATAGCCTGGCTCGGGAATAATCTTTAAGTAAATTGCTGAGTTTTTTCTTCACATTCTTATTTTAACCCACTTAGCGCCGCTGTACACGATCGAGTATAGCAGAACTATTTAGAATAATTATATGATTTTAAGAGCGAGGAGCTTTCTTTTTTGCTTAGTTTAATAGTAACAAATGGTGTGTTAGAATAATCATATAAAAAAAGGATGGACCTATAGCCATTACGATTGTCGCTGTACATTCTTTAAGGTTATGACTTAGTATTCGTGTACTTAACTGCGCACACCATTTTATTATTTCTTGATGTAATTTTTTTAATAATAATTTTCTATGTTACGCCTCGGATTTTGTAAAAAATAGAGACCGCTGACTTACCATTGTATTCACGAAGATATCGTGTTCTAGATACTGCTGTATTCAATTGAGCGCAGCGGCTGAATCTACATAAAAAATTTGACATGACCATCATTGTAGTGCTTTCAGAAATACGCCAGTATACTACTTCGTGTGTTAGGAAACTATAATGACTATGAAAAGATACCAAATAAGAAAATTGGTTTGGTAAGTGAAATTCTTTTCGTGAAATGGAAAGACAATAGCGTCTTCACAATGGCAATCAATTATGACACAATTGAACCATTGGGAATTGTCGAACGTTGGTCTCAACGTTAATTTTTTTTCGTTAATATTCTCAAAGTATTTCAGAACTACACTAAGCAGATGGGCGGAGTCGACTAGTTGGATCAATCTACTACATCTACAGGGTTGCAGTTCGAGGGTAAGAAAGGGTGCTGGGTATCATTTACCTGCATGATGGATATGGCTATAATGACTAACAGTAATACCATGAATCAGCTGTTATTCTGACGATCTATGGCAAGGTATTACTTACACCAAAATTAGAATAAAGCTCGCCCTTCCCTTTTTTTACTGAAAATCTTGTGTTTTCCTCGTGGTCGATGTGCCAGTAAATCGCACTATGCATTACAGAGATAATTCATTCATTAGCCGAACAGTTAGTACGCCTGCAGAGGTCTTCCCTGTCAGTTTCAGCGTGCAATTGTTAATATCGAATGACTAAAGACACTATTCCCCCTGTCCCTCTTCCCAAAACCTATTTGCCTAGATATATAGATTTAGCACGATGCACACACACACACACACACACACACACACACATATATATATATATATATATATATATATATATATATATATATATATATATATATATACATATATATAACAAATTCGCTGTTATATATATATATATATATATATATATATATATATATATATATATATATATATATATATATATATATATATATATATATATATATATATATATATATATATCTCGAATAACGAATTTGATAAATATATATATATATATATATATATATATATATATATATATATATATATATATATATATATATATATATATATATATATATATATATATATATACATAACAGCGAATTTGTTAAGGCCCTTCTTTGGATAGCTTAAATACCTTCTATTCGAAATAGAAGAATTGTTTATAATATTTTTAGGTTCAACACTTATAAGAATCGAGATCCAATAAAAAATAGTGCAAATGTTAAAAAATCAACTAACAAATTCCCTCTTACTATGCAAATTAGACCGAGTTTACACTTATCAACTTTTTGTTAATGCAATTTTGAATTTTTTTCTTTGAAGTTGCATTTACGTTTGCACTCGTCAAATTTTGTTGATGAAATTTTTATTTTTCCTCTTAGTATTTACTTTTTCAAAGCGATTTTTTTATAGATATTGCTCCTTTAATGCCTACAACGACGTATCCACAAAAATCAATTTTTTTTTTAGTTATTGATAAAGAAAGTATGCCTCGGTATCCTTTTTCAATTATAATCACATCTAAAGAAGTTAAGCCGAAGTTATACTAAAAATTATTGATATATCCTTTAAATTAAGCTTTTCGCATCTAAAAATAAAACTCAAGATTTTTAAATTGCTCAAGAAAAATTGTCCCTCAAAATCCTTTTTAATATGTATAAGATAATCAGGATTGTATCTCAAGTTAAAGCGAAGTTTACCAAAAAGTTTCGATGGCTAAAACTTCAATAACTTTATTCACATTTTGCACAAATTCGTTGTTTTTTTTATATACGTCTTTGTTGCATTAAAGGAGCGGATATATAGGTTTATATTATGGAATCCAGTTTATAGGCATCATAGGTATGAACTATGCTTTAAAAATACTCTAGGAAAAATATACGGTTCCACTTTAATAGTTTAGTGGGCGCTAATAATGCTTGCGGCAGGTCTAGTTCCATTAATGCTACAAACGTAAATATCTGATTGTTTTACTAATTTTCGCGGTTTTTTTTTCTATCAAAAAATCATTACACTTATTTTTCTATTATGTAAATATTAATTCATATATATTTTTTATTAACTAAAAAAGTTATTTTTGTAGATATTTCGGAAACAATTTTAAAGTTCATTTTTCTCTTTCTATAAATTAAAGCTGCTCAAAATATACAATATTACAATAAAATTGGTATTAATTCATATACATATGTAATTTATATATATATATATATATATATATATATATATATATATATATATATATATATATATATATATATATATATATATATATATATATATATATATAAACATACATACTTATGTATTAATTTTTGTTAGTTTATAAAAAAATATATGTATATATTTCTTTCCTGCCAAGAAACATATTATAAAAAAAAAATTAATTGAAAACAAAAATACAATTTTGAAAAATGAAATTTTCAAAGAGAAACCCTGATTATGTTTTAATCGCTATAATTAATAATAAATGCTAGATGATAAAATTAAAGATTTTTTCCATTTCTTTAAAATACATGATTTAGTAAATAGTAATAAAAATTTTGTTGCTGTGTTCGATCGTCTTCCTTGGAGTGCGTGTCGAATCCCCCATTTATTTGCGATTTATGTTTAATAGAGTTTTTATTGTTATTATTATCGTTGTTGTCGTTTTTGATATCATCGAAAAATACGTTAGAGAATATTATGAATACAAATGCTAAATAAACGCATAATAAAACAATAACAGCAACATGATTTGTACAACAGCAACTTTGTTTAGTTGACAAATTATTGCTGCTACCATTGCGACGATTACTATGCGAGGTGGCCATTACATTGCCACGTCGATCAATTGAAGGTGCTGGGCCAGTATTGGTAATTGTAGTTGTGGTGCTGCTGGTGCCATTCATTTTGTTAACATTGCTGTTGCCACGACCATTGCTTGCTAAATGTTTGTTGTTTTTAATCCCATTTACGGCTGTGCTGGTGCCATTGCTGCTGATGGTGGTTTTGATATTGTTGTTGATGTTATTATTGGCCTTTTTGGTGTTGGCAACAGTTGTTTGCATTCCCTATTATATAACCGCATTTTCTACATAATTGGCGGGCAACATGCCGGTTTTACCTGTACGTTCGACGCGGCCTGTCATCCAACCCGAATCAATGGATTCTACTTCGAAAATAATATCACCCTCGCGGAAACTGACTTCGTCAACATCTTGGGCTTCGTAATCATAAAGAGCTCGATAAACGCGCTACGACCAGAAATAAATAAAGAAAATAAATTAAAATATGTACATACATACGAGTATTTATAAAAAATAAAAATATAATAATAAAAATATATAAGTATGCTTGCATTTGTAAAAAAATTTTAATTAAGGCCTGCAACATAAAGGTAGAATAAGTGGGGTTTCTCGGTTTTGGTTTCTCTAATAAAACGGTTTCGGTTTCTCTAATAAAACGAATCAGCTGCTGATCGCTTTTGTTTGTGCAGAAGTCCTGAAAATCGTTACCGGAACGTTGTAGAATTTCTCAACGATGCCGCGTGATATATGTAATTGAAAAATTAGCAATTGTTTTTAAATGAAACTTGGAAACTATTTAAAATTTTTAATTCAATAGTAGAGAGTTACAGGAATCATATAAGTTTGAATGAAATCCACAATGGATGATGGATGAGTGCACATACACCTGCCTGGATTTTTTTGCCGCTTTAATAATTTTTCCCGTAATGTGGAGTTAAAAATATTTCTCTTCAAATGAGTACAAAATTCTATTCAATTTTAAATTTCATAAATCGTGTTAAAAAAAAATTTAAAGTGTTTGAAAAACAACTCGCGATATTTGAAAATAAGTGCACATATATGTATGTACTCGTACATAGATTGTTGCTGGCGAATTTTGGAAACAAAGGATTCCGTTCTCAACACCAGAAGTATTTAGAAGAATTACTTAGAGAATAGCCATTAAATAATGAGGACTACATTATTTTGTCAACTGTGCTACAGATAATGGTGAGGAAAATATTGCAAAACAACTGGACATCGAATTTGGCCGAAAAACCATCTTTTCTGACGGCTCCTATGCCACCAAACAAAATTCCCACAGCTGGGAATCGGAAAATTGGCCCGTCATTATCGAGAAGCAAATGCATTCGCATAGAGTGAGAGTTTGGTGCGGATTTCGGAGAGGTGGCTTGATTGGACATTTCAATCAACGGCATGCGCTACACAGTCATTATTACGAACTTTTTATGGCCTAAAATAGAAGATATGAATTTGGATAATGACGCACCATCTCACATAGCTCATCACCATGTTATCAGAGCTCATTTAGTGTTTAAAAAAGATGCTTGAATTTGTTCCAACCGGTATAACGCACACGTATGTGACGTTACATTATTATTTTAGCGATCTTTTCTTTAAAGAATTTTGTTGGTGATTTTTGTGATTTTGTTTTCAAAATTGCGAGGTTTTCAGTTCCATTCCGATTTTTTTTTATTTCTTTTATTTGATCCTTTGATTTCTGTTGAATATGTAATCGAATATTCGAATAATTGTTAAAAAGATTACTAATTAATTTTTATACATTTTTAGGCTGTCACGCCGCTAATGAGAAAAGCAAAGTTAGAAAGATTACAATTCACTTGGGTTCAAAAACGATTATAACTTTGTGAGATAAAATATACGTTGAATATTTCCTTAACGCATATCTATACTACATTTAAAATTGTTACACAGTTTTTAATTTTTAAATTTAAGCTTCTCCTTAAAACTATTTTTGATTTTATTTTATTTTGATTTTTGGCACATGGTCCAGAAAATGACAAGGCGTCACTTACAAAGATGATGTATTTTGTGACAGGCATGACACTGGAATCAATCACTGTCATTCTTTGAAATTTCCGGCATTTGGCCGTTTCATTTGTGTAAATTTTTCTTTTATTTTATTGAAAACTTACCAAACTTTGTTTAGCCTGTTTTGGCTGAGCACTGTGATGTATTTGTTGCTGTTGTTGATAGTATTGTTGCTGTTGTTGTAGTTGATGCTGTTGCTGCTGCTGTTGTAGTTGCTGCTCAGCTGACAAAGATCCATAAATGCCATTAACCGGGTCAATATCGGCCACCGAACCAATACGTTTTGGATAAGAATTATTAACTAATAGATGGCAAACAAAGTTTAATAACAATAGTAATAAAAGGAATAAAGTAAACTAATAAATAGAAGTAAATTGTTAAAAAGAAAGACAAATTTTTAAAGGTTGCTTCAATTTTAGGTTCGTCTAAAAATTTTATATGATGCATGAATCTAAAACTATAATTAAAAATTAACTTTTTTGCAATTTCTTGTGCCTAAATTTCATTACAACTAATTTCAGTAGATCTTCAACCATCATATATGGGACAAGCGTTCCATCTCTTATGTTTTTGTAAAAAAAATCTCCCATTGGACGGCAATGAATGTACAAAAAATAAAAATTCTTGTTCACAAAATTAAATGAGTTTTTTCGATATATGTATGTATACTCTCAGTTAATATTTTTTTTTAATAATGTAAAGGTTGTAAGAAAAATAAGAGTATTCATATCAAATATAAGTTGTTGTTGTTTGTTGTATTTCTTATAAAAGTTTAACGGCTAATGGTTGCCGCCACTGCTTAATTACCTACAAAGTGCCGCTCATATATACTAACTTGTAATCCACAACAAATATACATAAAAAATCATTTGGGTGAATGTCTCGAATAACCATATTCTTCTTATAAAAATGTGGTGAGTTTTTCTTTTGGTTCTCACATAGTCCTACAAATTTCAATGGAGAAAGTATCCTTTATTAAATACATTTTTAATAATATTTCTACGACGGAAATAAAAATTATAGATTGTTAAAATGAATTGGGGAAATTAATACCTCAAAAATTACGTTTTATGAAAGAAAAAAAAAACATTATTTTCATGTGCAGTTTATGAAAATAAAATTGTGACGCTAAAATTAATACATTATCATGAAAACGCATTTATTTTTTATGTATGTAATTTTTCCCGCTTAATGTTTGCCTATTAAACAAGACACTGTGCGTCATTTTTAAAATGAATTAATCTTGCATATCGATACCTTAATATAGAGTAAAAGGACCTTAACTCTCGTTTGTTTTTTATTAAAAAAAAAGAAGGCAAAAACTAAATAATATTTAACTTTTGTAGTTGCGATTTTTTTGATGCAGTTTTTTTTATTAAAGATCACAAATTTAGCGCTGTAGGAGTTTTTTTTCAATTTTACATTTTTTATATAAAATTGTGTTAGATAGGTCCTTTTGTAAGTTAATTTGTTGAAAATTCCAAGTTTAAAATAAAACATATTGATGAAGTTTTTTATTTCAAACAACTTTTTAAAACTGAAATTAATTCAAATAAGGATACATGAATAATTAAGTGAAACAAAGAAAATAACTACCACAATTCATAAGGTAAATTATCATACGAATTATTACGATTGGAAGAAATACTCTTTTTTTAGATATTACAGGTATACCCATTTATTTAACCATTGCAATTCTTTCTTTATATAGACTCCTCGAAGCACCGTCTTCAATATTTTTCTTGAAAAATGTGTAAGAAGTTCACATCTATATATCACTTATATCCATTTCATAGGATCATAACTGGTCCTGCCTACTTTTACTTAGGTACATACATATACCAATAAATTTCGCGGAGAATATGGAGACTTTTTTCTCTTTTCGTTTCTATTTAAAAGAAAGTATGTATATCTTTATTTACCTTTTGGAGTTTTTTTTTTTAATATCGTAAGAAATAATTTTTTTTTAACTATACATATTGTAAGCATTTCGGTTTTGGCCACGGTGATCATATCCTTCGTAAAACACATACGTGGGTTATATTAACTAAGTCATATTTTCTAAAGCCTTTTCCTTTTTCTTAAATATAAATCAGGAGGTAGTTGAATAGCTCCGTCGATTGTCGTCATTTCCCACTAGGTTTGATTCGTAGAGGACGGACGGTTTGGTGAAAAAACCGTATGTGTAGAAAAATTAGTGAAATTCACTACCAAATGCTTACAATATGTAAAATATGTATAGGGAATAAAATTTATCACATGCGATATTTTGAAAACATATATTTAACTCAGCACATATTTTTTTATTAGCAACAATTATCGATTTGGATATTTTTATGCATATTGCGATTTTATATATATGAAGGAACGGGAAGGGAAGTCCTTAATGAATTTGTTTTTATTGTAGCGATTTCAAGCCATAAAAAACATAACTCTTGTTTAGTGTTTTGTTCTATTCGAATTATTAACTCGAAAGCATATAAATATAATTTTTTTTAGATAATAACAAAAGAAAACTAAAATTGTAAATAATTTTCATAATTCTTTCTTGGAAACAATTTCATATCCGAATAAAGTTTTAAGGGTAACATTTCGTAAAACGAAAACAAAACAAATTTGAGATTTTCATTGTTGTTTTCAATACAAAATGTGGTCCTTAACTTTTGCACAGAACTAAAACAATTACTAGTTAAACTAGAACCTACAACTACTACTCACCATTACCACGACTATCGGAACTATAAATCAGGGTAGTACTTTGTCTATTTGGATTCGGTAAATTACGTGGACCATCTGAGAGCGGATCATAGTCGGCAATTTTACCAATGCTACTACCGTTGATGACAGCACCATTGCTATTGGCATGGTGGTGGTGGTGATGTGATGAAGGCTGGACGCCACCGTTGTTTAGTGAACTGCCTCCACCGCCACCACCACCACTACTGCCGGATGAAGCAAATGAATTTTGGCCAGATGAGGATGATGGAGTTTGCAAGTTAGTTGCTGATTGATAATTATTGTAATTAGTGTTGGAAAACAATTGTTGAGTAGCTGAACTATTAATGCCGGGATTAACAGTACCAGGAGATGTATAGGAAGAGTTGGAGGAGGTCGACATTGGGGCACCGTTGTTATTTTGTAGCGTGGCATTATTGCTGACATTGTTGTTAATGTGATGCTGTTGGTATAATTGGCTGTGTGTTTGCTGTTGTTGTTGATGATGTTGTTGTAATGTTGGTGGTGCTTGTCTTGAATAGTTTTTGTTGTCATATTGGTCATAGGAATATGAGGAGGGTGTAGTGGAAGAGCTGGGTGAGGACGTTTGAGAGGTGTCGCCCTGTAGGCTACCAGCTGGATGATGGGAACTTTGTAATATAGCTGAACGCAATTGATTATATGCATTATTAGGTTGTTGATATTGTTGCTGTTGCAATTGTTGCACTTGTTGTGGCTGCTGATGCTGTTGTTGCTGATGATGTTGCTGATTGGTTGCTGTCGAAGTAGAAGATGGATATAAATGAGAACTTTGTTTCATTCCTTGTTGTTGATGTTGCGTTTGTTGTTGCTGTTGTTGTTGAGGAGTCAATTGACGCAATGTTTGTGGCTGTTGATAGTGTTGATATTGTTGTTCGTGTTGTATAAATTGTTGCTGCTTCTGTTGTTGCAGTGGTGTGGCATACTGATGCTGATGGTGTGGCTGTTGTGAATGTGTCTGTGGTGTTAGTTGTTGTTGCTGATGTCTATTACTGTTGTTGTGTTGTTGATAGATTTGTGTAGTTCCAGCTTGATTGCTGGCTATAATGTGAGCAGTGTTTTGTTGTTGATGGTGTATGGGTGGTGGAGGCATTGCGTGTTGTTGTTGTGGCTGTTGCTGCTGTGTATAATGATATTGTTGCTGATGCTGTTGCATTGGCAAACGTGGTGAAAGCTGCTGTGGTGGCAATGGCGAATGAGATGTCTGTATTTGTGGTGCGTATTGTGCAAACTGTTCAGCTGCCAATTGTTCTGAGAAATATTCCGATTCATCTATTATTAAATTTTGTTTAAATTTATATTTTTTTGTTATTAGTAATTCCATTCATGAAGTCATTCGGTTTATGTCAGCGATAATTTTCATATTTTCACCACCACACATATGTTGAATATATTTTGTTATAAATATGAATATTGATGGTTTTTGGATTTGATATGTTATGGTAGGATGTAGTTTTGGGGTGAATAGTGGTTTAGTAGTCAATTTCAAAGTGGTTGATTTAATTATTTGATGTTGAATGTGTTATAAATTATGTTGTGAATGTTGAATTTATTTTTACAAAACAAGCAACGCACAGACAGATGACACAAATAAGGCATAAAATTAAAAAAAAGAAGAAAAATATATCTAAGTAAAAATTAAAATTTCTAAAATAAAACAATAAAAAATACACTAAATAACAAAGTAAAAATAAAATATTTTACATATGCAAGTTAATCATAAACTAGTGTTTACGGCTATATTAATTAATAGGGTCTTATTAATAGGGCCATATTAATTAATAGGGGCTTTATAAGAAAAATTTCTATTCAGATATTCCATGAATTCGTCTTTGCATAAACCTTATTAATGGACCTTGCTAGTGTCTGAAACGATCTAACTAAGTATAGTCATCGTTTGAATTCAGAAACTTTGCTATCGCTCTGATTGTAACCTATAAAAAACTATTATTTATTTTTTTTACAAATAGATTTTGATGACGCTAAATGTGCAAGAGTCCACTTATCCTATCAAAATGCTTTTATAGTTTCTAGATGTGATAAAATTTATATCATGAAAAACGTCAAATTCCACGTAAATAAATAGTATCACAACGACTCTGACACTTATTATTTTATACATTTATTAGCTACAGTACACTGATAACAAATATTTAATAATATATGATTAACCTTATAGACCAACCATGGATGGCTGATTGAAATATAATTTGCGGTAATTCTAGAGGTTTTGAGAAGTCAAAAAAGGTGACTGAATTTAGAAAAGCGATTTATAAGAATTTTCGGGATTATTGAAAATTTTCGACAACAATTTCTTTCAAACTAATAAATCGATTTCGATACAATTTGCAGTCGTTTCAAAGTGGTATCGAATCTATAAAACATATTTGACAAAAATTTCGGAGTCATTAAAAAAGCGCTGTTTTTTTTTAAATTTCGACGTTACCTACTGAATGAATAAATACTTTCTGATCGAATTAATAAAATCTATTTAAGAAGAATTTTCACTTATTAAAAAAAATTTCCCGAACAAAGCAATAAACTTTAATATAATTTGCAACAATTGTTGTTTTTTATATAATTTATTAAAAATTAAATATTTAAAAAAGTTTCCAAATCTATCACTTTCAATGGATTAACACACATGCGAGATCTTTAATTTTTACGTGAGATATGACGTAACCTAAAAAAAACAACAGCAATTTCTACAAAGTTTTCAAATCAGAGATATCGTTTGTCGTCATCAGTGTTTTATCTAAATATTATCGAAAATTCTTGTTATATCGATTTTATACATTCGATAATTTTTTGAAACTGGGAGGGAAACTGCATCGAATGCCGCAAATTTTATCAAAATCGGTTTATTCGATCGTTAAATACTCGTATCGTTGTGGAAAATGTTACAAACCAGTATTTTTTTAAATTAACTTTTAATTAAAAATTTTGCTACTTTTTATATTTTCAAAAGTTCATCAAATGACGTAAATTTTATTTAATTCGCCAAATTGGTTTGGGAAATTTCTTTTTTTAATGAATCCAAAAATTATCACGAAAGCAACTTGATATTATAGGGAAGGTTTAGATATAACTAGGGATAGATAGAAACTTTGAAGTAAAATAAAGTAGTTGAAAAAAAATTCACTAATCGATGCCATGGAAGCAATGAAAAAGTCATTCTTAAGAATGACTTCTACTCTTTTCACTGGGTAAATATCGAAGATGCAACATGAATGGAATTACAAACTTCCAACCACCTGTGCTTGTTGATACAATTAAAAAAAAACAAAAAAAAAAGCAGTTGGAAGATGTTATGAAAACGAAGTGATAACGAAACGATAAAATATGAAAGTTAACAGAACTACCTATTCAAATAAAATTGATTGTAGTAAATAAATATTTTATCAAAATTAATCGTGAATTATTGACGTAAAATAAATCAATTTTATACCGCAAGATAAGAAAATGTTTTAGTTCAATTATCGTTCAGGTACGGATCCAACGGAAGTTTTGGAAGGGTAGATAAGTGTAAAATTTTGTTAAAACTGTCTTTTAGCAACACAAAAGAATTAATATTTTAATCTTTTGGCGATGTAAATATCCCTTTCCCTCTTTTCTTGGTCAGATTTCTACTCGGGCATGCAAAATAAAAAACCGTTTCAATAATTGTTAAATAAATAAACCGACAAAGCGTCGATTCGATTTAAAAGGAACTTAAAATCTATACCATTTACGCCCAGGTGCATGTGTGTCTACACATACACCTTTTGTTAATCTGTATGCATACAATCCATACAATATAAGAGTATATGTGTTTGCTTTATACCCACCTTTTAAGTTGTCAGAGACTTCAGCGGCCCCACGTTGTTTCTCCATGGCAGCCTTTTTCTCCAAATCACCATGATAGGCCACATTTGATATGATTTTTGTGTTTTGCTTAATACGCAGCGTTTCAGGATCATCGGCGACCTGTCATCAATGTTCCACGTGTTACGACAGGAGAGTATCGAATCGTCCAGTCAGCCAGTCAGCCAGCCAGCCGCAGCAAAATAAAGTTAAAAGACAGATTGTAAGGTGGAATTATTAAATGAGTTTGAATAAAATCAAAATATGTATAAGAAAAGTATTTAGAAATGTAAAATAAAGCCAAATGGTGAATAATCTTTGCCTCGAGGTGTTAGGCAGCAATGCCTCTACTCCATGCGCTTCAATGTGCAGCACATGTAAAATGTGGACGCAAGTTTTAATTTTTTCTTTTCAAGTAAACGCCTTTTTTACGGTGTTTTCATATTTAAACCATCCATAGATTCGAACAGTTTTTAACTTAAAAAAAAAACAATAAACAACATGCACCACTCCATAATATATTTTTAAGCTTGTGAGACTGACCTGGGTGAATTTGCCTTTGGCCTTTTCAAAATCTTCATGATACTTTACATTCGATTGGATTTTTGTATTCTCCGCTATTCTTTTCAATTCGGGCGTATCTGCAATGGCTGTGGCTTTGGCCTTTGGAATGTGTCTGTAATAGATGAAAACAAGTAGAAATAAAAATAAGTTACAATTTTGTGTTATTGTATTTTTTTTCTTCAAAATACTGTTACAAGCTTGTGTTAAATAAGTATATATTTTCCCCTCAAATCACACCAGAGAAACTTTCGTACACTTGGAAAAATAATGAACTAAAATTTAAGAAAATTTACTAAATTTCAGGTCGAAATATTTCCCGTATGATATTTTATCAATAACATTTTAGTAAAATAACATTATAGTAATGGTTAGCGGAATAAAAATATTAACAATATGCAACAGGTGCTTTGTCTTAAGAAACCTCGCACAGGAAGTAGAAGTTCTCCACAAGCAGGCATCAAGGAAAACTCCACACAAAATAGTAGCAAACAATTGACACGTGCGAGAGCGAGAAGCAAAGCTTTCGAAGACCGAACAATATACACAAGCCTGATCGCACTTAAAAATAATTACGAGGACCAGAGAACTGATCCCTAGCCCAGAGAGCTGCTTTGCCTGTTGAAATTTTTTTTAAATAATTTTAATTTTTTTAATTTCTTATATTATACAACTTTTTTATACCCGAATTCATAAATTTTCTTCATTGTACAAAAAAAATTATATTTTCAGTAACAGCAATTTTTTTGAATTGGAATCAAACATTTTGTGTAAATGCGGACTTATAAAGAATTTTGCAAATTATGTTACTGATTTTGTCAAAATTTATTGGGGAAAAAAATACTCGTATATATAAATATTTGCTTGTATTCCAAGGGACAACAAAAAAGTTTGAAAATAAAATTTATTTTAGACAAAATGTTTGATATTTGTTTGGCAATAATTTTTTATTTGGCATTGAACATCGAACAAAATATATGTAGCACATGCATTCGGCTAATTCATGTTTTGTTCTAATTCATCTAATTCATCTTTTGTTGCCCGAACATTTGCTCGAACAACCATGTTCGCCATGTAGAAGAAAAGGCTGACTTCCTAAACGCATGTTGCTTTGTAGTAATACATTGCAACGTGTTCCTAAATGCAACCCTTAAAATTTTTACAATGTATTTTGTTTCTATTTGCATCACTGTTGTAGTTAATACGCAAGAAAAGCATCCAAAAAAATTTAGATGCAAAATGAATACAATACGGAGCACAATGGCGACGCAGGAAGATAAGTAAGCGGTTTTTCTTACAATTTAATATATTTCTATATTCATTTTATTTATCTAAATTTTGTTTATTAAAGTAAAAAGTAGCTTTTTGTGTGAACCATTTAACAAATACAGAAATTTAAAAAAATTTAAATAAATAAGTTTTTAAAAAATTATAATAAGTTTAGTAAAAAAATTTAGTGCATCAAATGTTTGCACAAATCCTCTTGTTTTTGGTATCCCTTTTTGATACCCGTGTTTCTTTTTGCAATAAAACATGCTCTTCTGCCATTGTTCGCTTTATTATGAATGATATAATGCATATACATCAATGTTCCTAAGCGATGTAACGGATGCAAACCATCAGTATGCAAAGTATTAAAAAAGTATATACACAATGCATCAACTTGGTATTAATACTGTATTGATGCATTGTAAGTACACGTTTAGGATGTCAGCCAAACTTACAGATGCATACACAAATCGGGATAAAAATCAACGAAACTAGGAAAAAATTAAATGCGAAACCGCAAATTATGGTTTGTCCGAACATGAATATCAACACGTACATACGAGTACTTGCCACATACAAAACAATTCATGCCGATGGCTTGTGAAGACGTAGTGTTAAGTGCATTAATTTTTCATTGTAGGAAGAGTGGGAGTAGTTTCTTTACTAAGTTTTTTCAAGTCCATAATACATGAAGAATTACCCTTCCGAGAAATTGAGCCCACAGACACACCTTAACGTCAAGTTTTTGACCAACTTAATTTGAAATTTCTTTGTTTCAGTGTTTGACAAATTTAATCATGGAGAGGTACACAATTGAGCAGCGCGTTAAGATTGTTAAAGCCTTTTACGAAAATGCGCGTTCAAATAAAAATGCAATTCGTGCATTTTGTGATTTTTGTGATTTTTTTGGTCATCACAATGGAACAAATGTGTCCACAATCGGAAGAATTGCACGCAAATTACAGCAATACGGGTCTGTAGGAAATGTGAAAACACCTCTGAATGCTCGCCCAGTTCGTTCTCCGTTGGCGGTGTCATCGGGCCGTACTTCTTCGAAAATGAGATCGGCCAAGCAGATACCGTGAATGGTGTTCGCTATAGCGAGAAGATAACGGACTTATTGTGGCAAGAAATTGAGGGTATGGGCATAGACGATATATGGTTCCAACAGGATGGTGTCACTTGACACACAGCCAACGAAACAATGGCCATTTTACACGAGAAATTCAATAGCTGTGTTATCTCACGTCGTGGCGATATTAATTGGGCGCCATTATCATGCGATTTGAGACCGTTGGACTTCTTTCTTTGGGAATATTTAAAAAAAAGTGTACGTCAATAAGCCAAAAACAATTCAAGAGCTAAAGGATGAGATGATTCGGCACATTAACCACATTGAACCTCAATTATGTCATTGAAAATATGGACCACCGGATGGAGGTATGCCATCGAAGCCGTGGTGAGCATTTGCCCCACATTTTATTTTAAAATTGTCATAAATCTTTCTATGATTGTCAAAAATATTAAGATAATTCTCTGAAAACTGCTTGTTTTATTTACAATTTCTTTTAAATTTTTTTTCAAAATTTCCTCGATGCGAAAAATTCTAACAAATTACAGAAATTAAGCAGAGTTTTTAGTTGCCTGTTTCGTCCTTATTTTTATCATTGTAAGAACTTGTTTTTTTCAATTTCAGTAAGAATTTTTCGTAATTTTAGATTATTATTAATTGATGAAGTGTTTAATTCTTTAAAAGTTTATGAACTATCCTTTTAATAAAATTAAAAATTAAATATTATTTCTCAAACTTAATAAATTTAATAAATTGAAGAAAATAGTATTTTTTCCGATTGTATCACATGTTCAAAAAAACTTCTTTCTTTAAAATGAATCATCACGATTTAATGCAAAAATAACTTTGGTTTAAAATATAGTTGGAAGAACTAATCATTTTAATAGAAATAATTTTTTGAATCCCTTGTATTAATGTTTGCTGGGTTTACAGTCTCTGTTAATTGATTTTTAGTTACGAGTCAAAATGCCTTTTTTGATGTTTTCTAATCACCATTTCATTAACAACAATAAGACATGACAAAAGAGATAGACGTTGTTTATTGTTGTTGTTGTTGTTGTAGTCTGTCTGAAACAAATACTATTATTCATTTGATACGATCAGATTTAACTGTGGTGGTTCAAATCCAAAGTCTATCGCTTGAACACGATGATGTCAACATATAAATAAGAAATAGCCTTCTTTTCAATATTTTTTCTTTTCTCTATATTAAAATATACGTGTATATGTACTTATGTCTTTATAAAAATTCACTTTTGTATATTTAAAATTTTATGATACACAAATATTATTCTGGTTTCTTTATTATTATTATTTTTTTTAGCATTATTTCACTTTTTGTAATTGTTTATGTTCTAGTTACTTTCGAGGCAATTATTTTAAGTAGAAATTGTCTGTATGATGATTTATAAGAATTTTTTTTGTTGGAATTTTTATTTTTATTTTTTATTATTATTATTACTTTTCATTTCAGTTGCTGGATATCGGATAATGCAGCTGTGGCTTTTTGTCTATTTTGCAATGGCAAAATTCATAGATACCACATACCGCACACATACAATCTTCTAATCTTTATAATTAAACGAAAGTAAAACTATATACAGTCATATACATACATACTCGTATATAAAAATATGTACATGCATTTTCACATGCATATAAGTATAAGTACATATGTACATATGTATGGTATGTGTGCATAAATATGCCATGAAAGTGTTTAAATAACAATTGTAACCGATATTGTAGATGCTACAATTTGCAACTGTATCCAGGTTCTATTTTAATTGGTTCAATGGGTTTTTATGTTAATTTGTGAACGCGGGCACTTTACAAACACATGAACCATAGTGGCTGATCATTTGACAAAAGAAACTTGGCAAATAAGTTGTTACAATTATTTACAGTTTGTCAAAAAAATGTGTGCATAAGGAAAGTGTGGTGAAAATTTCCTCATTTAACTAGAAACTAAACAATTTTGTTTTTGTTTTGTATGCCATTCCAAAAATTATATAGAGATTAAGTAAAAACATTGTCTTTATTTTCTGTTATTGACTTTTATTTGAATTTTAGTTCTTGCTTTGCTTACTGAATATCACATTCGATTAAAAAGAAAAACTGTCTGTTAGCGAATGCATTATTTTTCCTAAGCTCATGACCGCATTAGTGATTTTATATGTCCTTAATTATAACAGTGATGCAGATAATACCCAAAAAATATTCACGTAAAATAATATTCACATAGGTTAGGTTAGGTTAGGTTGATTGGAGGGGAATGTCAGCCCATGTCATACGACATACACCTAAGCCAGTGAAGGCTTGTTGTGCGCTCCTTTGAGTTTTACAACACATAATAAGAGAATACATTTTATTGGACATTGAAAAAAAAAACGACTTGATTGTCTCAAGCAGGGCACTGAGGTATTTTCGAGCATTTATCAGAAGAACTACTCCACTATAGTACAAATGAAGTACATATTTACACAATATATTAATTTTGTAAAAGAATACGAAGGAAAAAGTACAAAAATGTTTCTCAAGAACAAAAGAGAAAGAAAAATCATTTTATTTTCTCATAAGCGGACAACACTGTTTTTATTTGCATATAAAATTTTATTATTTTCTTCATGCGAACCATACACGTTGCGACCGTTGGTACAATCTGAGTGCGTTGCACATGGAATCACAGTGCGTGGGCTCACAGTGTGTCGGCAAGTTCTACAAGCCGGTAGCAACGCGAATGCACTTCATTATTTTTATTCCATTTGTATTTTCGTAGTTTCAACAAAGAAAAAAACATTGTGAGCAAGTTTTATTCGCCGAAAATAAATAAATCTATCTTCTATATATATAAAATAGGATGTGTGTATGTATGTATGTAACGTAATGGCTCCAAAACGGCTGGGTCGATTTTGACCAAATTTTCAGGGAACCTTCAGAAACTCGGCCGGGTGACACTGTGAAGTCTGATTTTTGATTCCAATTTTCATATTGCACCACCAATGACATATACATATATTTATTGTTATATACATTTATATATTTATTTTTATACATATAATTATTTTATTTTACTTTTCTTGGAAAGCCGTTGTCATGTTCTTCAAAACGAGATATCAAACTCTTAAATCGGTTATGTAGTTACGAAGATATTTACAAAAAATCTATGTTAATAATGATTCAATATCAAAATTTTAAAACTTTCGAAATGTTGCATTAAAAAATCTGAGTTTTCGGTTTATTTACAAAATATTTACATCATTCGATAACACAAGATATTCCGCGCTTACTAAGGTGCAACATTGTACAATAAGTTAAAGATCTATACATATAAAACAGGATATATATGCATATGTAACGTATGGACTCCAAAACTTTATGATAGGTATTCCATGGATTTTTATTTAAAGGCCGTAAATTTCGTTAAACGCTCAATTTAAATCGTATGGTAATATAACTTTTGAGCTGTTTGCTCAGGGCCAGCAATGCGGACGGTGTCAGCTATATATGTACATAAAAATTACGTGTATGTTCGTGATCGCTAAACTCAAAAACTACTGGACCGATTTTGACCAAATTTTATATACATGTTCTATGGGACGTGAGGAGTGTTTCTGTGTAGTTTGAAGTTCGTCCAACAGATGGCGCAATATTTTGTTGTTTGTGTTTTGCCCAATAGAGATTAGCGCGATAAGCCTATGCTGCGTTTTGCTGAAGGCGTTGGGTCCTTAATCAGCGTGTAGTGGGGTTAATTAGCCCGATATCGGTATTTGAACAATAATTGCTATGTCGATGTAGTGCAAATTTGAAGGCAAAACAACGTTTGCCCGGGTCAGCTAGTAAAAATATAAAATAGAAGACTTAATAATGAAACTGAACTGCGCCGACACCATTTTTTCCATACAAGTTCAGGTGCAAATTTTGATGTGGACCATTTTATTTTAATTTCGCTTTTTTATGTCCTCACTTTTAAAAACTCATTCAATTTCAATTAAATTTCTTACACTTTTCGTAAATTTTTTTCTAAAACAAAAAACTGTAAATAGTAAAATGAGGGAGCATTTGCAGTTACTGCCGTCAATTTAAGTACGGACTTTGTTTATTGGACAGCGGATGGAGCATTTGCCAATGGTTCTGCCTGGAGATAAGATTTTTTTCATTTTCATTTAGCCCAAATTAGTGCTTTTATTGAATTTTGTAAATATTTGCCAGAACTATGGAATTGAAAAACGAAAATTAAAACATTCGTCATAACAAGAACAATGTCCAATGGCGTCTTTAATTAAATTAAATTCTATAATGGGATTGTACACGAAGTTGTATTTTATGTGGGTCAAACGCCCAACTTGATGACGAACCTAAATATATGGGTGTTGCACTGTGTATGACTTGCATTACTTTTTGTCTTAAAACAAAACATTAGATAATACAAATTAATAAGCTATTTTCTCGCCGTAAAAAGATCTTAAATTTAAATAAAGTTATTAAATTTTCTTCACATCAAATTATAATAAAATACATCCAGTAGTTTTTTAAGCAAAGCCTTTTCGGACAAATAATTTGACAGACAATAAAAGAATAAGAAAAACAAATTTCTGTAATCTGCAAACTTCAACAATTTTCACAAAAATATTTTATGGACTGAATGAGTTACATCTATAAATAATAGAAGTCTACAAATTGTAGAAGTTTTGTAATAATAAGTTGATAATTGATTGGGAAAAAAAGAAAGAAATTTATGACTTATTGCTTTTCTATGTATTGCAATTATAAAATTTTTAGTTTATATGTAAGTCTAAATTCATTAAAAAAAAAATTCAGAGCGGTAGTAGTAAGCACTGTCATCAAATAAATGCATTAAAAATTTGATTAATTAAATGAATTTCTTGATTTAATTTTTATTGTGTACATTTTCCATTTTGCAAATATTTGCTTGACACACTGTATTTCGTTTTTAATTTTTTAAATTTATTTTTATTTAAGCTATGCTAAGTTGCAAATGAGAAAGTGCGTTATGCCGAATATGTAGACTTCAGCTGCCAGACTTGAGCGGTATAACGTTGTTTCTCCATGGCGGCTTTTTCCTCCAAATCACTTTGATTTTGTTGATATAAATTTTAGTTGAATACATTTTTCGTTTTGCCAATATACATTTGAGAGAGATTTATGGCCAAATATGTAGACAACTGAAGCTGTACTATCTTTAAATAATAATTTACTATAGCATCATCAATAACTAAGATGGCTTTACCTGAGATGAGAAATATTTTAAGCAAAAAGTTCCGAGTCGATTTAATTATTTTTAAAATTTATTTATTTTTTCTACTATTTTCTTCGTATATATTTCTTAAGTGTATAATTTCGTTATTGTTTGCAATGACAAAGTTTAATTAACCTGGGGGGAAATTAAAAGTCAACATGCAAATCGCATGTCAATTATTTTAATTGACGGTGTAAAAATTAAAATAGTGCGAAAAAATAAAAATTAGCATTCCACAACCTCATTTAACCCCAAGAAATCAATAATTAAAATTGAATACATGACTAACCAATTTACAACCCTCTTTTCAAGCTCGTATTGTTGCATGGATTGCATTACTTAAGGAAGGCTATTTCACACTATCGCACTTAGTAATGCGATATGTAGAAAATTTAATTAAAATCAAATTAAAAAGTATTGAAAAAGTATTTTAGGGTTCTTATGATAATTTATGTTTTAACTTTTATTTTTCAACTTATGATGAAATGTTTGACGAAATAGATGAAATAACACAAACAATATATTTTGCGTCATATGCTCTGTAAAGAAAATGTGCAATAGTATTACATTTTCCTTCTCTGGCATGATGCTCTTAATTGTTTGCTTCGGTTTACTTTTAACTCTTTCTCTTCTCCCATAAATTGGCTTGTTATCTTTCGATTAATATCGTTTTACTGTTTAACAAACAACAATAAAAGAATATTGTTGCTAGTTTACCACTCCCCCTCACCAATAGCGTCGTTGCGTGTTGTTGCTAAACTGGAGCAATACTTTCTCATTATTCGCCACAACAATATACTCGCATATCCATATATTTTTCATTTTGTTTTCTGTTGGGGTTATAGAAAACAGAAACTACAATGCAGAATTGTGGTTGATTTTATCTGTTTGATATCAATTTCATCGAATGTATAAGTATTTAATGTCCTCATTAACGTGGAGATAATGAAAAGCAATAAAATAAGATAACAAAGGCAAATTTATGTTTAGTAATAAATAATAAATCGGATTTTCGCAGGACGATTTTTTCTAAATGCTAAGCCAATGGAAAACGCTTAGGAGTTTGCAGGAAAGAGAGGAAACTTAAATTTTAATTCGAAATTAACAGTCTGATATGAAATTGCTGTTAACAATGAGGCTTCGTGTTGTTCCACCATTTGCAGAGGTCGGCAAAACACAAATACATACATACATACATAAGTATATGGAAGAAAACACAAAATTTATAGAGTATGAGTTTTATTTGGTACAACAACAAATGTCAGGTCATGCAAAACAATGAAATTCACCAGTATTTTTCCAATGAAATAAAATTGTTGAATTTGAATTTTGTTTTCAAATGTTCCCGAATTGTTTAAAAGTTTTTTTTAGCTTTTTTCATTAAATTTATTTTTTGTAACGACTTCTAAAAAAATCGAAACTGCTGGCACCCGTTTCACCAAACAAGAGGCAAACGAATGGTTACCTTGCAAGAAGCTCTGGTGCGAGCAAATCTATGATGGTTCCCAATCATATACTATGTACTTTGACCCTTTTTATTTATGAAAATACTCGTATATTTATTCTAGCGGCAGATCCTAACGATGTCAGTCAAAGTTCTGGCTAAATATTGAAGAAAAAAAAAAAAGAAATTAAGAAACATTTCTTTCAATACAGAGTCCTGCTGCTAGTATAAACACACGATCATTTACTATATAAAGATTCCTTGCAGTAATTTTTCGGCTGCTTTGAGCTCCATTTTTTTCCTTCTGATATCAGGAGATTTCAGTTCTATTCAAATAATAATAATAGTGGCAGAAAATTTTTTACTTATTTTACTTGAAAAATTCACTTAAAAATAGCATTATTTATTTTTCATTAAGCTGTTTTAATTTTGTTTACTTAAAGTTAAATATATATGTATATTCCTATTAATCTCATATCTTATCAGTTTATTCATGAAATTTAAAACCCCTAAACATTGACACAAAATAACTGACGTTTTTATTTTTGAAAAAAAGTTAAATTGAACACAAATAAATATTATACCGAATGACATAGATTTTGCGAACAGCAAACCATTGGTTATTAAAAAATCAACAGCAGCAAAAAAAGTAAATAAATAAAAAAGATATTGATTATATAATGACATGGTTGCAAACAAAAGGTTTTACTATATCAAGTACAAAATATCACATACTCGTACCCAGCCGTACATATTGAAGAAGATTGCAAAAAACAATGGAAAAATTATACATGAATGCGGCATATTGTTTGGAAACATTTATAAACTATTTATTAGGGTGTTGCATGGTGTCAAAGACTGCTAGAAATGGGGGCAGTGTCACTAACTCGTGCTATAAAAAAGTCATATAATAAAAATTTATTAAAAAGAAAACATTTAAGAGAATGATTCAAAATTGCTGATTGAATTATGGCCCAAAAAGTTTTTTTCTTCAAAAGTTCCAAATTCGATATAATAAAAACAGTTTCTTTACAATCAAGATCGAAGATTAAATATCACGCAAGGTAAATCGAATTGTGATTAATTGGCAACACTTGATTTTAATTTTCTAGAAACAAAATCTACTGAAAATGTCTGGAAAAAAATATATGTAAGCAATAACAGCAAGAAAAAAGCTTCCAAAGAAGTCATTAAGATCCACATCCTATGATGCGGAAGTAGAAAAAATTCGGAGAATTTCTAAAGATTTGATTATGGCTTTGTCACTCTTCTGAACTGCTTTTTTTATTCACTACATATTCATTGGATTTGAGGTTATATTCGCAGTGTTAAGAAAAAACCCATTCCTGGGAAGTACTTTAATTGTTATTCGCAAGTGAAAATCATACAAATTATCTATGTTTCTGCTGAGTGGCTGGAACTAGGGAATTTTATTTAATCATGACGTGTCTGATTCATTATATAAAATATAAAATATCTATGACGGTAAAAGTTTTTGATAAAAATTGGCTTCATGATTTGATTCATTTGTTACTTGTCACATAGAGAAGTGGAAGTTAGAAATAGAATAGTGAAGAAGCATAAGCGCCTACAGTCTATGGCAGGAGTCGAACCTACAACCCACTAACTACTGGTCGAGTACAATAGTCACTAGTCTAAGAGGTTATACGATTACACAAAGAAGTCATGAATATGTTACCCCGGAATATCCCACTATTATATTCTATTTAAGCACTCCCTGGACCACTATTTCTATATAGTGTGTAGTACCAGCCTCTCTCCATTTTTTCCAATATGATCACTAATCTTCTCAAGAAATTACATTTGCTTAAACGAACTATATTGCTGCTCTAACATGCATTTTGCCTTTCGTATTGTCACAGTTTCATTAAGAAATTCCTGGAGCATACTTCCTGATATATAGTTTTTTATCCTTATCGTAGTTCCTATATTTCGCCTTTTAAATGAACCTAGTCCATTTGCAGATTTCTGTTAACTGGTTAACAGAGCTCTGTTAACTGCGAAATTGTCATTACTAGTACTAGTTAAATTTAAATTTATCTTCACACACATCAATTCACAATTTATATTTCTTCCAGTGTAAAAGTAATAGTCTTAAATATAAATTTAAGGAAGGAAAATAAACGTTTTATATAAATTTCTAGATATAATTGAAAGCTGCGTCAACCCTCATTTAACATGATATTTTTACAACAAATTGACATTTATTTACATGTTGTTGTTTTACAGTATTTTGTGTTGTATGCAGGACTATGAAATGAAATTAAAAATTACTTCTCAGTAGAAAAGAAAAATTTTAAAATTATTTACGCTCATGTTTTTCTTTGAAATTACTGGAATAATATTTGAAAAAAGTATTTTGCTTAATAAAATACGTTCATGTCTATATAAATATTCAATAAATGTTATAAAAATTTTTTTGAACTCTCTTTTGTCCTCATATTACGCGGACATCTTGGAACGGAGGTTATTCGTATTATGAAAAAATACAACAGAATCAAAATTTTAAAACAAGACTTTGTCAACTTAATTTCATAAGAAGTAAATAAAAAGTTCTTTGGAAGCAATGAAAATGTCATTCCTTAAGAATAAATTATATTTTTTTTTGGGAGTTTACATATACACTTTCGCCATTGGCAAAGGGAAAGAAAAAAAAAAATACTGAAAGCTTTAATTTACCATCTGTAATTACCCCAGTAATGAATTTTCATAAGAGCTTTCAAGTCATATAAATTCTCGTATACTTTTTCTCTACATTATTTGTATCAGAAGCTTTAATTTACATACAATTACCACCAACTAAAAACTGGCGACATGCACGAGTGGAGTCAAGCGAATAGGGACGATTTTAATGCTCGTAAGCCAATACGCTTATGAATAAACGTATCACCTAAAATGCTGCTCCATCCGTAACTATAGGTGATATAGATATTGAAGAAGCTCTCGATATTCTTGAATTGAAAATCGAGTGTAATGTCTGAGCACATGTTTTATGTCGCTAAAGAAACATTCAAGTACATCCATTATCTAAGACGAGTAGAGGCGACTTCACTCCAGCTGATCTCCTTGCTATTTATAGCAACTATATGCGTCCGAAGATGGAACACAACTCTCATGTACGGCCCGGTGCTTCAAAGTCTATTTTGAATTTACTCGGACGCATGCAGGAGAGAGCGAAAAGGCTCATCGGAGACAGATGTGTAGCCAACTTACGGGAGCATCGACGCAAAGTGAGGCGTGTGTCACTATCTTATCATTACTACAACGGGATGTACTCTAATGACACCAAGGAACTTGTTCTCAGAATCCACACTTACATACTTACGAACGACTTGTTTTTAATTAAGAGCTCATACATTTGTGGCCGATATACCAGAAATTGCACTACGCATTACAGAGAAAATTCGTTCTTGAGTCGAACAGCTCGTATATGAAATAAACTTCCTGCGGAAGTCTTTACAGTCACACCCAGTGCGAAAATGTTCAAGTCGAATGTCTACAAGCACTACTACCTCTCTCTACCCTTTCACCCATAACCTACTCAGATAGTACCAGCACAATGCACTGCATGTGTAGGGGTTTCCCCTTAAGTATGGGTATAATTAATATTAAATAAAATACACGAACAAGGATAAGGGAAAGTAGCGGCCTCCGGAAACCACGTTTCTAAATTATAACAATTGATAGTATGAATTAGCAGTCAATTAAGACATTACTTGGTGATAATTATTAAAACGAATAATTAATTTCCTTTTTAAAACTGACCAAGAGATTGACTGAAATTTTCCGTGTTTTAAAAACTAATTATATTACTCTTAGAGCGAAACGAATGACTATTATTTGGGTGCTGTCTTGTGTACAAAAATATTATCATCTAAATATGATCCCTCCTAATCTGTTTATGTTTGAATGCTCAAGAAATATTTTTTTTAAATAATTGACATTCTTAATAAAAAATATATGTATGTATACATAAGTAAACCGGAGCACATTTAACCTACATTCTGTGGAAATCATTAATTAACCACACACAAATTGAACAAAAGAAGACTTAATGGAATATAATAGATTCTAGGAAAAAAATTATAATGACCCTCATATAATATTTTACAAAATGTGTGTGAAGACAAATTTCGAAATTTATAACCCTAGACACAAACCAGTTGCCATTACAGGGTTCTGTTAAGCCGATAACATAGGACTGTTAAACATGACAAATCTAGGAGTATGCATTCCAAGTGTAATTACGGTTACACTGTTTGACAGGAAATATGCCACTCATGCTGCCTGTTTCATAAATTTTTTTTATGATGAATACCTCATGGAAACACAACAGGAAACTTAAATTTTTCTGATACCAAACTGTTGGAACTTTTTAGAACATTATTAAGGATTCCATGAAAATGAAAAAAATGGGCAGATAAAAATTGATGTTATTTAAAGATTTATTTCTCCTCCATGATTCCCAGTGGTCAGGATATCAAACACGTTTTTTCTTACTCAATATGTTCACTTTAGAAGATGAATTCCATGAAAATGTAAAAAATGGGCAGATAAAAATTGATGTTATTTAAAGATTTATTTCTTCTCCATGATCCCCAGTGGCTAGAACATCCAACAGTTCGGTTTTTTACTCAAAAAATTCCAAACTTGATTTATCAAATTTGGAATTTCTCTAGGAAATGAATTCCATGAAAATGAAAAAAAAAATGGGCGGAGGACATCTGCTGACTTCAGAGTGAGTAAATAAAGTTTTCTGTCTGTCGAATTAAAAAAAGTCCTGTAATAGTAGTTAAAAAATTTCGCTAATAAAATGTTGTTTATTTTTTTATTTTTAAATAAATTTATTTATAGTTGCTGTTAAGAAAAGTAAATTATTTATAATTCCATTGCAAGTGGTTACGTATAATATCTTTAAAAATGTTATTGTGTTTCAGAGTCTATTATACACTTTATTTCTCTTCCCTTCGCCTTTTTAATCACACACACACACACACACACACAGAACAAAACAAGAGTATCAAAGAGAAAAGTTGCAGTGTGTTGATAAATGAAAATGACATAAATTAATTTATTATTTATGTTTAAATTGCCAGTCAGTTTTGGTGTCTGTGTGTTTTACTTCCACATTAATGAAATATTACCGCCACTAAGTTCATTGAACTTGTGAAAAGTTTAAATTAAATATGAACTGCGTTGATATAAAAAAGAAAGAAATAAAAATCAACAAAATGTCCTGAGAGAATGATGAGGGCTTTTATCATTGACACCATAATTTAAAATTGCAGCATACTTTGAGGCCGTGCGGAAAAGAGAATATTATTTGGTTGTTTCCCTTGTGAAATGAATGAAATTATTTTGAATAATTCAAGGTAAATGTCGTCATTACATGTACAATTAATAAATATGTATGGTAAATATTAAAAATCTGATAATATGGTATATAATCAATATAAGGAACTCTTACGAGACGAAAAATTGGGAAAATTTTTCTCCTGGTTGATCTATCTGATCTCTAAGGTTTCTTCCTGATTGTTCGAATGGTTATTAGTGACGAATGGTGAGTGAAATAGATAGGCAATTAAATGTCATCAAAATGTTTATAAATTGTTTTATCAAAATGGGTATTCTGTTCGGGCAAGGTTTCGCGCTCTTCGCAAACAGACTATTCGCAGGTGTTATGGATAAATTTAAGTGCACTGGTTCAGTAGACAATGAACCAACAAACATATGATGACGGAACGCCAGATCTTACGAAAACATCAACGCAGTCTGTAAGAGTGGGCAGTATAATCCGAAGCAATCGATTTTGCGTCGCTCACAAAAACTCAACCTTTCGCATACCACATCTTAGGGAATTTTATGTCGTGACTTGGCACTTACAAAATTCATTTGACAGGAAAACGACCATAGACCATGTTGAGTGTTCGCTGAAGGGATACTGGAGCAATTGGAAACTGACCCTATTTTTCATCAAAAATAAAAAAAAGCGTCTTCAGCGATGAGGACAGTGTGGAAAATTGTCGAATTTGAACCATATCAATATTCAAATGAGATCCCACAGCGTCCAATGCATCTCGAAAAAGTCACTGTTTGGCTGGCGGCGTCTTTGAGAACAACGTTGGCCAAGCCATCATAGTCAACCGCGTGTGCTATAGTCCACGATTATCAATTTCTTTTGAGCTGAATTGGCTGATTCCACATTGGACATGCTGCACGAGCAAATTTAGTGCAGAATCATGATGTGAACTTGCCAGCGAGATCGCGCGTTTTGAACCCGTTAGACTTTTTCTTTCTTAAGTCGCAGGTCCATGCGAATAAGCCACAAACTACAGCGGCCCTCAAAGCCAACAAAACTCATATGACCGGTTAATTTCAGCTTGATTTATGCGCCAAAGTCATGAAAAATCGGACATTTGCTATGTGCGTCAACTAGTGAAGCCGCGGCAGACACTTGTAAGATGTTATATTCTACAATAAGCCTTTCAAATGAATACAAATTTGCGCTTAATGAAAAACCCTTTATATTCACAGAAAATGCAAACTGATCTATTTATCATTTTAAACATTTTACAGGAGAGACAAAAACTACATGAATTTTCATTAGTTTGTTTGCAATTTTAGTGAAAACCCTTTAATAATTCCAATTCCACTAGAAAATTTCAATAGTTTTTAGCTTTTGAAATTGCGTTTACGATTAGTCAACAATTAGATTACTTTAAAAGAAGTCGTAAGGATTACTTATTTCTCTGGCAAAGGAGTTATGATTACTAATTGATTACGATCACAGATAGATAATCGATCACAGATAAATAATCGATAGTACTTGTGATTACGAAAAAATAGACAAAAAGAATCTAATGTTATCAATAAATAAATGAGCGGACTACTTTCGTGGTTATTTTTCACTCTTTTCTTTTGCATTCAATATCGTTAGCAAGTGGATGGATGCAAACTATTTTCTATAAAAAGTTCAAGAAACTTCAAATTGAACTAAAAAGCGATCCATTTCCTGAAAATTAATTATTGTAAAAGTTTCCTATCAATTATTTTCTTATCAACTTTAGAATATATAATGGATGTATTTAAAAACTTTTTCTTGATAAGCAATTTCTTTTTCAATATCGAATGTTTGGAATAATGGAGATCTAGATGATCTTAATATATGTTTTGATAGAATTCTTTATTTAATGAAGAACGGAGCTCCGATTATGAAATGCCCCACTATTAAAGCAATATCGCCACGATTGCACGGAAATGGAAATAATACATTTACTTGTCGTTATATCACCTGACGAACAACTACTAATTTGTTCAACCAATAGTGGAATAATGAATCTGAATAAAATTATTTTAAAAAAATTTTTGTTGGGAAAATACTCACACGTCAATAATATTTTATAACAATTTTTCCACTCTTTGTCTGATTAAATATTAAAGCGCGTTCACATATGCAATTATTTAATTATTCAATAGTTACACCTAATTTTAGTTATTTATCAGTTAATCCTTTGGCCACCGCAAGCAAGTACACTTGCTCAAGGATTTTTGCTTCATACAAGTAGAGAAGGGACAAGTTGTAGTTTGTTAATCCTCATAAGTGATCAATTGCCCAGTGTAGACCAATAAATATTGATTTTCGTTTTTATGCTGAAAGTTCTTATTAATTTTTCGAGAATTTTCCAAAAGGAGTTAAAATATCTGGTGCCAAGTCTGGTGACAAAGTCACATATGAATAGGCAAGATAAGGCCTACAAGACGCTGCTGTTTACTTTCCACAATGTTACTGAGATCCTCCAATTCATGATCAGTTCGTTTTCTTGCCAAACCGGGTTAATGGTATAAGAAGGGATCTACTCGTACACTTTCTTCCTCGTACATATCGTGCCAGCTGCGATAAATATCGTTGTGCTCAACTTCTATTTGACGTTTGTCATATATTTCTAGACAATGGAAAGGTTGCCCAGACATTTCGCAGTCATTTTTTCTGGCCCACCTCCTACTTTTTTCGTTTCAGTCCTACGCCTAGGTTTTAGTTTGCCAGAGATTAATTTTAATACCACGCATTACTTTTTCGGCGGAACCTATAAGGTTCTTCCACGTATGGTTAGTTTATAATACCTGGCGCTTTCATTATGCCTATATTCGCTAGGATCGAAATGATCCTTGAACTTCTCAGCCATTTGAAGACAAGTGAGAGCTGTTTTTTACTTTTCTGAAGCGAGGATTCTAAGGTCATTATGGTGGTAGATTTTAATGGCTGTTGTCGACATGACATTCACTCTCAACCAATCTATCTGATCTGATCGGAAAGTTGTTTTGAAATGACAAAGTTCATGTGGCCTAAGTATTCACTCGTGTCATTTTTGCAGACGTTTGTATAAAAGTTCATGCTTCTTGTTCTCTTGCGATCTAAAGCTAAGGGCTGGAGGGTTGGCCGCACGCCATCCTCTTTACTTCATGAAAGCAATTACAAGATAAAGATGGAAGCGAGTGACGCAGAAGTAATCGGAATACGATTTGTTCCTGCGTTACTAGCAGCTACCTTGGCATTGTAGATACGTTTATGACTTTAAAAGGTTGAAGTATCGTCAACCCTCTAAGCCTTAACTTCAGGATGCAATACCTTAAGGTCACCGAACGTATTTCCCCACCTCTATGAGTCACCAGAACACTTAAATAAATAAAAAAAAATTAAATAAAAATCCCTTCGTCGGAAAATGTATGGTCCTCATGGGGTTAATCAAATACTATGAACAAGTTTAACTCTTTTACGAGTATATGAAAATTTGCTACAATTTAATATTTTTTAAATATAATTTTGCATCGGACACCCATGGAAGCAGAACAACCGGCAACAATATGATCGCAATTGTACAGAATGAAAGTCTATTTCGCATGCATTTCACTGGCTGGCGTGTCTTGGGCTTACTGCCGACGGAAAAATATCACCATCTCTATATCGCCTATTCAATTTTCATCAATATATTTACAACAATCGGTTATCCGCTGCACTTGATGATTACGTAGTTTATGGGTTCGAGCATGTACGAGATAATAAAAAGTTTGAGCATAATATTGACATGTCTGGTGTGCTCGAAGAAAATGATTTTCATTTGGCTGAAATTTGACAATATAAAAATTATAATGGATATGGATAAGAGTCAGAGTCAACGTAATCGTCTGGCAAAAGATGAACTTCATTATCATAATTGTATAGTTTTAAAGAAAGTTCGTCTAATATTGTCAATATTTTTAATGTTATACACTTCGACTTTGATTTTTTGCGAGGTTTCGGTGCTTTACACAGGTCTGATGGGCAACTGGAGTTTAATATTTCCAGCCTACTTTCCATTCGGTCCTTTTGCCAGCTCAAAATCATATTTTATAGCCCACATATATCAACTGATCGTATTGTCATTTCAGACAATGCAAGGCGCAATCAATGATTCATTTGTTGGAATGCATTTCGCCTTATTGAGCAGCCACATTCACACTTTGAATATGAGAGTGTCCAGGCTGGGCAAAGACAAAAAAACAAAACTGTTGCAGATAATAATCAAGAGCTGTGAAATGTGTAGAGGATCACAAAAACCTACAGCGGTAAGTTCTCGATCAACTATTTAAGACATTTTAATATTAATGTCCCTTTCTTTCTCAAAGATATCGCTGCAAGCTAGATGATATTATTTCTATCTATATGTTCTGCCAGATCCTAATAACCAGCATTATTATGTGCACTAATGTTGTGCTAATGTTTATTTTTGATCGTGATCCTTCTGCTTTGCTGTATTATTTCATTTACTTCTTAAAGATCGCTTTGCAAATATTGCCCATTTGCTATTTTGGCAAAATTGTGGATTTAACGAATTAATTAAGGATTTAACAAATGCTTTATTTGCTTCAAATTGGTTCGAACAGGATGATGGGTTCAAACGAAACTTAAGGATTTTTCATCGAAAACACCAAGAAACCTTTATTCATCAAGGCCTGGCTATTTCCGATCAATATAAATTTGTTTTTGACTGTGTGCAAAAATGCATATTCATTGTTTACCCTTATAATGAATATAAAATAATTTTAATTCTCGATAAGTGGACAAATAATCAGGGCGACCGTGAACAGCCGCTTATGAAAGTATTCCCTGTATATTGAAATACTTTGCTAAATTATGCTAGCGTAATATGTATGTGTATGTGTTCCACAGATTTTGTTACACTTTTTATTAAAAATCTATGTCATAAACGCTTCACTTGCCACTTTCCACTTAACACTTACGGCTTGTTTCAAATTTTCTTCGAAATATAGACTAATATACTATAATTAATTTAATAAAGAAATAACGAGGTTTTATTCACTTATTAAAATACTTATGTGACTTAAGGCCCGGTTAGCCGACCGTTTACGTTAGCTGATGTAAGGGACGTTTATTTTTGGCATATGAATCCAATTCAAATGCTTATCCAAATTATGTGACGTTGACGGAGCGGCTGAACCTGTATAAAATAGAATTTCATAACGTTTTCACGTGACATTTGTATACCAGTGATGGGACTATTATTTTATTGAGTTGTATTGTGGCCCAAATTCCCTTTCCGGTATATGTAAATTGTTAAGGATCTAATACAACTTTTATACAAATTTTCGAATTTTCAAAGTCTAAAAATGTAATGTTGAGATAATAAAGTGCGTGAAGAGACTCTTTAAAAGAACAAGTAAATACCATTGAATGCAAATAAAATCTTAGATTGAATTATAAATCCAATTATATACATATAACAGTTAATTATTTTGAATATAAAAGTTAATATACGCGTATAAACATACATATTTGCTATTTTGCCACTTACATACTACATATCTTGAAAAAGTATTGCAAATTTGCAAGTCAAAAGTTTTGTTACGTATACATTGTAAAGTAAGTACAAATTTATATACACATAATAATAATATAGAAGTACGATTGTATGTTTATTCTTAAAATTTTAATTTTTACACGAACTTTTCAAAATATCAACTTTTTTCTTTCAAAAAGTACTTAGTATAATTTTAGTACGTTTTATGTATAAGCATGAAATACCCGAAAGTTTTCAAATACCATCTCTATTATGAACATCTCTATTATGACTGTATATTTATTGAAAAAAAAATTACACAAAGTAGCGTTGTACAACGTTTTGTTTTTTACTTTATTGACATTCGACACGTTTTGAAAGATTCATTAACCGCACAAACGTCCCTACGTTAAAGTATGTTACGTTTTTCTAACACCAACGCTGGTGAAGATCGAACTTCATTTTAATTGTTTTTAGGCACTAATCTCCCCTCCCTTCGTTACCCCAGTTCAAAAGAGAAAAAATATATAATTTTGAGTCTCTTCAATGGAAATGAATTTTCGAACAGTTTTGCTAGATATTTATTTTTAAATTTCGTCAAATTATTGAAATTAAATCGCCAAAAACGTAAAAATTTTCGAAGTAAGTTATCTGGTGTTGATGGTAATGGCCTAACCAACGTTGTTCTTAAAGAAAAATGGACCGATGACGCCCAGCCAGCCCAAAATCCACACCAAAAAGTGACCTATTCGGGATGCATTGGACGTTTTCGGATCTCATGCGAATTGATATTGTCTCAAATTAGATTTTTTTTAAATGAAAAATAGGGTCAGTTTCCAATTGCTACAGTACCCCTTCAGTGAACACACGATGTTGTCTATGGTATTTTATCGTAAGCTACTGGATCAGTTGAAATTTCCACACACTCTTATGAGAATCTGACTGGGCCTGCACCCGTACATATTTCAACTGACCCATAAGCTCAAGGTAAAATACCATAGACAACGTCATGTGTTCACTGAAGGGGTACTGGTGCAGTTGGAAAGTGAATAGCGTGTGAAAAACTATAATATTTAAATTGATTAATAACGAACAAACGAATTAAAAATTTAAATTGCACACTTGGTTAATTACTTAATAATATTGAAAATTTCTCACAAATTAAAATAATTTAAATTGAAACTAAGGGTAAGCACTGTCTAATAAGGGTACATACGAGTAAATTTCACGTTTTACTTAAATTTAACCCTTTAGTGCATTAAATTTTCATCAATATTTTTATAACAATCGGATATCCGCACTTGCACTTGTTGATTGACATACGGATGAGTACCAGAATTTACGATACATTGAAAATTTTTACCGCCAACTTGACTTGTTGTCGAAAATGATTGCTTGTTGTCTAAGTTTTCAGAATAGTTATAGATTATAAAGGGCGAGGATCATTGCAACAGTTTGTCCAGATGTGAACTGCATCAATACAGCGGAAATGTTCTGTCAGTCTTTGTAAAATTTTATTCCACAAATTGGGTCTTGTGTGGATTGACGGTTTTATCCAATCCATTTGCCAGTATAAAATCATATACTCGTATTTTAGCCCATTTGTATTAATTCAACGGCTTGTCGCTCAAAATTTTATCTATAAGTTTTATCTAAAATGGATTCCAACTTTGTATCATTTTTAGTTTTATTTGATCATGCAAAGGCGTTTGATACTGTTGAACACACCATACTATCGAAAAAGCTGAAATATATGTGCCATTTTTCTAACACCGCCATAAAATTGCTATCTTCATATCTATGCGATAGAAGCCGATTGGGGTATTCTGGTTCAAACAAATCCAACAAATGTTCAATAACAAGAGGTATTCCATTTATTGAAATGATTTGCCCATGAAACTTACCTGTTGTGGTTTACAGTTGTATGCAGATGACGTACAACTCTTTATTAGCTGTAAGCCGTCAGAAATCACTGGATACATTCCTAAGAAATCAAAGGCGATGATGATCAGTAAGTCTAACTTTGTGCGACTTACCTTACCGCAAATACTTATTGGTGGATCTGTCATTGAGCTTGTAGAATATGCCAAAAATCTTGCTGTTTTTAACAACAGCGTAACATGGTCAAATCATGTAAATGCTACATGTGGTAAAATTTACTCAATGCTAAGGAATCTTTGGATGACACAGTATTTAACTCCAATTAATACTCGCATGCTACTAGCCAAAACATATATTCTTTCGGCTCTAATGTATGGTTGTGAACTATTTTCTAATTGTGATGCAATAAGCAGAAATAAACTGAAAATTGCTTACAACGATGTTGCGAGATATGTATATGGACGTGCGAGAAATAGCAGTATATCCCAGTTTTCTCGTCAGACCTTTGACATATCCTTTGAAAACCTGTTAAAGTGCCGTACACAAATATTTCTACACAAAATTATATACATCAGACAACCCGGTTATCTTTATAACAGGATGCAATTTTCTAGATCGAATAGAGGCTATAGAATTAACTCAATCAGATGTCATAGACAAATATCTGAAAGGCCTTTCTATGTAAATGCCATTCGTCTCTGGAATGAACTTCCACCTAATTTTCAAACATTAAACAACGCAAAGCACTTCAGTTCCGCGGTATTTACCAATATTAAGCGTGTATATTTGTTAAAACTGCTCTTGTTTTTTATGTTTTATTCAATACTTAATATTATTGGTTATTGTTAATTTAATTTGTTAATATTATTAATCTTATATTTTCTTGTTTTTAATTCTTTTAATTTCTGATAAGATAAAACATGTTGAATTGCATATTGCCATTATCTTCCCAGTACTTCTAAATAAGATTACATTTTGTTGTACTGAATTAATGTTAAATAAATAAATGAAATGAAATGAATTTTGAAATTCCTCGATTTTTTTCAAGTTGACACACTTACTATAAAAGTTATTAAAACGCTCCATAGCAGAGCTATATAATAATTAAGCTTTCTTGCTTCACTTCCCGTCCTTTCTACACTGTCCCTCGGTAGGCAAGTGCATAGTGTGCTATCCTATCAGTGCGGCTTTTGTGGGTTCGAATCCCATCTAACACTCTGTCTGATCTGCTTCAAGGTCTATGTTATTATATTCGTTAAGTCGAGTTGTGTCGTATTGTATTGTATTCATAACATTTAAATAAATAAATAAATAATTAAATATTTTTGATAAACTAACCATTTTATCTGGAACCTGCTTCATGTCCTCAAACATTTCTTGCGGTGAAAAATTAGTCACAAATGTAAACAAAACCTCAATTTTCCCATAATCTAATAAATTTATTTTAAATTATGCAACAGTTTAGGACTACAGGCAATAAACAGAAGTGAACGAAACATTTCAATAAAAACGAAATTAATGTCAATTTGAATGAAGTTAGAGTTCACAAGGACTATGACGGCAGAGAATCTAAGCGGTGAAACTCTATTTGTTAAACATTTCGTTTGGTGGCGCATTTTAGGCCTGTATCCAACTGAAAAACATCCTCAATTCTATTTCGTCTATTCGATTTTCGTTAATGTGATGATTACAATCATTTATCCTGTTTATGAGGCCGACCATGTACGATATAATTAAAAACTTATCCGTGACCATGACATGTTTGGTGTGCTCCGTGAAAACGTTTGTTATTTTGGCAAAATTTCAGAATGTACAAGATATGATGGACATTACAAAGCGGCAAAATCAGCGAATTTGTCGGGACAAAGATGAGTCCCAGTTTTTGTTGAAATTTCTGTGCTATGGAACGGTCTCATGGGTACTTGGGATTTAATCTTCCCCGGCTACTTTCTATTTGATCCCTTCAGCGATTTAGGTTCATTTTTACCAATTTTTCGGAATATCTGTTGTCTGAATTATCTTTCACCAATACTCCCATGCAATACCTCCAACGGGACCAGTCTACTTGAACTTTTTAATTAAATTTTGAACTTTTTAATTAAATTTAAATTTTCATAGCTAACGACGTTAAATCGGCGCTTCAAATTGTCATTATTTTTGATAACCTGTTCAACACTGGAAATGCATTCCACTTTCGCTTAGAGGGCCATTTTGGCTAATTGTTGTCATCACTCACATCGCAAGCTAAAGTCTTGAATTCTGGAACACCCTTTATAAGTAATAAAATAGTCAATAACTATTTTACTTTGTACATTCATTAAGAGCACAAAATGTCGTGCAAGATAATTGGACAAAATTTAACACTTTTAAAAGACATTACATATTAATTAAAATTTAAATAGTTAATTTAAAATTGAACACAACTACAGTCGTTAATACGTGTCAATATGAAAAATTTCAAATTGATTTAAATAAAAAAAAAAAAAAAAAATGAATGAAACAGTAAAATTGAAAAAAAGTTTAACACGCTTTGCTCAACAATATTTTCAAGTTTTCATTCCAATATTTTTACTTCAATAATTGACATGTTGTAAAAATGCTACATATTAGAGCTCCATTCTGTTTTTGTCTAATTATAGTTTACAAACTCTGATCGGCAAAAGCATTTGCCTATTGCATAATTTAAAGTCCTTTGGCCCGATATATGGTCTACGGAATTGGAGCAACAACAGTTGAGACTTTAAAATCCTGCTCTAGCCAACAGCTTTGCCCGTTAGGGATGCTAGACGTGACTACTTTACGACTTTTTAGAGCCGATTTTTCAAAATGATGATTGACAATTTTTTCTTATTATTTCACGGCTTTTTAGAAGTACTTCAAATGCTATTCGTCCCACAGTATATTCTACATTGCGATGTATAATAAAAAATCCTTAATATAAATTTAGTTCTTCTCACTTTATTGATATTGTGATCGACTGGATTTCAAGTCGAACTTGGGAATATTATTTCATAATGACATGTCATCGCATTTGGCACCTCAGAGACAAGACAAGTATTATAGGCATTTGAAAGGACTTTTTAAATATAAAGATGACCGAACTAGTTCCAACATAAATAGTTTCTAGGCCACTGAGACCTGTTAAATAAAAAATAAGTTTTATTTTTTATGAAATATTTTTATTTCTTTTATAAAGCAATAGATTTTTTCTGTGACGATTTTTTTTAAGATTCTCTGACGATTTTGAGGATTTCATATCCAAAATTTGACGATTTTTAGAAAAACAAGAATAAAACTGGGCACGCGAGAGTTTATTTGGAAAACATACAAGTGCACAATTTTTTACTGCACTGTAAACTCTCCCTCCTTTTTTTCGTTTTCCCACTCTCTTTCAAAAATGATGAGAAAAGGGGCACATAAGAAAGGCAATTAAATTTCATTTACAATCATACCTAAATTTGTTATTGTAATTAAGCCAAGTATAAAAGCATAGATTTTTCGTAAAACACAGTTGAGTCAGAACCTTAAATTAGACTGGATAAGATGACAACGTTTGTTCAGCCACCATTAGAAAGTAAAAAGCTTTTCAATTTCCATTTCCTTTTTTGGCGCATTCTGGGTAATCGACCTACAAAAAACTATCGCCAGTTGTACATTTTATATTCAATATTGATAAATATCCTTATAACCATCTGTTATCCGCTGCACTTGATGATTGGCGTGTTCAGGAGCACCGGCATGTCTGATATTATCAAAAATTTGGCCATTAACGTGACGTGTCTGTGCTGTTCTGCGAAAACTGTTTCCATTTGGCTAAAATTCGGCAAAGTGCGGCACATTTTTGATATAATAAAACGGCAAGATGAAAGAATATCTCACTCGCAGTATGGAACGGAATATTACAAAAATGTGGTGTGTCCTTCAGTTGAAAAGATGACGCTCATGTTTAAGGTGCTGTATACGGGCGCAGCACTTACTTCTGAAGTGGCTGTTCTAACAAATGGTTTTAGGGGCAATTGGCATTTAATGTATCCCGCCTATTTTCCTTTTGATCCATTTGACAACGGTTGGTCGTACACAGTCGCTCACCTTTATCAATTTCTCGGATTTTCCTTTCAAGTTATGCAGAATTTGGTTAACGATTCATTTGGCGGCATGCATTTGGCTTTGTTAAGTGGTCAAATACATATTTTGAGTTTGCGTGTAGCAAATATTGGCCACAGTAACGAGACAACGGAACAAAATAAGCAGGAGTTATTGGCATGCATACAGGACCACAAGGATTTGTTGGAGTAAGTTTAAGCTAAATAATTTATTTTCGTTTTTTATAATTTACAATTTTATTTATTGCTTAGATATCGCAGCCAACTAGAGCAAGTGATCAGCCAGAATATGTTCTTTCAAATCCTTTTCACCAGCATCAACATATGCGCGACTATAGTGTTTATGCTTTTGTTTACTCGTGATGCTTTTACTTTGATATATTATTCCGTATATTTGATTTGCTTGACGCTTGAAATTTTACCAACCTGCTACTACGGCGCAATCATGGAATCCGAATTTGAAAATTTATTAATTGCTCTTTACTCATGCAATTGGATGGATCAGAACTGGGATTTTAAGAAAATTTTAATAATTTTTAGGGAACAAGCGAATAAGCCCCGGTATATGATGGCATGGTTGGTGCGCATCAATATGAATTCATTTCTAAATGCATGCAAAAATGCTTATTCGTTGTTTGCAGTCATAATGAATATGAAATAGAAGAAGTCCACGTTAAAGTTGTTAAATATATTTTTCTTCTTAAATAAATAATTTTCATATGTGTGTGAAGAGAAATTTCAATTTTATTAGCAGAGATACGTTCACAGATCACTATTAATCAGTTCACAAAAATTGTAAATTGACTTGGGTTCACTATATATGTACATGTTAAAACAACAATAACAATATATACTAAGCTACATAGGGAAAATAATACTATAACTTTTGACTGGTATTCAAAACACATTTCATCAGGCAGAATTATTACCTTCAATGCCAATCAACCGAAAAACCAGATAATAAACACTGCCAAAAATTTCATCCAGAGAGTTCTTGACATTAGTGACCATCAATTCCACACATCCAACATTCAAAAAATAACTACGATATTAAAAGCCAATAGTTTTCCTGTAAATTTAATCAAATCTCTAATATCGTCATATAAAAGCTTAGAAAATAGTGAACACGGTAACCCTAACAAAGATGAGAAACATTTTTACAGCATAAAATACATACCTGGTCTCACTGATTATAAAAACAATAATAAACAAAAATGACATAAGCTTTGCTTACAAACCAAACAAAACATTAAGTGCAACATTTACAAACACAAAAACAGCTAGTCCCCGTCCACATTTGCAATTTTGTTGCAGCAATTCTTGGTTGTTTTTGGTGAGAGAGGTAAGAAGCTTGGGGAGGGGTACAGAGTTTCATGTTCTCTGCAATTCTCTTTTGCTTTGAAATTCTCACTATTCAACTTGATGTTTGGTCTGGTTGTATTTGACGTTTTATTTTATTCATTTTCATTGCTGGCGTTGTAAACAAACGAAAAATAAGGTGCGGGGTATTTTAATTAAAATAAAAAAAAAAAAAAATGACGCTAAAGTGATGCATAAATTCTATAGAGAGATTAATAATTAATGTGCAACATCAGCCGTGTTTGTACAATCCACTACGTGGATAGGTTGAAGAAAGCCCAGGCGTTCAAACATAATTTTAGAAGATATTCAGAAACTAGACCCCAATATTACCAAAGACGAAATAAAGCGTAAGTGGAGAAATTTAAGAACGCAGTATATGAGGGGGCAAAGGCTAATAAACAATTCCAAAAAGAATGGATCAGGTGTGGCTGATGTTAATACACCCAAGCTTTGGTGTTTTAATCAATTGCAATTTTTGCATCCACATATTGAATGAGGACCACAATTGACAATACTGAGGTAGGTGCTTGTCATGAGTTATACTTGTATTTATGTGTATACATATGTGATAATATTTATACTTAGATCGAAGAAAACAACGAAGAACACATCGAAGAAAACAACAAAGAAAATCCAAGGAAGAAATCGAATGTATGATATTAATAGAATATATTTGCTGTTGCTGTACAGTTTTTTTGATGAATGCTATGGTCATATTTGACAGAATAAGAGTAATCACTACTTTTACCAAGTCATTCCGAAATTAATAAAATGTACAGTGGCACAAATAATTTAGCTCTTTATAGTACGTTTCCATATACGTGATTTCGGCCAAATTACATGATTTGCCCAAATTACGTAATTTGGTACATGATTTCGCATACAAATTTCATGTGACGAAATTACCTCAAATGAGATGATTTTAGCCAAATTATGTCGAAATTGTCTGTGCAACACTGCGCGGCTGCTTTTATTCCAAATGCAACACTGGGGCATCCATTATTAGTGACTTACAAATCCGAAAAAAATGACATTTAAGTACGAATAAAAATTACATTCATTTTAGTTGTTGATAGTTAATAGAGTGAAATTTTACAAAATTATATTAAAAAAGCAATTAATAAATAATTCCAAACATATTTCCATTAATAAGGTGTTAAATATATTTTCATTAATAGAGATATTATAAAAACAGAGTAATCTCAAGCCTATCTGTGTTTGATATGCGTAAAACAATAGACTGTGAAAAATTGCAACAAATTGAATTGTGAAAATTTAATTAATTAATTCCAATTCAAAAATATTCGTATTGTTTGCTAGTTCGCGTTACAAATTATAATAGGCCATAAGTGGTGGACGTGCAGTGGAGTTCTGCTAGATCGACATATGCAGCTAATACTCAATGACTGGCTAAAAGATAACGAAATATTTAAGTCAAGGTAAGACAAATAGAAAAATAATAACTCAAAAACTAATCCCTCTACAGTATCAATAATATCCTTTTAGCACCAAAAATACTAAGGTCTTGAATATTTTCAACACTGATGTACATATAATCATCGCTCACTTCTGTCGTTAGTATACAAATAAGTAAGTTGACGCAAACAGTGATTAGATGCTCATCTTTTGGACTGTTTACTGATTCAGATGATTCAGTTAAGAAAGGTAAGTAAATGTTTTAGGGAAAATATTCAACAATATAACTGATTATCAATTTTATTTCATCCTTAATTTAGACCTGCAAGTTCTACAATCTTCACTTTGTGCCTTGGTTAAAACCATTAGTGCTTCAAGTCAATGTCTGATCAATTTCACTCTATCATCTGTTTTAATAGCAATTCATTACATTTATTTGGAATAATTGTATAATACAAAATGTTTGTGTATCTGGAGTTATTATTTCTATAAATTTATATGTATAATGTAGTACATTAAAAATTATATTATACTATTGACAAATTTACATATTCGTACACAAAAGTTTTACAAATTTCAACTTTTCTTATATCTTTGTAAAGAGAAAAAAATTTTTAAAAATTATATAAATAATGAATAATTTTACATTTAAGATTTGAAAACTTATTAATTATTAATATTTCAGATTCAATAAATAATATATAATAATAAACGAAAAAAATAAGCTTATTCTACACGGTCAGGTTTCTAACATCTGGTAGGTAGCAGATTCCACGTGTTCCCAAAATCTCGAAGACCGATCCTTTAAATAAATATAGCACTAAAAAAAATTAGCAAAAATACATGCTAAAGCTCACCAATTTTCAAAGCCTTGGAGATTTTTTTATAGTAAATATTTGCAATAAGAATTAACAAATACTTTTGTAAGCGATTCCTCCTCCTTCTTTGCAGACATATTTGGTGTTGACGTTGACACAAAATTGTAGCACTTGAAAAGTAGTCACATACTTTTTCTACTAAGTCATTTTTGTTTTGAATATAATTTAATAAAAACTCAATGTTATTTTCCATTTTTATAGATTTTTTTTCTACTTCAAATTACTATTAAACAAAAGTTGTGTTTTTTATGTTAAAAATAAATAAACAACACAAACGTCAAATTGATGTCGAAAATTCGAACATGAAATCACTTAAAACATAATGGAAACACTTTGAAGTAATTTCGTCAAATCAACTTGATTTGCTCATAGTGGAAACGTACTATTACCTAGCGGTATACATACTGACAAAACATTGTTTTTCTTCAGACTACGATTACAAGGTTTAGAAATGAGCTTGACAGCTTGAAAATAGTTTTGGTTGAAAAAAAGGAAGGGAAGAAATCTGCGTGGCTAGGGAATCTAGTAGCTGCTCAAATGGAGAAAATAAATCCTGAGGATCAGGATGACGCAGCGTGACAAGTACAATGCCTTATGAGAAGGCTTACGCACAAGAGCACAAGTGTTGCAAGACCTTCCTCTTCAAAAGATATTTTGCAGCTGTCGATTGAAGGGCTGTTTGATGAAGACGACGAAGTGTTTTAAAGTAAAAATAGTAAGCACTAAATACCAATAAAAAGTTGTTGGTTTAGATACATGTTTATTAAGTTAAAAAGTTTCATACATAACTAATAGACAATGTTAATAATATTAGTTTCTATGATATTGTCTATTGGTTATGTATGATCGCGACGTTTTTAAATCGTATACATTGTAAATATTTTGTACATATATAACATTTTCAAAACTTGTGGAAAGGAAGTAAATTAAGAAAATTAAGATTCTATGGTGAAAACTTTCAATCAGCTGTTAGTTCAAAAAGAAAATGGAGGGCAATTCGTTTGGTGGGTATCACAGAAACATGCATGCAAACTGATAATAGTACTGATGTCGACAAATTAAACGTGGAGTTTGCCAGGGTACCAATAAATCCACAGATCCACAGACGATTTTCGTAATGTCAATAATGTAAATCAACAACCTCCCACATGTTTTCAATTTATTCATATTACCCAAGACGATGTTCTCGCAGCTATGTTAAGCATTAAATCTGATTCTGTAGGGGATGATGGTGTTCACCCGAAATTTATTAAATTGATAATAAATCATATACTGCTGCAGATAACACACTTAATAAACTCTGTAATTAAAACTTCTACTTTCCCATCAATATGGAAATGTGCGAAGATTATTCCTGTACCCAAATCAGATAAGAGCTATAGGCCTATTGCAATACTTTCATATATGTATGTCAAAAATTGTCGAAAAGTTAATACACACGCAAATGACTCAGTACTTGTATAACAATGTCCTACTTACTGAAAGACAATCTGGATTTAAGCCCAAACATAGCTCTATTTCTACTCTTATAGATGTTTCTGAGGAATTGAGGTCTAAAATGGATTGCAATTTTGTATAATTTTTAGTTTTACTTGATCATTCAAAGGCGTTTGATACTGTTGAACACACCATACTATCGAAAAAGCTGAAATATATGTGTCATTTTTCTAACACCGCCATAAAATTGCTATCTTCATATCTATGCGATAGAAGCCAATTGGTGTATTCTGGTTCAAACAAATCCAACAAATGTTCAATAACAAGAGGTGTTCCGCAAGGTTCGATTCTTGTTCCACTGTTATATTCCATTTACTCAAATGATTTGCCCTCGAAACTAACCTATTGTGTTTTACAGATGTATGCAGATGACGTACAACTCTTTATTAGCTGTAAGCCGTCAGAAATCACTGGATGCATTCCTAAGAAATCAAATGCGATGATGATCAGTAAGTCTAACTTTGTGCAACTTACATTACCGCAAATACTTATTGGTGGATCTGTCATTGAGCTTATAGAATATGCCAAAAATCTTGCTGTTTTTAACAACAGCTTAACATGGTCAAATCATGTAAATGCTGCAAAATTTACTCAATGCTGAGGAATCTTTGGATGGCACAGTATTTAACTCCAATTAATACTCGCATGCTACTAGCCAAAACATATATTCTTTCGACTCTAATGTATGGTTGTGAACTATTTTCTAATTGTGATGCAATAAGCAGAAATAAACTGAAAATTGCTTACAACGATGTTGCGAGATATGTATATGGACGTGCGAGAAATAGCAGTATATCCCAGTTTTCAATACAATACAATTTTCTAGATCGAATAGAGGCTATAGAACTAACTCAATCAGATATTGTAGACAAATATCTGAAAGGCCTTTCTATGTGAATGCCATTCGTCTCTGGAATGAACTCCCACCTAATTTTCAAACATTAAGCAACGCGAAGCACTTTAGTTCCGCGATATTTACCAATATTAAGCGTTTATATTTGTTAAAACTGCTCTTGTTTTTTATGTCGTATTCAATATTTAATATTACTTATTATTGTTAATTTAATTTGTTAATATTATTAATCTTATATTTTCTTGTTTTTAATTCTTCTAATTTCTGATAAGATAGAACATGTTGCATATTGCCATTATCTTCCCAGTACTTCTAAATAAGATTACATTTTGTTGTACTGAATTTATCTTCAATAAATAAATGAAATGAAATGAATTTTGAAATTCCTCGGACTACTTGCATTCAATAAGCGATTTTTTTTTAAGTTGACACACTTGTAACGAACATACATATGTTCTTAGTCGAGTTTGTTTGTGAGCGGCATAACAGTTCGACGAGTTTTGCTTGTTCGAAGGTGAAGTAATTAGCGCGTTGTTTATAGTTGAGAACGCGAATTCGATCACTGTTCAGACCAAGTCATCAACATCAAAAAATTTTCTGTTATAGATTCTGTTAGTTGTTGTTGGACCGTTTAAGTGATAAAGGCATAGCACTGGTCATAGAACAGTATCAGCAGCGATTGATACTCTTTTAACTCCCTCTCCCCTGCCCCTATCCTCTTCGCTCACTTTCGTCGGTAATGTACGCAGAATCTTCGGCAAAGTAAAACGATAAATACAGAGGCGTGCGCAATTGTACTATAAAAATTATTAATAATTAAGCTTTCTGGCTTCACTTCCCGTCCTTTCTACACTGTCCCTCGGTAGACAAGTGCATAGTGTGCGGCTTTTGTGGGTTCGAATCCCATCTAACACTCTGTCTGATCTGCTTCAAGGTCTATGTTATTATATTCGTTAAGTCTAGTTGTGTCGTATTGTATTGTATTCATAACATTTAAATAAATAAATAAATAATTAAATATTTTTGAAAAACTAACCATTTTATCTGGAACCTGCTTCATGTCCTCAAACATTTCTTGCGGTGAAAAATAGTCACAAATGTAAACAAAACCTCAATTTTCCCATAATCTAATACATTTATTTTAAATTATCCAACAGTTTAGGACTACAGGCAATAAACAGAAGTGAACGAAACATTTCAATAAAAACGAAATTAATGTCAATTTATACACAGATGAAGTTAGAGTTCACAAGAACTATGACGGCAGAGAATCTAAGCGGTGAAACTCTATTTGTTAAACATTTCGTTTGGTGGCGCATTTTAGGTCTGTATCCAACTGAAAAACATCCTCAATTCTATTTCGTCTATTCGATTTTCGTTAATGTGATGATTACAATCATTTATCCGGTGCATTTGACAATTGGCCTGTTTATGAGGTCGACCATGTATGATATAATTAAAAACTTATCCGTGACCATGACATGTTGGGTGTGCTCCGTAAAAACGTTTATTAATTTGGCAAAATTTCATAATGTACACGTTATGATGGACATTACAAAGCGGCAAAATCAGCGAATTTGTCGGGCCAAAGATGAGTCCCACTACTACAAGCATGTGGTTTTTAAGAATGCACGTCAATTGCTGAAAGTGTTTGCGTTGTTGTATGGATCTGGTTGTGTTTTTGTTGAAATTTCCGTGCTATGGAATGGTCTCATGGGTACTTGGGATTTAATTTTCCCCGGCTACTTCCCATTTGATCCCTTCAGCGATACAAAATCGTATTTAGTGGTTCATTTTTACCAATTTTTCGGAATATGTTTTCAAGTTCTGCAAAGTGTAGCCAACGATTCATTTACTGCCATGCAATTGGCCCTATTTAGTGGCAAGATTCATACCTTAGGCATGAGAGTATCCAAACTGGGCAGATGGATACATAAAACGATGATGGAAAATAATCAGGAGTTACTGAAATGTATAGAGGATCATAAAGAGCTGTTGAGGTAAGTTTTTACAATTTAATAATATCTCTATATTTTTTACCTTTTTATAACAATTTGATTATAATATTATTCAAGCTTGAGGTCTTATTTAGTGGTTAAACAATTTTATTTGAAATTATCGATATTTCGATACTCATTGAGTGTCATCTTCAGAAAAATAAAATTGTTTGACCACTAAATAAGACCTCAAACGTAAATAATATTTTAATCAAAGTTTTTACAAATTGTTATAAAAAAATATGGTTGACCTTGTCGGCCATCCTTAGACATTCCCCCGGATATCAGAAACGATTTGTAGAGAATTTTCGAAATAATTGAATAAGGCAGAGTTTTCGAAATTATTTAACGATATTTCTCAAACATGTTACGGCATTCGACGCAAAGTCCAAAAAATTACCGAATTCAGAAAAATCCGAATTGAAAAGAATTTTCGAAGTTATTAAAAGAAAGTATTGTTTTTGAAAACCTTCTCTGGGTCAAATAAATTAATTTATATAAAATGTACAGCAATGATTTTTTAATTTATTTGAAACATTTTTCAACAATTATATTTATCAAAAGGATTTATATAAAATTTACATCATTTCACGCAGTTTTTACGATCTAAAAAAATTACTGAATGCAGGAAACTGATTTATTAAGCATTTTTGCAGTCATAAATAAAGCAATGCTTTGGCACTATGTATCTGCAGCATTCCAAACGGTTTCCAAGTTTCGAAAATCTAAATTTTTCAAACACTATACGAATAGCTTTCGAACGAATCACTCGATTTCAGGGACATTTGCAGCAACTGAACATATTATTATATATTTTTTTGAAAAGTTTTAAAAATCTACCTCGTCAAAACGATTCATATTCATATGAAAATTACGTGAGGCAGGAATCTTCAAAACGATACAATCTTTATTACGATCTGTTCTGCCATTTTCGGAAATAGTTTACTAAGATCAAAAAGTACCGAGATCTGATAAAAGTCAGAGATATGAAAAATTAAATCAAATCAGCAACTTCACATTATTTTGATAGCGGCAAGTGAAAAAAATAGATTTTTTAAAACGTGTTAGTTACTTGTAGCATTCTATGAGCCATCTGCTTAGGTGGTATCACATATGAGCTAATTCCTTTGATTGGAAATAAAATACGGGAAGTATAAGGAGAGAACGAAATTTACTGACTATTTTCCTCCTCTCGAATTATTTTAATGGCTTAGAAAATTACTCAAAATTAGTAAAAATTCACCAACATTTTTGTATTTGGTAGTTAAAAAATAGTTTGTTATATAAGCCGTGATGATTTGTATGAACTATTTTCACAAAATAAATGAAATATTTAAAGAAAACTGTTAGGACCGGAGAAGTTATTCGTTACACGCGATAATTTGTTAAAACCGATGCTACGTTATAATCGCCTTATTTTACGGATTTATTTCTTATTACCAAACCTGAAGAAATGGCTCGGCGGAAAGAGACTTGACTCAGACGATAAAATCATCTCACAAACCAATACCTGTTTTGATGATTTCGACAAATCTTTTTTTTTTTTGATGGTATAAAAAAGTCACGGGCCTATTGACCTGCCCTCATGTTACAGCATGAGACACAGATTTATATAAATAAGATTTTAAGATTAAAATCTACCCCATTTGAACTTCCAAAGAAGTCGATAAAATACACTAACTGGTGCTTTGAAAGTAATGAAAATGTCATTCATTAAGAATATCATGAATGCCGCCGTAAGCAAGTGATCAGTCTGTTAGACTAGTAGTTTGGGATCGATGGCAAATTCGAGTCCTTCCGTAGCCTCAGACCAAGCAAGTAGATTCGCAGTTGGTGTTTGTAAAAAAAACACTTTTTTCACTAAGATGTCCTTAAGTGTTCGAGATAATCGTATAAAACTTTTACGTCATATAATGATTTATTCAGAGTTTTAAGCTTAAAAGTTGGATATTTGGATTTATGACATTCTTACAACAAAGGAACAATGTGTTTGGAAAATACATTTACGTTTTATTTCTTATGGAACATTTTATTAAAAGTTACATTTAATGAAACAATCTGATTTGATGTGTTTGAGTTTTAATTATTTGATTTGCTTTAGATTTTATGTAAAACAATTCTATTTCAACTAAAAATAGTTTCAAGATTCAAATTAAGTCGAATATACAGTTTGTATTAAACCGTAATTTTTTTTTAATTGAAATATAAGTTATGGAACAACAACAACATCTCATAAATGACCTCTTAAGCTTTGCTGGCAAATAAGGATTTTTTGTCCACATTTTAAGGACAACTATGCATGCATGCGACTGAATTTCGTCCTTTAGTACATAAATTGATGCGAACTCGTTCTCAAACATTTTTATAGGTCTTAGTCACATGACGTGGGATCGCAATGTCCTTTGAAACCAATTTAAGCATACTTATGGCTCAATTATGGATGACAAACAACTTCAACTATGTTGCTATTCGCCAACGACAAAATTTGTTGTTGCCAGTCCCGCTTCTCAGAATCTCTCTGCATTAGCATTTTGAAAACTGCTCTATCAATTTTATGTTGTCTGAATTATCTTTCACCAATACTCCCATGCAATACCTCGAATGGCGGCAGTCTACTTGAACTTTTTAATTACCATTTTCACAGCTGACGAAGTTAAATCGGCGCTTCCACAATATTTGAAGGTCAAATTTTCATTATTTTTGATAACCTGTTCAACACTGGAAATGCCTTCTACTTTCGCTTAGAGGGCCATTTTGGCTAATTGTTGTCATCACTCACATCGCAAGCTAAAATCTTGAATTCTGGAACACCCTTTATAAGTAATAAAATACACTAGACCCCGACTTGCGTCGTTAATGGGAACCGGAGAAACGCGACGCAAATCGAAACGACGCAAATCGAATCACCTTTTTCTATATAAATGCACTGAAATTTAATTTATTGGGGAAAATATTCAAAACAAAGCAAAAAATTTGTATTTTTGATAAAAAACAAGTATGAATACATTTTTATTAATTTTATTTACTTCAACAAATGTTTGTAATTATTATAACAAAATAACAAAACAATAAATTAAGAAAAACATAATAAAAATTAAATTCATTTACATATCTATATTCATAAAAAATTGATGCATTAAAAAAATTCAATTTATTTAGCATACATCGAGCTCTCTTCAGATGATTAATCTAAATCAACATCACAACATTTGATTGGGTGGATATTGGCGAATAACACACTAAATTTTTACCATAACCAGACAGTTGTTCTTAGCACCACTTATACAACAAAGAAAATGGAATTCCCCTTATTTCACACGCAATTTGAAAACTTCTTAATGTACAGGCACTACAAATGCTAAAAATGGTAATCCACAATGCTGTAGTAAACAATTTAACCGTTTTTAGCGACTCAAATCGAAATCAAAACGACGCAAATCGAAATCAAAACGATGCAAATCGAACCGACGCAAATCGGGGTCAAAATGACGCAACTTGAAATTGCAACGACGCAAATCGAATTTTTCCAGTTTTTAAAAAGCGACGTAAATCGAAACGACGCAAATCGGGACGACGCAAGTCGGGGCTCTAGTGTAGTCAATAACTATTTTACTTTGTACATTCATTAAGAGCACAAAATGTCGTGCAAGATAATTGGACAAAATTTAACACTTTTAAAAGCCATTACATATTAATTAATATTTAAATAGTTAATTTAAAATTGAACACAACTACAGTCGTTAATAAGTGTCAATATGAATGATTTCATATTGATTTAAATAAAAAAAATGAATGAAACAGTAAAAATGAAAAAAAGTTTAACAAACTTTACTCAGCAAAATTTTTAAGTTTTCTTTCCAATATTTTTACTTCAATAATTGACATGTTGTAAAAATGCTACATATTAGAGCTCCATTCTGTTTTTGTCTAATTATAGTTTACAAACTCTGATCGGCAAAAGCATTTGCCTATTGCATAATTTAAAGTCCTTTGGCCCGATATATGGTCTACGGAATTGGAGCAACAACAGTTGAGACTTTAAAATCCTGCTCTAGCCAACAGCTTTGCCCGTTAGGGATGCTAGACGTGACTACTTTACGACTTTTTAGAGCCGATTTTTCAAAATGATGATTGACAATTTTTTCTTATTATTTGACGGCTTTTTAGAAGTACTTCAAATGCTATTCGTCCCACAGTATATTCTACATTGCGATGTATAATAAAAAATGCTTAAATAAATTTAGTTCTTCTCACTTTATTGATATTTTGATCGACTGGATTTCAAATCGAACTTGGGAATATTATTTCATAATGACATGTCATCGCATTTGTCACCTCAGAGACATGACAAGTATTACAAGCATTTGAAAGGACTATTTAAATATAAAGATGACCGAACTAGTTCCAACATAAATAGTTTCTAGGCCACTGAGACCTGTTAAATAAAAAATAAGTTTTATTTTTTATGAAATATTTTTATTTCTTTTATAAAGCAATAAAGTTTATCTGTGACGATTTTTTTTAAAGATTTCTCTCTGACGATTTTGAGGATTTCATATCCAAAATTTGACGATTTTTAGAAAAACAAGAATAAAACTGGGCACGCGAGAGTTTATTTGGAAAACATACAAGTGCACAATTTTTTATTGCACTGTAAACTCTCGCTCCCTTTTTTCGTTTTCCCGCTCTCTCTAAAATGCAGAGAAAAGGGGCACATAAGAAAGGCAATTAAATTTCATTTACAATCATACCTAAATTTGTTATTGTAATTAAGCCAAGTATAAAAGCATAGATTTTTCGTAAAACACAGTTGAGTCAGAACCTTGAAGCAGACTGGATAAGATGACAACGTTTGTACAGCCACCATTAGAAAGTAAAAAGCTTTTTAATTTCCATTTCCTTTTTTGGCGCATTCTGGGTAATCGACCTACAAAAAACTATCGCCAGTTGTACATTTTGTATTCAATATTGGTAAATATCCTTATAACCATCGGTTATCCGCTGCACTTGATAATTGGCGTGTTCAGGACCGCCAGCATGTATGATACTATCAAAAATTTGACCATTAATCTGTCGTGTCTGTGCTGTTCTATGAAAACTTTTTCCATTTGGCTAAAATTCGGCACCGTGCGGCACATGTTTGATATAATAAAACGGCAAGATGAAAGAATATCTCACTCGCAGGATGAAACGGAATATTACAAAAATGTGGTGTTTCCTTCAATTGGAAAGATAATGCTCTTGTTTAAGGTGCTGTATATTACCGCAGGACTTACTTCTGAAGTAGAAGTTCTAACAAATGGTTTTAGGGGCAATTGGCATTTAATGTTTCCCGCCTATTTTCCCTTTGATCCATTTGAGAACGGTTGGTCGTACACAGTTGCTCACCTTTATCAATTTTTCGGATTTTTCTTTCAAATTATGCAGAATGTGGTTAACGATACATTTGCCGGCATGCATTTGGCTTTGTTAAGTGGTCAAATACATATTTTGAGTTTGCGTGTAGCAAATATTGGCCACAGGCACGAGACAGCGGAACAAAGTAAGCAGAAGTTATTGGCATGCATACAGGACCACAAGGATTTGTTAGAGTAAGTTTAAGCTAAATAATTTATTTTCGTTTTTTATAATTTACAATTTTATCTAATGCTTTAGATATCGCAGCCAACTAGAGCAAGTGATCAGCCAGTATATGTTCTATCAAATCTTTATCACCAGCATCAACATATGCGTGACTATAGTGTTTATAATTTGGTTTGCTCGTGATCCTTTTACTTTGATCTATTTTGGCGTCTATTTGATTTGCTTGCCGGTTGAAATTTTACCAGCCTGCTACTACGGCGCAATTATGCAATTAGAATTTCAAAATTTATTATTTGCTCTATACTCGTGCAATTGGATGGATCAGAATTTGGAATTTAAGAAAATTTTAATAATTTTCAGGGAACAAACGAATAAGCCCCGGTATATGATGGCCTGGTTGGTGCGCATCAATATGACTTCATTTCTAAATGCATGCAAAAATGCTTATTCGTTGTTTGCACTCATAATGAATATGAAATAGAAAAAGTCCACTTTAAAGTTGTTAAATAATTTTTTCTTCTTAAATAAATAATTCTTATATGTGTGTGAAAAGAAATTTCAATTTCATTAGCAGAGACAATAACCACGTTTTTTTAAAGCAAAGCCAATATCACAATTACCAGATCACTGTTAATCAGTTAACAGAAATTGTAAATTGATTTGGGTTCATTAGGAAGGCGATAATTTTTAATTATTGATCGGAAATTTTTCAGCAAAAATACTTAATGATATTGTAGCAAAGGGAGTCACTAAATATATGTTGAAACAACAATAAAAGTAATCAAAAAGAGGAAATTTCTTGAGAAGATTATTGGTCATATTGGATAAATAAAAAATGGGGTCTAGGAAGTAATTATGCAATTTAAATATAATAGTGACATCTCAATTAATTTTAGAAGTTTAAAAAATGCGCTGAGGAAAGTTTTTTTATTTTTTTATTTTCTTAAAAAGCTGAATTGCCAAAAAAGCCAAAGTCCTTCCAAATCAACTTCAAAAACGAGGACGTTATCAATTCGTGTCGTAATTCTTTTTCAATATCTGTACACGAATAACTTCTGCATTTGAGGACGAATTAAATAATTGATTACAGGGCTTTGATAGATAAAATATTCCTAGTTACATAGATATTATTTTAACTGGTGATTTTAATGCCAATATTCTTACTGACAGACGCTTGATGGATGATATGAGAGCAATTGGTATGAATTTAGTAAATTGTTCTGTGCCAACGCATTTTACATCTACCGCTAGTAATCTACTTGATCTTTGTTTTGTAGATAATCGTTCTCGACTGCTCTTCTTTGACCAACTTTCTGCCTCTGTATTTTCAAAACATGACCTGATTTTTATATCGTACGATTTTATGACAATAACATTAAATGAAACAATAACATATAGAGACTTTAATAATATTGATTTTTCTCCATAACAACATACAATATTTATATGAAATATATGTCCTTGTTAGAACTAAAATCACGAAAAATGAGAAACCTTGGTTTTCAAATGAAATAAAAGTTTTAACTGATATAAGATGCAATGAATATGCAAGATGGAAAGACTTAAAACTACTGAGTTTCATAACATTTTCAAAACATGTAGAAAGGAAGTTTATTTTACGATTTCGCTAAGGCATTCGATTTAGTAGAACACACAAGTTTGCCTTTTATGGGTTAACTGGACGAGAACTTGCATTCTTTTGTATACTTGGTTTTTACACTTTTCGTTACCTGCGAAAAAACATATACAGTATGATCGCGAAATGTAATCATTAAAAAGTAATCTATATATAAATAGGAAAGTGGAAAAAGTTAAGAACCATTTTAACTGACCTAAATTGTACGTATTCGCTTGATTTTTGTTTGATAGAGAATGTATTTTTTATTCTACATTTTTGTGCCTAAGATAGTTAAAAACAGTTAAAAATATTAGCCAATCATAAAGCCATGAACTCTCTTTCTCTCTTAATTTGCTAAAAAAAAATATTACAACAAAAAACTCAAAATTAACTAAATTAAATTTGACTTGGCAACTCCGTAAACACTCAGAAGGAAAAACTTATTTTATTTGTTCATTCTTGTATTAGATTTAGATTTATTTATTTATTTACTTATTCATCTACAGAAATATATTCTTACAGATTACAAAATTATTTTAATTGAAATATTTGAATAACATAGATTTAAACATAGTATAGTTGACATCAAAATTTAAGGAGGGAGAGAGTGGCGATTTAATGCAAATTTTACCTGTTGTTCCACACGGGACCCGATTTACTTTAATTGAAAATTGCATCATTAGTTGGAAGGAATTTAATTCTTTCGACAAAGTTACCATAACACAAAATATGAGAGCTAGACCAGAAGACGTAGAATTTGTCGAATTTCATAAACTTGGTAATGGTGAATTAAGAAATTATCCAGAGTTAGGTGATGACATTATTGAATTGCCACAACAAATAATTGGTTGTTTTGATAATTTAATTACTGATATCTATGGTAATATTCGTGAGAATATATTATCGGATCAAATTCTTAATTCCGTAATTTTAGCTCCTACCAATGAAGACTGCGCTTCAATAAATAATGATATACTTAATCGTCTTTCAGGGGAGGAGAAGGTTTATTACAGTTAGTTTTGATAAAGTTTCTAATGATGTCAATGACGTAAATGAATATCCTTCTTAATTTTTAAATTCACTGAACGTAAGCGGAATGCCACCACATAAATTGAGATTGAAAATAAATTCCATTGTTATGCTGATTCGTAATTTGAACACGGCACAAGCCATAGTAAATTGAACTCGAATGAGAGTAAAATGCTTGCACCGCAACACCATAGATTGCGAAGTATTAACGGGAGTAGTTCGTAATAAAAGAATTTTGATTCCGCGAATAAATTTACTATTTTCTGGAAGAATTCTTCCATTTAAATTTCAGCGAACACGATTTCCAATTATACCCGCATTTGCTATGGTCATTAACAAGTCATAGAGGCAAACATTTGAAACGATAGGTGTCCTTTTGAGACTACCTGTATTTGCTCATGGACAATTATATGTAGCTGCGAGTAGAGTTCGTTCATTCATCCAGTCTATTTTATGAGTAAGAAAACCACTGAACATCATATAAAAATTATTTTCTTAAAGGCGACATTTTGTACAAACTTATTGATGATTGTGAACTGTTGGTCGTTCCTAAAGGCATGCAAAGGGAAGTAATACGGCAAGCGCATGACAAAGGACATTTTGCCTTAAAGAAAACGAAAGATTTAATATGTCGAGATTATTATATATATAGGATTGAGGAAAAAATTAAACATCACATTTCGAATTGTGTCTCATGTATTGTCGTTAACAGGAAGAAGGGCAAGCAAGAAGGAGAACTCAACCCGTTGCCGAAAGAGGAAATCCCACTTAAAACCTACCATATTGATTTCCTTGGACCGTTGGAGTCAACTAATAAAAATTATAATCATGTTTTCGCTGTCGTTGATTCTTTTTCTAAGTTTTGTTGGCTCTAGAGTTACAAAGTACAGTATTTGGCAACCCTACTCAAATAATATATGACCGTGGTGCAGCATTTACATCTTTAGAATTCCAAACGTACTGTGAAAGTCAAGACATTCAGCATTTAAAATTAAAATTGCTGTGAAATTATTTTTTCCTTACAAAGTTTAATAAGTGTTGGATTTGAATTTTTAATTTTCTATTTCAGAATTCGTCGTTTTTTCGTCAAAACAATTAAGACTTCTAAAAATTTTAGCTCCCAAAATTCTGGCAAAGCTGGTTACATTGCACCCGACTAATTTAGGTGCCAAAATTAGCCACGCCCATAAAAAAATCTCTACGTGATAGAGAAAAACTGAAAACAAATTTGAGTTTGGCGCATCAAAAAGGCTATTTTGGCTGTTGTACAGTGTTATTAGAAGAAGTTATTACAAATCGTCAGTCACTTTACCAACAGAAGCATTAAATCATATCCAAAATTCAATCCCTTTTACCAAAAAAAAACTACTTGTTTGACATAATTCCTTTAAGATATTGTTGTATAAGGATTTACTAAATAGATTTTCAAAGTCAACGAATATTCCTTTGAATGCAAGAAATTCGTTATTGGAAATTGAATTGGAAATATAATTAATTTTTAATAACATTACTGTTCGCATGCTCACTCCATATTGGCCAGGCATCCAAAAGAAATGGATCCTGTCATGTACTGCGTAATCGTTAATCGTATTTTTGCAATTCAAGATGTTTCTAGAATTTGCCCTCAAAGACAATATGTTTCCCCATGTGCCCTTCCTAAAGGATAATTGGTTTTTCCTTTATGGGTGTTTCACAGATAGTTGTAAACCAAAACTTGCATTTAACTATCGGAAACATCAAAGACAATTTGCAACAATGGCCCTTAATAATATAAAAGAACATGAACACATTAAAATAATTATTAATTTCATTATTCATATTTATAGTCAATATAATTATAATATAATTTTTTATTATTCTTGTTTTCATACTTGTAGATATCGCATAAAACTGGAGGATGTCATCTCACTTTATATGTTCTGTCAAATCCTTAATACAAGCATTAATATGTGCGTCACCGTTCTATTTGTAATCTTCTTTCCCAGCGATCTTTTCACTCTGCTCTATAATTTCGTTTACTTTTTATCGGTGACAATACAAATTTTTCCCATGTGTTATTACGGCACCATGATGGAAATTGAATTTGAGAAATTAACTTATGCTCTATTCTCTTCGAATTGGATCGAGCAGGACGGCGAGTTCAAGCAAAATTTAAGGATTTTTGCCGAAACAACTAAGAAGCCTTTGTACATAATCACTTGGCTATTTCGCATAAATTTGAATTTATTTGTAGTTGCCTGCAAAAATGCATATTCTCTGTTCGCTCTGGTTATAAATATGAAATGATATATTTCCTTCAGAATTCATTTACAGTGGAGTACGATTATGACGATTATATTAACGGCCTATAAAATTACTGAAAATTAGTAAAAATTCACCAACATTTCTGTACTTGGTAGTTAAAAAATAGTTTGTTATATATGAAATATTTGCACAAAATAAATGAAATATTTAAACAAAACTGTTAGGACCGGATAAGTTATTCGTTACACGCGATAATTTGTTAAAACCGCTGCTACGTTATAATCGCCTTATTTTACGGATTTATTTCTTATTACCAAACCTGAAGAAAGAGTTTTATTGGTCTTAGTCACATGACGTGGAATTGCAATGTCCTTTGAAACCAATTTAGGCAACTTAGGCTCAATTATGGATGACAAACAACTTCAACTATGTTGCTATTCCCAACGACAAAATTTGTTGTTGCCAGTCCCGCTTCTCAGAATCTCTCTACATTATCATTTTGAAAACCGCTCTATCATTTTTATGTTGTCTGAATTATCTTTCACCAATACTCCCATGCAATACCTGCAACGGGACCAGTCTACTTGAAGTTTTTAATTAGCATTTTCACAGCTGATGAAGTTAAATCGGCGCTCAAATTGTCATTATTTTTGATAACCTGTTCAACACTGGAAATGCATTCCACTTTCGCTTAGAGGGCCATTTTGGCTAATTGTTGTCATCACTCACATCGCAAGCTAAAGTCTTGAATTCTGGAACACCCTTTATAAGTAATAAAATAGTCAATAACTATTTTACTTTGTACATTCATTAAGAGCACAAAATATCGTGCAAGATAATTGGACAAAATTTAACACTTTTAAAAGACATTACATATTAATTAATATTTAAATAGTTAATTTAAAATTGAACACAACTACAGTCGTTAATAAGTGTCAATAAGAATAATTTCATATTGATTTAAATAAAAAAAAAATGAATGAAACAGTAAAAATGAAAAAAAGTTAACAAACGTTACTCAGCAAAATTTTCACGTTTTCTTTCCAATATTTTTACTTCAATAATTGACATGTTGTAAAATTGCTACATATTAGAGCTCCATTCTGTTATTGTCTAATTACAGTATACAAACTCTCCTTCGAGCGGGGTCTAATTTATGCTGGTTAGTTATAGTCTACAATCTCTGGTCTGCGAAAGCATTTGCTTATTGCATAGTTTAAAGTCCTTTGGCCCGATATATGGTCTACGGAATTGGAGCAACAGTTGAGACTTTAAAATCCTGCTCTAGCCAACAGGTTTGCCCGTTAGGGATGCTAGACGTGACTACTTTACGACTTTTTAGAGCCAATTTTTCAAAATTTATTATTTCAAAATTAATTATTTCATATACCAGTAAAAAGAACTTCTAAAGTAGCCAATAAGACACAAACCTTGTGATCCAAAAGTAGTGAAAATACCAATGAAATTCCCAATATTTTTTTAACACAAGCTTATTATTGCAAGACTTTCACTTTTTTGGATCCTGTTCATTGCATCTTATTGATAAATATATTTATGTATACTTTAACATTCTAAATATGTAAATATGGTAACTCGATTTTTGACGTTTTACTTTTGTAACATAATTACTTTTTTATCTTTATTACATATTCTTTGATATACATACATAATTGTTTCTATCAAAACCTTTTTTCAATAAAGAACACGTTGTACTTTTAACTTCATAGTTGCGTTTTTCTACAGATCTGAAGTCATGCTCCAAATGTTATGAGAGAAAAACGGCTTTTTAGAAGTGCTTCAAATGCTATTCGTCCCACAGTATATTCTACATTGCGCTGTATAATAAAAAATCCTTAATATAAATTTAGTTCTTCTCAGTTAATTAAATTCTCTTTATTGATATTTTGATAAACTGGATTTCAAATCGAACTTGGGAATATTATTTCATAATGACATGTCATCGCATTTGTCACCTCAGAGACATGACAAGTATTACAAGCATTTGAAAGGACTATTTAAATATAAAGATGACCGAACTAGTTCCAACATAAATAGTTTCTAGGCCACTGAGACCTGTTAAATAAAAAATAAGTTTTATTTTTTATGAAATATTTTTATTTCTTTTATAAAGCAATAGATTTTTTCTGTGACGATTTTTTTTAAGATTCTCTGACGATTTTGAGGATTTCATATCCAAAATTTGACGATTTTTAGAAAAACAAGAATAAAACTGGGCACGCGAGAGTTTATTTGGAAAACATACAAGTGCACAATTTTTTACTGCACTGTAAACTCTCCCACCCTTTTTTCGTTTTCCCGCTCAAAAATTAAGAGAAAAGGGGCACATAAGGAAGGCAATTAAATTTCATTTACTGTCATACCCAAGTATAAAAGCATAGATTTTACGTAAAACACAGTTGAGTCAGAACCTTAAATCAGACTGGATAAGATGACAACGTTTGTTCCGCCACCATTAGAAAGTAAAAAGCTTTTCAATTTGCATTTCCTTTTTTGGCGCATTCTGGGTAATCGACCTACAAAAAACTATCGCCAGTTGTATATTTTATATTCAATATTGGTAAATATCCTTATAACCATCGGTTATCCGCTGCACTTGATGATTGGCGTGTTCAAGAGCACCGGCATGTCTGATATTATTAAAAATTTGGCCATTAACGTGACGTGTCTGTGCTGTTCTGCGAAAACTGTTTCCATTTGGCTAAAATTCGGCAAAGTGCGGCACATGTTTGATATAATAAAACGGCAAGATGAAAGAATATCTCACTCGCAGTATGGAACGGAATATTACAAAAATGTGGTGTTTCCTTCAGTTGAAAAGATGATGCTCGTGTTTAAGGTGCTGTATATGGGCGCAGCACTTACTTCTGAAGTGGCTGTTCTAACAAATGGTTTTAGGGGCAATTGGCATTTAATGTATCCCGCCTATTTTCCTTTTGATCCATTTGAGAATGGTTGGTCGTACACAGTTGCTCACCTTTATCAATTTCTCGGATTTTCCTTTCAAGTTATGCAGAATTTGGTTAACGATACATTTGGCGGCACGCATTTGGCTTTGTTAAGTGGTCAAATACATATTTTGAGTTTGCGTGTAGCAAATATTGGCCACAGTAACGAGACAACGGAACAAAATAAGCAGGAGTTATTGGCATGCATACAGGACCACAAGGATTTGTTGGAGTAAGTTTAAGCTAAATAATTTATTTTCGTTTTTTATAATTTACAATTTTATTTATTGCTTAGATATCGCAGCCAACTAGAGCAAGTGATCAGCCAGAATATGTTCTTTCAAATCCTTTTCACCAGCATTAACATATGCGTGACTATAGTGTTTATGCTTTTGTTTACTCGTGATGCTTTTACTTTGATCTATTATTCCATATATTTAATTTGTTTGCCGCTTGAAATTTTACCAGCCTGCTACTACGGCGCAATCATGGAATTCGAATTTCAAAATTTATTATTTGCTCTTTACTCATGCAATTGGATGGATCAGAATTTGGAATTTAAGAAAATTTTGATAATTTTCAGGGAACAAACGAATAAGCCCCGGTATATGATGGCCTGGTTGGTGCGCATCAATATGAATTCATTTCTAAATGCATGCAAAAATGCTTATTCGTTGATTGCAGTCATAATGAATATGAAATAGAAGAAGTCCACTTTAAAGTTGTTAAATATTTTTTTTCTCCTTAAATAAATAATTCTTATATGTGTGTGAAAAGAAATTTCAATTTCATTAGCAGAGACAATAAGCACGTTTATTTTTTAAAGCAAAGCCAATATCACAATTACCAGATCACTGTTAATCAGTTAACAGAAATTGTAAATTGACTTGGTTTTATTAGGAAGGCGATAAATATTAATTATTAATCGGAAATTTTTCAGCAAAAGTACTTAATGATATTGTAGCAAAGGGAGTCACTAAATATATGTTAAAACAACAATAAAAGTTATCAAAAAGAGGAAATTTCTTGAGAAGATTATTGGTCATATTGGATAAACAAAAAATGGGGTCTAGGAAGTAATTATGTTATTTAAATATAATAGTGATATCTCAATTAATTTTAGAAGTTTAAAAAATGCGCTGAGGAAAGATTTTTATATTTTATTTTCTTGAAAAGCTGAATTGCCAAAAAAGCCAAAATCGTTTTAAAAACGAGGAGGTTATCAATTCGTGTCGTATTTCTTTTTCAATATTTGTACACGCATAACTTCTGCATTTGAGGGCCGATTTTTAAAATTATTTTTGTTTGAAAGGGTTTACTTGTAGTTTACCACAATTTTTTTTTCCAAAATCGGACGGGAAATTTGTCCCGTCAATCTTCCCTGGAAGAAAAATATAAACTAGAAATAGCTTGTATCGGGGTTTAAATCAACCCGCCTTCGGTTTAGTAGTTGGTTTTATTTTGTCCTTGTTTTTTCAGACATTTATCCCAAAACGTTAGAATTTCTCTCCGTTAGTTATTTTTGCGTCATCTCTTTCATTGAAAAATAAAGGAGCAAAATCCCTAATTAAGCCGATTACAAGAGTTTTACCTGAAATTTACGTTTCCATATGAACTGTGTGTTTGCTGGCACGTGGTTCAAATATAAAAGTACACGGAATTGTCGACATTTCGAATTTATTGAAAGTTTATTTCCTTGTTCTTATTTAAAAATCAATAATATACAAACAATTGAAAGGTATGCCAATGGGTTCACCAGCATCGCCGGTAGTTGCAGACATAGTGATGGGAGACTGTTTTTTGTAATATACAACTAATTTTTTTCAAATTCACTGTATGGAATATTTCATCACTTATATGTAGTACTCTTTTTACAAAATTGTGTGCTTTGTTAATTTTTATATGTTTTGGGTGGTTAGAATAAAAATTAATAAGGCGACCTGAAGCATTAGGTTTCTGGTACCAGTCTACTGTTATTGTATTTTGCAACTTTCCATCCTTTTCCAGTTCCATGGTAAATTGTATATGTCTGTGGAAACTGTTCATAGTTTCTAATGTTTTTTCCACAACATTCCTTTTATGCTATGCAAAATAGATCGTCTACATATTTTGTTAATTCTCTTGGTTTTTGTTCAAATTGTTCCATTACAGTGTCTAACAATTCTTCCATCACTATGACAAAATATATTATAAAAAATGCTATAAAGTCCATCAACAAAATTCCGGCAGAAAAAGAAGAAAAAATTTACAAGTCAATGACGCATGTCCCTGGTTTTTCGGAAAGAATAACGTATTCAAACATACATATATGACAGACAAAAGGTTAATATTGCTCTAAAAACTGACAATACACTAAATAAACTATTCTCGAACACTCAAACAAAAATAGATATGTTGGATAAGTCAAATGTTGTATACAAAATACCATGTATCGGAGACGGGTCCAACATATGTAACAAAAAATATGTTGGAACGACAAAATTAAAACTTAGAACAAGGTTGGCCGCACATAAATCAGACCACAAAACAAGAAAAGGAACAACAGAACAAAAAACAGCGTTAGCAGCCCACTGTGCAATGAAGGCGCACTCTCCAAATATTAACGGCGTGCAAATATTACAACAAGAAAACAATTACAAAGAGAGATACACCTTAGAAATGCTTTTTTTTTAAATACTTTAAATACTTTTTTTAATAAATACTCCCATGGACATAAAAGAATAAACTACAAAACAGACACAAATTTGCGCACATACGTATAGACATATAATAACAAAATATCAACAAAAATAAACAAACAGACATTTAGTAAGCTTTTTGATTTTAAAAGAAAAAGACGGCTTTACTCAAAGTAAGACCATGATTAAAATGTTAATGTAATTTTTATAATGTTAATTATGTTTCTCAATGTTTTTAATTTTTAATTTTTTTTTTTTAATATGTATTTTAAAATTATAGTTCCTGATGAAGAAAACCGATGGTGATCGAAATATTGAATAAAAAAATAAAATATAACATTTAATAAAACAAATTAGTTTTACTTAAATTAATATATGACCTAGAGCCTGAATAAAAATAACCATAAAAAAATCAATAAATTTTTGTGCATACATATAAATTTTTCACGGACATGTCGTCTACAAGACTATTTTTCGGTATAGAAATAAATGCAAAATTTCAAACGTGAATATTAATTCAAATGCTTCAAGATCAATGATGATTTCAAGCTCATTTATCAAAAAAAAAAAAAAAAAAAAAAAAAAAAACTTGTTTTCATGTTTCAAAAATATGGCCCCCATCCAGTGATGTTAACTTTTATTTTCAAATTACCATTCAGGCATACAAAAATTACCTTGTTTTGAACAAAATTACCATGCTAGAAGAAAACGCTTAGTGCCCTTTCACACTTTAGAAATTAAAAGACAGACAGACGAAGTTTGATGGTAACGTATCAGTGGGGGAAGTATTGAAATAGGTATCTCACCATCTTTCAAAAATATTTTATTTTTGCGAAATTCAAATTACAATCACAGAATAATAATTCCAATGAAACACTTGTCGGTTAATATTTACTTTGTGGTTAATTGTTGTAGAATTGATGATGATGCAAGTCATAATATGATAACATACGGTAGCCACAGTTGTACAATAAATACAACACCTAATGTATTTTGTTGGTAAAATCACTCGGTGGTCTGTCAAAATCCAACTATTTTTTGTTCACGCTTGTTTGTTTGAATTATAGTGGTACGTAAACAATCGTCAGCTATCGAAGTAAGATTACCTGCTTTGAGCGAAATTGGAAGACACAAGCATATTCGCCGCAGCTTAAAGTCTCCAATTTAAGCTGCAGCGTTGCCAGTAATTCATATCGCATGTGCCGTGTTTACCACAGAATACATTATATCTTTTATATTTGTGGTGTTTACATAAGAGAGATTGGCTTTCTTTAAATTACCATATAAATAATAGGATTACCTTCCTACCTTTTGGAGTCTAAATTACTTCAAAATATGGTAATTACTTCACGGTTAACATCACTGCCCCCATCAAAGTTCGAAAGTTCCCATCAGCTCTGTAGAAATTTTATTATGTGAATTATTTTGAACGAATATAGCAGGCCCTGAGCTCTGATAATTATTTCGAAGCTATAATAATAGTTGAACCTGTACACGATGAATTTCCATTGTGATATAGATTTCATGTTCATCATGATATGAATTCATCAGGTGCGGACTTTAATTCAGCATCAACCTTATCACTTTGACGCGTATCTTATTTTATTTATTTATTTTATAATCATTAGTCGCTTTCGAAATTAAAGCATCTACTGGTAGTATATTTTCTTTTTTGATATTTCTATATTTCGCTTATTACATTGAGACATGTTGTCATTATGGCAATGAATGGACGTAGAAATTCTTGAGTTTGTATTTAATGTGTATTTAATTCGTTACATAAAAATTCCTTTCACTTACAAATTATTTATAAAAAGAATAAATGAATTAAAACCAAAAGTTGTAATAAAATAAAGCTAAAGGTTATATTAAAAATAAACAAACGAAAGTCTTTAAATTACAGAACAACTAGTACTAAACATGTCCATTCCTACGAGTAGGCGATTAAAACATTTAACTGAGAATACTCCAAAAACATCCTGTTTCTATGATACAGAATCTCTTCCTGTAACAAACACTGACTCACTGCTGAAGTTTATTCAAGTAATGGATAAACATTTCGATAAATTAACTGAGATGTTAGAAACAATGACCCGAACAATGTTTAAAGAGTGTGCAGATCGCCTTTTATCTGAGTTTGACAAAAGACTAAATATTATAAAGAGTGAATTAGACAATACAATTGAAAGAGTATCGAATATTGAAAAGACTGTGCAAGAACTAAGAAATACAGCTGCGAAAGAAATTATAGAACTAAAAAGGGAAAGAAATGAATTAAAAAAAGAAATTGTTTTACTTAAAAACTATGCAAAAAAGAAAGAAAGAAAATTCTATTGTGGCTTACGGTATCTCTATAAATGATATATATACTTATGTATGTATATTTAATTAAGACTATGCCAAATTGTGAAAATAAATCCTCCAAGTGTTAAAGCAATAACCATTCCCATGAAAGAAGCAAAATAATAAAACTAATAAAGACATCATTGATCCTGCAATAATCATCAAACTCAATTGCCTATACGATAGAAACATTGTTCTCAAATCAATTACTTCTTTTATTAAGCCTTCTAAGGATATCTTACGTCTAAATCTCATTGCTTTTGATAGTTCGGTTCCTTTTTATGCCATCGAAAATCTTACACCTGAAAATCACAGAATATTTCTTCAGGCTAATCGTTTGAAAAAAAGTAAAATAATAACCACTGTGTTTACAAATAGAGGCATTGTCTTTATAAAAAAGTCGCAAAATGATGCACCAATATGCATTACTGATGTTTCAACACTACAGCAGATATTTCATTCGCCAAATATAGAGGCATGGATGATATGAGAGCAATTGGTATGAATTTAGTAAATTGTTCTGTGTGCCAATGCATTTTACATATACCGCTGTATTTTCAAAACATGACCTGATTTTTATATCGTATGATTTTTTGACAATAATATTAAATGAAACAATAACGTATGTACATATGTATAGAGGACTTTAATAATATTGATCTTCAATCATTGGAAATAGAACTATCAACAATACCATGGTACCGAACACTCCATATGCCTACGGTAGATGAACAGTTAAATTTTCTCCATAACAACATACAATATTTATATGAAAAATATGTCCTTGTTAGAACTGAAATCATAAAAAATGAGAAACATTGGTTTTCAAATGCAATAAAAGTTTTAATTGACAATGCATATGCACCATGGAAAGATTTAAAACTACTGAGCTTTATAACATTTTCAAAACTTGTGGAAAGGAAATAAATTTAAAAATTAGAATTGCAAAAGTAAAGATTCAATCAGTTGTTAGTTCAAAAAGAAAATGGAGGGCAATTCGTTTGGTGGGTATCACAAAAACATGCATGCAAACTGACAATAGTATTGATGTGGACCAATTAAACGTGGAGTTTGCCAGTGTACCAATAAATCCACAGATCCACAGACGATTTTCGTAATGTCAATAATGTAAATCAACAACCTCCCACATGTTTTCAATTTATTCATATTACCCAAGACGATGTTCTCGCAGCTATGTTAAGCATTAAATCTGATTCTGTAGGGGATGATGGTGTTCACCCGAAATTTATTAAATTGATAATAAATCATATACTGCTGCAGATAACACACTTAATAAACTCTGTAATTACAACTTCTACTTTCCCATCAATGTGGAAATGTGCGAAGATTATTCCTGTACCCAAATCAGATAAAAAAGTTAATACACACGCAAATGACTCAGTACTTGTATAACAAGGTCCTACTTACTGAAAGACAATCTGGATTTAAGCCCAAACATAGCTCTATTTCTACTCTTATAGATGTTTCTGAGGAATTGAGGTCTAAAATGGATTGCAACTTTGTATCATTTTTAGTTTTACTTGATCATTCAAAGGCGTTTGAATGCACCATACTATCGAAAAAGCTGAAATATATGTGCCATTTTTCTAACACCGCCATATCTATGCGATAGAAGCCAATTGGTGTATTCTGGTTCAAACAAATCCAACAAATGTTTAATAACAAGAGGTGTTCCGCAAGGTTCGATTCTTGTTCCACTGTTATATTCCATTTACTCAAATGATTTGCCCTCGAAACTAACCTATTGTGTTTTACAGATGTATGCAGATGACGTACAACTCTTTATTAGCTGGAAGCAGTCAGAAATCACTGGATGCATTCCTAAATTAAATTATGATCTTAATGTTTTCAAATGGGCATCAGTAAATGGTCTTTGTTTGAATGCAAAGAAATCAAAGGCGATGATGGTCAGTAAGTCTAACTTTGTGCGACTTACCTTACCGCAAATGCTTATTGGTGGATCTGTCATTGAGCTTGTAGAATATGCCAAACATTTTGCTGTGGTAAAATTTACTCAATGCTAAGGAATCTTTGGATGGCACAGTATTTAACTCCAATTAATACTCGCATGCTACTAGCCAAAACATATATTCTTTCGGCTCTAATGTATGGTTGTGAACTATTTTCTAATTGTGATGCAATAAGCAGAAATAAACTGAAAATTGCTTACAACGATGTTGCGAGATATATCTATGGACGTGCGAGAAATAGCAGTATATTCCAGTTTTCAATACAATACAATTTTCTAGATCGAATAGAGGCTATAGAACTAACTCAATCAGATATTGTAGACAAATATCTGAAAGGCCTTTCTATGTGAATGCCATTCGTCTCTGGAATGAACTCCCACCTAATTTTCAAACATTAAGCAACGCGAAGCACTTCAGTTCCGCGATATTTACCAATATTTAATATTTGTTAAAACTGCTCTTGTTTTTTTATGTTTTATTCAATATTTAATATTACTTATTATTGTTAATTTAATTTGTTAATATTATTAATCTTATATTTTCTTGTTTTTAATTCTTCTAATTTCTGATAAGATAGAACATGTTGCATATTGCCATTATCTTCCCAGTACTTCTAAATAAGATCACATCTTGTTGTACTGAATTAATCTTAAATAAATAAATGAAATGAAATGAATTTTGAAATTTCTCGGACTACTTGCATTCAATAAGCGATTTTTTTTAAGTTGACACACTTGTAACGAACATACATATGTTCTTAGTCGAGTTTGTTTGTGAGCGGCATAACAGTTCGACGAGTTTTGCTTGTTCGAAGGTGAAGTAATTAGCGCGTTGATTATCGTTGAGAACGCGAATTCGATCACTGTTCAGACCAAGTCATCAACATCAAAAAATTTTCTGTTATAGATTAGTGTGTTGTAAATTCTGTTAGTTGTTGTTGGACCGTTTAAGTGATAAAGGCATAGCACTGGTCATAGAATAGTAGCAGTACCTCCCACCCTACCTCTATCCTCTTCGCTCACCTTCGGCAAAGTAGAACGATAAAAAATGCGTATATTTAACATCAGAGGCGTGCCCAACTTTACTATAAAAATTATTAAAACGCTCAATAGCAAAGCTGTATAATAATTAAACTTTCTCGCTTCACTCCCGTCCTTTCTACACTGTCCCTCGGTAGGCAAGTGCATAGTGTGCGGCTTTTGTGGGTTCGAATCCCATCTAACACTCTGTCTGATCTGCTTCAAGGTCTATGTTATTATATTCGTTAAGTCTAGTTGTGTCGTATTGTATTGTATTCATAACATTTAAATAAATAAATAAATAAATATTTTTGAAAAACTAACCATTTTATCTGGAACCTGCTTCATGTCCTCAAACATTTCTTGCGGTGAAAAATAGTCACAAATGTAAACAAAACCTCAATTTTCCCATAATCTAATAAATTTATTTTAAATTATGCAACAGTTTAGGATTATAGGCAATAAACAGAAGTGTAACATGTCAATTTATACACAGATGAAGTTAGATTTCACAAGAACTATGATGGAAGAGAATCTAAGAGGTGAAACTCTATTTGTTAAACATTTCGTTTGGTGGCGCATTTTAGGTCTGTATCCAACTGAAAAACATCCTCAATTCTATTTCGTCTATTCGATTTTCGTTAATGTGATGATTACAATCATTTATCCGGTGCATTTGATAATTGGCCTGTTTATGAGGCCGACCATGTACGATATAATTAAAAACTTATCCGTGACCATGACATGTTTGGTGTGCTCCGTGAAAGCGTTTGTTATTTTGGCAAAATTTCAGAATGTACACGTTATGATGGACATTACAAAGCGGCAAAATCAGCGAATTTGTCGGGACAAAGATGAGTCCCACTACTACAAGCGTGTGGTTTTTAAGAATGCACGTCAATTGCTGAAAATGTTTGCGTTGTTGTATGGATCTGGTTGTGTTTTTGTTGAAATTTCTGTGCTATGGAACGGTCTCATGGGTACTTGGGATTTAATTTTCCCGGCTACTTCCCATTTGATCCCTTCGGCGATATAAAATCGTTCTGCAAAGTGTGCCCAACGATTCATTTACTGCCATGCAATTGGCTCTATTTAGTGGCCAGATTCATACCTTAGGCATGAGAGTATCCAACCTGGGCAGAGGGAAAAATAAAACGATGATGGAAAATAATCAGGAGTTATTGGAATGTATAGAGCATCATAAAGAGCTGTTGAGGTAAGTTTTTACAATTTAATAATATCTCTATATTTTTTACCTTTTTATAACAATATGATTATAATATTATTCAAGCTTGAGGTCTTATTTAGTGGTTAAACAATTTTATTTGAAATTATGGATACTCATTGAGTAAAAAATAATAATTAAAAAAGGCAGAGTTTTCGAAATTATTCAACAATATTTCTCAAACATGTTACGGCATTCGACGCAAAGTCCAAAAAATTACCGAATTCAGAAAAATCCGATTTGAAAAGAATTTTCGAAGTTATTAAAAGAAAGTATTGTTTTTGAAAACCTTCTCTGGGTCAAATAAATTAATTTATATAAAATGTATAGCACTCGAAGCAGGGCTCTCTCAATCAAATTGAGGTGATTTTTTAATTTATTTTAAAAAGTTTTTCAACAATTATATTTATCAAAAGAACTTATATACAATTTACATCATTTCACGCAGTTTTTAAGGTCTAAAAAACTACTAAATGCAGGAAACTGATTTAATATAAAAAAGTCATGGGCCTGTTGACCTGCCCTCGTGTTACAGGACAAGACACAGATTTATATAAATAAGATTTTAAGATTAAAATCTACCCCATTTGAACTTCCAAAGAAGTCGATAAAATACACTAACTGGTGCTTTGAAAGTAATGAAAATGTCATTCATTAAGAATATCATGAATGCCGCCGTAAGCAAGTGATCAGTCTGTTAGACTAGTAGTTTGGGATCGATGGCAAATTCGAGTCCTTCCGTAGCCTCAGACCAAGCAAGTAGATTCGCAGTTGGTGTTTGTAAAAAAAACACTTTTTTCACTAAGATGTCCTTAAGTGTTCGAGATAATCGTATAAAACTTTTACGTCATATAATGATTTATTCAGAGTTTTAAGCTTAAAAGTTGGATATTTGGATTTATGACATTCTTACAACAAAGGAACAATGTGTTTGGAAAATACATTTACGTTTTATTTCTTATGGAACATTTTATTAAAAGTTACATTTAATGAAACAATCTGATTTGATGTGTTTGAGTTTTAATTATTTGATTTGCTTTAGATTTTATGTAAAACAATTCTATTTCAACTAAAAATAGTTTCAAGATTCAAATTAAGTCGAATATACAGTTTGTATTAAACCGTAATTTTTTTTTAATTGAAATATAAGTTATGGAACAACAACAACATCTCATAAATGACCTCTTAAGCTTTGCTGGCAAATAAGGATTTTTTGTCCACATTTTAAGGACAACTATGCATGCATGCGACTGAATTTCGTCCTTTAGTACATAAATTGATGCGAACTCGTTCGCAAACATTTTTATGTTGTCTGAATTATCTTTCACCAATACTCCCATGCAATGCCTCCAATGGCGCCTATTTGAACTTTTAATTAGCATTTTCACAGCTGACGAAGTTAGACCGGCGCTTCCACAGTATTTGAAGGTCAAATTGTCATTATATTTGATAACCTGTTCAACAGTGGAAATGCCTCTTTCTCTTCCGCTAAGCGGGCCATTTTGGCTAATTGTTGTCATCACTCACATCGCAAGTTAAAATCTTGAATTCTGGAACACCCTTTATAAGTAATAAAATAGTCAATAACTATTTTACTTTGTACATTCATTAAGAGCACAAAATGTCGTGCAGGACAAAATTTAACACATATTACATATTAATTAATATTTAAATAGTTAATTTAAAATTGAACACAACTATAGTCGTTAACAATTTTCAATATGAATAAGTTCATATTGATTTAAATAAAAAAAATTGAATGAAACAGTAAAAATGAAAAAAAGTTTAACAAACTTTACTCAGCAAAATTTTCATGTTTTCTTTCCAATATTTTTACTTCAATAATTGACATGTTGTAAAAATGCTACATATTAGAGCTCCATTCTCTTATTGTCTAATTATAGTTTACAAACTCTGATCGGCAAAAGCATTTGCCTATTGCATAGTTTAGAGTCCTTTGGCCCGATATATGGTACACGGAATTGGAGCAACAATTGAGACTTTAAAATCCTGCTCTAGCCAACAGGTTTGCCCGTTGGGGATGCTAGACGTGATTACATTACCACTTTTTAGAGCCAATTTTTCAAAATTTATTATTTCAAAATTAATTATTTCATATACCAGTAAAAAGAACTTCTAAAGTAGCCAATAAGACACAAACCTTGTGATCCAAAAGTAGTGAAAATACCAATGAAATTCCCAATATTTTTTAACACAAGCTTATTATTGCAAGATTTTCACTTTTTTGGATCCTGTTCATTGGATCTGAAGTCATGTTCCAAATGTTATGAGAGAAAAACGGCTTTTTAGAAGTGCTTCAAATGCTATTCGTCCAACAGTATATTCTACATTGCGCTGTATAATAAAAAATCCTTAATATGAATTTAGTTCTTCTCAGTTAATTAAATTCTCTTTATTGATATTTTGATTAACTGGATTTCAAATCGAACTTGGGAATATTATTTCATAATGACATGTCATCGCATTTGGCACCTCAGAGACATGACAAGTATTACAAGCATTTGAAAGGACTATTTAAATATAAAGATGACCGAACTAGTTCCAACATAAATAGTTTCTAGGCCACTGAGACCTGTTAATTAAAAAATAATAGTTTTACTTTTTATAAAATATTTTTATTTCTTTTATAAAGCAATAGATTTTTTCTGTGACGATTTTTTTTAAGATTTCTCTCTGACGATTTTGAGGATTTCATATCCAAAATTTGACGATTTTTAGAAAAACAGGAATAAAATTGTACACGCGAGAGTTTATTTGGAAAATACACAAGTGCACAATTTTTTACTGCACTGTAAACTCTCCCACCCTTTTTTCGTTTTCCCGCTCAAAAATTAAGAGAAAAGGGGCACATAAGGAAGGCAATTAAATTTCATTTACTGTCATACCCAAGTATAAAAGCATAGATTTTACGTAAAACACAGTTGAGTCAGAACCTTAAATCAGACTGGATAAGATGACAACGTTTGTTCCGCCACCATTAGAAAGTAAAAAGCTTTTCAATTTCCATTTCCTTTTTTGGCGCATTCTGGGTAATCGACCTACAAAAAACTATCGCCAGTTGTACATTTTATATTCAATATTGCTAAATATCCTTATAACCATCGGTTATCCGCTGCACTTGATGATTGGCGTGTTCAGGACCACCAGCATGTATGATACTTTCAGAAATTTGACCATTAATCTGTCGTGTCTGTGCTGTTCTGCGAAAACTTTTTCCATCTGGCTAAAATTCGGCACCGTGCGGCACATGTTTGATATAATAAAACGGCAAGATAAAAGAATATCTCACTCGCAGGATGAAACGGAATATTACAAAAATGTGGTGTTTCCTTCAATTGGAAAGATATTGCTCTTGTTTAAGGTGCTGTATATTAACGCAGGACTTACTTCTGAAGTAGAAGTTCTAACAAATGGTTTTAGGGGCAATTGGCATTTAATGTTTCCCGCCTATTTTCCGTTTGATCCATTTGACAACGGTTGGTCGTACGCAGTCGCTCACATTTATCAATTTTTCGGATTTTTCGTTCAAATTATGCAGAATGTGGTTAACGATACATTTGCCGGCATGCATTTGGCTTTGTTAAGTGGTCAAATACATATTTTGGGTTTGCGTGTAGCAAATATTGGCCATAGGCACGAGACAACGGAACAAAGTAAGCAGGAGTTATTGGCATGCATACAGGACCACAAGGATTTGTTGGAGTAAGTTTAAGCTAAATAATTTATTTTCGTTTTTTATAATTTACAATTTTATCTAATGCTTTAGATATCGCAGCCAACTAGAGCAAGTGATCAGCCAGTATATGTTCTATCAAATCTTTATCACCAGCATCAACATATGCGTGACTATAGTGTTTATAATTTGGTTTGCTCGTGATCCTTTTACTTTGATCTATTTTGGCGTCTATTTGATTTGCTTGCCGGTTGAAATTTTACCAGCCTGCTACTACGGCGCAATCATGGAATTAGAATTTCAAAATTTATTATTTGCTCTATACTCATGCAATTGGATGGATCAGGATTTGGATTTTAAGAAAAATTTAATAATTTTCAGGGAACAGACGAATAAGCCCCGGTATATGATGGCCTGGTTGGTGCGCATCAATATGACTTTATTTCTAAATGCATGCAAAAATGCTTATTCGTTGTTTGCACTCATAATGAATATGAAATAGAAAAAGTCCACTTTAAAGTTGTTAAACAATTTTTTCTTCTTAAATAAATAATTCTTATATGTGTGTGAAGAGAAATTTCAATTTCATTAGCAGAGACAATAACCACGTTTATTTTTTAAAGCAAAGCCAATATCACAATTACCAGATCACTGTTAATCAGTTAACAGAAATTGTAAATTGACTTGGGTTCATTAGGAAGGCGATAAATATTAATTATTAATCGGAAATTTTTCAGCAAAAGTACTTAATGATATTGTAGCAAAGGGAGTCACTAAATATATGTTAAAACAACAATAAAAGTTATCAAAAAGAGGAAATTTCTTGAGAAGTTTATTGGTCATATTGGATAAACAAAAAATGGGGTCTAGGAAGTAATTATGTTATTTAAATATAATAGTGATATCTCAATTAATTTCAGAAGTTTAAAAATGCGCTGAGGAAAGATTTTTATATTTTATTTTCTTGAAAAGCTGAATTGCCAAAAAAGCCAAAATCGTTTTAAAAACGAGGAGGTTATCAATTCGTGTCGTAATTCTTTTTCAATATTTGTACACGATAAACTTCTGCATTTGATTTTTAAAATTATTTTTGTTTGAAAGGGTTTACTTGTACTATAGTTTACCACGGGCAATTTGTCCCGTCAATCTTTATTGGAAAAAAAATATAAACTAGAAATAGATTGTATCGGGGTTTAAACCAACCCGCCTTCGGTTTAGTAGTTGTTTTTATTTTGTCCTTCTTTTTCAGACATTTATCCCAAAAACGTTAGAATTTCTCTCCGTTAGTTATTTTTGCGTCATCTCTTTCATTGAAAAATAAAGGAGCAAAATCCCTAATTAAGCCGATTACAAGAGTTTTACCTGAAATTTACGTTTCCATATGAACTGTGTGTTTGCTGGCACGTGGTTCAAATATAAAAGTACACGGAATTGTCGACATTTCGAATTTATTGAAAGTTTATTTCCGTGTTCTTATTTAAAAATCAATAAACTTTTGTGCATACATATAAATTTTTTACGGACATGTCGTCTACAAGACTATTTTTCGGTATAGAAATAAATACAAAATTTCAAACGTGAATATAAATTCAAATGTATCATTTTCTGGAACGGTTTTCCGTCATCCCAATCACATTTGGTTTATGAACTAATGAACAGTCCTTATAAATTCAAACAAAACACGGCGGAAGAATAATTCAACACTCACGATTTTGTGGATTCTTTGCAACCTGATTAGTGTTATGTAACTTGGCATTGGACCGACCATATAGAAAAGTTTAATCACTTATACAAACATTCATTAATAAAATTCGCTATCTCGCAAAATGATCTTTTAATATAAAATCATGGTACTCTTCCAAATGCTTTCGAGTCTAATTAACGAACAAACGCCGTTGCCTATTGTCATTAACTTTGAGGTCCTCAGTCAGCCAGATCATCTACAGATGTAGACTCAAGTCGGAAGGCAAAATGGCGATTCCCAAACGATTTGATTTTTCCTAAATACAAGGAAATTATTTAAATAATCGATCTTCTAGAACACGATGATCAAATAGTGGGAATCGACTTTGAAAAGCCACTGGGTTTTCTGGAAAAGTGGTTGCATATAAATAATGTTTGCATCGAATAACATACATTTTATAAAAAAGATCTAGTATTTGGATGAGCTGCGAAGCAATTTGGCAATTTTGGCTAAACAATAAATGAATTTGGCCGAATTACGCCATTCGAAAATTCCCGAAATTTCAATATATGGAGATTTCGATCAATGCCGTATGCCGTAATTTGTCTTCTTATTTGGTATTAATCAACAGATTTCATTATCGTAAGAGTGTGTCTACATTGACCGACCCCTATTTGAAAGTGCTTTTTTTACACACACACTTATACAAACATATATGAGTAAATCTATATATAAATTTTTGAAGTTTCTACTTTTTAGGAATTTGTTGCAAACAAGCATTATCTTATCTTCGAGTATGATATTTTTCATATTTCGTCTTCTTTAAAGATTATTGTAGTTAAATATGCGGAAATAATCTTTTTTGAATGGCCGAGCTTATATTTTAAAAGTTGTATGTTGCTGGTAAATTTAAATAAAAAAAAAAAAAATTAGAAATATGGTATTACGTAAATTTAATATTTTTGCAATCTGATAGAGAGGAGTTTGTCAATAAAAAAATCGCATTTGCTCGTATAATGTATACGACAATTTAAATACATATTTAAAAAATATATTTGTAGAAAAAAATTTACAGGATATATGATTTATGTATACTCTACAGGACAAAGAAGTCTGTTGTTCTTCCACTGTTTCATCATTGTAAAGACCTGCATAAGATATGTTCGTAATACTACGAGTCACAATTGGAAAATACATATATTTTTTTATAACTCATGTGTTGAAATCTTCTTCAAATCATGCAAACCCATTGAAAATGAAATTTGTCTCTAGTGCTCTCCAGTATATACACACATATCGTGAAAGGATGCGTGTGAAAATAAACATGTTTTGACGTAAGGACTTGCTCTATAGCCTATTAAGTGCAGTTCAAAATATGTTCTAGGGTAACGATATATAACAGAGCACTGTTATTACATTAACATAGCTCTGTTAGACGAACAAAAACCTGGCTAATGCGCTTAAAGTAGAATAAAAACTAAATTTTGAACGAAAATTTTTTAAACAAAATCAATTAAGTCACGCATATGTTGATCTTTATGGCAAAAAATAAAAAAACAGAGAACAATTTTCTTCGCAACGATTTGTAAGCTCAACTTCAGTTATATATGTGGATTCTGTGAAGTATCGAAGATTTTTTAACGATTGAAATTATTTTAAAATTGCTGTGAAATTATTTTTTCCTTACAAAGTTTAATAAGTGTTGGAAATTAATTATTAATTTTCTATTTGAGAATTCGACGTTTTTTCGTCAAAACAATTAAGACTATTAATAATCTAAACTCCCGAAATTCTGGCAAAGCTGGTTGCATTGCAGCCATTGGCGTATTTAGATTTTTAGAAGAAGATATTACAAATCGTGAGTCACTTTACCAACAGAAACACTTAATCATTTTCTAAATTCTATCTCTTTTACAAAAAAAAATTATTTCTTTGACACAATTCCTTTAAGATATTGTTATATAAAGATTAACTAAATAGATTTTGAAAGTCATTTGAATGCAAGAAATTCGTTATGGGAAATTATAAAATATTTTTAAATCCAACTGAATTGGAAATATAATTAATTTTTAATAAAATTTTACTAAAACTTTGAAGCCATTTTGTAGCATTTTTATTACTAAATTTTATATAAGTATGTACATACATATTTCTTTTTGAGAGCCGATCAAAAATGATTTTTATTATATACATAAGTATATAGATAATCAGAAACACTATTAATTATATCCAGCACAATGAAAAAAGCTGCTGCCACTCAAAGAAAAAGAACTTGATTTTAACAGTGTAAATTGTTATGATTTATAATTTTATATACTCCGCAACTTACATATACCCGTAGTGACATTTCCGTCCCTGTACCGTGTAAATTCTAAATTTTGCAGTATCAACTGCACAAGTCTACGATGATAATGGAAATAAAATAATGCAATAAAACAATAGATTTATTGCATATCTTCTGCTCTTTTTCTCTTTTTCTTCTGCTCTATGAACAACATACGTGTACATGCTCTCACGCATGCATAAACATTTCTGTAAATCTTCCTATGGAATGATGGCAACACAACAAACGATAGTTGCAGCAACAGTAACAGAGACGACAGTGTAATAAAACAATAAATGATTTCGGGAAATGCGCTGTTACTTCCGAAGAATTATTCTAGTTTGGGCCGGGACTTTGCATATTTTTTTCGATAGGATTTTGTTTTAAGCGATATGAAAATTGATTATATACACATTTCCATTTAAAGTACATATAAGTACATACATAAGTATGTACATATCTGCTTAACCGCAAAGGTAAATATTTACAAAGAGGCAAAATGAGGTGTTGCAGAGATGGACAACTCAGTACTATCGAGCACAACATTTTTTTTTTTTTTTCACGCTAATATATGTTTATTGTATCTTCAAATAATTGAACTAACAATAAGTGTTCAAATCTTAAATATATAAATAATTATTAGGCCCAACCAGTGTCGGACATAAACTTAGTGATAATAATTAATAATACATAAAATTCATGTTACGCACAAAAAATATTTTCAAAGAATTTCATCTGGAGAGTTGCGTATTAATGCCGTAGTGTCCCTCTTTTTTAAGCGGATGTGTCCAGGAAAGTTCAAGATGTTACGAGCAAGGGGATTAGGATGGAACTCGAGTTTTGTTAAATATTTTCCAGCATATTTTGCAATTTCAGCGGTCACAAGTGGCATATTTAAATCACGATGTAAAATAGAATTTTTCAAGTACCATGGAGCCGTAGTTATTAACCTTAATATTTTGTTTTGCATTCGTTGGATTCTCTCTACATTGGAAGCTGAAGCAGTGCCCCATAGCTGAATTCCGTAACACCATATCGGCTTCAAAAGCGACTTGTATATTAAAAGTTTACAATCTAGACTGAGGGTAGAATTTCTACCAATCAGCCAATGTATCTGGGTTAATTTAAGCTTCATTTGTGTCATCTTAGAGTCAATGTGGTGTTTCCATGTAAGCCGTCGGTCGAGGTGAATACCAAGATATTTCACATGTGAATGTTGAGGAACAACTTGATTGTTGATTTGAATGGGGGAACAAGTATCTCTTCGTAGGGTAAATGTAACATGAACACACTTTTGTTCATTTACTTTTATTCTCCATAAGTTCAACCACAATTCCAACAGGTTAATATGTTGCTGAAGATAACGGGATGCCTCGTGAGGGTTTTCATGCATACTAAGGCAGGCTGTATCATCGGCAAATGTAGAGGTGAGGATATTACTGCTCAAAGGCATATCACAGGTATAAATCAAATACAAAACTGGCCCCAGTATACTCCCCTGAGGCACCCCAGATGAAATGGTTTCGGGCACACTCATGAAGTCTCCTTCCACGACAGTGAACTTCCGGGCAATAATGTAACTTTCCAAAAGATTTACAATGTTTATTGGTAGATATGTCTTCAATTTTAGAATTAGGCCTTCATGCCACACTTTATCAAATGCCTGAGAGACATCAATAAATAGGGAAGAACAATACTTTCTTTCTTCAAATGTTCTTCTTATGAAATGAACCAATCTATGACATTGTTCAATGGTGCTGTGCTGACTTCTAAAACCAAATTGATGGTCCGGTATGCATCCATTATCAGCTAGAATTGGGGACAATTTTGTCATGAGAAGTTTTTCAAAGAGCTTCGAAATTGTTGACAGCAAACTTATTGGCCTATATGACTCAGCCTTGGTAAGATCTTTACCCGCCTTTGGAATCATTTTGACCATGGCAAGTTTCCAGCTGTGTGGGTAATACTCCAGTCGTAAAATGCCATTAAAAATAAATAACAGGATTCTAATAGCAATACGAGGCAACTGCATCAGCATCTTGTTACTAATTCCATCAATACCCGGGGCCTTCTTTGGATTGGTTTCAGCAATTAGTTTTTGTACATCAAGCATCTTAAACTTTATAGGTCGAGGGGGTAGAGCAACTACGCTCGGCAAATCAACAGCACCAGTACATGTGTTTGGGGTAAATACGTCTTTTAAATGACCAGCTAATATGTTACCTTTTTCAGTATTAGTTCTTGCCCAACCTCCGGTAGAAGTGCGCAGGGGTGGTTTAGACTCAACGGGTGTTTTAAGCTTTTTAGCAGCGCGCCACAAGGAGTAATTAGATGCTGCAGTGACATCGAGACCTTCCAGGTAGTTCTTAAGAGAAGCAGATTTTTCAGCTGAAAGCAACTCTTGGAGTCGTTTAGTGCATTCTCTAAGTCTGATTTTATGTTGGGGCGATCTGTGCTGTTGCCATTCCCTTCTAGCTCTTCTTTTTTCACATACGAGACGTTCAATGTCCGCAGAATAAATTCTATTAAACCCAGTCTGCGGATGGGAGGTAGTGGCATGTTTAGCAGCCTGTTTAATATTTTCGATAAGATTTGCAATGTTAAATTCAATATCATCGGAAGTTCTAAGCCTGATGTTTTCCGTACAATGACTACTGAGATATTTTTTGAACCCCAGCCAGTTAACACGATGTATCATCTTCACATATGGGTCAGGTAAGTCACTTCTTAGTGGGCTACAAATTGTAACGATCGTGGGAGAGTGATCGGAGGAGAGATCATGTGAAGCTTCAACATGAATTAAATCCCTAGGGATATTTTTCATGACCCCAAAATCTATAACATCCGGAATTTTTTGTATGTCAGTAGGCCAGTAAGTGGGCTCCCCACTAGAAATGACATCCAAATCCATTTTTGAAATTGTGTTGAACAATGCTCGACCTCTAGGAGTAATAAGACGCGTCCCCCAGAACGTATGCTTTGCATTGTAGTCTCCAGCTGCTACGAAACAAGGGCCAAGAGTTTTGTAAAAATCCTCGTATTGATCTTCACTGATTGAAAATCTGGGAGGGGAGTAAACTGATGAAAGCACAAGATTTGAACAAAAATTTTCGATGCAAATATTTGTTGCTTGTAGATGGTCTTCACAAGTGTTCTCAAGAATATAGTGCTTGAGTCTTGACTTTATTAGAATTGCTGATCCTCCACATGCTCTTCCTCTCGGGTCCTTTGTATCATATAAGGTGTAGCCACTCATTTTAAAAAGGCTTCTCGAAGTCAAATGAGTCTCAGATACCAACATTACATCAATATTCTTCACCGTGAGGAAGTGCTCTAGTTCGTTTCTATGTTGGCGAATGCCGTTAGCGTTCCAGAAACATAACTTTAACGTGTTCATGGCTTGTTAACTAATGCTAGAAGCAGAGTGTTCTGCATTCGCAGCATTTCTTGCATCATGCTAGTCATATTTGTCGTAAAGTTGCTTATAGTTTGCACCAGATTATCAATAGTAGCTTCAAGGCGATTGAAATTAAAGCTTGCATTTGCGTTTGTTGTATTGTTTGGTGGTGACACTTTTTGAACGGGAATAGAGTTGATCTTCACAGCGTCAGCATACGATACATGTGAAGTGATTGGTTGGGCCATTAGGGGATGAGTAGCGGAGTACGTATTTCCTGCTTGAGCTGGAGTTACTTTAGGCTTTTGGGTCATAGCTTGTTTCACAAAAGAGAATACAGGACATCCTCTGTAGTTAGCAGTGTGATTACCTCCACAATTACTGCACTTTTTTTCCTTCTGGTACTTCGACTTATTGCAAATAGCAGTGTTGTGTAATTCACCGCACACAACACAAACAGACGGTAATTTGCAATAAGTTTTCGTATGGCCATATTCTTGACAATTATGGCACTGTACGGGTCCTGAGCGCTTGTGTGGTTCTTCGACTGTAATTTTCCGGTATAACAGATATTTTAAATTATAAATTGGATGGGTCTCATTTTTCTTCAATTTTATATCATTTGGCTCCAATTCAACGCGAAATAAGGGTTGGGGGATCTTCTCCCTGTTTATTATGTTAGAGACATTCTTTACCTTAAATCCCTGGAGGGTGAGAGCATCTTTAATTTCCTCAGGAACTACATAAGAATCTATGCCTTTCAATACGATCTGTAGGCCTTTAGCACTCTTAAGCTGGAATGTGTAGAAACTTGTTTTATTTTTTTCGAATTCGTTAACCATTTTGCGGAAGTCTTTTTCATCATATATTTGAACTTTTGTTTCATCAATGTTACCACGTTTTATTGGAACAATGTGAAATGACTTTTCACCAATGGCCGAGATTAGTTTTTTAATAAGTGTGTTCGAGTTTTTTTGTCTCAGATAGATTGGTGGTGGTTTTGAAGTTTTTTTCGAAGATTCTTCGGGTTTATCGCTGTCATCTTGTAATATTTTAAACCGGTTTTGACGATTAGCTGAGGCGGCGTCGTTGTCTCTGGATATTTTCGGAACAGATGAGATTTTGGATGAATTTGGGCTTCGCCCGCGCTTTACTACCGTTACATATCTGTCCATTCCGACAGGCACTTTAGGTTTTTGAATATTATCGTCCATTGTGATAACTGGGTTAAGTGATGAACACGAGCCCAGAGCGGATAATGGCGCTGACTTAAATAACGATGAACTAGGCAATGGTAATATTACCGAATCACTACTTGGCATCGGAGTAAGCGAATTTGATCGCTCACGTAAAATTGGCTTTGCCGTTAGAAAAAGACTGTCATCCAATTTTTTCTTTTTATTGTTTGCATTAAGAGCTTCAGAACTCACAGTAAAATAGGCATTTCTGCCGTTAGAACTCACTTCACAATTTTTTGTTTTTGAGGTACTCATGCAGAGTATTCCTCAGTCACTTTGTTTGTGTTTTTTGTTTTTTTGTTGTTTCAGTTTATACGAAAAATATTATTAATGCAAGTAAAGCAAATTTAACAAAAACTGTACTTATTACGAATCAGTACTTATTACGAATATTTTTTTTTTTTTGTTTGTATTTTTGTTTGCTTAGTATGTGAAAAAAAAACTCCGCTAACACGTCTGTTCACTACGAAGGTTCAACAAGACTGATGAGCACAACATAACAACTAATATTGAAAATAATATGATAGTGAAGGTAGTGCGTCCCGACCAGAGACCGGCAAAAATCACGTTTTTTATGCCTTCACTCATGCATAACTTTTTTGTGTCCAATTATTCACCAACACATAAGCAAGCATGCGCGTACGCTCATAATCTTTATTTGTGTTAATCATTAGGAAGGCAAATACAAAAATGCCTATATGAATTTTTCAAGCAAGATTTTTAACACACAAGCTATTTTGAGCGTTTGCATTGATTAAACACAAAAACGAATGGCATTTATTCAACATGCCTTTTCTTTGCAAAGAATATTAAGAAAAATCATGCAATGATATATGCTGGCACATAATCTTGAGTGTGTAGGTATGTATGTTGTTAAACATTGTGGTTGAGAAATAAGGATGCCATACGAAGTTACCAAAAAACGTCGGTTTTACAATAAACTTTAAAAATCGCAATTTTCGGTTTAAAATCGTTTAAAGATCGGATTATTTTTTACTCATTCAAAAAAACTTGTTATTTTTATAAGAAATACTTCAACCTTGCCAAATTTGTTTGTTTTATTGAATTTTACTGAAATTAAAGTCGTTTTTAACTCCCAAGAATAATACCGCTTTATTGGTTTGGTACATAGATTACTTAAAAAGAAGGGTCTTTAAGTGTATTTTTCTGAGCGCGGTGCGCTTTTTTTAAATTTTGGTGCTTTTTTTAATTTTTGGCGGCACCGAAGCAAATTCCACAAATCTATTTGTTTCAGTGTGAGAAAAAAAATCTTTGTACAATAAAATACACCCGTTTCAACATTATTTTATTCAACAGCGCAAAATTTTTACACGTTTATATGAAAATGATTATTTTCACGGCTACATGGCTACACGACCACCGTTGTAGCTGTGGTAGATTTAGGCTAATTTATATTTTTGTGAGCGACAGTGAGAGTGTTTAATATATAAGTGCTTAAAATACTTTACTGTATTTAACAAAAAATAAGAATACAAAACGCATTGCTTATAATATAACCTCCTTCATGTATACACATATACACACATGTCTATATAATTACAAAATGATAATTGTAAAAATCGGGATAATTTTAAAAATATATTTCTTGATTAATTATCTGTTTCAGCGTATCGTCGTAAAAATGCTATTAAACTGTTAAGTCTGGCAACCGTGTTGCCTAACCATTCTATAAACACACAGCACCTTGTGCATAAATGTACACTTGTTGATTTTTTGCCTTTTTCACATTAATGCTTTTTGCATTAATGCCTCTAAGTTTTTGATTTCGATCATGAATGTGATTAAATAAAAATGTGTGCTTTGAAGAGTTGTCCAAAAATTCATGCACACACAGTTTTTAAACACTCAAACTGAATAGCTGGCATGCGGCAACAGATTAAATTTACATGTTCGCAAACAACCCTTATTTTGCTTAGCATAAAATAGAATAGACACAATGTTGATAAAGGCATATTTGAACGGTTGAGCGAAAATGACATGTTTTTCGAGTGTTTGATTAATCACATTTTTTTTTAATCACCGGTTGCAGGTCTCTGGTCCCGACATTTATTTCTTCACAATCGCTGAGAGAAATCGTCACAGGCAAAAAAAAAACAGATAAATTAAAACACATTTTTCAGACAGAGAGAAAGAAAACATACAGTATAGTTCGCTTATAACTTTTACCGGATATAACGACTTATCTTTCATAACGAACAGGTTCAAATGGTTTTGTACAAATATTTCACGATTAGGCTATAAAGAACTATCGGTTACAGCGAACTTTATTGAAGCCCCCAGTACAAAAATGCTCGTAAAATTTTAGAGCTTCTAATGAACATAACAAAATAGCAAAACTTTCTAGACTATTAAAATAATTGTTAACTATTAATTGAAGAATTGCATTTTTTTTGTTACCCTCATATGTTATTTTTAAGTTTTTATGTAAGTATACGATACGTTTTTAAAATATGAAGGTTGCAATCTACCTTTATTCCTGCAGTCCTATCCAAACTTTGTCAATTTTAGAATAAAATGTTTGATTTTTTCAAAGTTTGCTAAGAGTGTAAAGCACAAGATTACAAGAAAAATAAATTCTGGCAGGGTGCAAGTTTTTGTAAAAAAAAAAATTAATTTTTTCGGTACATATTTATCTGGCAATTTTAAGAATTTCTGCGACAAGGAGAGAATTATTACAATGAGTATAATCTCTTAAGAAGAAGTAGTCATGTAAATAATTTTAAATTTACCATTCCAAACATCATACTCCATTACGATAAAAGCATTCTCAATGGATTTTTTTGTCTCATTTTCATTTTCTAAAATCCAATTTCATATTTGTTTGCAAAGTTTCGCACAAAAATGCTTAATACTATCGAAATTGGGTAAAAGTGAATTTTAAAATTTTGATTTCCCATGCCTGCGATATTACAAACTATATTGGTACTCTGCGCTTTCTTTTCTCCCTCTTTTTATTTTTTTTTATGCGGAGAGATTTTTTCTTGTTTGCTTTTATTGTTATTGTTTGTTTGAAAGTTTATTGCTCAACTGAGGTTTATGTTGCTGCTGCTAATGCTGTTGACGATGATGACATTGTTGATATAAAGTGAGGAAATGTACACAATACGGCAAAAAGAGTTGATGTGTATATTTTACATCACTGTTATAAATATAAGTACACTAGTGGCCGGTTTTGGACTTCGTATTTAAATAAATGTTTAGTTAATTGAAATTTATTTTCAAGTTGTATTTAAATTTTAATCCAAGTTGTATTTAAATACGGTTTCAGTCTATCGGTCATAAACTAAGACTCTCATTTCAGTGGCCTTAAAATGTGGCAGCAATACAAAGCCTCCAAAAAATCGTCCATAGTTTTTCAAAAACATATGTATGTTGAACATCAACAAAGGAATATCACAGAAGGCGATTTTAATTTAAGGATTGAATAAAAGTTATAAAATAATCATGTGGAAACCCCAAAAACCCAATTATTATAGTTCTCTTTGTCTTAAAAACTTATTTTGTGAAAAGAAAAAAATGTCCATGGCCGCAAATTTGTTTGTCTGTCAAACAAAAACAAACTGTCAGAATCATATGTTCAATGCATTTAACTTAAATAAGCAACGCTCGCTATTCAAGTTTGGTTAGGTTTCATAAAAAGTACGGAAAAACTGAATTATGTATTTGAGTAGAACCTAAAGATAAATGATATTTGAATAAAAAAATTTTATATTTTTAATTACATTATGTGCTGTTTCACAACGTCAAGTTTTCTTGATCAAGTTTCAATTCAGCTGGGAGAAAGATAAAGAAAGGAATACATACTCTCCCAGCTGAATTGAAACTTGATCAAGAAAACTTGACGTGTGTGAAACAGCACTAACGAAGCCACCGTAATTTGAATGAAGGTCTTATTAACTTTTCCAAATTGTTGTATTTTACAACAATTTCATAAGCAATATAGTTCTAAGTTCACAATATTTATTAAAATTTGGAAAAATATTGTAAAAAATCTCAAGGTCCCAGAAAATAAGTTTGAAATTTTAGAAAAATCACAAGTGATAAAAAACGTAGTTCTGAAAAACGTTGCCTAACTACAATTAGTAAAACTTTAAAAATTCTACGAAACTCCGAAAAATCCTTTACAACGCAAATCACGTGTTGCGGGGAAAACTTGCGATCATTCATCTAAACGTACTTGATATATGGACATGTGGTAAATATAATTGAGAATTATCTTATTAAAAGAAAAAACAAAAATAATATATTATTCACAGTCGTTAATAGCAAACTTTTCAATACGTGAGATCGGTAGTGTATCCGCTATTTCAGCAAGGTGGTCAAGAATTGGCTTTTTCCGAAAGCTTATGAGCTTTTCTATGTAATCGGTTCAGTGGATTACAACAGGTTATTTTTTTCATTGATTCCATTATGCGAAGAACAAATTTACTCCTACTGTAGTATGGAAGGCATAGAGTATTGGAGTTTTTAAAAGACAATAAACTTTCAATTGATCAATATAGTATTCCTCAGACTGAAATATTGGCTGTAAAGAGAATGCGTATGGCTTATATACCACAAGATTTATGGACTGTTTCCTATATACATAATTGCAATTTCTGAACTTTTTAGTATTGAACCTAAAACTACAAATTTAACCTAAAATTATAAACCAATGTGTAACTGAAATGGCTTAAATAATGAAAAAAGGGCTTAAGTAAATGTGTTTATCACTCTGTTGACAAATGTCATTCAAAAAAAAAAAGACATAAATAAAAAAAGATTTACAAATACGAGAATATTCAATTTGTAAAAAAGGGAAATGCAGTATTTATCTCAAGTCCACTTAAACCATTTCGTAAATATTCTATTTGAAAGGAAAATAAGGTACTTTTTTTAGAAACAATCCTTTTTGAAAAAAAAACTTTAAAAAAAGTACTTTTTAAAAATTATTCTTTTCAAAAATACTCTTAGAATATTTTTAAACAGTCCGTTTTCAAAGTGTATTTTTTTTCAAAAATATACTTTTCTAAAAAAGGTAAATTTTCAATGATATCATTAAAAAAATAAGTTTTTTAAAAAGGTTAATTTTTACACAATTTCTTTTTGAAAAAATTTATTTTCAATAAGGTAGTTTCTTAAACTATTTTCAAAAGGTACTTGATAAACTACTTTCAAGTGTTTTTGGATAAGGTACTTTTTTAAGATGATACATTTTGATTAAAAAGAATATAGTACCTTCTTAAAGGTAATTTTATAAATGCATAAGCACTTTTAAAAATATGTTTTAAAAATGTACTTTTTCAAAATAATATTAATTTAAAAAAATTAATTTCTTAAAAACGTTTTTCTTAAATATACACATTTTTAAAAGAATACGTTTGCAATAAAGTATTTTTTAGAATGATAAATTCTTATAAAAAGTACCTTTTTAAAAGGGTACCATTTTTCAAAAGATCTTGAAAAAAGTTACCTGTTAGTACATTTAAAAATAACGTACTTTCTTATCAACGTACTTTTTTAAACAGGTATTTCATTGTTATTAAGGTACTTAAGATATAAATGTTTCCTTATTTGAAAAGAATAATTTAAAGAAATGTCGTAAATATTCTATTTGAAAGGAAAATAAGGTCCTTTTTTTTTAGAAACAATCCTTTTTGAAAAAAAAAACTTTAAAAAAAGTACTTTTTAAAAATTATTCTTTTCAAAAATACTCTTAGAATATTTTTAAACAGTCCGTTTTCAAAGTGTATTTTTTTCGAAAATATACTTTTCTAAAAAAGGTAAATTTTCAATGATATCATTAAAAAAATAAGTTTTTTAAAAAGGTTAATTTTTACACAATTTCCTTTTGAAAAAATTTATTTTCAATAAGGTAGTTTCTTAAACTATTTTCAAAAGGTACTTGATAAACTACTTTCACGTGTTTTTGGATAAGGTACTTTTTTAAGATGATACATTTTGATTAAAAAGAATATAGTACCTTCTTAAAGGTAATTTTATAAATGCATAAGCACTTTTAAAAATATGTTTTAAAAATGTACTTTTTTCAAAATAATATTAATTAAAAAAAATTAATTTCTTAAAAACGTTTTTCTTAAATATACACATTTTTAAAAGAATACGTTTGCAATAAAGTATTTTTTAGAATGATAAATTCTTATAAAAAGTACCTTTTTAAAAGGGTACCATTTTTCAAAAGATCTTGAAAAAAGTTACCTGTTAGTACATTTAAAAATAACGTACTTTCTTATCAACGTACTTTTTTAAACAGGTATTTCATTGTTATTAAGGTACTTAAGATATAAATGTTTCCTTATTTGAAAAGAATAATTTAAAGAAATGTCGTAAATATTCTATTTGAAAGGAAAATAAGGTCCTTTTTTTTTTAGAAACAATCCTTTTTGAAAAAAAAAACTTTAAAAAAAGTACTTTTTAAAAATTATTCTTTTCAAAAATACTCTTAGAATATTTTTAAACAGTCCGTTTTCAAAGTGTATTTTTTTCGAAAATATACTTTTCTAAAAAAGGTAAATTTTCAATGATATCATTAAAAAAATAAGTTTTTTAAAAAGGTTAATTTTTACACAATTTCCTTTTGAAAAAATTTATTTTCAATAAGGTAGTTTCTTAAACTATTTTCAAAAGGTACTTGATAAACTACTTTCACGTGTTTTTGGATAAGGTACTTTTTTAAGATGATACATTTTGATTAAAAAGAATATAGTACCTTCTTAAAGGTAATTTTATAAATGCATAAGCACTTTTAAAAATATGTTTTAAAAATGTACTTTTTTCAAAATAATATTAATTAAAAAAAATTAATTTCTTAAAAACGTTTTTCTTAAACATACACATTCTTAAAAGAATACGTTTGCAATAAAGTATTTTTTAGAATGATAAATTCTTATAAAAAGTACCTTTTTAAAAGGGTACCATTTTTCAAAAGATCTTGAAAAAAGTTACCTGTTAGTACATTTAAAAATAACGTACTTTCTTATCAACGTACTTTTTTAAACAGGTATTTCATTGTTATTAAGGTACTTAAGAGATAAATGTTTCCTTATTTGAAAAGAATAATTTAAAGAAATGTCGTAAATATTCTATTTGAAAGGAAAATAAGGTCCTTTTTTTAGAAACAATCCTTTTTGAAAAAAAAACTTTAAAAAAAGTACTTTTTAAAAATTATTCTTTTCAAAAATACTCTTAGAATATTTTTAAACAGTCCGTTTTCAAAGTGTATTTTTTTCGAAAATATACTTTTCTAAAAAAGGTAAATTTTCAATGATATCATTAAAAAAATAAGTTTTTTAAAAAGGTTAATTTTTACACAATTTCCTTTTGAAAAAATTTATTTTCAATAAGGTAGTTTCTTAAACTATTTTCAAAAGGTACTTGATAAACTACTTTCACGTGTTTTTGGATAAGGTACTTTTTTAAGATGATACATTTTGATTAAAAAGAATATAGTACCTTCTTAAAGGTAATTTTATAAATGCATAAGCACTTTTAAAAATATGTTTTAAAAATGTACTTTTTTCAAAATAATATTAATTAAAAAAAATTAATTTCTTAAAAACGTTTTTCTTAAACATACACATTCTTAAAAGAATACGTTTGCAATAAAGTATTTTTTAGAATGATAAATTCTTATAAAAAGTACCTTTTTAAAAGGGTACCATTTTTCAAAAGATCTTGAAAAAAGTTACCTGTTAGTACATTTAAAAATAACGTACTTTCTTATCAACGTACTTTTTTAAACAGGTATTTCATTGTTATTAAGGTACTTAAGAGATAAATGTTTCCTTATTTGAAAAGAATAATTTAAAGAAATGTCGTAAATATTCTATTTGAAAGGAAAATAAGGTCCTTTTTTTAGAAACAATCCTTTTTGAAAAAAAAACTTTAAAAAAAGTACTTTTTAAAAATTATTCTTTTCAAAAATACTCTTAGAATATTTTTAAACAGTCCGTTTTCAAAGTGTATTTTTTTCGAAAATATACTTTTCTAAAAAAGGTAAATTTTCAATGATATCATTAAAAAAATAAGTTTTTTAAAAAGGTTAATTTTAACACAATTTCCTTTTGAAAAAATTTATTTTCAATAAGGTAGTTTCTTAAACTATTTTCAAAAGGTACTTGATAAACTACTTTCACGTGTTTTTGGATAAGGTACTTTTTTAAGATGATACATTTTGATTAAAAAGAATATAGTACCTTCTTAAAGGTAATTTTATAAATGCATAAGCACTTTTAAAAATATGTTTTAAAAATGTACTTTTTTCAAAATAATATTAATTAAAAAAAATTAATTTCTTAAAAACGTTTTTCTTAAACATACACATTCTTAAAAGAATACGTTTGCAATAAAGTATTTTTTAGAATGATAAATTCCTATAAAAAGTACCTTTTTAAAAGGGTACCATTTTTCAAAAGATTTTGAAAAAAGTTACCCGTTAGTACACTTAAAAATAACGTACTTTCTTATCAACGTACTTTTTTAAACAGGTATTTCATTGTTATTAAGGTACTTAAGAGATAAATGTTTTCTTATTTGAAAAGAATAATTTAAAGAAATGTTGTTTACCGAAAATTTTAAGAAACTACTTTAAAGGAGGTATTTATTAGCAAAACTACTATTAAAAATTAAGTGCTTTCAATGACATACAAGTATACTATTATCGAATTGATCTTTCTATACTTTTTAATAAGGTTAAATTTAAAGTTATTACCTTAAAAGGGAAATTTTATGATATGCGGTGCTTGTTGAAAAGGGGATTTTAGAAGTACCTACGAAGCGTCCGTTGTTCACTTAAAATAATCGTTTTTTAATAAATTTTATTATTTTTTTAATTGACTAACAAATTAGTTTTGGGAAGTGGGATAGAGATTCTGGTGTTTGTGGACATTCGATTTAAACCTTTACACGTTGAAAGTGATAAAAAGGAACTCTGCAAGCAGCCTATTCCACATACGTTCGTAAAAAGGAGCGCTTGAGGGGACAAGTTGCCTGATCTCATTAGAGAAGTAACAATCAAACAATGAAAGACGCCCTATATTGTGGCGATGCTCCCGTGAGTCAATAGAGTTGTCTGCAGGAACGGCACGATAAGCTTTTCCGCCCTCTTCTGTACTCTATCGAGTAACTTCAAAATATACACTGAAGCACCAGACCATACATGAGGATTGAACTCCATTTTGAGTAGAATAAATAGTAAGGAAATCCGAAGCAGTGGAGGCACTTGGAAGCTTCTTCATTCTAGATTTTTATGCCAAAAACATTAAGAGCTTCTGATTTCTCAATATCTATGTATATCAGCCATACTTATGGAAGCATCAATATGTTCGGTCAAGAGTAGATGTGTATGGATTTTCGATATAAAAGGTCATTAAGAAAAGTAAGAAATATGGTAGGGGAAAGAATGGAGCCTTGTGGTACCATTGAATTAATCTTGAACTCATCTGATAAGGCACCATCTACAAGAACTCGTATATACAGTCTTAGAAAACCGAGGCACTTGAATGCTTCTTTAGCGACATGAGAAATGTGCTGAGTCCATCAAAATAGTTTTCTTTATATTCCTCCTTATAGGGAGTAATTTTTAACCATCTTCTTCATATGTACTTGTCCAACTTTCTCTAATATTCTTAAAAATTACTCCTTTAAGGCTGTAAAGCATTTAAAGTGTGCATTACATTTAAAATTGTTATTGATGATGTTGACTATTTCCAGGAAACGTGGCCCAGATTTCAAAGTAAATAAATACTTGAAGTGGAGACCTGAGAACTTTTTATTATTTTTTTCAAGTGAAAAATGATCCTTAAATTTAGTAATGATTGGATAAAACAAAGTACATACATACTCATACATAAATAGATGTTTTTATTTTTGTAATATAAAGGATTGAATATAATATTTTTTTTACATAAACTGTTTTTGTATTAAGTAACGTTCTATGGTATTTGCATTAAAAAGGCGCCAATGCCCCGACAGAATGTGGAAACAGTTCGCAACTAAACTTGGATGTTTTTACTCGTATTTTTTTTCATTTATTTTTATAATATGATTTAAGTTTCTCTGTAGGATTGCGTTATAAAATGTACACAGTTTGGCTGTAGTCCAGAAAAATTTAGCGACATTAAAATAATAAAACTTTAAATTTTATTCAAATTTAATTCATACAAATTATTGCTAAAGGATATAAATAAAATTTCGAAAATACGATACTGATAAAGAGCATGACTTTGGCATTAAGGAACAGTGTTTTCTTTTCCTAAATAAAAACGGAGGCAGTTAAATAAATAGATTTTTGTTTAATAAATTGATCAGTAAAATGTAAATGGAAAGAAGAAAATACAGACGAAGTGATATAATTTTAAAGGTACTTACGCTTCACAATATGGTAATTTGTTAAATCCTTTATAAGTTTTCATATTCAGCGTCATGCCACATTCGGTACATTTGAAGCAGGTTTTATGCCAGGTCTGGAAGTAGCAAGAGTAAATTAATGAATTAATGAGTCATCATACATTAAAATAATTTAAAATTCTTAATAAAATATAATAAAAAATCCAAAAAATTTATTCGACACATTGCGCCGAAGGAAATATTTTATATTATCAGGATGCATTCAATTAAAAATATTTTTTGTAACAATTATTTATTAAATGAAAATTTAAATTGAAATTTAAATTTCAACAAACGTTAATGTAACAAAAATAAAATTTACAATGTAAAGTTTGTTAATGAAGAAGTTCCCACGCCTGCAACCTGTAAAGGGTATTTTTTTAAGCTTCACAAAAGTTTAAATTAAAACAAAACAAAGAATAATATTTTTATATTAGTGAAATTTGATAATTTTATATTGATATTCGCCGCAACTGACGCGGTAAATGCCGCATCCTGATGTCTAATTTTCACACACTTTCCGCAGTGCGGCCCTATTTTCCGAATAACTCATCGAACGACTCTAAGATAAGTGACTTAAAATATCTCCAAAGAAAATAATATAATGCCATTAGTTTACACGATCTTTGTGGCTAATTAACAGGTCAATTACGTGAAATAAATTTATTGATAAACTAATGAATAAATTTCAGCGATTTGCAAGCACTTCTCTGGCATGAGTCTATTCATTATACAAGGTGGCGCAAGAATAATGTGATAACTTGAATTGGCTGCCGATTTTAAATTTTATATTTATTATGTAGATATATAGAGAATTAGTTGTTCACAAGCCATGGAGCGATACACGCCTCAAGAATAAACTTTTAATGAAAATTGAGGTCTGTTTTTTCATTTCAAATTATGACACTACTTTTGCGCCACCAAGTCATTTCAAAGCGGTTGTCAAACTAAACAATGTTGTCAATTCAAAAAATATTATGCCTAAAAATGCGCCATTAATTTTTTTCCGATTATTTTACTCGTCTATGTAGAATGGATTTCAGTCCACCGAAATGACAGTCAATCGTAGAAGATAATTAACCGAAATAATCAGATATTCGGGAGAGGCAATTAAGTATAAATTTCCGATTAATTGCTATCAATTAGGATGATCATTATATGGGGTTGTTTTCCACATTAAAATTTTGGTCCTCAATTACGAAAATGTATAAGTCGGAATATTTTACATCGGGATTAACAAGGAGTGCATTAACTGCATAGTTCAATATATAAACTAGGTTCAATTCCAGAGACTAAGCAGAAATTCCACTCCAAAATGAATCATGGCCACGATGTCTTCAAGATTTCCTCAGTGGGCTTTTAAAGTAAAAACCCATTTTATTTATGCTTGGAAAGCAGCACCTAAAAAGGCCTGCATGAAATAACAACCAAAAAAAAATTAAGGGCCTAATTTTCCTTTTCACCAAAGTGAAACTTTGCCTTATTTTAATACAATGTTTTTTGTTTTATGTTAAATAAAACAACAATTTAATTCGCCTACGTGGGCTGGCGGCCTCATCGGTCCATATTTCTTTGAGAACGACTTTGGCCGTTCAACTATGATGATTACGAACTTCTTTTGGCCTGAATTGGATGACTAGACACTAACGATATGTGGTTTCAACAGGACGATGCTACGTGTCACACAGCTCATGTCACATTGGACAATCTAAATGAGCGATTTGAGGGCAGTCATCTAAAATGGAGAGGGTGCTTAAGTCGCAAGTCTATACGAATAAACTACAAAGCACAGCAGCCTCAAAGCCAACATAACCCACGATATCGGTCAAATTCAGCCTGATTTATGCGTCAGAATCATGGAAAATTGGGCATTTCGGAAAATTTTACATATTCTATGCATAATGGCCTCGAGGGGCCTTTCAAATTAATAAAAAAAATTTCAAAGATATCTTACACACATATACACATTGTTTTTTATTTTTAATTTAAGGATAGGAAGTGCCTAATGAAAGAGCCTTTATAACCTGTGTTTTATAACTATTCTAATGATACATTAATATCAAAAAGAAACAGTTTCCGAAAGCCAATTCGAAAATTTAAAAATCACCGATTTGACAATCCTTTAGATTTATGTAGGAGTACATCAGCTGTTACCAAAATTTCAAGCACATTTGCAAGTGCAAAGGAAGGAGCGTTCACGATTAATGGCAATTGCAAACAGTTGCAATTTAAAACGCACGTCTGGTGTGGGTTCCGCTGATAATAAAAAAAAGGTGACAATCAAAATGAAAAATTTCTTACAGGTTTCCCCTCATGATCATAAACAAACCACAACCCATTTAAAAATCAAACCAACAGAAAATACACAATGACATTTAGATTTAGAAACGAAAATGCTCGTAAGATGCAGATAAAACGAAAATAGAAGAGAGAAATAGAAAAGAAAAGTAAAATTGACATATTTGTGGTTTTGGTTGCTTTTAAATAAGGCAAACTTGAAATTGAAATAGACGATTCCCATCAATATATTGAATTACAATAAAAAGGAATAAAAAACAAGACTTGGAGAAAACTATATTCAAACATAAATCACAAGACTAATTAATGGAGAGGGCTCTGCTTGTGAGTGACATGTTGCGACATTTATTTAAATAGAACACTAAATGGCAATTTAGAAATGAAAACTAAAACCTGGTAACAACTCCCCTGAGGGTATCGTATTAAAATGCAAGCAGTGACAGTTCCCTTAATGGTTCCTTGCTGTAACAGGGAATTTTCTTAAGAGATTATGGGAATTATTTTTATCCCCTTTTTACAATTGTTTTAAATTTCTTACTCTTTATCTAAATTGTTGAAGTTAATCGTTTTAAAAAACCATTAACACATAATTCCTTTTTCTTTTTTTTCAAACTCTTGAAGGTGTTAATTTACGAAACATTTTTACAAAACGTAAAAATATGATGTAATTTTAAAAGAACTGAAGTGCATATTGTGAAAATTTTGAAATATCTGTATGTATATGAAAACAATTTCTGCTCTAAATATTAACAACTTGATATCAAAAAGCACAAACAAAAAACTTATCTTTCCACGTTACACGAATGTGAACATTTCACAATTATATGACCATTAAGCCATTAAGATGATTAAGTTTCAAGACAAAAAGGAAAAATGATCGTATCAGTTACTAAATCTGGAGCGTTTGAATTTAGTGTAGGGCGCAAAAAAATAAATAAATAAAACGCAGGCTTTTATCGTATGGAAATTAGTTGCAGACTTCATTTTCAGTATGCGGGCGAGTTTGGCTTTTTACACATACGCCACATAGATCGTAAACAAAACATTAATCGTGAGTGATAAAAATAAAAGTTTTATAAACAAACAAACAATGACGTTGCACGTTTTCAACCATCAAGCAAGTCACAGATGTAGCGACCGTTGGTACAATTTCGTAAAGTTGTAGGCGAGATTGTAAGCTGGTTGCATCATTTGTGGGGCTGGTTATATGTATCGGGTCTTCCAATAGGAACTTTCGACTTTTGACAGTTGTTAGCGGCCATTTTGTTGAAGCTACATCTGTCTGTTGTGTCACATCATGATGGACAGATAAAGCGTTCTACAACACGTGTAAATGATAAAATTGTTTTATAAAAATGGGTGTTCTACTCGGTTAACATTATTGGCAGCGATGAGGCTCGTTTCTGGATGAATGGGTACGTCAACAAACAAACTTGTCAAATTTATTGTAATTTTGGGTGGGCGGAGTCATCGGACCATATTTCCTTGAGAACAATGTTGATCAAGCCATCAACGTCAAAGGTCTGTGATTACCAACTCCTTTTGGCTCATTCTTCGTTGGACATTCTGCACGAGCGATTTGACAGCATGGTGGAAGTGATATTGATAAACTAGGAACAAGATCATGCGATTAGATTCGGTTATACTTTTTTGTGGTCTATGCGAATAAGCTACAAACCAAAACCACAGCGACCTTCAAAGCCAACCTGACCCATGCCACTGGTCAAGTTCAGCCTGATCTATGAGCCAGAGTCGTGGAAAGTTGGACATTTTTCATTGAGCGACAGCCAGCGATGGCGCGGCAGACCATTTGCTCGATTTCATATTTCGTATTTCTACGAGGGCAGGTCCAAAAGTCCGAGATTTTTTAATGAAATACAGGTTTTCGGATAAAAAAAATCATTTTATTTTTCAACATAGTCTCCCTTAAGCTTTATACACTTTGTCCAACGTTTCTCCTTTTTTTAATCCCTTCTAAAAAAATAGGATTTGTCGAGGTCATCAAAAGAGGTATTTGTTTCTAAGATGATTTCATGATTGGAGTTAAATCTCTTTCCGCTGAGCAATTTTTTCAGGTTTGGAAACAAGAAATAGTCACTCTGTAGAATAGGGCAAATGACGGATCTATTGGTAGCCTAATTCATGGAGTTTCGTGATGGAAGCTGCACATGTGTGCTTTCATCTGATTTCACGTAATTATCATCTCAACACAGAATATTTGAAACTTTAATAGAACAACAAAATAAAAAAATCTTGGTTTCTATTTATTTTTCTACCCATGACAAATATCATATGTTCTGAAATTTGAGAAAATAACTCAAATATATTCAGTAAATATATTATATATCTACTTTTGGGTACCTACATAGGCTTACTAGTGAGAAGTCTGCATAGATTGCGGTTTCGCTTCCTGGTCTGTTTCACTACAACCGAATGAAGGAGCTTTTTGTTAATATGTTCGTTAAAAATTAAGATTATATAAATTTTTGCAATTGTATTTGTAACATTTAAGCAAAACTATTACTACTTCTTTTATAAAATGCCCCACTGTGCATTCCTTTTTTTTAACTATTAAAATGCAATAGTGAGTGTAAACAATAACGAATGCATAATGTTCGTGTATCTCCAAGAAAAGTTTTCGTTTTATAATTTTTATAAATGAAAATATATTTAAATTATCTATCAGACTAACTAACGGTGGCTACGTGTACGTGAACGTGTTCATGTACATGTACGAGTACACACTGTCAGCTTCTGTTGGCTGGATACTTGTAATTCAAAAAATGTATTTAAATTCACATCAACAACGCTGTCTAATCTTCTTAATGCACAACTTTGTGATTGCATCTTTAATATGCATCTATCTAAATATGTGTATGTACTACATTAGGGTGGATTGGATCGTGTGTACACAAGAGTACTGCAAAATGGTACATATAGCAAAAATAAATTATGCGGATAACTCTAAAAAGATTATTCCTAAGAAATCAAAAGTCTAAATGAATTCCTCTGCTGCATCAACGTGACATGAAGATTGTATGAATATCACAATTATATTGAAAAAAAAACCTCAAACTTTTTTCAAAAACAAGGATCTATCGATGTTTCGAAAGTTTATGTCTGACCTACATTTTTGCAAATTGTTATATGTGAATCGGCTTAGAATATATTGTAACTCTTAAATTTGTGGTATAAAAAGTATTCAGCAGTTTTACGAGGAATATTGCTCTTGGCCGTATGGTTCTTTTTTGGCCACTTTCTCGAATATGGGCGAAAACCTACCCGTATTAAACAGCGAACAAGCATGCTGAAATGTTCCACAAAAATATTTGCCATAAAATTTTACGGTAGGTCTCGAATACGCCAAAGTTCGAGAACGAACCTGAACGCCAGAAACAGGTTTGAGGGTTAATTCCCTACTTATTCACAATTATAGCACAAATCATAAGTTTTCCTCTTTATGATTATAAAGAGTTTTTTGATACACTACTGCCTGCTCCAGTAATTCCATGGCACATTTAAAGGACTGAGCGATGGATTCAAAATCGGACTATATTTATTTTATTTTCAGTATGTACTTGTATCATATTTTTCTATTTTAGATTCAAAGAACAAATTTTATCTGCCTACTTTTAATTGACTAAAACACATATGTACGAGTAACTTTTTAGTTTGCCTCCAAAGTTTATAAGGCATAATCAGCCGTAAGCCACAGCGGACCTCAAGGCCAATATAATCCATGCCATCGGTCAAATTCAGCTTGATATATTCGCTGGAGTTATGGAAAAATTTAACATTTCGGATGCGCTCTACCTATTAGCAAAGCCATTGCGGACAATTTCACGATTATATTTTTATAAATAATGGCAAATGATTAAAAATGAATAAAATGCTTTAAGATCTTACACACATTATTAAAAATTTAATTTTAAAGGTACTGACCTTCGTAGACTAGTAGATAGTGTACTAGACTCGTAGTGCGAAGGGGCCAGGTTCGAATCCTGCCGCAGAACTCTGGCAGTTTGTGTCTGATAATTAAAAGGGAGCGCACAACAAGCCTTCACTGGCTTAAGTGTATGTCGTATGACATGGGCTATCACACCCCTCCAATCAACCTAACCTAACCTAACCTAATTTTAAAGGTAGGAAGCGCTTAATAAAATGCCCCTTAGCCACTAGAACGTGAAGGTTGTTCCCAAGCCTAGTAATGCTTTACAACTCCACCATTAATTAACTTTTTTTAATATTTGTTCTTGTTGTGTGCTTTGGTACTATCTAAAAAAAATTTAGCACTGTTTTAACAATTTCAAATCTTATCCAATTTCATCTCTGTTATTTTTTTTTAATAGAAAGAGAGCATACGATATAATGTTTAAAAAGGTATAGCGAAAAAGTCGTAATGTAAATGTGCTTGACTTTCCATAGCAACTCTAATTGAAAATTGTGAAAAAGTTACCATATGAAGAGGTACTAATTAATTTTATTAAAAAAAATTATAAATTCTTTGGACTAATTTGAAATGCTAGTTGAATTCAATGAAATGGTAGTGGTCCTTTTTTCTAGTGATAATGTAATATTTCCTTTAAATATATAATAAATGTTTATTCGCGCTGTATCTCGAAAACGATCGTACAGAATACTGATCTAGACAACATTCTTAAGTAAATTTTTTACTCTACAACTTTCCTAATAACATAACATGTTTTCGATACAGGAAGCAAATTATTTAATAAAAAAAGCCCGACATTGGTGACCCTTTACTACTGATATCTCCTCGTGACGCGTGTGTACGAAATTTCAGCTTATTATCTCACATTCCGACGTTAAGCTCTTCGTTGAACAGTCTTATACACTTTTGAGAAGAATGTAAGCAGAAAATCTTTATGCCGATTGGGTCTGAATTGATTTTAAATTGATTTTAAACTCATGATTTCCGGGGGAAATTCTTCTTGAGGTTGCTTTACAATGTACCTCAAGCCATAGGGATTTTGTTGAAGAAAAATATAACGAAATTCGTTCCGTATTTAAGAAAAAGAGAACAAAAGTCTATTGAAAGTTTTTTCATGAAGTAGAATCAAAGTCACAAATTATTAAAACCTCTCTCTCTCTCTCTCTATCTCTGTATTCTAATTTCACCACCTGTCCTCTCTACCCTATCCCTTTCACAAAAGAAGTAACACCTTAATTTAAGTAGTAGGTATTAATTACCTGAGTGTAACTTCTCTTTATAAAAAAAAGATGGTGTAACATTTCTACAACATTTACAAAAACAATATGCAATTTGTTTGAAGTTAAAATAAAATATATTGTTGTTTTTTGTAATTATTGTATGGAATTGCCACCACCTTCAATATACACTGGAAATGCTGCTGGAAATGTATACTTTAAAATACAGCTCTGATGTGATGAGATCCATTAATTTTCTGAATTCCTTTAGAAAATAAACATTTATCATCCGCTTTTCATTCGTATTTTCTCTTCTACTGATACATTTAGTCCTTACACAAATTTTTTACATATTCCAAGCTCTTAAGGTACAATGTAAGGCTACCTTGAGAATTTTCCTTAGATTATGTTTTTGCTACACGATTTTTCACAAAGGAATTTGATCCACCCTAATGTACATACTCTTATATGCGGGTAAGTGGTCTAAGCCTCAGTCGTAAACTAAATGAAAAGTCTATTTAACAGTGCGTTGCATTCAAGCTATTGAATAGTTAAGAAATAATGAATATAAAATAAATAAATTATTATTTGGACTTAACATGCCACTTGACTAGAAATACATATATTTTCATTATTTTTATATTAAAATAAAAATGAGAACTTTTATGGTTATGATGTCAGATTAAGCGTAAGATGCATAAAATTGCAACTCTTTAAAATATATTTTTCTCGTATGATCCATCTTGCTACCCACCCTTCTCTTTAGCCAGATTTAACTGCATCAAGGTTTCGTTTGTCGTTTAATTCGGAAATAAAACTTTGTCATTTGAAATTCAAACAACATTAAATATTCAAAGTGTGTCAACAGCAAATTTTGCAAGACGCAAAAAAAAACACGTCAAATAACGAGAAGAAAAACTAAAATTCCAAACAACAAATGACTTGTTGTTGGCATTTTACAAATTATAATTCCTGTCAATGTAAATTATGACACTAAATCAAAAATAATATTTACTGACTGACCACCAGTTCCCGCCAGTCGAACACAAATTTATAACAATCGCTCTAAGTACTCGTACAAAGTTGGAGGAGCAAATGAAAGCAATAATGATTTAGAGGATGGATTAAATTGTTTGCTACTCTAGTTTAAGTTTTTTTTTTCTATCTCTAATGTGAAAAATACCAAATCATTTCACATTTTTTATGTTTCGATTGTGCAGCACAAACAAAAGGCATGTAGAAGAGAAACAATTATGTTGTCATGATTTGCCCCGTTTTCTTTCTATTATTTTTCCTCGTTAGCAGAAAATGGATTTATATTTTTTTCTTCTCTATTTAAACGAGTATGAATTTTTATTACTGTTTTTCACAAAAAAAATTTGCTATTGCAACATAAATTCGTTCGTTGTTTGGACAAGGACCACCCAACCAACCGATAAATAAATGGAAATTAAAAGGACATGCCACATGTGAGATGTACGTGGGTAAGAGGAGTATATCCAAAATAGAATATTTTGTATTGTAGTATGTCCAGAGAGTAATTCAAATGTGGTTCTCTGTAATCGCAATAGATCGATGCAACAGCCAGGACAAAGCGAAAATTCGACGGCAATACGGATCCTCGTATTAACGGAAAATTAAATCTGAGTTCAGTTAAAACGATCTCTGCGCGACACCAAAATAACTTATTTTTAAAAAGTATGGCTGGTTTTGGAAACAAACCGCTTATATCTGAGCGGTTTCTGAACGAAATAAAAGTCAGTTAGGATATTTTTGGAAGGACATTTTATTTCTAACATGCTTTAGATGCACCTAAGTAGCTTTCTTCAAGTATTTGGATATAATCAAATAATTTCTTACCTAAAAAAATACCTCGATTCACAAAACAAAACAAATTTCAATTTTGTTAGCAACTGCTTCCTTTCACTCCTCTAGGGAGCATAGGGCCAACAACTGGTATAATAGCAAAATTGTACGCATGTTAATAAGTCGGTGACTTTTTGAATAAAATATTTTTTTTTTTGATAAAAGAATCATTTTATTTTCCAACTCTATACACCTTGTGCAACGTTTCTACTATTTTTCTTATCCCTTCCAAATAAATAAGTTTTGTCGAGGTCTTCAAAACAATTATTTGTTTGTGAGATGATTTCATCGTTGCAGTCAAATATCTTTCCTATGAACCATGTCTTCAGGTTTGGAACCAAGGAATAGTCACACGAAGCTAAATCCGGAGAAAAGGGCAGATGAGAGAGCAATTCGTAGCCTAATTCATGGAATTTTGCCTTGGAAACTACAAACGTGTGTACCCTTACATTGTCCTGGCGGAAAAGAACTTTTTTTTGGCCAACTGCGCACGTTTTTTTTCAAATCCTTATTAGATCCAACCAATAACTTGGCATAATATTCGTCTTTAATTGTTTTACCCTTTTGAAGGTGTGTCATGTGGATTATACCGCGTGCATCCCAAAAAAAAAAAAAAAAAAAACGGTCGCATGACTTTATTGGCTAACAAGCCCACCTTGGCCTTCTTTGGCCGCGGTTAACACCGAGAAACCCGGTGTGTTGAGTGCTGAGTGTCGCTGCTGTGTTGTGGTGGATCCACGTTTCGTCCACGAAAACGGCGTGAAAACTCGTTCGTCTATATGGCGGTTGAACAACGCCAAACACTTCTTCAGAGTTGTCACACGATTGCGTTTGTGGTCGATTGTGAGCAAATGCGGTACCCATCTCGCAAGAAGCCTTCTCATGCCCAAGTGATGATTCAAATTTGAAACCACCGAGCCATGTGATATGCTTATGGCTTCAACAATCTCTCGCACTTTCAATCTCCGATCGGCCAGTACCATATCGTCAATTTTTCAATTGATTAGGGTGTAGAGACCTCAATTCGGCATTTTCCGTGCTTGTACGCCCACATTGACAATGAGATTGATGGTGCCGAATTCTCATAGCGTAGCCTTTGTTTGAGTGATGATTTTGTCCGCAAAAAATAATGCTTTATGTGCACACGAAATTCACTTTTTTCCATTTTCTTTTCAAATCACGCGTTAGTCTGCTATTAATGGCTGTCAAAGACAAACCAAATGACGCAGCTTGTTCAAATTTTTACAGGAGTCAATTGACTTATTGAACTGCCCTCGTGATTAGAGCCATTAAGCTTTGTGTTCATATTACTGTTAAGTTCCCTATAATGGAAATTCACATTTTACGAATTCATTGTATATCACATTTTGATTTAAAAATCATCAAAATATCTATAAATTGGTTGGTCTAGCAGCAAAATAATTCTCATTTTTAAAGTCAAAATAATTTCTCTAATGCAGGGTTTGCATTTTAAAGCAGTTTCTTTCATCCACATCCAATGCCACTGTCAGATTTTTTTTCTTTTTAGAAAAGCAATTAAATCATTTTATTCTACAACTTGAATTCCAATTAAATGATTTAATAACTTGAAACTTTAAAAGCTTCTTGATCATCAATTCTAAATTATGTTTTCTAACTCTTTCAATTAAAAGCTGCATACAAAAAAAGAAAGAAAAAGCTTTTCACCGTAAAAGGAAGGAAAAACCAGTTTTTCACTTTAAATAATTTTATGCTCATCACGAATTTTTTTATTGCACAAAATGTGAAAGTAAAATGTGAGTTTTTTTTCTTTTTCAATTCATATAATGGTCACTAGTGGTACAACATTGTTGTGTTTAGGCCAAGTTTAAACAAATTATGCGTCATCACATGACAGTCATTCGCAACGTTTTCAGTTTTTTTTTTTCTTTCTTTCTTTTTTTTCTCTTTACACTTCAGTCGGGACTTGAAAGAAACTGACCATCTTATGAAACAAACCTTGAGGTATTTTATTTATTCTTCTATAGAATTTTTTCATTTTTATTTCATTTTATTTTATTTATTTATTTGTTTGTTTGTTTGTCATGTTGTAACAATTTTTCAGCAAATTCTTAAGGTGTTGTTTCAAGCCAGTTTGGCGTTGTATGCAAAATGCCAGCCAATTATTCTGATACTAAACTTGTTGCAAATTGTTTTAACAAATTTTCTAAGACATTTTCTTGACAAATGTCTCAAAGTGTCTTGTCGTTTGAATTGAATATTTATGTACATATTTATGTACGATTATCTCAGTTATTGTTGTTGCTGCTGCTGCTTTGGTTTGAACATTTTTGCAACTTGATTTAAGGTTTTCAAAACTAACGAAAAAATTTGCTATAAAACTTAATTTAAAATGTCTTTTTATCAATCCTTTCTAATTAAATGCCACTACAATGCCACACCTTGTGGCTTGTTGTTTAAGATATTTTCTGTATTATGACTACTTTAGAGTTCTATTTAATTTCCTATTGAATGCAGCCTTTAAAAACATGATTGAAAAAATTCGTTAATTACCTCTGTGATATCAAGCTTGAATAAATTGTCAAAGGAAGTGCATTTAATTAGATTAGTTTTACAGAAAACTGAATTTTATTTTCAATAACGAAATTCTTTTTTGAATCAGTAAATATTTTGTGTGACCTACAAAGAATTTGGTAAATTCTGATAACAATTTGTAAAATTTTGGAAAAATTTATCTGAATATAAAAAATCTTTTTAGTTTAATTTTTTCCCCATATTTCGCCAGGACATCAACAAACAGTCATAAAAAATGTTAATATTCAAAAGGAAAAGTTGCTGACAGTCAAAGTTCTATCGAAATATTGAAAAAAATATACTCGTAAATTTAAAAAAAAAAAATTAATTAAAAAGCCCTGCTAATACAATAAACATGTCGTGTCTTAAACGCCCCCAAAAAAAAGTTAAGGAACAAACACAAAATTTTACAGAAGAACTTTTCTTGTTCATTGCCTTTGCACTACTAAATTCTATTTATGATGCCACTTCTAACGATTATTAAACTTTAAGATTTAATTTTAGTGATCGAAAATTCTCAACTGGGATGGTGAAAAAGCGGAAATCAAAAATGATGTTACTTAACTTGAGCAATATGTTACAGAATAACAAACATGTTCATGACAATGTTGTTGCATTGGAAAAACAGGACAGTAGATATAAACAAGATTTCAGGAACAGTTAAAGGAGTGCAATAGGGAACTAAAGGAATCAAGCGTACACCAGCACACACATTAGATAAAACGGTTGTACTTGCAACATAAAAGACGACGATTGAACGAGTTGGGAAACATTTGCCCATATTATGATTGTCGACGTCAACGTCACACCAAGTCGACATCAATATATTAGCAAATTGTGGCCATCAATATTTGTTAATTATTGCCTACAACGAGTTCAGAACTGCTGCTTTTTTTACAGTCGACTTGACAACATAATAAGATGGATTGAAATATACTACAAACAGAGAACATTTGACGGGAGAGTAAAAAATGAACAGATGATGGCTTAGATGAGTATACATACTTATAACTTCATTTCAAGTCACCAGTAATCATCGGCTAAAGAGTACTGATGTTTTGTTTAGTACCAATGAAATGCTGGCACATACTCAGCTAAGACAACGGCAAACATACTTACATACATACATACTTATGTACATATTGTTCTAATGTTTTTAATGATTAAAAAAAATTTTTGGTGGAAAAAAGTTTTTTTCCAGAAACTGAAAGATTTACCAAATATAAGTATGTATGTAAAGTACATACATATGTATAGATTTACATACTTTACATTGCATTTTATTTATAAAATACAATGTTATACACGTAAATTTTTATTTGAAATTTTAACATTTAGCTTTTTTATTTAAAACAATAAATTAATTGATATTTTTTTATTGCACAACATTTACGTTCATATATACAAATAGACATATGTACACACCCACAAACAGAAGTACATATGTAAGTATAGTTAGTTTCGTATATGTATATAAGTATGTGTATGTACATATGTAAGTACATACATATGTAAGTATACATACTATACTTAGGTGTAGCTAGACAACTGTTGTTCGAAAATCTTAGTCATTCGTTCATCGAATCAGTCACATGTTCTCAAGCAGAACAAAAATTCCATCTTGTTGTTCTCAGCAGCTTTATTTTGCATTTATAATTTTTTTCTTTATATAGAATAGACATGAAACAGAAAACAGAAAAAACAACAACAAAAAAATACTACAATGCAAAAACAAATAAGTATGTACTTATGTATGTGGTTCTTCTAAATTCGTCTAAACGATTCTAATTTACCAGTTTCAATAAATTTTTTTTACGTTTTTGGGTTATTAATTCATGGACAGAGTCTTAAAAGTATGAATTTAATGTAGCAAGTAAAACAGTTGAACACATACATACATATTTTTTGCAATCTGAAGTTAATATTGAAAAAAAAAAAAACAATTTAAAAATTCTTTAACGACGATTAATACTGTGTCATTTAAGTCCATAGAAAAAAGAAAATTCTAGAGAGGGAGGACAAAATTTCATCTGGAGGGAAGGATAAGCCCCCATTTCTACGCAGATCACTTACCCACAATAATATCAACTAACTTGCTTACATAATTTGCAGCAACAATTAAAAAAAATATATGCGTGTTACCACGAATCGGTGTTGCCAGTTTGCTGGAAATTTGTCTGGTGCCAGGTTCATATTTTCCATTTCAAATTTTTCTGACTAGTCACTCTCATCAACACTTGATTCTATAAAAAATTTCAACCACCATGGTTATATTGGAAGTGCCTCATAATTTTGATGAGTGAGAGAATCAATAATTACATCCCAATATCTCAGGAGACTTTAATATTTCCTCTATAGGGAAAACCCATACATACATGCATGGTATCATTGTTTTAAATTTAGTTATTTTATGATTAGGTGAAACAAAGCTATGACAAGGGCAAAGGCAGGGCAACTCTTTTGAAGTAAATATACGTGTGTGTTGAAACCAATGATTACCCAGGTTCATATCTTCCATTTCAGGCCATATAAACTCCATAATCACGGCTCTATAGTGCTCGCCGTCGACTGAATTGGTATTTCCAACATTTTCGAAAAAAAAAATCGGGCCAGTGATGCCGCCACTACAAAGTCCACACAAAACCGGTCTTGTATGCAACTTATCCATTTGCCAACTATGGCCAAAATCCTTCGCAGAAAGCATATATGCCTGAAGTTGAGTTTACAAAGCGTTGCGAAGAAAACTGAAGGCTTTTTTAAGAAGGAACAGCACATTAGATAATACTCCTTATTTACCATACGATTATGTGGCAATAACTCATGATGCTCTACATCACGGTAATCGAAGAAAACAGTGAGCAAGACCTTGGCATTTGATCGAACTTGGCGTACTTATATATGTATACCCATGATTCGTCATCAGTTATGACCCTTTTAAGCAAATACTTGTGAACATTTTACTGTCTGAGAGTAAAATCACCATATGCCACTCTCAATATTTCAAGTGCTTTTGAGCACTTAATTTGATGAAAATTCGTTTATCCATTTTTTTTTCTACAGCCGAAAATCGCCAAACAAACAGACCTGCTGTTTGCCGTTTGGAAAGCTTGCGGACGCAAACGTTCGAGAACACAATACATATTGTTAGTTAGCGCCAATGAAATGCAGCCAACAACAAACAACAAATTAAAAAAAATACGCTTTTTTGAAAATCATACGCCATTATTATTTTTTGAATAATTCAATTCTTTTAAATCACTTGATATCACTTTGCAAGTTTGGAATTAAATTAGAGAAGTTGTCTTATACGTTTATTTTGTTATTTTTTATTAATTTATTTATTTTTTTGTTCTTTTATCTCATTATTGTTTTTAATTCTTCAAAGTTAATGAGTCATTTCAAAGAAATTTTAAATGTTCTTTAACACAAATAATTAAATTCGCTATTCAGCAATTTGTGGAATAATAAATGGAAATAATTAAACAAAATTATTTATAAAGTTGAACAAGTCAGCATGTTTTTTGAATGAAAATATTGTGTTAAAATAGTACGTACTTACGAGTAGTTGGAAGACATTTGTGCAGTTTTAGTTTTTTAATTCATACGTGTTTTTTTGAAAATATTAAAATATTTATGTAAGTAAATAAAATATGAAGAAAAAAAAAAACAATTTTAATGAGAACTTAAATTTTAGGTGAAAGTCATCATTCGGCTGCGTATGCATTTTTGTAGAGCATTTAAAGACGGGAAGCACTTAAAGGAACTTGACATCAATTTTTTAGCTTCGTTACATTTCGAAGCGGTGTTTGATGTCATTTCGGAATGATGGCAGATTTTGAAATTTAATTCAATAATGACACAAAATAGGTTAATTTCGAGAGAAAAAATATAAAAATGATTCTCGAATTTCTAAACGAGCCGTCCGAATTTAATCAAAGCTTACGCAGCTATAAAGGAAGTGTAGCGCGTGTAAAACTGTACCAATTTTCTATTTTAGATTTAATTAAATTAAGCGTTTTTTAGATCTTGCCTGGAAGAATCTACACATAGTATTTTTTCTTCCTCTTTTTAATCGAAAACGGAAATTTGTATAGATTAAAATATTTTCATACACATACGAAATGCCTTACTCTGGAGCCTTGTCCTCTTGGTGGGCATGGCGTTCAAAAATCATGCTCTTTAGCTGTGTAGAATTTTATTGAAATTAGACGTCTCGTTCAGAAACTGCGAATTTATTTCCATTTTTCGTAAAAAATTTCCCACTGTGCATAAACTGGCCTTAATTTTTGTTCATTATTTCCGAAATCCTACTTTGTAAAAGATCTAAAAATATTGCAGTGACCCGATATAAAGATCATGTAATTAAAGGCAGACCTAAAGGAATACAACCAAACAAATTTTTCAAATCTATCATTTGGAAAGGACTAATTGAATTACCAACAAAACGAAGTACACCCTCAAAAAAAATCCATTCAAGAAGCTCTCTGACCTCCAATCTCCCTGGAAAAGAGAATAACATCATGACAAAGGTCAGGTAGCCCGCCCACCCCTGGGAAGAAATGGTAGGAATCAAAGATTAGCGAGGTTCTTCACCACTACACCAAATACACAGAAGACGTCGTTTCTAGGCAACGACAGATGGGCCGAGACATTATCCTAGACCTGCTACAGTAGAACGACAACCGATTTACGAAACTGATACAATGCAAAAATATCATTGCGAAAACAACTCGTGTTAGATGGAGATGCTTCATAGAAGCCAAGTGCTCCTAAGAAGGATAATCAAGAACTTTACGTTTTATAGTACGCACTTCAAAAACAAATGTTCACGGAATTCACAACAGAGATGTCATAACAATTAGTGGAGACTTTATTTTATTTATTTTTTTCCATCAAAAGAAAAATTAATATTCAGACAATTGCTTTCGAATTCCGAAAAATTCGTATTTCCAGGGCTTTGCAAATAATTTAAAGTTTATTTTTCCTGATATTAAGAAATTAATTAATTTCTCCACACATGTCTTCATCATTATTTGTCTGTGGAGAAATAAATGCCATATTCCAAACATCAAATTTAGACAAAATTCGACTATTGACAATCACATATGTACGTATGTATTTCAATTACAAAAGTATGTACATACCTACTCGCACATATTCATACTAGAAAAACTAATAATTACATATTTGAAAAAGAGCTACACAAATAAATTATTTAATAAACCCTAATCATGCCCAGAGGTGGGATCACACAATCTAAACAAACAAAATATCGTGGGAATTCTTAACAAATAAACGCCACAAATGTAACAATTACTATTAGTCAAATATAAATTAATACATTTCATCCAATATGTACTTATGTACGAGTATGTACGTACATACTTCTTTATGTGTTTAGCCCAATTAACACCTGTTATAAATAAATAACAATTATGCTTTAAAAGGCTTCAAATAAAAATATGCATATTCATTCGTACAACTACGAAAAATTACACTCGAATGACTTTCTATTTGAAGAGCAGCAGGTTTGAATGAAAAGCCATAATGAATGAATGACGGACTCGGTGACTGCATTTGATGACGGAATGTTTGCATTCAAAGGCGATGAACAATGTAATATTACGTGATGTACATATTTGCTTACAACATACCTACATATATTTTTATGTGTCTTTATATAGGAAACCAATCACAAAAGTCTTAGAAATAGATTTACAACATTTTTCAGTACGACTGAAAAAGGATAGATTTAATTGGTTGGCTTTTTGGTGGTATTAATGAGTTCTTTTGATTTATATTGCATTTTCTCAGAGTGTTGCAATAGATGTGACATACTTAGTAGTTTTGATGTAGCTGCATTTTGTTTAAGAGCACTTTACACTTAACTGCACAAAATCTCTATTTTCTGTCCTCATTCTTTAAAATCTCATATAACTTCTTGTTTACATTTAAGATAAATACCCTGAAGTTTTGGAATTTTCCATTTTTTTCAAATAAAATATAAATATTAGCTGCACTTTCACTTAGCTGCACAAATCCTTTGTTGTCTGTAATTATCCTTCAAACAAATTTTTAAGTGCATTTTATATACCTGCACATTTACTTCATTATATTTCTAACAGTTTTAGATAAAAAAAATCAAACTTAGCGCCCAAATCAAAACAGTAGTGTGAACTTCTTACCCGTTTCCTTTCACCGTGACTGTTAACCGTTGGAAATAATTTTCCTTTATTAAGGGCGGTTCCTGGTTTCCTCTAAATAATTTTTCTTCCCTTTATTCCACATAAGAAAATTTGCTTTCGTCAGATTTTTTTCAAAAACTCTTATTTTTAGCGCATTCTACGTGAAGATTTATGAATGGGAATGCATTTATAAAATCAAAAATGGACAGTTTGGACATTCCAAAGAGGTATATTGAACAGAGTGTTGGAAAATTTTATTATTTCTATCGCTAACGAAACAAAATTTAGGTTTTTAGGGGGCTTAGACTTATGACATCTAGACATCCTAAGCCTTCACTGGCTTAGGTGTATGTCGTATGACATGGGCTGACATACCCCTCCAATCAACCTAAGCTAACCTAACCTATGACATCTAGAATGTACAGTGCAAATAATTTTAGATGCACATTTAGGCAGGTAGTTATACTCTTATATCTAAACATTAAGGCAGATAAGTGCACTTATGATTACATCATTTTTGACTTATCTGCACACAAAATCGTGCAAGAGTTGATTGTGCACCTAAATCAAAATTACTGTATCATCAATCAATTTCAAGAGTAACTCAGGACTATTCTGTACCATTTTCTGTCCAATTATTTGCTTTTCTACATAAAACTATTTCTAAGTCGAATAATGGGAGGCACTTATATTCTTCCCACAATTTCAAATGAGAACTTTTTTTGGTGCAATATTTTGCGACTTGTGGTAAATATTATTAATATTATTCTATAAAGGACATGTGGGAGGTACCCACATCAATGTTTCGATTGAAAAGAACCTGTTTACTGAACATAAGGATATATGTATTTATGTATTCTAAGAGACTTTCTTAACTGATGATCGCATGCGATACATACATATGTATGTACATATGTATGTATGTATGCATGTCCGTGTAAAAGAGATTTTTGCAACTTTCAGCAGTCGATCTGGTTCTTTGTGATCCCGTAATAGAATTTTTTTTATCGTATTTTAATTTTCTTTCAAATATTAAGTAATTATTGAAGTACTTTTACTACTTACAAATATTTTTTAATGCCTTAATTCTAAAATTTTATACGGCTATAGAAATTGTTTAATACAAAGAAAAGGTTCATAGTTATATATGTAACTCGTAATGCTCTCCATTTAATAGACTGTTTGGACTGTCGCCTTAACGTGTATTAATAAATTTACTATTTGTACAAGAATGACGTTATTTTTTATTTCAATAACTAAAATACCATAAATAGCATAAAAATCGGTTTTATTCTCACACACACTATATGCCAGAGATGGATAGTTAGTTATATTTAAATTTTTTAGATATTCAGAATTTATGATTCAACCTTTTTAGTGCCGCTGAATTTATGATTCAACCTTTTTAGTGCCGCTGACTCGGGGTGTTTCTGCAGAATAGCAACGGCGTTTGTGCTTGTTTCAAGAAATAAAAATAAGCTTAAGTTGGAAAAGCTGAAGTTGAAATTTATATTGTTTGGTGTTTCTCCCTTTCACGGCCAAATAGGTGTTGGCTGACTGTTTACTAAATCGATCGTCTGTCATAAAATGGCAAGCAATGTGTACATCAACGCATGTGCTGTTTAATTATGTAACTTTTTTTGTTGATAATTTGGTGTCAGTGTTAAAAGGTTTGGCAGAAGACACCATGGAAAGAAAATGGTTGCCAAACAACAAAAACGAAGTTGGTCACCATTTTACATCTTTAGATATTAAATATACAGAAGTATGTATATACATATGTAACTGTTGTATTGCAGTCGGACTTCAACGAATAAAAAAGCCAATATTTTTTTAATTTTTTTTCCTAATTTATCTAAGATTGGCTCAACATTTTTTTTAGGAAGGGCGACCTATTGCTCTAATGCACGTATTCACAAAACACAAATTAAAATGTTATTTGTTTCCTTATAAAAAACAAAAACCATTTTTATTATTTAATGATACGTTAAATTAACTAATATTGTCCTATTGCCACTTTTGCCAAACTAATTGTAAATATAAGTGCATATTTGTATGTACTATATGTATATAAAAACTGAGTAAATCAATTATACTTTTAAGACAGAAGAATGGCAATTCATATAAGAAATTATAGAATAAAAAACAATACAATTGCGTGATGCAAAGTATTTGAAACAATTGCGGATATGCAAAAATACTATTTTTTAAAAGTATATACAGAAGAAAATAAAAATAAAAATTTCTTCAAGTTGTGAATGATATAAAAATATATTTAATGATTTCCCATTTTCCAACTCTGCCTCACAAATACGACACAAATCAAATGCATTTTCCTTTCTATTTGCATTCTCATGTAAAAGGTAATGTTAAAATAATCAATAGTCATCATCAGCTTTATGATCACAATTAACATCAACAGAAAGAAGAACAATAACAACAGTAACAGTAACACCAACAATTTTACACTAGAAAAAAGATGAGCGACAAAAAAAATGCACTCGTCATCAACACTTACATACATATGTACATGAATTACGGAATAATGCTGCAAAAACGACGATGACAACAACAACGTATTGAAGTTAACTAAACGAAATGACGAAACTTAAAACTAATTATAAACGTACATAAGTACAAGGAATTTCTAATGAAAGAGAAAATTACAAACAAATAAAAACATAAAGAAAAGAAAAATAATGTAATTTAACTGCACAAAATGTGAATGTTTATTTATATGGGTATAAGTATTTACTTAATATTGAAATTTATTATTCGGGAGAATATCCCGACCAATCGTTACAAACAATTAGTTTTTTTTGCAAAATGCATTGAAAAAATGTTTGTTGTGGATTTAGCTCTTCATATGCCGACATTTCATTGGTTGCTAAAACCAAATCGTCAGTGAAGTTTAAGCAGTTTTGATAACATTCAACCTCGTATGTTTATGCCACACAAAACAAATACAATTTGAGAATTTCAATATTGCATATGAATTATAACAAATACATAATCATAGTAGGCTTAGAATGTTTTTATACAAACAACACAACAAACAATTATACTCAACGTGAGTCTATTTTATTTTTCTCTCAACACCCATACAATTAAACGCCCGTTGGTCGGGATATTCTCCCGAATAATAAATTTCAATATTAAGTATTTACAATAAAGATTTTATTTTTCATTTTGCCTAACTGAATACAATCATTAACGACCAACGGGCGTTTAATTGTATGGGTGTTGAGAGAAAAATAAAATAGACTCACGTTGAGTATAATTGTTTGTTGTGTTGTTTGTATAAAAACATTCTAAGCCTACTATGATTATGTATTTGTTATAATTCATATGCAATATTGAAATTCTCAAATTGTATTTGTTTTGTGTGGCATAAACATACGAGGTTGAATGTTATCAAAACTGCTTAAACTTCACTGACGATTTGGTTTTAGCAACCAATGAAATGTCGGCATATGAAGAGCTAAAGCCACAACAAACATTTTTTCAATATAAGTATTTACATTAAGAAGAGCACATACTTACATACATACATATGTATGTATGTTTAAATGAATACGATACCACGTAATGAATGGTATGAAAAATGTACATACAAGGAAAACTTCCTCATTACCTATTTATGTATGTATGTACATATGTACATATGTGTACATCAAATAATGTTAAATTTTATACTTATGTATGTATGTATATGGGAAAATTGAATGGAAAAGGCAAAGAAGAGAGGAGAGCTGTAAAGGTGATTTAATGTGAAAGAGATGTTTTAGTTCTGCAAATAATGAAGACATTGTCAGTTGGTAGGTGTTGCCAAAGTTTCAAATTAATAAGTTTTACCAATAAGTTCGAAATTTATGTATGTAAAAGAAAATGACCACGAGTTACTAATTACTCAACGCAATATGTGAATGCGTGTGCGTTAAAATAACTTTTTCGGAGGAAGCATGTATGAACAAAATCGAGTTTTTTTTAGTGTACAGTGAACGATTTTTGTCGCAGAATTTTTTTTGTGTAAGTCTATATTTTATAAAAATAGTTGTTGTTTCTATAAATGTTTTGCTGAAGTAGGAAATAAACAGGTTTTAACTATGTAAAATGTGCTATCCGCCATAAAATTATTTCCTAAACCTAATTTCTTTCATTAAAATAAAAATTTCTTACTTTTATGATACAAATTTCTCAATTTTATTATATACATACATATGTATGTATGTATTTCAGAAAATATGATGTCAATAAATTTTTCGGCAAATGTAATAAATTCATTGTGGACAAAACTCGAGTTTTTATAGGGACTTCCAAAGACTTGCAAATTTTGACAATTATTAGCGGCCATATGATTGAAGCTACATCTGCCGAATTGGCCGTCATTTATTCAATCTGGTGTTGCCAAATCACCACTGTTGGATATAACGTTAAAAAACAACACGTAAAAATGACAAAATAGTTTTATCCAAATGGGCCAACGTTTCACGCGATTGCATCAAAAATCATCTTCAGCGATGAGGTTCATTACTGAATGAATGGGTAAGTAAATAAACAAAATTGTCGAATTTAGGACGATACCAAGCCGCATGAGATACAAGAGCATTAAATGTATCCCGTAAGTTATTATTTGGTGTGGATTTCGGGCTGGCGGCCCAAATTTCATAGAGGACAACGTTGGCCAGGCCATCACTGTCAACGGAGTGCGCTAAAGGTACGAAGATGATATGTACACCAATGACAATAGGGCGGCGCTAAGTGCCACACAGCTCATGCTACATTGGATATTCTGCATGAGTGATTTAAGGTCATGGTGATCTCACGTGGATGTGATGTGAAGTAGCCACCAAATGCATGCGGATTGGCGCCGTTAAACTTTTTCTTGGCGGATTTTCGTAAGACGCAGGTCTATACGAATAAGCCACAAACCACAGCGAAAATAACGTTTACGAGTATGTTTTGACTTTCATGAAAAAAAAAATGTTTAAATTGTTAAGTACACCTTTTACTATTTTCCTGACTGTTTGCACAATATAATGCATTTTGTCAAGATGATGTGTTACTGTTCTATTTTATACCATTTGCTTTTTTATTTTTACAAAAAAGGCCTTAATAGTGCAACACGAGTGTTTTCTGTTGACAATTATTTGTTTTTACCATTTATGGCTACTCTTTGTTAAATAAAAAAATTTTAAATTGGAAATATAATATAAACACACATTCATATATAATACGAATGCGATTAAATTTTGTTGATTGCTATTTTTTTTTTAATTTTTGTGTTTATTTCTACACCGTAGAATAACAATCACTTATCACTTAATATGGCATAGACATAGTGTTATTACTTTTGGAAATTAAGGTTGCAAATGTAAATAAACTGACATTAATAATATATAAAATAGCTGTGTTTAATTCAATGTATTTTGTTGAGATAAAAATGGTAAATATTTAATTTCGTAAAGCTCGTAAATATTTTTTAACCAACAACAACAAGCAGAGTCTATTCAGTATTAAATATCAGCAGAGAGCGATGTTTATCGCTTAAGCAGATTATCAGTTAAACGGACTTCGTATCGCTTAAGCGAACTCAACGCTTTTACAATTGTTTTTTGAATGGCAGATAAGAATTATGATAAACAGATGAATGATTATTATGAATTCAGATTTATTTTACATATCGAAATTTTATCGGTTACACGTAATACCGTTAATATGAGCCGGGATTGTGTGGTGCTTTGTCGGCGGTACATAAATATTTCTGTTAAGCGGTATTTGTTTCATGATTCGTTTAAACAGCGGTTTCGCTCAAAAGGATTTTCTTTTAAGCGATTTAAAATGCTTTAAGACAAATCGAAAACAATAGCTAAAAATTAATTTTTTTATGTAAACTTTTAAGTTTTTTCGAAAATCGGGTATTGAATATGTCGAACAGCATACACAACCCTATAGACGGTGTTCGTTTATCTGAATTCGACTGCAACTGAAATTTTGAATTAGAAATGTATCATACCAGTTAATCGTTTAAAAATTTCACTGTTAACAATGAAACAATTTTTGAAAAACTTTTTTTGTCCAACTACGTTCAAATCTCGACCACTGCACATTGTAAAAGTAATGAAGCCAAGCTGAACATAAGTCGTTTTCTCGAGTTTAAATTTTATTAAAAATTCTAAGGAAATATGAAAAACAGCTTCATACAAAACAAGAATATGTATGTAGACTTTTCATGAAACTTGTCAACATTGCCAAAACGACGATTCTTTCATTGTTTAATGGTTCTGAATTGATAAAAACTATAAAAATTTACTTAAAATAATAATTGAATATCGACTGTAGCCGTTATACGAGGTCTGTTCAATAGAAAAAGTGAATTTTGAAATTTCTCGGACAACGTGCATTTGATTAGCGATTTTTTTATATTGACACAATTGTCTCGATTATATGTTCTTAGTCGAGTTTGTTTGTGTTTAGTTTAGTTTGATTGTGGAGGGCATAACAGTTCGATGCGTTTTGCTTGTTCGTCGATTTTCTGCTGTGGAAAAAACTGGATCGAAAGAAATGGATCGATCAAATTTTGTGTAAAAAATAGAATTACGAGTGCGCAAAGCACTTGAAATGTTGAGGGTGGCGTATGGTGAGTCAGAAAAATGTTTACAAGTGGTACAAGCTTTTCAAAGAAGGTCGTGAAGATGTGAATGATGACGCTCGTCCTGGGAACTCCATCGCATCGAAAACAAATGAAAATGTTGAGAAAGTGAGGAAAATTGTTATGGAGTGTCGTCGAATCACTATTATAGAAGTTGCAGAGGATGTTGGCATATAAGTTGGCTCATGCCATAAAATTTTTTCGCAAATTCTGTCATAAAATTGCTGAATTTTGAACAAAAAAAAATTTCGTATGGAATCGCTCAGGGAATGTTGAACGATGTTAACGACGATCCAGATTTGCCTAAAAGTGTCGAATCATGGGTACATGGTTATGTTATCAAAAGAAAAGTATAATCGTACCAATGGAAGAGCCAAGACCAAAAAAGCATGCCAAATTCGATCAAATGTCAAGGTTTTGCTCACTGTTATCATCGATTACCATGGCGTAGTGCATCATGAGTTCTTGCTACGTGGTGGTACGGTTAATAAGGAGTATTATCTTAAAGTTATGCGTCGCTTGTGAGAAGCAATACGAATGAAATTTCCGAAGCGATAATGCAACTATTCACTCGTCATTTCCTGTTCGTAATTTTTTTGGCTGGAAAAAATACCTCAGGTACCGTATTAACCAGATTTGGCCCCCGCAACTCTTTTCCGCTCCCAAAACTGAAGAGACCCATGAAATAACGGCGTTTTGCGATGATTAAGGAGATAAAAACGAATCGTTGAAAGAGCTCAAGGATTGGATAAAACGCTGGCTGGGGAATACTTTAAAGGGGACAAAATAGAAACTGATCAACAAATACATAAATAATTTTCGAGAATAAACCATTGATAAAATTTACATTGATAACATTTATGTATATTAAATTAAATTTAGAAGAAAATTTTCAATGCAGATTGTCTAACACAAGCGAATAGACAATTTTTTATCAAAATCTGTAAGACACCTTATAGTCTACCTCGGATGCCATTGCCATCACAATCCTTGTCATTAAATAACATCATAATAATATCAACAAAGTGTGAACTATTTGCATTGCAGGAACAAAAAAACTTTATTAAAATTTTTTTTCATGTTCAAGATTTCAGATTTAATAGTGACCAGTGTAAAACGATTTATTAATTTATTTTTACAAATTTCTTTCTGTCTCACACATAATTTTCTCAATAAACTTGTTGTTTATTTTAATTAAATGCTTTCAAAAGCAGGACGTCATTTAGACACTCTCACTCACATTAAAATGACAACATGCAAGCAATTGTAATGCAACCCTGTCATTTAAATGAAATTTAATTGTCGTGTGTTTAAGGTTGTTGATTTTTTCTTTTTTTTTTACAAATGTAATAAAACATGAAACTAAGCAGTTACATACACACACACACAAAAACATCTATATACATATACATATATTCAAATATAGCAACAACTATAATTAATAATAATAGTGGCTATTACACAGTTTGCAACCGACACCAACTTTATTTTTATTAATCAAGCTGCCTCCTTTGTGGCTGCTGGAATCAAAAAATAAATGAATTACAAGTTTTTTTTCTAATTTCTTTAAAGAAAATATACATCAAATTAAATTTATTTATTATTTACACCATTAATGGATATAGCGTTCAACAACACATTCAAATTATAAAATTGTCCAAAAAAGTGACTGTTGGGTGTGGATCTTGGCTTTTTCTTTCAGAACGACGTTGGACAGGCCAACCCCGCCAAAGTCGAACGCTATAGGTTGATAAATACTTCTTTTGGCCTGAATTGGATGATATGGACACCAATGACATATCGTTTCAACAGGGCGATACTACATGCCACACAACTCATGCCACATCACACATTCTGCACGAGCGATTTGAGGTCACCATGGTCATCTCACGTGGATGTGGTGTGAACTGGCCACCTAGAACTTGCAGTTTGACCCCGTTAGACTATGTCTTTTGGAGTTTTCTCAAATCGCAGGTCTTTGTGAAAAAGCGGCCCTCAATGTCAACATATTCCATGCCATCGGTCAAATTCAGCAAATGACGTTATTCGATATCGATCGAAATTTCAACACAATTGTATATATTTTTTTTTTTTATTTCAATTGATGAATTCTGTAAATTTGCCCTTTGATTTACGCCTCAAAGTCATCGAAAATTGGACACTTCTGATGCCTGCCATACAGTGAAACCGCGGCGGACATTTTACGATTTTATATTCAATACATAATGGCTTCAATAGGCTTTTTAAATGAACAAAAATGATATCTCACACACACTTTGTGTTACTTTAATTAAATATAGCAGGAGCTTAATGAAAGACCGTTACATATTTTTATGGAAAAATTTTACAGTCATTAAATTTATCCATTTTGTTAATATAAATTAATAAAAAGATTATTAATATTTTATAGCTAATGCTCTAAACTGACGAAACCCGTTGTATTTCAACCCCTAAAAATTCAAGGCGAACATTTTTTGACTGACAAGATCATTATATAAAAATTTCGTTCATTTTCTTATAATTTTTTTTTTCATACTTCGTATGGAGTTTGACGGTGCACCAAAAATGCCTCTTGGTTTTATAAGTGTTGCTAACTTATAAAATACTTCTATTTGCCATATTCTACAACAAAAACTAAGCATTTTTAACGCGGAATCAAAAAGGTGTAATTTGTGCTACAAAATGTTTTATGTTAATTTGTGATTGAAATGATGATTAAAAAAATAGAAAAATTTATTAAAAATTTTCTTTGTGTGGTGCGGTTTTAATTATTTTCTGTTTTTAATTCTATTTGATCTGAATACTAAATAACTGCGAACTGTGTCCAAAAGTTTGCTGGAACAAATTGCACGCAAAAGTTGAATTTATAAACACATTAAGGGTAATATCACCTGCAGACGATTGTTAGTGGCCGCCGACATTATTTCGATCAGCCGCCGCCGTTAACAATTTTAGGACGCATTGGACTACTGGTAGTGAAGCCAAATTTCAGTTCAAAATTCATCTCTTGAAAAGGCGATAATTTAATTTCTTAAATTCAAAAAGTGAAATGCGTATCCGGGGCTGGACACATTTTTCTTTGTATGAAAATTTAATAAAATGAAATTTTTTTTTTTAATTACCTCGAAATTTTTTTTTGGGTTTTTTTTCAAGAATTTCCATAAAATCAGAAAATTTCTAAAAGTTAATAAAAAAATGTAATGAATTCCAAAATGGAGTTATTTCATTGTTTCTTTTTGGCAGAGTTTTTCCATACAGCCAACAGATGGCCTCTATATTAGAATCAATGAAAAAAATTTTTTTTTCGTTTAGAGTCCATTTAGAAGACCACCACCGTATTTTTAACGCTATTTATTACTTGGTGATAATAAAATATACCCGCATTAATAATATCGTTTTTCGTTTCCCTTTTTTCAATTTCTATTAGAATTTGTGTTAATCCCGTATATTTTTTTCATTGTCTTCACAAAAAAAGGTCATTAAATTCTTTATATGTACGAGTGTGTGTATATTGTCATCATCATCAGTTGCATTTTATTTTATACGTTTTACTTTACGTGGAAGGCATTTTTATTTTTTGGTCAATTTAACATAAATTCACTTTAATGATTACGCTCCAATAACTTTTAGTGCTTGTAGTTCATTGTTACTTTTGTACTAAATGTTTGAATTTAATTTTTTTTTGTTTCTAATAATTAACATACAGGTGTGTTCTCATTTGAACTATCAGATAATGGATTGGATAAAACGTGCATTTGTTAAATAAGTGTGTTAATTCCTATATAAAAATAAACTACAACTACAAGGTCAAGGTGTTGCGAAAAGCGATAGCGGCATAAATTTTAAATGCAAACAATTAATTCAATATTTCGCTTTGAACAAAAAAGAAAACTCAATTCGAATTCTATGAAATCATCAGATTAATCATTACATCATAGTTTTGGAATTAAATGAAGTAAACTAAATAATTAATATGTTTTTCGGGTATAAGTTAATCTTCAATTCTAATGATAATTTTCAATTAATGAGATCATTTTTTACAATTGACAGGAAGTGATAAATTGGATACAGTGGCATTAATTTATTAACGATAATCATTAATTTGTTAAAATTTTTATCATTACATGTTAATTATCAGATCAGAGGTTTAGGTTTTTTTTAAGTTTAAGGAAACATTTCAAAACGTTTGAAATTTATATGGAAAAAAAAAACAAATATCAAACGAATTCTTAGTATTTTTCATAAACAAATTTATTTCACCTTTTAGAAACTTTCGCTGTACAATTTTTTATTTTTATTAATAACTCGACCCGGATACTCCCTTGGGAGAAAATAAATTCATTCAATCCTACACATAAACTGAATCTCTTAAATCTCAGCAGAGTGATAAATAGTCCTCCTGCCATATAAACACACATCAGTCAAATGCATTTACAGTTCAATATAAAAATAAAAAGGATTAGAAAAAAAAACACTTTCCCTTCCTGTAAAAAGTAACAGACCCTATTCTTCTTAAAAGCATACAAAAATTAACTTAAAGCTCAATAATGGGGAAAAAACTTTTTAACAAAGTAAAGTATTCTATAGCAAAATATACGATAATACGAGTACTAATTAAAGTGACCATTAATTTAAATCTAACACAAAACAAACACAACCAAAAACAGCTACTGCACAAGTAGAACATTTAGCACACACAGAAATTCATTAAAATTGAAAAAGAGAATACAAACTTCCACATAAAATGCAAACCTAAAACAATATTGTAATCCGAGTTAATTCTATTTTACTTTCCAGTAAATGCAACTTCTCTGTTTGCCAATTTAATGTCTGTTTCTATTGTACCATTAACATATAAAACTCTTGAAAAACATAGAAAAACTTTTACACAAAAAGTTTTTTTTCGCTTTTTTTTGAACAAAATCAGGTACACTCATACATATACATATTTGATTATAATAGATGTTTGCAAAATGAAACTGAAAGGTAAAACACATAAATTTTCTATGGAATCGAAAACTATCACCATTAAGAATATTCTTATCAAAATTTTTACTAACGGATATTGTAGCCAATAATAATTTTTCAACACAAAATTATCATATATGAAAATTAAGATCAGAAAATTATCATAAGTAAAATTTTGTCTATGGAAAATAGTCACTGGTGATAATTATCTTATAGAAAAATTATAATAAATTTTCCTTTAGAATATTGATATAGAATATTTGTGGTAAAACTCCACAGACAGTAATAAAGAAATAAATAAAACCAAATTATCATCAGTGATAATTTATTTAAAGAAAATTATATAGAAAGTTATAAATAAAGGGTAGTTCCTGTATGGGAAATTATTTTCAGTGAAAGTATTCTCACAGAAAATTATCGCATTTTTTATTATAAAAATATCATCAATGATGATTTTGCTACAGAAAATTATCACCAATGATAATTTTCCCACAGAAAATTAACAAATAGCAGTAACTTTCTTAAGAAAAATTATAATCAGTGGTAATTCTCGTATAAAATATTATCATCAGTGATAATTATCCAATAGAAAACTATCATCAGTAACACTTTCCATATAGAAAATTAGAAAAAGTTGTTCTGCAAAAACTCACCATCAATAACAAATTTCCTGCGAAAATGATCATCAGTGATAATTTTTCCACAGAAAATTATCTTTATTGATGATATTCATCAGTAGTGATTTTTAATTGAAAGTTAAAAAAATCATAATCTATAATAATTTTTATACGGAAAATAATCATCAGTGATATCTTTTCTGTAGCAAGTTAATGATACTGATAATTTACGCTTAGAAAACTTAACTTTAATGCAACATATTTTCATTAGTGATAATATTCCTAATGAAAATCATAGAGAATTACAAAGAGTTGTAATTAATTCTCTTATAGGAAATTAGCATCTGTGAAAATTTTTCCATTCAATATTATCATTCCCATACAAAATTATTATCAGCAATAGTTTCCCTATAAAAATTTATCATCAGTCATAATTTTTCTTTAGGAAATTGTCGCCAGTAATAATTTTCCCGTAGAAAATCATTATCATTGATGATTACCGTGAAAGGAGCTTAAGTAACATGATTTTTAATTTTCACTTTTTCATCGCAATCGCTAATTTACGATCGTTAAAAGTGATATGACAAATTTGCAGTAGCCATACAACTTGTGCAAAGGCACACGTCTTGTTTGTCCTTTAGGCTTTTTTCGGCGGTTAAGGCACGTAATACATAATTTATTTATATATTTCTATTAAAATCATAATCAGTGATATTTTAGTTATTTTTTTTTGGCTAATTTGGCCCAACGTGTTTATATGACAATAAAAATGAAAAGTTTTTTATTTCATACTAGCGGACCAAGCGAACTTCGCCTCGCCCCAATTTTAAGCCTTCAGACAAACTTTCTATTTTTTCATTTGAAAAGCCATTAAGTATTAATTTCAAACAAAATTTCATACAAAAACTCGATTTTCGATTTTTCCAATTTTCCGACTTTTCCGGAGGGATTTTCCAAAATTTTCTTCCATAAAAACCTTCTCCTCGAACAACTGACAAAAAGTTTTACAGAAATCGGCCAAGCCGTTCTCATTTTATGCATTATTGGATTGTGCCACGCCCCTCCGCCCACAGACCGAAAATCAAAAATCGGACTTCACAGTGTCATCCGCCCGAGTACTCTGAAGGTTCCCTGAAAATTTCGTCAAAATCAGCCCAGCCGTTTTGGAGCCATTACGTTACATACATACATACATACATACATACATACATACATACATACATACATATATATATACACACATCCTATTTTATATATATAGAAGATAGATTTCCCGACGTTTCGTGGATGTTTTGTTTACTTTATCCAGGGACTCGTAATTAAGAATTATTATGTTACAGTAATTTTTTTTTGTTTTCTTTATAAAACTAATCATTTCTTTTTTTTACAAAAACAAAATATACCTATTGCACACAAACTTTTGAAAAGCTATTTTCAAAATGATTATCAGTGATAATTTTCCTATTATCAATAAACATTTTCAAATTAAATTTTTTTCCAAGAGTGATGATTTTCGTTTAGAACATTTTGTGCAATAACAATTTTCGTGCAGGAACTTATTATCAGTGATAAATTTTCTATTCAAAATAAACACCAGTGATAATTTTTCCATGGATTTATCAAATTTCCAGAAAAATTTGTGATAATTTTGGTACACAAAATCTTTTTCAGTGATACTTTTCGTTTCGAAATTTTTTCCGAGATAAATTTCTATACAGTAAATACTGTGATAAATTTTCTATAGAAAATTATCATTCCCTATACAAAATTATCATTCCTGCAGAAAATTATGATCAATCATAATATATAAAATAAACCAACCTTTCATCCGACCCTCGTTTCTAAGCATTTGAAAAAAAAGAGGCTGCTCCAGTTTTAATGTTCATGTTGCAGCAACTCAAAACAACAAGAAAAAGTTAGAAAAACAGAAGCCAACACAGAAACAAAAGTGGGAAAAGTTTTCACAGTTGCCTTCGCATGTAGATACAGGTTTCCTTTCTTTCCTGTATGCAATTTCCTTTTTAGCATTTTCTTTTATTGTTCGGTTGTAATTTTTTTTATTCAGGAAAATTTACAAAAACAAATATTAAACTTTTCTTACGATATACGAGTACAATTGTGCATAATAGTTTTTATTTCTTTCATTCGTTTGTCTTTTTGCAATACAAATAATACTTGATTCAAATAAATATAATCATTACAACTTGGCATTGTCTTTTTGTGGTACATGCTACAGGCAGTATGTTGCAATAACACATGCCTCAATGGATTGGTAGTTTGTATGATATATGAATAAATAAATGGATAAAATGATGCAAAAAATATATGTTCAGCATGACTTCTGTAAGAGCTAAAGTCGTTATACAGAGATGTTAAGGTATTTATTGATAAAATGAATTTTATACATTTATTATCATTTATTTCCATTTCATTTTGTCATTTTGCCTAAGCGGTAGATATTAATTTTTACATACACAAATGTGCACGAGAATTATAAAATATTAATTGAGTTTTCAATTACTCCTCACGAATTTTCCGACCCCCACCAATTGTCTTCATTAGGCAGTAAGACAAGCCTGTTACAGTTTCCTGGTGATAAAATATTACACGCCTTCACTGCATAGACGCTAAATAATATTTTGCCATTTTACATTCAGCAGCAAAGAATATTATCATGTCACGATCATAAAAGCTTATAATCACAAAAGGCATACCAATAGCGGAAACCACTTTTCATAGCAAATTACCCTTGTAAACTTGCAGATCTCGCAAGAGTAACATATAGTCCACAATTTTTTAAACCAGCATCAATAAAATACATGAAACTGAGATTTGCTACAGTCTAGTGTATTTACAAGTTATAGCAAATTTGTGTTGTAAAAATTTCAACGGCAGCCCAGCCGAATTTTTTTATATTTTTGTTCATTCGATTCTTACTGTCAAAGCGAATTAGACACTGGAGATTCTAAAGCCGAGTCTTTGTAGACTAAAGATATCAGCATGTGGGGAAGACTTGCATGATGTTGTAAAACATACGAAACAAAGTTTAAAATTCTACCTGTTGATGCTCAGTTACTCCAAAAGACTTATTAAGAGCCCACGGCCAAGGTCCTATCAAATAGTTAAAAGCAAAAATCAAAAAACAACTTTCAACACCATGGGATTGTAATAACATTAAGAAGGCCTTCTGAAAGGCCTCTTTGATTCATAAGTCCTTTATGACAAACGAAACTCTCTGCGGAATTTCGTATGTGTATCGCCTAGAGAATATTGGCTTTTATGTCAGGGTGTTTGCATTCTTGTCTGTATTTGGTCGTTTTGCCATCTTTATGCGCCAAATTGAGTTGTATTCGTAGTCGTTTTATAATCATATCAATTATGACGTTGCTTAATTAGTTTTTATTACTTTCAGTAAAAAAAAAACTATACATATACTCGCATATGTGGGCAACTTTTGCAGTTTTACAAAATAAAATAAAAAAGATTATCAGAATTAAATTGTTAGTTTTATAATTTTCTTTTTATTAATTAAAATCCTTGGGAGGCCAGAAGGATGAAAAAATGGATTTTAATATTTTTATATATTTTCATTTTCATTCTCACCAAGAACTTTAATTCTATATACTTATAGTTAAGGCAGAATTATGCGAACGTCCACGTCCCGTACTGGAACGGACGTTCGTTTTTGTTATTTGAAAACAATGCAAATGCTTACCGAAATTAAATGTCACGTTGACGGAACGTCTCAACCTGTAGAAAATAGATTTTTACGGCGCCGTTAAGTGACATTCGTAAGACAGTGATGGTACTCGTATGAATAAAATACCATTGCAGCATATTTGCCCATTTTCGGTACATTGAAATTGATACCATTTTGGTTCATAAAAGTACGAATTTTAATAAATAAATAACAATAATTTATCAATATTAGTAATTTTAATAATAAAAATAATAAATGAAGCTTTACACAAAAACGGAAAAGCTATTGAATGAAAGTTTTTTCTTTATAAAACATCATATAAGCAGATATATAATGTATCTTGTGCAATATACATATATATTTTATTTCTAAAAACAATTAATATTTCTGATGTTCTTGCTCTTCAGATATTAACATAGAATTTGTAAATATTATTTTAGTAAATTACAACTAAATAATAAAACAAATGTTACCCTTTTTTGTTATCTTTGTACTTTTGCAAATAAGCATTCGAAGAGTGTACCACTTCAACTACCATCACTGTGCGATCAGCTGACTGCTGATTTTTATTGTTTCTATTTACATACTGCAATTGTACATAAAATCAATTATTTTAAATTTTTTATCAAATTTAAAAAACAAATCAACAAACAAGTCTTCCAAATCCATAGCCAATATTATTTTATTTTTTAATTCTATAATTAATGCCAAAACAGATTTGTATGTATTTGCTTCTTATTTTTTGTTTTTTATTCTGTTTATTTTATTGACGTTTGTAACATTTGTTAACGTTGTATAAGCACACAAACGTCTGTACGTTACGGTACGTAATGTGTTTCTTGCTACAACGTTCGCATAACGAGGCCTTCAGAGAGTTCATATTTAATAAGGGTTGAAATCAACTTTTCAAAGGCCCCAAGGAACTTAAGGACCTCCATGATAGTTTAGACTGTCAAGTAGCTTCTCGACAACTTTGCTATTGGAAATTAATTAAATCGAGAACAAATACTACGTATAAGTAAAAAAAAATTAATTGTTAACCTGTTACCCATCTCTGGAACATCAAGCTAATATCGAACTCGACTTAACAATAAGTAATAAAAAAAACGCTGTTTTCATGGACGCAGTTTACACAGTTCGAAAAATGTGAATGAATTTATAAAACCGATTTTCAAGGATTTTCGAACATACGAGTATTTACACATGCACGCATTGTTTTCGAAGAAATTTCTACAATGATATCTCTAGAATGATTAAATCAATTTTGTTAAAACTAGCGGCATTCGAAATAGTTTTACGAATAGTTTCAAAAAATTGCAAATTCTATAAAATGGAGTTTTTCAAGAATTTTTATATCTATTAAGACATGACTTTTTTTTAATTTTTGACAACGATATCTCTTTCACGAATCAATGAATTTTAATGAAGTTTGAGAGTAACTGATGTTGCTTTTTCACGTACGACTGAAGCTACAACGTAAAATTAAAAAAAAATAGTTTTTCAAAATTAATTTCGCGAAATCTCATAATCTATTACGCAAACCGAATCATATTCACGCAACTTTTGCAAGCTTGAAATTATTTTCAACACTTATTGCCTTAAAATTCCATTTGAATGAAACTAATTTCGTTTAAATTTAAAGCAATTTAAAATTATTATTTTAGTTTGAATTAGTCCGCTAATAAGAAATCAACCGATAAATGATTCACTATGGTGTCAAATTCTAGAAAACTGGGTCGCTTAAAGTTTTTTAACTATTACTAATACATACTAAATACTCCACAGAAATTTATTACACAAAAATTAATTTAAAAAGATAAAGTTTACAACGTTCCGAAATAAAATTTTCCAAAAAAAATTAACTGATAAGCATAGACACGAGTAAATGCAAGTGCAGGCTTTCAAATTATGCTGGAGTATTTTATGGTAGTCTTATGTGTAGCAATTAAATTATATCTTAATGTCAACATCAAATAGAACTTTATCTTATAAATGCACTCAAAAAAAAAAATAATAATAATTTAATAATATTTAGGAAAACTCATTCAATTTGTATTCAAAAAGGCGCTTTTTACTGGGATCCTGTAAAAATTTCGTCGTAAAAACGAAGTGATTTAATATTTAAAAAATTCTCGATATTCTTTAAAAATATATTTTTTTTTTTTGGATTTCGGAACCATTTTAAAATGTTTACGACTAATTTAACGTAATATTACGAACTGTGTTGTTTAAACTGAAAATTAATTTGGCTGTTGTGTTGCGTTCTTTTTCCTATGAAAAATAAATGCATTTAGAAAAATTGGAAAAAAAATCATCATTTGCCAATTTCAAAAACTGTTAAAAAATTATAAAATGAAAATTGTACTAAGTTAAACTGGCTTAAGTTCGAGTTCAGAATTTGACAATTCAGGTTAATAATTTTTTTCAAATAATTCTTTTATTTTTTATTAAGGAAGATGCCACTTAGTAGTAAAAAAAACAAGAACTCTGAAAATTATGGAGTGTCGGCCATCCAAATTCTTAATAAAAACAAACATCCAAATTAACCAAAATTTTGGAATTGAATTTTTTTTCTAGTACAAGAATTTATTTAATTTTTCTAAATGCATTTATTTTTCATTGGAAAGAGAAGACATGATAATCGTTCTGTTCTGTGAATTTAATCTCGTATTTAAAGCGAATTCACATATTTGATGTTCTCTAATGCATTGAAAATTATGGTGTATCGGCCATCCAAAACAGTACTGCTCCGTTCTGCCAGTGTAATAATTGGCTTCTCCTAACTTCTATCTTAATAAAAACAAACATCCAAATTAATTAAAATTTTGGAATTCTAGAACAAGAATTCTTTTAATATTTCTAAATGCATTTATTTTTCATTGCATTTAAAGCGAATTCACATATTTGATGTTCTTTAATGCTAATCCACATACATAATTTTTCTCGGTTTAAAGCTACTAAGCAATTCAGGTGGAAAGAAAAACGAATGTATTATTGTTTTAATAAATAACTGAAGAAACAACAACAACAAAAAAACGATTAGTATTAGGAATTTGGTGCTATTAGATCTAATGCTCTTAGATCTTACGATCTGGGAAATTGCTATCTCAAAATTCCCATCGTTGCCTGAGCTGTTTGAGGTCCATCCTGTTGAGTCCAACAAGTTGCGGCAAAGAAAAACTCGTTCAGCATTTCCCTATGACACTCACCATTTACGCTCACGGTGATGCAACCATCGTCTTTAAAAAATAATAATACAAATAAGATCCAGTCACTTTTTTCACAATAAATGGCGCACCGGACAGCCACTTTGAGGGAATGTAATGGCTCTTCGTGCACTGCTGTGCCACTGATGTGTTAATTAACATGAACACTCGAGGACACAGGACTCGTCGCTCATTATAAATTTTGTTACGAAATCATCCTCTTGTAACAACTTTAACAGAGTATGGCGATTAGTTAACCTTGTCCGACGGTCAGCAGGCAGCAATTCGTTTGTAGGGGAACATTTCATATATGTATGTATTTCACCAAAAATTCACTGCAACGAACGTCTGCCTAATTGTGTGCTTCGTCGTCTCGTCGATGTTTATGGATTCTATCTGACGACGTCGACAACAGCAACGATGTACACGGTCGAACGAGCAATACGGGGCCGGCTACTTCTTGCGATATCTGTAGAGAACCCAGTTTGTATGAGGCAATCAGCCAAACGCTTAATTGTTCGAGAACATGGAACACGAATGAATGTGTACCGCTCCATGGCTTGTTGATAAATAATTCTCTATATACTTACATACTTATCTGCTTCATAAATGTCAGCCAATCCAAATTGTGACATTACTTTGCGTCACCTTGTAGTTTGAAATTAAAAATGTGATTATGAATATGCACCAATAAATTTGTCCTTGAATGTAAGAAACTCGTTGTGAGAAATTATAAATTATATCCAAATCCAGCTCTTATAATGTTTAAACAAAGTTTTTCTAATTTTAAGGAAATTTCTTGACTATTTTTTTTTTAATCTTAGCATTTTTAGTTAAATGATAAAAAAAACCCCAGAGAATTCAATTATTAAATGCAATAATTTCCTAAATGGTACGTATAGTAAAAATTTACAATAAAAAAAGAAATAGATTCCAAATGAGCGTTACACTATAATTTGAATTTTTTAATAAAATTGTTCAAAAATTTCACAACTACAATTTACCCTCCCCCTGATTTGAAGACATCCAAATTAACGATTTAATCATAGAATTTCTTCCATTGTTACACAGAATTACGCACCAAAAGAAAGAAAAGATAAAATAAAATTTATTTTTAGAATAAAACAGCCGTTAGAAATAAAACAAAAGAAATATTTATTTTCTTTCCCCTACCACGCAGAATATTTAAAGTTATTTCCTCTTTATTTTAATATTTAGGTCACTTGGTTGGCATCGTGAGGAGAGAAGAGATATGTATGTATATCCCATTTAGTAACAACAACAACATCAGCTATGGTCTTAAATGATCTTTAAGAGATTTTTGTTTTCTTCTTTTTTGTTGCATCAACAATGTACCGAGCGGCGTTCAACGACAAAGCAGCACACGAAAATTTATGATCACTTTTTATCATCCATGAAATCGAGTACCGTGTAAAAATAGAGGAAGTAGGAAACATATTAAAAAAAAAGTAGACAAAAGAAATACTAGCAACAAATGGGAAAGAAACCGATCTGGGTTGGTGTTCTTTAGCTTTGAATTTTTTTAGGGTTTCCAACCATAATCAAAGTGCATTTATATTAATGAAGTTTGCCAATCAGGATAATATTAAATTTCTTAAATACAATTCGAAAATACAGGGGCCAAATACAGTAGAATATCGATAAATTTGAAATTAACTAGCAGAGACAAACACCACGTTTTTAGGCAAAGCCAGTTTTGCTTTTAACAAAAAAATCACTTAACAAAAATCTTAAATTGGATTAGGCAAAATAAGAGAATTGGGACCAGATCCTTATCAATTATTAAACGGAAAAATCCTCTAAGATAAATACAGTAACAGGGGGAAATGCTAAATAAAAGTATCTTGAAAAATTTAAGGCCCATTATTAAAGTTTGCCTTTAAAGCTTCCGACAGTTAAAGGCAACTTTAGTTAAAATCAGCTATAAACTGACATTTACTGCCTAGCCCGCGATGTCATTCGATATCGATCGTTCGCATAAATACGTTTGAAACAGCAACAAATTTTAAAATTTTGTTTTTGGTTTGAATGTATTTATGCGAGAGAGCGATGTCGAGTGGCATCGTGGGCCAGCCAGTTAACAATATTTGGTTATTACAAAAATTATTAAAATTTATTTTTCTTAAAATGTGATAATGAGTTTGTTTTTGGTTCAGGTCTTGATTACTTATGGTTTATGTCCTTGCAAAAAGTAACACTTTTAATTGAAATTTTGTTAACGTCGACTGTAAGCGAAGACATTATAAATGTGGTAACTTCAAATGACCTTAGACTCGCGATAAAAGTTACAGCTAGGACGAACTTGCCTTTAACTTATCGCTCACTTTTAGGTTAAGGTGAAGTTGTAATAATGAAAAACTTTTTATTCATCCGGTAAGGTAAAATCCTAGGTTAGGTTGATTGGAGGGGTGTGATAGCCCATGTCATACGACGTACACTTAAGTCAGTGAAGGCTTGTTGTGCGATCCCTTTTAATTATCAAACACAGACTGCCAGAGTTCTGCGGCAGGATTCGAACCTGGGACCTTCGCATTACGAGTCTAGTACACTACCTACTAGTCTACGAAGGTCAGTGGTAAAATCCTACCTTTTAATAAATGTATAGCAATGGCCCTAAGTAAGTATCTCGAGAAAATGATTGGTTATAGGATAAACAAAGAGGGTATATTACAGCGCTCCATTTGGAAAGGAAATACTGAAATACGGATTGTCTGGAATAGTTTTAATTTTTTTAAAAGACTAGTTAGTGATCATATGAAAAAAACGAAAATAGTAAAAGATGTCCAAAAACGAAACACTGCAAAAGAATTCTATCCGTGTTTAGAAAAATGTTGATCTCCTACTATTGGAATAATAGCAGGATCCTTATTGTTATACTAATTACTAAAAATAACTTGTAAATACCTTTCACTAATGGACATTCATCCGAAAAACGTTAGAGTTTCTCTTCGATATTTATTTTTCGCCCGACTTATTATAATTTTTGAAAAAAAAAGGACTAAAACCCTTTTACCATCTATTTTGAAAAAAAAAAAAAATAATAAAAATTCTTTTTGTTGCTATAATTTCTTTAAACAACAACAACAAAAAGTTATTAAAATAAAACAATATATATTTATTAAAAAAACATTCTAATAAGGAAACAACTATTCTTTCATGGCGGATACAAGCAAGAAAAATCTACAAATCCTATTTTAGTATTTTTCTAATCCACAAAACTAAAACAAAAACAATAAAAAATATATTGGATACTTATCAAAAAAAATTATTATAAAAACATAGGTTTTGAATTTAAACTTGAGTGTCTGTGTGCATGTCTGCCTCTGACATCATAACTCCTAAAAGGATAGACCTATTTTGATTTACTTTTCTTGCGATTTTATAAGATGAACAGATTAGGATTCATGAAATCTGCGCGATCCATTTGGAGAACGATAATAAGACGAATTTGTGATCAAGGCCTCTTTGAAATTAAAAATATTCACATGCATTTAAATAAATTATTGTTACAGGTTTTAGTTGATAAAAATTATTAAATATATGTATGTATGTATAAATGTTGACACTCTTTAATTTCCATGTTTGAATTAAACGACTAGCTTAACGATCACTCCCCGATCTATAGGGTAAAGATCAGGGTGGTCAGATGGTTATCCCAGTTTTTATTTCAAAAGCAGCCAAGTTATCAATACCTGTCAGAATATTCAGAAACTTTTAGCATTTCATTAAGCTTTGTTTCAGCCCCGCCGAATATCTGGAAAAATTAACAAATCTTTTCGAAGTACGAGTATCCTCGTGAGGTCGATCATCATTATGGCTACCGTGCGGATACAATTCATGAAATAGAACATAATTCATGCGACACAATTTATTGCACCGTGGTAAAGTTTTAGCGTTAGAACTCGCTTTTGGATCGTAAACCAATCGAAGTGAAGAAAACAGTACTGAAAATGACCCAGAAATATCTACCGATTCGGCCCAGATCAAATGGGCACCACCAGAGTCAACTCCGCTTATATTGCGGTTAGACTTGAACCTTCATTCGTGTAAGATTATGCTGAAACAAGAATCGAATACGAACTGACATAGATAATGCCCTTTTTTTTTTTTTTGCTCAGCAAGAAGATTGACTGTTCTGTGCGATTCAAGGCATTGGCGGCATCATAGGACTTTATTTCGTATTTTGTTATATTCGTTCGAATATAACAAGATATTCGCTACATGCCACTATGATTATAAGTAGATATTCGCTACATGCGGCTGGATCATCTTACGGCCATTAATTGATCACTGCGACCACGGAACTTGCTACGCCTCGATTATTTTCTCCAAGTCTACATTATGTTTTTAGCTTTAGACAAGCACCAGTCCAACATTTGAAAAGCCACACCTATTGGACCCAGCCAGCCATCAGAAATAGAACTTACCGCCTGAAGCACTGTCAGCAAATCAGGAGCGGTCATGTGAATAATGAGCATATATCGTAGCTCTGAAATAAAGAGAAACAATTTCATATTTCAAACCCATGTTCTTTTATTCAATGGTTCGCTTATTAAGGCGGGTTGAGTTGCTCGGTTGAGTTGCCAGTTGCTAAAAATAATATAGCTGGCCCAAAGTTATAACTTTTAGTTTCGGTTGTCATCCATAATGGAACCAATAAATTTATTTTCTTATCGTTCTTATCTGGTCACCCTATACATACATAAAATAAGTTTTTTCCTTCTGTTTTTTGCTACATGCCGCTGCTGTCATTGGTCGTTGATGAATTGTTTGGGAGAATTGATTTCCTGTGTGACTCCAAACGTCTGCATATGTGTGATTATAGTGAGGTGAGTGACGTGGTGGTGTTCATAGATGATAAAGAAATTGAAATAAAAGCTCCAGGCACTGTTTCTCGTTTTTTAAACTTGCGCTCGCTCGTACACAAACGCTGAATGATTGATGGTGATGGTGGTTCAGTATTTAAAAACTTCAATCGTCTAACGTTTGGTTTATTGTCAAGTTTAATTGTTTTTCTAACATTAAAGCGAAAAGTAAAATGCACAGACATACACAAACTGAAAAAATTATAGATTGTAAGTACTCGTAGGATCATTACAATTACTCTTTATGTAAAAATAGCATTGAAATTGTAAGTAAACATACGCACAAACAAACGAAAATAGTTTATAAATAAATATTTGTTTTTTTTTCCAAAAGTTAAGAGGATTGATCATAATAAAATTTTGACTTCTTTCTGTTTTTTTTTGCCTCTTCGCTTTTAAATTCAATTGAACTTTATTTGACTTTTCAAGTAGTCAATTTCATTTATTATTAAATTGTTGTTTGTTGCTGCCGTGACTGCTGCCACATACTTTTTCCCTTAATATTATAATATTTACAATAATTGTTATATGTGTGTAATATCCATGTCTGAACATGCATGAGTATGACTATTAATATTTTCCCTTTCTTTCCAAAATTGTTTCGACCCCTTATTTGTCATCATCAAAAAGATCTCCATTTAGAAAGTTTAAGAAGTTCTGTTATTGATTTTTATGATTTTTTTATTGTTGTGATTGCTGTTAAACAAAATAAATAAAAAAAACTAAGGAAGTATATTCAAATCATCATTGTACGTGCAACGTGCCACACGCTTTGCACATTTTACGCTTGCCATAATCGCGTTACCGAGAGGACTACTCGCAGTGTGGCGGATAAATTTGATAAATTTGATACGATGACAAAACGTAAGATTTACCAAAATCATCTCCACAACTTGGCGAATTTAGCGTTCTAACTTGGGCTTGCAATAGTAAAAATGATTCAAATGTCCCAAAAGCTGAAGGTACACGACCATAGACAACGACGTGTGTTGATAGAATTAGTCCTGAAACAGTTTGAAACTGAAATTTTTCCAAAAAATCATTTTCTGAATAAATTTATACGTCAACAAACAAAATTGTCGTATTTGAGATGATATCAAACCAGATGGGATCCAAAAGCGTCCAATGCATCCCTAAAAACTCGGTGTTTGGTGTGAATTTTGGTCTGGCGGCGTCACCGATTTATATTTCTTTGAGAACGACGTTGGCCAGCGCTGTAGGCTGATGAGTACCAACTTTTCTTGGCCTGAATTGGATGTAATGGGAACCAAGGATATATGTTTTCAACAGAATAGTGCCAATACTGAGATCGCTGTATATTACAATATGCCTCATATACGAGCAGATCCACTTCCCCATCAGATTCTAAATCATAGGGAGCACAATAGTTTAAGAAGCACACTGGCTCCTTCAGCCATACTCAAAGAAAGATTAATTATAATATAATAGTAACAACCATTAGATCAAAATTTTTTCTAACTTGACTCAAAAACTAGCGCATACTACCCTTGTTAGCATATTTACAAGTCTTGCAAATCTAAACTGCAAAAATTGGTGTAATTGTAAGCATTTCCTGTTAATTGGAAGCGAATTCCTTTTTTTTGGTCTAGTTTTGAATGCTTATAGCAAAGCGTTTTATAACGATATTTACTAGCTTATTTCTTCAGGGGATTTATTAAATCACTACTTTTTACAGATTTTTTCTTTTAATTTTACAGAAAATTTAAACTATGAGTGTTACACTTTTATTACAGTCTTGCAAATATGCTAGTGCAAATGTGCATTTGTGTCATGTAAAAGAAAAACAATCACTACCATTTTGTAAATGCTTTGAGGGAAGAACGCTAACGAAAGATTGTGAATAGAGTATGCTGTTTTTTTTTTACAAAAAGTTAATGTCTCCTTTTAATAACAGATGGCAAATTTACTACATACCTAATTTTTCATATATTTAAAAAAAGCAATAGGATTTCATTATATTTATTATGAACGCCTTAATTAAAGAAGCAAAAGAAAACAAATAAAATAAATGTTACTATTAAGTGCTTATTGTTAGAGGAATTCAGCATGTGGAACAAATGGTATTGCATAATTGCAAAAACAAAATATCGTTCCCTTTAGAAGATTAAACGTGCTAAATCATTGCGTTTCCATGTGCTTTGCTATTGCACCACTCATAATAAAACAGCTGACTCTTGCAAAAAAAAAAAACAACGGAGTTCATGCTTAAATGTATGCATCAGCTGTTAACTAGTTTGCAAGTTGTATTGCAAAATGAAAACAAAAGCGATGACGATTAATGACAATAGTGTCGAAATTGAAAATAATCGCAAACTCAAACATACCAATCAAATGTCGAAGGCAGCAATGAACACAATTGAGACGGCGAAAGTTCTTTCCATTTCTTTTCGACTGAAACACTATTAAGAATTCAGATTGAATTTTTTCTACGAGTTTTCAAATATTTAAAGCGAATTGAATTTAATGTATTCATGCAAGTTTGAATAGACAAAAAAAAAATTGGGATGAAAAGCTCTTACATACATTTAAACAGAATTACGAGGGCTGTTAAATCATAAATTAATTTATAATCCAGAAATTTGCAAACTTATTTTATAAAAAAATTCAAATACATACACATCGATTCTTTGGAAACAATTAAAAGTAATTAATTTAAAATAATTTCCACTACCACATCACATTAATTCGTTCTAAGGAAGTTTCACTGTATTTCATAAAATTGTCAAAAGTCAAAGAAATCAAAAAGAACAAAACTTTCATTGTTGTTGCTTGCACCCATCACCATAATGCCGCATTTACATCACATTTGTTCTTCATGTCACTGGTTGGTTGATGTTTCCAGTTGTTGCTGTTACTGCTGCAGTTTTCTTCATGTCTCATGTCTATTGTTGTTGTCTTTTTCAACTTTTAACCCGATGGTGTGTGTTGAAGTTGTAGGATCTTTAGTTAATTTTTTTGGTGTGTCTTTGATTCTCTATCTATTCGTATCTCTTGCACTGTTTTTATATTTTTATTTATTTATTAATTTTTCTTGTTGGTTTGAACTCAAGTGCATTTATGCTTCATTTGCCACACGTTCCCCCAAACAGAATTATTAAATAAAACCAACAGAGTCAGCAGCTGAAGCACCACCAGAAGCAGCGATCCATTGAAGACCCATTCAACCAACCAACTAAAACAACCGACAGACAGGCAATTGATTTACATGCAGGGCAAAAGGGAGAAGGAAAGAAGTCACAGAGTAAAAGGCAAATCGAATGATCATTTCATTTGTTTTCTTTCTTAAATAAAATCTTGTAAACAAAAACCATTATGTTAAGAAAATTCTTTTAATTTATTTATACTTTTATGGCTAAATTTAATCGATGCAGCCAGCGGCAAGATACGAGCATTTTAAGGTGTTGGAAAAATAATATAAAAACTAAAATTTAATCAAGGCATTGGAAATTGATTGATGATGGAATTTTTAATAATAACTATTGAACTTTTTTTTAGTTAGAGCTCGTGTTTTTTGAAACGCCGCCATACGATATAAAAAGGAGTTTTTCCTTTCTGAAATTTTGAAAAAAAAATTAATTCAAATTATTTCAAATTGATATCAGCAGTTTTGTTCATCGCAAGAATATTAAATAAATGCATTGAAATCGATTAAGGAGGTGTGAGTCTCTCTCTACATTCCACAGGCTACTATGGCCAGATCATCCGGAAACTTTCTATCAAAATTTTCGGAAAAATTGCTTGCAGCTGTACGCACAAAATGTAGCGCCCTTGTGAGCGATTTCCTATAAAAACATTAATGTCTTAGTATTATGTTTTAAATAATGTGAATTCCGACGATATGGAAATCCCTCTAATATACATACGTGTAATATTTTCTTTAAATGTAAAGTTTTTTAAAATAAAACATCAGCTCCCCTGCACAATAAAATAATTTCAAATACGAATAATTTACCTTGTTTGTATGTTTTGTCATTTATTTACCAATAATTTTTGAAATAGGACATACCTGAAACGAGTTTAATATAAATTTAGAAATAGTTTATATAAAAAAAATTATGTATAAAAAAATATTTTAGTTTTTAAATTTTCATTACTCTCATAGAGATTTATAAATCACGCATTTCTAAATGAAAGTGAAAGAAAGAAAATTATATTTTTTGCAAAAATTAAACAAAAACAATTATTATTGATTGATCACCATATTCACTTATAAATTTAAGTTTTATATTGATATTCCATGTATTTCACATTGAACTCTTCCCACAAAAATTTGATAGTGAAAAGGTGAAAGGAAAACTTCGATAACAATTAAAACAATCAAAACAGATCACAACTATCAAAATATTGAATAATTTAATATTGATTTAGATTATTATTATTATTAAAATTTTAGCAATTTTGTTTATAATTAAAATAAAAGGTACATTGTTTGTTGTGGCTTTAGCTCTGTTCATAAGCCGACATTTCATTGGTCGCTAAACCAAATCGTCAGTGAGGTTTAAGCAGTTTGAAAACATTCAATCTCGGATGTTTATGCCATAGAAATCAAATACAATATAAGAATTCAACGTTTAGTTGGGGAGAATATCCCAAATAATAAATTTCAATATTAAGTATATAAAAGGTTTATTTAAAAATGAATAAAATCCATAAACAACGAGTTTATTCATGGAGATGTTTTTAATGTAAAAATAATTTATGTGAATAAAACACCACCCAAATTGAGATATTATAATTCAAAAAAAAAAAAAAAAATCTAACTCAAATTATCGAAATGCGCATGTTCCCCCAGCCAGCAGCCAAATACTTTCCTCTGTCATTTATATTTATTAACCACATTAAAACTAAATAAAAATCATATTCATTTGGTTAAAAACATTCAATTTAACACTCAAGAATAGAGGAATTTCATTTGATATCGAATGGCGTAAGTTAAAATTCAAATTACTCTATTACGCAAAAAGTTAATTATGAAAAATTCAAATTAATCAATTAATCATGGTTTTGAACTAATGGAAATATATTAGAAATATTTGACAAGACGAATTTCATAACGAGGCCTTATTATCAGAACAAAATAATTATAAACAAAATTATTAATTCATAAATTTATATATAGAGTTGTCAGAGATGAGACGTAAAACAGCTGATTACCAGCTGATTTAATAATTGACAGTTCCCTGTTAACTGCCAAAATCCACGATGTTATATTCCATGCATAATGACATCGATAGGTCTTTCAAATAAATGAAAAAATTCAATATCTCACACACTATTTTGTTTTATTTATTTATTTAAGATAGTATGCGCTTAATGAAAGACCCTTTACATACAAAGTTATTAATTAATAAATTAATATTTAGGATTTTAGTATATGTTCTAGTTTCTTGACCATTTTATTTTAATTCAATTAGAGCTTTGTGCAAAATGCATTGTTTGTTGAATGTTTTCAAACTGCTTAAATTTCATTGGCGATTTGGTTTAGCGACCAATGAAATGTCGGCATATGAAGAGCTAAAGCCACAACAAACAATGCATTAATATTTTATATTTGTATTTTTAAATTTATTTATATAAAACGACGTTGAATAAACCACTTTTTTATCATAGAGATTGATGGTGCAGAATTCCCATAGTATTTATCAGGCTTAGCCTGTGAGGGATGAGCATACGAAATTCACTTTTTTCTATTTTCTCCATAAATCACGCTGCATTCTGCTACCAATAGCTGTCGAACACAAACTAATTAATGCAGCTTGTTGAAATCTTGCCCTTTCAGTTAAGAAGCGGGAAATTCAAAAAGTACTGACTTATTGACCTGCCCTCGTATATATGTATGTATGTATGTCCTTTGATTAGTTTCCAACTGCAGTATTGTGGAATGGCATACATATACCTCAATTTGGAGATAATTTACCGGTCTTCAGTAATTCACTGGTGAAATGTTTGAAGAAGCAAGTGGGCCAAGCAATATTTTCGAAAGTCGACTGAAATTTGTTGTTTAGCCAGCCCACCAGTTAGCAAATAAAGAAAATATAGTTTCATGCAACTACTTTCAATAAAAAAGATCTTAGAAATATTAAAATAAATTATTCAACAAGACTTTTTTATCTCCCCAAGCACTTACGCATTCCTAAAAACCATATTTTCAATAATCTTAATTGTTTTAAAAAGAAAAAGTACTCGTCGTTCTTAATTTAATGGCTACTAATTAAGTATAATTGTTGCAATTCAAGCCACAAATACACATACGTTTGTATTCATTCTTTCGAAAATATCATTTATTTTGTCATCGTTATCATTCGAATACTTAAGCCATTTTATCACTTAATTACCCGTACTCGTAATAGTCGTAACTAGATATTCTTTATAAGAATTTTCTTTTTTCGAATACCAATTTAAATTTTAGAGAATTTCGTTAAGCGAAAGTAAATGACCTCATTTGGCCTGGTTTGATGTGAATTTCTTTCTTTCGTTCTTTATTTATTTGGGCAGAATGTGTAATTTTTAACATTTGGCTGGTTGGTTGCATTTGCGTCCGTCCGTCTGTCTGTGTGTCTACATGCACACAATAGATAATTTGCCAAAATAGTGGTAGAATCCAAAAGAATGAAAAAAAACAGAAACGGCCAAAACGAAGAGAATGAAAACAAATATGAAAGAGGCCAACACAAAAGGCATCCCAAAATATATAATGGAATAAAGTAAGAACTTTGAATAACAAACCAAAATCAAATAAGTTTGAATAAAAATAAAACCAGCCAAGCGGCAAAATTTTGCGCAGCTGTTGGAGGAATCGTGGTGGCAATAAAAGAAAACTTTATGCCGGTTGTCTAGTTTTTTTTTCTCTTCTGTTGGTTTCTTTCTTCTTTCTCTTTTAGCCATAAGAAGCACAAGTGGCAGGGGGGAGGGAAAGAGGAGTCTATTAACCATATTCTTAACATGAATTAAAATGGGAATTTCCTTTGTTGTTGCTTCATTGGTTGGGCCGCAAAGGCAAGAGGAAGGTGTTCAACGAAAAAAAAGTCAGTAAATGTTGCAAACCAAAGAAATGCTAAAAAAAATTATCCACTAATAGACTTATGGCTAAAAAGAAATAGAAACAAGGACAACATTGTGGTTTAATTTTGGTGCTTGTTTTAGCACTATTCATGCTCTTTCTGCATTTTGTTGCAACAACCGCAAACATGGAAATATCATTTCAGAATAAATAAAAAAAAAAACATTAAAATCAAAACATCGCAAAACAAACACCAAAAAAGTTTTCTAAGTTTTAAATGGTCAAAGTTGACAATGTTTCACAATTAGTGGCACAATGTTGTCGTGATTCAGGCACAATTGTCTGACAACTCAAAAGGATCTGATTTGCTTTTATAAGCTGTTCTTTGTTCGTTGTTTTTTATATTAAAAAGATTTTTGTAAAAATAAATAATATCTCAGCAAAAGAAATTACATTATGTATTTTAATATTATTTACCAAAAATATAAGTTTTTACAAATACAAATTTACATAAAAAAAATTGATTCTACCCATACACTTTACATAATAAAATACTTTATTACAATAGTATTTATGCAAATAAAAACTGTATAATGTTGCACAATAGACAATAATGGGTGAAAGATTAGATTAGGGCGGCAATGATATTGTTCATAGAGAAGTACTTTTTTCTTCATAGAAGGTACTTTTTTTTTGCTATAAGGTATTTTTCTAGAAAAACTTACTTTATTATAAAAAACTACCTTTTTTATCAAGAAGTATTTTTTTAAATGTATTATTTATAAGAAAGTACTTTTTATACAACAAAACTCTCTCATAAATGGTACCCTTTGGTAAAAGGTAACTTTGTTATAAGATACGTTTTCAGAAAAAGTGGATTTTAATAAAAATAATACAGTTTTTGTATATAAAAAAATATGCAGATATTTGTAAAAGGTACCTTTTTTTAAATGATATTTACTTTCTTGTAGAAAGGTCCTGTTCTAAGAAAGTATTTTTTTATAAAAAGATATTTTTTCTAAAAGGTTCTTTTTATAAGAAAGCACTTGTTTGAAAATAAATATGGTTTAAGAATATAAAGAAAAAAGATTTGCAGATTTTTGTAAAATGTACCTTTTTAAAAAAAATATTTGCTTTCTAATAGAAAAGTCCTTTTTTAAGAACGTACTTTTTTATAAAAAGATATTTTTTGTAAAGGGTTCTTTGTATAAGAAAGTACTTGTTTGTAAAAAAAATACCTTTCTAAAATAAAAATGCCCTTTAATATAAAGTGGTACTTTTTTATAAAAGGGTACTTTGTTATAAAAGTGAGCTATTTACTTAAAAAAAAGGCAAATTTCTATAAGAATGTATTTATTTAATAAAAACGTACTTTTATAATCAGTTATTTTTTTAAAATGTACCTTTTAAAAAAAGGTACTTTTTTATAAAAACGTACTTCAAAAAGTTAATTTTCTATAAATATATACTTTTTATAAAATGTACTTTTTTATGCTAAAAACACTTTTTATGAAACAATAGTTTTATATAAAGGCGTAGCCTTAGCAAAAATGTAACTTTTTTCATGAAAAGGTATTTTTTTTTATAAAAAAAAAACAATTTTTATAAATATGTACTTATTCATTCAAGTATTTCTTTTTATAAAAAGGTACTTTAAAAAAAATTTAGTTTTTGGGAAGGTATATTTTTAAAAAGCTACTTTCTTTAAAAATGTACTTTTTATAGAAAGGTACTTTTCTATAAAGACAAATTGTTAAAGTTAATTTTTTTGTAAAATTACACCACCTTATAATAATCTAGCTCTTTATAAAAACAATCTATTTATCAAAATGTACTTTTTATAATAAACTACTTTTTTATAAAATGATTTTATGCGTGATAAGGTACTCTTTTTTATCAAAAACTACTATTTGCAAAGTGTATTTTTTTAGTTTTTAAAAATATACTTTTTAAAAAGGTAATTTTTAATAATGGTACTTTCTATATGATGATTTTTATAAAAATATACTTTCTATAAAAGCTATTTAAAAAACAAAACAGTTTTCTTATAAATATATTGCATATTTGTTAAGAAAATTTACTTCTACGAGTATATGAAAAGAAACTTGTTTAATACATTTTTGTAAAAAAATCATTTCCTTTAAAGTTTCATTAGTACAATGATTATTTCCAAATATTTTGCATCTTCAATTTTTCAATATTTTCTCAGCAAATATTCAATGATTATGACTTAGAAAGGGTGATTTTTTTAGCAACTTTCTTCTTGGCAACATTGTTTTTGGCAGCCCAACTGTTTTCGTGTAACATATTATTGTTATTGGTCCAAAATTTAACCATGAATCGATTTACAAACGAACAACGCTTGCAGATTATTGAATTTTATTATCAAAATTCATGTTTGGTTAAGAAAATGCATCCTCCACTTTTTTTATCGCAAAATTGCGTTTAGCCACGAAGCTCATTTCTGGTTGAATGCATACATCAACAACAAAATTGCCGTATTTGGTGTGAAGAGCAGACAGAAGCATTGCAAGAACTGCCACTACATCCCGAAAAATGCACTGTTTCGTGTGTATTATTATAGGCAGGTGGCATCATTGGACCGTATTTTTTAAAAGGCGACGAAGGCAGGAATATTACTTGTGATGGGGAGCGCTACCGTGCGATGATTACAAGTTTTGCTGGCCTTGGCTGACATGTAGTTTGAACAAGACGGTGCCACATGCCACACAGCACACGAACCAATGGCCCAATTGAAAGGCGAGTTCGGTGAACAGTTTCACATTTGGGGCCGGTTAATTGGACGCCTTTAGACTATTTTTTGTGGGGTAAGTTAAAGCTCATGTCTATAGGGACAAGCCCGCAACTGTTGGCGCACTGGAAGCTAATATTAAAGAATTTATTCGTGAGATACCGGCCGAATGTTAGAGAGAGAATGCCAAAATTGGACCCAGTTTATGAACATTAACATTAAATCATCTTTAAACATTTAATTATATAGATCATTCTATCGACTCAAATACAGATTTCATGCATTTCTCTAAATTTTACGCGTTTTTTTAATAAAATCCGAAAGCTCTTAAAAAATTACCCTATACTTAAACATGTTTAAGTAAAATAACAACTGCAGCAATGCTTCAAATATTATATTTTCTGTAGCTAAATATAGTTTTCATCTTATTAAAACTCCTAATGACGCTCTTGCTGGAGTGTGTAACTGCACGACAGGGTGTAACGTCATTACAAGAACAAAGTTTTTGAGTGCAATAATAAAAAGTTATCACTCTCAAATAGACAAACAAATTGTTGTGAACGAACTTTCGGAGGCTTCATTTTTCTACTCAAACTTGTGGGATTCTTATTAAAATCATTATCTTATATTATTGCTATTATTACAATTTGTTACGTTAAGGAATCATATAATTTAAGTAGACAAGTTGCAACATGGCGAAAAGGAAAGCAATGCGAGGGGGAAGAGAGAAGTGGATGAAATTGTATAGTTTAAGAGGTTTATGTTTAGATGCATGTGGTATTCGGGTGGCTTGTCTTCCTCGTTGAAAGATTGGTTTATTAGGAATTTATGCAATTTGAGAAATTTTATTTAGTATTTGATTTTCTTGGAACAGACACATTTAAGCAATATGAAATATACATTTCCATTTTATTTGCCTTCTTTTTTCTTTTATTCTATATTATGTTTATAAAAAATATTTAATATTATTCTGCCAAGTTAGTGTTATTATCCTGAAAACTCTCAATTTGAATTTATATAGGGATTTTTTTTCTCTTCAAAATAAGTTGGTTGGCCTCACTATTGTCAACGATGAATGACACAGATGAATGACACTCATTTATGTTCCATTAGAACGTGCAATACATTCTGCATGAACGTTTTGATATTACGACTATAATTTGCCGAGGTGACATGTATTTGTTACCAAGATCGTATTATTTGAACAAACTAGACGATTTTATTTTTCAGTTATTCTGAAGGCTGAATTTAATTTGGCTTATCGTCAACAGATGCAGCGGAATCATTGAAATTTAGCCTTTCCATATGCGTGCTATCGTGCAAAATTGTGAAGGATATTTATACACTAGTATTCAAAAGGAATTCAATGAATACCTCTCATTCCTGTCGGCTTCATATTTTTACATCAAATATTTTTCCTTTCCATTTGCCATCGGCGAATGTGAACTACAATGTTTTGTGATCAAAAAGTTACATTAGGAATTATTATTTTATAATTCAGGGATAAGCCGAATTTAGTGTATAAGTAAATTATTAATTTTAGAAGAAAGGACGTTAAATACCTAAACTGAATTACAAATATTTTGTTTGTTGCTCTTTTCAGTCGATTTACTTTTTGAATATGCAAACCAGCCGTTACAAATACTCTGCACACTGCGCTGTACCTTGCGTGATTTTTAAATGTGGCACTTTACACTTAAAAAAGATAAGCAGCCGGTCACAATTGTGGTCTGATATTGTTGTCCATGATTGATACTATTTAGTGACAGGATATTCATACATTTTCATTAAACTTCAGTATATTTATGAATGGTTATATTGATCCTGTAACCACATAGACGACAACAGGCTACCGTTTATAAACTGCCGAAATTAAAATTCAATCGTTTATATAAAGACGACTATGGCATATTGAAGCCATCATAGTAATATTCTCCATCTGTTCGCTAAAATGCCAAGGCTATTTTCAATGTACATTGTATTGAATTTGTCTTTATCTTGCGGTAAGTTATACATAGTTAGCGCTTTAGTTTTGACCGGTACATACACATACATACATATATGCAGTTTTCTATAATCGGGTATAAGAATGTTATTTTCAATTTTACAAATCTAAAATAAAAATTTTCGATTCAATTTCAATGTGCGAGTATAAATTCTAATTCTTTCCAATTTTTTTTTTTTTTTTTTTTTTTATAGCAGGAAATTAAAAATGTATTTACGGTATAATTTATGGTAAATATTGCAAAAATTTCGGTGGACGCTTTGCTTGCGTATTTTTTTATACTCTTTTACTTTATTCTATTGTTGCAATATTAATCTTTTCATTGTATAAAATAAAGTTAGAAGAAGTAAAACAACTTTCAAAATATATTTAACAAAAGTGAGCTGAATACAGATCTTTTGTGATTTTTTCATAAACTTTATCAATTTCATTAAAGTTTTCATAGTTGTGGTCGCACAAGTACAAATCGTAGTAATGGATCGAGTTCATATGTATGATTATGTATTTTATAAACTCACGGTTTGACTGAAAATAAAATTATATTTCTGTTAGAAAACTTGAAAAAAAAATAAAATTTAATATTCTTTTGTTTGACTTTTATTCAAAGATGTGGCTAGTACTATTGTTAATTCCAAGATAAATACTAGAAAATAAAACATGAATGAATAAATAACAAAATTTTTATATGTATAAATGTATAACAAACTAATTTTTCGCTTGTTTGTGGAAAAATATTATAACAAAAATATCAAAGAAACAGTTTTCTTTCAAATAAAAACCAAAAAAAAAAACTGGAATGTCAATTTCAATAGAATATTTAGTTGGTGTATTTCTTTCCATTCTAAAGTAGCAAAATTTAAATGAAAATTGGGTCAGAAGCTCAATTCAAATATTCAAAACGACTTTTGTATGGGAATTTATAAAATCAAGTTGGTAGACTACAACAATAACAAAATACCGTTATTAAAAGTTCATAGGGAATGGCAATAAATGATGGCTTAAAGTGCACTCAGACATAAGTACATGATCATGTCTCACGAAAAAGTTGCGTATAAAAGTACTCGTTTGATTTCATACGCATTTTCAATGTGTGGCAGTGTGGCAACGAATGCTTCATGAGCGACTTTTAGTCATTCTCAGGATTACGTACCCTGAGGTTGTCGACTAATGGCGTTTTCCTTACTACCGAAATTGGTAAACCAAATTGCCATCCAGTCATTTTAAGAAAACTTTCTTGCCATTTGAAATAATTGAATATTAAGGAGGAAGGATACGGTTGGCAAAAAAGTGGATATTAAACAGGTAGAGGTCATCGATAGACGTCAATGTTGCAAATCGGATTTAAAGAGTCGATAAAGCATTAAAAAAACCAAATGTCATGTATTTTGAGGCAAATTTTTCCCTGTTATAATTTTAATATTTTTGTTTTCATTCTTCAATTAAAATATTTTTTATTCAAGAGAGTGTGACTGATTCGCCGCCGTAGCTGACTGAGACTCGCTTTATTTTTCATGTTTCATGCTTTTTACTAAATAGTTTTAATAATTAAAAAACCATTGTGTCAAAAATTTTTTTAAATAAATTTTTGCTTCGTTGTTCATTTAAAAGAATTTGATTAAGAAATTCCAAACATTCCATTAAGAAATTACGAATATCTATAAAATAGATTTGAAAAAAAGCCAAATTGCTTTAAAAAATAAAATAAAAACTATTTATTGAACTAAAACACAAACAAATTAATTAATCAAACAAAAATATTTTCAAACTAATAAAATATCTACAATGATAAATAGACAGAGAGATTGAAGCGAGAAGTAAAACTGGATTTTTCTTCTTTTTGGAATCGAAACAAAAATCCAACAAGAAGTTTAAACTACATAGTTGAAATCTTTATGTTTTTGTTGTTTATTTCATTTGCATTCAAGGTCGGTCGGTCAACGGAATATTTTACAAAAACAACGACAACATACACGTACATATATGCTTACTTACATATGGAAAGGAGTATGAAAAATTAATGGATTTTGGTTTAGCAGAAAAATTATGTTGTTGCTGCTGCTGATGCTGCTGTCACTTTGACAGCAAATAGATCCATATTGTGTAAATAAATGAACAAGCTTCATAGTCGTAGCATCACAGCATGGGCGAGTGAGTGAATGAGTAGAGTAAATCATGGATGGAAAGCTTAGTACTATTGTAATATAGAAATTGCATCAAAGATCATAAAAATTTATGAACACTTTTATAATTGCTTTTTCTTTAATTACCCATTCATATAAATCAAAAATCTTGCTGATCTTAAAAAAAAGCCGATGGCCTTGATGTTGGTAGTATGACTCAGCGATCATACTTTGCTATAGAGTTGTGGTTTATTTCCGAAGGACTTTGTTTAAATTTGGAACAATTTTCCATCATCGCAGGTGAAATTTGTTTTATAAACATACCCGTATCGGTTATGTGGAATTTTCCTTCTTCCATGTTACATCGGGCATATCCTTTACGACAAATGACTCTTAACATTGATGCCAAGAGGATATATTTGAGAGGAATACTCTGACCGATATAACTCCAGCAATAATAATAAGCATCTTATTCCTTCCATGAATCACAATTGGATAAACTTTACACAATCTAATTACTGCAGAATAATTTAAGCATACAGCAGCACTACGAAGTGCGATTAATTGACGGATGTGAAAGGTGTTTTTTTCGAGTACAGTAGTTTTCCGATTTAACGAACCTAATTGTTGTCAGGCTTGTTCGTTAAAGTGAATTGTTCGTTATATCCAGCACTAAATTAAAAAAGTAAAGCGTGGCCTTTTTTTCAAAACTCAAAATATGTATAGTATTTTTTAAATATTTTATAACAAAGTACAATAATTAAATACATATTTCATTAAAAATATAAGGAAAGAAAAATTACAAAAAAACTGAATAATTTATTTAAGAGAACACTGAGGATGGCACATAGCCGAAACCGGTCTGTTTTTCAACCAACCGCAGAATCACGGAATTTCATTCCAAATTATGTAAAAAATTGGTTACGCACAGTATGTTTTTTCTTGAGAATAGTTATCTTAATGGCATCTTCTTGAAGCTTTCTCAAAAGCATTAAATTCTTGCTACTAATATTGTTTTGTTGAGCCCATTTAATGCAAATTTCGAAATGATTAATAGCATCTTCATGTTTTATTTTAGGCTCTAGAATTTCTCAGTTTCATCAAACTCCACCATTTTCATTGTGTTCATCGCATTCATCTTCAAATCTCAAATAATATCAAGAAAAAACTTCGGAAGAAGAAAACTAATGGTACATTTTTATATTCATTCTTTTTTTTATTATTTTTTTGTTAGAAATTATCTATTTTATTTTACATTTGTTCATTAAATCGAGTACAAAATAAAATTTTTGTTCGTTATATAAGGTACTCAGTAGAAAAAATTTGGGTGTTCGTTAAATGCGATGTTCATTAAATCGAATGTTCGTTAAATCGGAAAACTACTGTACTTTAAATTGAAATAGAAAAGAAAAAACACATAAATGGATAAATATGGTTTTATCCGAAAGATAATTCTTTGCCATCTCTATTTGAAAATGATCACATTGCCGAAATTCATAATTCGGTACAGTTAACCGCATTCGACCACTGCAGTAACGAGAGTAATTGGGACCGTATAACCTTAAAGGCTGAACAATAAAAAGCAAGATTGATCGGTTTCAAAATGCAATTAATTTTTTTTTACGTGATTTTAATACCCAGTTGCAGTTTAGTACTGTTTTAAAATCTCGATTTCCCATGTCTGATGCATGTTTGTTTGTTTTTGCACGCATAATTAATTGAATGTTCGTTGAATGTATGCTAATGTATATATAGATGTATATGTAAATAACGCGAATGTCAGTAAAATACTGAGTAACCGATTACTTATCGGTGTTAAATTGTCTTCTGTATAAAACAAAGATGCCAATAAACACCCCAATAAAATAATTTTAGTGAATATAAATTTAAAATTTAATAGCAGAAGTAAGTATTTTCATTTTTCAATTAACAGAGCACTTTTAATCCTTTAACGGTGATAGTAAATTTAATGAAGTTTATTTTATATGAAAATCGGGGAAGTTAATTGATATATGATAATGGGATATTTGAAATAAGCCAATATGTTCACTAATCTTCTCCAAAAGTTTTCAAAAAAGCATGGTTTCAATTCGCATTTATTAAGCTTCCAAGACTAATCTTCTCAAGAAATTACTTTTTTTAAACGAATTTTATTGTTGCTTTAACACATATACATATATTTAGCCTTCGCACTATTATAATTTTATTAAGAAACTCTAGGAGTATATTTCCCGTTTTATAATTTTTTGGACCTGGTTCTAATTCATACATTTCGCCTTATAAATGAACCTAGTCGAATTTTGTATCCCTGTTTACTGTTTAACAGAGCTCTGCTAATTGCGAAGGTGGCGTTACTAAAAAATGGTTTTTGTCTCTGGTAGCCAAATTTAAATTTGTCTTCACAAGCATTCAATTGAAGGGCTTCTGGCATCTCCGCCATAAGAAGCGAGAACGGAAGGCCTACCCCGTAATGGAAACTTCTGTAAGAAATGATATGTGTATGGAATGGCCTTGCGCATCAAAAAAAAAAAAAAAAAAAGAGTATAAAGGCCTTCTTTCTAACCTGAGTTTGTGTTCTATAACTTGCAACATACAATTACACTGATTCTACTTTTTTGACAGATGTGCAAGAGTGGGATGCAAAGAAGCGTAGAATGTTTATTGTGGACTCTTTTTTAGCTTTATTGTTGTTTTAATATTTAGTTATGATTTCTATTTATTACAATATCATTTAGTATATCTAGGATAATTTTTTCCGTTTAATAATTAATATGGATTCGATGCCAATTCCTATATTTCGCTTTGACCATGAACATAGTCCTATTGAGAACTTTCGTTACAAGGCTCCATTAAACGCCAATAAATATATGGCTTTTTAATTTAAATTTTTTGAAACTAAATGAGCAGAAAATGCAAAAATTTAAAATTTCTATTTATTTTAAAATTTTTTTGCATTAAAAATTTATATAATTTTCCAATGTAAGATTTAGTAAAAATTAAATAATTTTAGAAATGAACGTGTTTATAGTTCTCGCGCAAAATTAAGGTTACGAATATAAATCAGAAATTTGCTTTTTTAACGATTCGCTAAATTTCGATTCGTCTACTGAAAAACACTAAGAATTTTACAATAAAACTGCTGTTTGAGAAAAAGAATAGTGCAAAAAATATAACAAATAAACAAGAGCATAACTACCAGCTATTTTTTTAATTTGTATTTCCGGTGAATTTAAATAGAATAAATTCTTCCATTGTTACAAAAAAAATTTATTATTTTTCTCTTTTGCTCTTTACAACGTCACAAATATTTTTAGAACTAAGTTTAATTTATTTTGTGAATTCAAGAGATTTTAATTTAAAACTACATACTTTTATTCTTTTGTTGGCCAAAGAATTGAAAAGAAAAACTAAGATTGAAGTTTCCACTTGCCAACGTAAGTAAGTGCTTTTGAGGGAGCCGTAGAGCTAGAAATAATTTATATAAAAAATATTGCTTTTGTAATGATAAAGAAAAACTTCAAATACCGCTTGAGGTGTATTAGTTGCCATCGACATATTTCAAATGAATACACTGAATATGGCATGTACGATAGAAGTAATCATGTCGTTTGAAAGTGGTACATGTGTATGAGAATATTGCTTTGGCATTATCGTATGATTTCTTAAAAATTATTTTCTTTAATATTAGAGTAATTAAATTCTATTAAAAACGATATGCGCGAAACCTTAATAAAACGGGAATGGCAAAATTGTTGAAAATTTTAACAATGTGTGCTCTTCTTGCATATTTAAGATTAACCAAAAAAAAAAAACGTGCAACGTGATTGATTGATTTCTGCAGAAACTTCACCAACATTCTGTTCAGGGAAGGTCAGAGGGCTGCTCGTTACCACAGCGCCAGATTTAAGGAAAATCACAAAATTTTGAGGTAAGGGTAAGACCTTTTTACACCGGTGCAGCAATTACTTTAGGATGGCGTAATTTCCAAGACATGTTCCCGGCAACACAAGTCATACAGTGAAATACAGTCTGATTGTTTTTATTTGTTATTTTTTTACATATCACTGGAATCATACCTCCACCAACGTCTCCGAATTATTCAGTTGTTTTATGAAATAGTTACCGCGTGGACTACAAAGCAATTTATGACTGAGAACCTGGGATCGATCCTTGTTCAAGACAAGTCATTTAAAAAAATTTACATCATAAGTTTTTCTGATTTACTTAGTGTGGCAATGTGTTAATTGTTGTTGGCCGGTTTAAGTGATGAAGGTATAACACTGGTCACTTTAACAGTAACAGCGATTGGATGCTCTTCTTTCTATGGTAAGGTTTACTGCAACAAAGCGCCCTCCTTCGTCGGTAATGTTAGTAGAAACATCGGCGAAGCAAAATAATTAATAAAATGGCTATACACATACAACTTTAAGAGACTTAATGCGTACCCTTAACATCAGAGACGTTGCAACTCTGCTTTACAAAAATGAGCAACTCGGAATAGTTGTAAAACAGAAATTAAGCTCTCCCTTTCTTTGTCTTCTAGTTTCACCCCTTGTCCTCTCTACCCTATTCCTCTCACAAGGAAGTAACACCTTAAGTAAGTAGTAGACATTAATTGCCGGAGTGTAACTTCTCTTTAAAAAAAAATATTTGTTTCTATGAAAAATGCTTTTCATGCACATATGGTTCGTAAGTAAACAAAATTGCCGCATTTGAGCTGATGAGCAGCCCGAAGAGATATTCGAACCATCGTTACATACACAATAATTCAGTATTTAATACGGTTTTTATGGACTGGCGGGCTCATCGATACGTATTTCTCTAAAATGAGCACCGAACAGAATACAAACGTCAATGTAAACATGTAAATATATTACCCTATAAAACTAAATTTTCTCTTATTTTTGTACACGCTATTCCCATATTAATAACTGCAACATTAGCAGTTGCCACTTGGAGGCACTTCATCCATTTTGTTGTGTTCCGTGTCTAAATTCCTTTAATTTGAACCTCTTTGTCCAATTTGCTACCACTGTTAATCGATAGACAGTGCTCGGTCAACTGAAAAATTGGCTCTGTTAACAATTTTGGTTTGTGTCCCTGCTAGTTAAGTTCGAAGTTTAGTTGCAAATAAAAAATGGCAATTAAACATAAATTAAAGAGAGAAAACAAGCAATTTTACAACTACATACTTCTTTTGTAGAAAATTAAAATTTAAAATTTTATTTCAAATAAAAAAAATTTAATATTTTCAATAATAAAAAACTTAAGCAGAAAAACAACATGTTAAAGTCACGTTTCGAAATTGTTCAAGTCAAACGTTTTTTTTGCTGATTTCTTCTTTTTTTGCTGTTTATTTAAATTGCAGCAAAAATAAAAACAACAAAAACAATTCATATCTCAAGTTGCAGCAGTTAAAGTCAATGACTAAAAGAGAGTTGTTGTTGTTGTTGCTGTTGTTTCCGCTAAAAGAAAAAAGGATGCATGTTTAATTTAACACAAAGTGTTAAAAGCACATACCACGTGAATGTCTGGATGTTGTTGCAAAAGGAATTTGAGAAAAAAATGGTAACTGCTGATAAATTAACTGTTGGAAAATTGAAAAGCTTGAAAAAAATATAAGTTGAAGAAATGCTCTATAAAGACAAGTGCACGTAGAGAAAATTTCTTGGTCTGCAACAAAGTATGATTGGTGCAAAAAAGTCATATTTACTCTAAATTTAAATCTTTCTTTATTTAAGAAATATGGAACGTACGAGGAAAAACAAATCCATTCCTCAGATAAGCAATTTGTGAAACTCCAAAGCCGACCAAGAAGCGCTGCAGATTATTTACGAATGTTTAAGGCGCCGTCGACTCGAGACAGCATGTTTCGGCTCGAAAATATAGTCAGTCGTCTAAAATTTTAATTTTATTTTCTTGCTGGCTGCTTCATATATACATTTAAACTTAATTTATTGAAAATAATTCGTTTATTAAAATTTATTTTCTTGTTCGTTGTATTTTTAAGAATATTATACGTGACATTTCGCTTAGTGCATATGTCAGCTCATCTGTAGACCTTCAACCATATTATGATTAGTTTTCTAAATTAATTTTTTGAGAATTTTCATATATTTGTTTATAACTATTTAAAATAATTTACGCCACTATTCGGCTCAAGGCAACAATGAGCTACCGCCAAACATTACAACCTTCGCTACCATTTCTTCTAGAATATAAAATTTGATTAGCATTTCAGATTATAGGTTGGGTTAGGCATTAGTATGGTAAACAGTCAGAGTCTCATCAGAGACGCCTAGACCTTTTAGTCCATGGTGAAACTCTGATTAAGCTGAAGGGCATTATGCGTTGCAGTTAAATGTCTGCAACGTTGGAGAGATCGGCAAGATTTTAAGGCAACCATTCGATTTCATGCGAAAGCGGGTTGGGACATAAGAAGTGTTGTATGTCGTGGCAGCTGCGACAGAAGTCGCCTGTGCAAGCGTGCTAAAGAAATAGAGGCTGCATAAACTGCTTAAACTTCACTGACGATTTGGTTCAGCGACCAATGATATGTCGGCATATGACGACAATGCATTATGAAATAGAGTCTGGTTATCACAGATACCAGATATTATATTCTATGAAGATACCAAAAATTATATTAATTCATGGTGGCCCTTACAAAATTAAGATGTGATATCTATGTGCTTCCAGAAAGATGAGAAAAAATATTTGGAACAGTTCTCAGTGAAAAAATTTAAGTCATTCTGGAGAAAATTTTCCTTACACCAAAAGGTCCAATAATGCATTTTTTTAAACTTCCTAAGAGTCAAGTTGATAAAATTTTGATGAAATTACTTTTACAAATCCGATTTAGAAAAACATATTTTCAATGTAGACGAAAAAATACATATCGAGCCTTTGGTGCAATACCGTAGTAACTCAAAATTTGAATTTTTTAAGGTTATATTACGAAATTATTCGCCTTGTCGTTTTTTATATTCTGTAAAAGTTTCATAAAAATATTTTGTATACTCAGCTCTTGAGAAAAGAACCAAATTTTCTTTTACAATTAAGTTGTGTGTAAATTCTAAACTTTAAACTCAATTTCTGCAAAACAACCTTTTTTGAATTATTGCGTTATTGCAACAAAGGCTCGATATATATTTTTTCAATAAGTGAATGGTAAAATTATTTTCAAACAATAATGATGGATTTTTACGCCTTCTAAATGTGAAGTTCATTCCCAATGGTAAATAACCAATACAAATTTATTATAAAACTTTTTTCTTTGCAAAAAGAAAAAACCTAAGAAGTTTACTTTTCTAAATGCAAAAAGAAAAGCTTCCAAAGCGGTGAATAGGAATCAAAAAATGGACATCCTGCAAGGATAAGACTATGTTTAAATCATTGCAAAATATCCGGATCTTAGTTTCTTTTTTACTGAGTCCTGTTTATTCAAATTAAAGCCAGCACAAAAGGTAAATGCGATGTCTATGAAATTCGTCTCACTTAAATGTAGCATATGCATTTGCCTTTCCATTTACTATAAATCGCAGTTTATGCCCTTCTGCAAAAATTCTAGGAACTTACTGCAGTGACAAAAACAAAATGAAATAAATAACAAGGCCTATAAGAATATATGTGTTAGTAGTTGGTTGGCTCTCGAATTTATAAAAGTATTTTGATACGAATATGCATATTCATACATATATATGCACCACATAGAATGCTTATATCCATTCAAATACATAGTAAATGGGTTGTACATATAGAGAAAAAATCACCAATGACAACAACAAAACTGAAACAAAAGTAAACACATCTGTCTTTAAAGTAAGAACTGTATGAGTTAAACTATTCCAGGGAATGGTCAGAGCTCACACTCTACTCGAAGAAATATCCCAGCAAACAAAAACCCAGCCACATGTTATTTTTCTAATTATCACACTTATTCGCACAAAATCTATTATTACCATAAGCAATCGTGATAGAAAAAGTGAGCGTGGCAATGCCCACATATAGTGTTATATTATATTAAACATAACATACTTATGTAAAGCTTTTATATGCATAGCATATGTTAACTAAGATCTTTCAGCCTGGTATGGTAAATTTTATTACTACGATGTATAGTTCATGAAAATAGTGGGCGTGCCTACTTCTATAAAAAGTAAATGTTTACTATCACACATAATTAAAGCAATGTGATAGAGCCAAATTGACAATATGTCGCAAGTATTCCTGCATCAAAGAGAGAAAGATATTAAAAGTGGGCATGGCAATCACCATATAGAATAGATATTCTTTATCATATATCTAGACAGCTGCGATAACGACAACTTTGCTAATGCTTATGAGTTACGTGTTCTCTGCTTTTATTTTCCACAAACACACTAAAAATAGTCGTTATCGGAGAAATATGCAGCTCTGATCTTCGAAACAAAAAGGAGGATAGAGAAATTATTGCTTGCAGACATTCGATTTAAAACTCTGCACACTGAAAGGAGCAGGGACAGTCCTCTGCAGACAGGCTATTGCACATACAAATTCTCCAGCTAAAGAACGAATTCTCTTTGTAAGGCGTAGTGCGATTCGCTTGCACATCGAACACAAATGGATTCGATCTTAATGTAGAACAGTTGGCAAAAGGAAGTGTGTATCGGAACCAGTTCCCTAATGTTATCAGACCACACTCCATTGAAGTTGACGATAAAATAATGAAAGACACCCTACATTGCGACGATGTTCCAGTGAGTCAATGGAGTTGGCTACAACCACTATGCGTTCGAATAACTTGAAAATAGACTTTTTAGCACCGGCTCATACCTGAAAATTCTATTCCATCTTCTGATGGATATAGTTGGTATAAATAGTAAGAAGATCCGATGAAATTAATGATCCTTCATAACGTCTTAAATGCTTCTTTAGCGATATGAAAAACGTACTCAGTCCATCGAACATCACGCTGGATTTTCATGTAAAGAACATCAAGATCTTCTGATTCCTCAACAACTAAGTATATCACCGTCACATCTCATCAGAGGAGTTCAAGATTAATTCAGAGCAGCCAAAAGGTTTCATTCCTTCTTCTACACTGTTTTTTATTTTATGTCTATTTTATTTTATTTCTATGTCGAACCTCCAACCACATCTGCTCTTTTGCGGATGACATCAGCATTCGCCATTCATATTCATTTGTCAACAGGCTAAGGGTGTCGGGGATTGGGGCCATAAGCCTGAATTTGAATGATACACTTAGTCACGATCGTGTAGCAATCTCTTAGTAGGGTTATATGAATAGTGTCGCCTTTAATGCTCGTAATACTTAGTACTGTATGTCTATAACTGTGTAACAACAGTTACTCTGTTGATCATATGCGTTTTCGCACTGCCAGTAGTTGGTGTGGCACTCACCATATGGAGTAAATTTAAGTCACAGAAAATGTAAAGAACTACATCAGAAGTAAAACTTTGTGTGGGTGACTTTATTACAAAGGCGAAATTAAAATAATGGGCGTGAGATACGTTAAAGATATGTCCTTTTTACTGGGTGGTGTTCTCTTCTGAATAAAGTACATTTTGTTTAACAATTTACAATAAAAAAAGTATTTATGGCTCTGATTGAAAAACTTATCTGCGCTACAGGATTATGTGCTCTGTGCTAATAACTTTGGTAACACTAAAATCCTTTTTGTCCTTTGAAAGGGCAGAAAATTTTACACTATTAATTTCAGAATATATTATTTTTAATACTTCATTCTTGTGTTGCCCGGTTATAAATTTTATGCCATAAATTCTATTCGATATCATGCGATGTATCTGCGTCCCATTGCAACACGCAATATGTTGATGTGTGGATGGCTGTTGAAAAGTATGCAAAACTAAATTGTTGCAATTGTATTATTGGATGGATCTTATCATTTTCAAGTTTATGTGTAAGTATATGCGTCGTCGTAGGCATGTGTATGTATGTGTGTACGTGTTATGAATGTATTGCAATATATTGCTTCACACATACATACACATGCGTACGCTTGGTGCATAAAAAGAGTATTTTTGCAATATGTATGCATTTATTACACTTTAAATAAAAGCAGAGTCATAGGGAATTTAAGGCACGCATACAACCAAAAAGGAAGAGGTAATTAATTTATTTCGTATATATTGATTTGAAATTATTATGATTAATGAATAATAATTCTATTATCGAATAAATTCTCAAAATGTTTTTAATTAACAACTAACAACTGCCATTTGACACCCATTAGGAGGGGCTTGTTGCCACGGTTTGAAACTTTAACTTAATTTTAAAGTGTATATTTGTGTATGGAGTCTAGCATTTAGTTTTTGTGTTGTGTACAACTGAATATTTCTTTTTATCTTTTAAATATTCTGGGGGTTGTCATGGCGTAGGAAATTAAAATAGAATTAAAGCTACAAAATAAGTTCTTCATATTCTCACCACCAGAGAAACTTGAAAATTCAAATCAGTAACAATTTTAAGCAGAAAAATTTCTAGAAAAAATCAATTATAAATATAGAGATAATTACGCCCATTAGACAGTTACTCTGGACATTCTGGTTAACATTGGAAACATCGGATAACATTATATGTTCGCCATTATTTTCTATGAAGACTGATTTAAGAGGTTTCGCTGATTTTTGAAAAGTTTATTTTGACAATTTGTATGATTTCATATGCTTCAAGTAGCCGGACAGATTTTCTTAAGTGTTTAGATCTAGCCTTTAAAGAAGTACCATTTGGTCATATGTGCATCCAGCAGGCAGCATCAGTTCAAACAACCCTGTGGCTGGCGTAACACCCAGACTCGATGTGTGTAAAATCATAATTTAACTAGCATAATCATAATTTTTAGCAGAGCCGATTTCGCAGTTAACAAAGAATATTAGTCAGATAACACGATCACAAATTGAGCAAAAATAATCAAAGGAATTTAGATACGGAACCTAAAACAAAAAATGGACAAAGTGCCTCAAAGAGGCTACTGATAACGTTGTAGTTATTAATATAATAGTGAAGATTGCAGGAACAAGAGCAAGCTAGTTTATTATAAAACAAGACTTCTTCAGATGATTGGTGACCATTTTGGTAAAATATGGGATTGTGTCCCTACTAGTTAGATCGAAATTTATCTTTACACACATCCAGAGAATCGTAAATGGACGGACCTTCAGCCTACTAGTCTATAACACTAGCTGCTAGTCCTTCTCTCTCCGACTCTGGCTATGAAACTAACAGTTGTTTCACTCAAAGGCTGTTAAGTTAACAGAATTAACAATATATACCCCAATTTCATGAAAACCATAAAATAAAATTTTAAATAAGTTAATAATAAATATTTTTACGATTTTTTTAACTTCTGATATTAAAACAACTTTAATAGCAGATTTTTTTGAAAATTTTTCAAAAATGCATAAGCTGCGTTATATATATACCTGACAGCCATGGTATTATATTCTTTAGAGCATTATAAACTATATTCAGAATCAGAGGAAAATGGTAAATTGATTTTAAAAAACATAAAATAAAATTAGTACATGGACGTATGTATATTTGAGATTGTTATGAAAAAAATTCCAATATCTAGCGGTTGCTTTGTATTTTTCATACGATTTTGTAACGTTTAGAAGCGTTTCCTTTTAGCAAATGCAGCCTTAGCCTCAATATTGAGGTGAACAAGATTATGAAATTAAAGCCATGGAATAAGCAGCATAATTCCCTTTTTATTTAATTATTTATATGAGTACGATTCTATTTGGAAGACTCCCAATAACGTTTTCTTTTTTGGAAAAGGCGTAACATTTTGTTAAAAAAAAATTGTTATATGGTCAAAATGGGAAGGAAACGTGCGAGAAGCAAAGAAGGAGGGGAAAACGGAAGATTTTTAGTGCAGGTAAATATGCCGATAAAATAAAATATATTGTTATGCATTTCTGCTCGAAAAAATTAAAATAAGAAATAAATATATAAAAATTAACTACTAAACTATATACATATGTATGTTTCGACGAAGGTCTTTACTTCATTAAAAGTTTATAATAAATCTTTTAGTATTTGCGACATTAGTATGTAATTATTTGCGAAACTCGTTTTCATGTTTGGGACATATTTATTACAAATACTTGGTATGCGGGACATGTTTATAAAAATTTGTGGCGATATATTTCCATATATGTACATATGTTCACCCATTTACAATATTAACACTTTTCACCAAAAACGTTATGGTCTAAAGAAAAAATTATTTAATTTTTTTGGTGCAACAGTTCTGTTTCTCTGAGGGATTTTGAAACGTGTAATAAAAACTAATATTTATTATGGGACAGAACTCTAGAAGCAAAAAAAAAATCACAAGAAGTTGTTATTTCTTGTGGTTTTAACTGTCTTTGTGCATATGTACCATTTACTTATGTATACACATATGTACATACTTATGTATGTACATATATACAGTGGCTCAAATGTATACAGTGGAGGCTCATAAAAGTTAAGACGCGCAAAAGTTAAGAATACGGAAAAGTTAAGCAGCTTTCTGTTACCATACGGAACTCTAAAAAGTTAAGTGCTTCTTAACTTTTTTGAGTAGTTTTTATTTTTATTTAATTTTTCTATTTTTAACATCATTAGAATTATTATATGATTGTCGCATTAATATATGTAGTACTATATAAGTACATGGGTAGCATAAAAAAATTCAACACATATCCAATCGTCATTTACCGTTATAAAATTCTTTACATTCGTACGTTATGTTTTATACTAATTTTGCATCAGTTATTAGTTTTCTTTTGATCGTAACAATGTCAGCAGCACGTAAGCAAAAAAGGTTATCAGTTGCCGAATGCAAGATTTTAAAAAAAATTAGATGAAGGCGTTTTGGCTAATCGATTGGCCATGGATTTTCATGATTCTGAATTTCCATTTTTTAAAATTAAAAGAAATAAAGCAAACATTTATGCTGCAGTGTCAGGTACATGTGACGAAATTAAGAGAAAGACTTTACATAAGGCAGAATTCGTGGATTTGGAGAAGCAGGGGGGTTACTCTCTATTGCGATGCGTAAGCTAGTTCGATGTCTTTGATGTTTTGTTAGCGCAAGATATTTGGTTTTAACAAGCGATTTCGACAATTACAGAGCGCATTGATGCCAGATTTGCGAAAGTGAAAAAATCAGATGCGCGTAAACTCAATAAAGGGTACCAATTATCCGATTATGTACCATTTTTCTTCCGCATCGTATACGCATCGTAATAGAGCGTAAGCCCCCAGCTGTACAAATGGTTCTTATATCAACGTGAAAGAAACTGTCCACAAAGTGGTCCTATTTTAAAAGCTAAAAATTTATACATTTGCACACATACATATGTACATACATGTGTATTAAATACACATTAATAACATATATACAATGTATAAATACACGTATAATAACATGCATTTTTAATATCACGGAAAAGTTAAGAATTCGGAAAAGTTAAGCACCCCCACAACAAACTACTTAACTTTTTCGAGCCTCTACTGTAATTGGACACTAGGTATGAGATTATTCAAATTCAGCTTTTTGCACTTTAATGAAAATAATTTAAAAAAATTTCGATGAAAAATTGTAGATTATGAAAAAATCTTTAAAACTATGTATAATAGTTAGCACTTTTTTTTTAGTAAAAATCATTTTTAAAATAGAAAAAGCGTGAAACTAACAAATTCCACGTCAAACGCATAATTGGACAGTCAAGTATAAGATAAAGTTTTAGTACTTATAACCAAAACCTTTTGCTTTTATTATTGTTTCCGGACGTCAGGGCATCGACTGCGTGATATTTGCGCAAAATTCCAGAATAAAGTCATTCCACTCACGTCTTATTCCTTGCTTAAACTGCTACACTTTCTCCATTTTAAAAATGAATTTGACTAAAAAAGTGCTAAGTATTATACATTGTTTTAAAGATTTTTTCATAATCCACAATTTTACATCAAAAATTTTTAAAATTATTTTCATTAAAGTGCAAAAATCTGAATTTGAATAATCTCATACCTAGTGTCCAATTATACGTTTGAGCCACTGTATGTACATATTTATATCTGACTTGAATGAATACTTCGAATAATTTTTATAAATGAAATAGGTATTAAAAATATATATTTATTAAGTTATTAAATAATAAATATGTACTTATGTACATATGTATATTACAACTTCTTGAAGAAATTTGTTATATGTATGTATATTCATCTCAAAATACATAATGTAAATCCCTATACATTTACATACATAATTCCAAAAAAATCAATTTAACTATAGGTACATCCGAGTATGTACATAAATAAGTTTGTATATACATATGTGTAAGTATATACATATACATACATACATAAATATGTACAAAAGTTGGTAGGTACTTATATGAAATAGCAACTATTTGAACAAAAAATAAATAAATATGTACATAAATAAAAACAATAGATTGCATACTTCTACGTTAATTATGTTTTGTCATTGTATTCTTCCCAACTGATAAAGTTTTTCAAGATTTTAAACTGGAATAGGTACATACATAAGTATGTATGTACATAATATAAAACAAAGATGAACGAATAAATAAAGGTGAAAAATCTCATTTAACATTTTGAAGAATAAAATTGATAAACTAGAACTTACCTTATCCAGACATTTAAGCTCCTCAATGGGATAAACCACTTTTTGGCATCGAGCACAGGTTTTATTCATTTTGGTTATTAACAAAAATTTTTTAATTTAATTTAATTAAAATATATCTAATTTTTTCTATTGTGAAATGTAAAGAAAACTGACAAGGCGAATTTTATTTGTTACAATAACTTGTTTTTATATTTTTTTTTCTCTCCCTCTCACTCTAATGAACAAAACAGTAATTTTTGCAATTGTCTTTTTTATAGGGTTTTGTTTTGATTTTGCTTTTGTTATGTTTTTTCTTTTTTTGCTTTTTGTTGTATGTACTAGTATTAAACTCTCCTGTTGATTTTGTACACGACCAAAGATCTTTTTTCAATGCTGTTGTTTGTTCGTTTTGTTTTTGTTGTTTGTTCTGCTCAAGAGATGTTAACAGCCGCGGGACTGGTTTTCTGCTTTCGAATTTTAAAACACAACACACATACCCACACTCACACACACCCAAACGAAATTGAAAAAAGTAAAAAGACGTTTAATAATTAAAAAGAATAATTTTAAAAATATATATTGTATGTAGATATGTATGTATGTAAATCTTAAAGAAAAATTTATATATTTTTATATTATTCCAAAGAACTTTTGATAACTGGAAAAATTCGCTTAAAAAACTTATATTGTATTTTCGGCAAAAGCAAACTCACACACAGAATACTGAAATTCCAGTTGGAGTTTGAGGGGGTTTGATTCTTGTTATTTTATTTTCAGCACAAAATATTTCTTTTTATAGAGATATGATCACTTTTCTGAAATTTTCGTTAAAGATATTACTTCAAATTCTTTTACAAGTAACTTGCATATCTTTTTGCAACACTCTTGTTTTACAAATAAAAATTTGATATTTAAATGCAGTAATATTTTTGTATATTTTTCACACTGGTATTATTTCTCCTTATTCGAACAACTATAGGAATTTATGCGACTCCACGGAACAAGTACAGAAAGAAGACTGAAAAAATACTCTACAAAATGATTGTAAAATGTTTTTATTTTTTCAGTTTCTATCAGTGTTGCCAGAAATGTTTATTGCCGTAGGCTACCCCCTGATGTTAAATGAAACTATAAACGTCCTAGATCCAGTTATACGTCGCAATTAATTTAATTATTTTGTAAACCAAAACATATAAACTTGATAAATAATTTTAAACAAAATTTTAATTTATAGCATTATTTTAATAGCTTTTAACGCATTAATTTCGAAATTATTGTATTGGATAGAACAATTCAATCATTATCAATGTTTATGAGAATCGTCTCTCTGTTTATCATAAATAGGTTATAATAAAATAGTATGAACATAGGCTGCCGGTATAGTATTTTTAGAGAACCAATACACAAAAAATTCGCTATTATATATATTAAATCTAAATATTTAAAGAAAAAAATTCATACTCGTAAACAAATGGATCATACCAATACGCGCAATGTAGCTAAAGTAAGATGTGCTCAATGATTCAATGTTGCATATTGAAAATATGCTTAATGTTAATTAAATGTTACGTATTTTTCGGCAACACTGGAATCTAAACGTATAATATCGTCCGAACAAATTAAAATGTGGCATCATGAAATTTAATTATTGTGAATGATTGTAGTGTTAAGAAGAAACATTTACTCCATTGCTATCATGACCGTATATTCCCAATTAAATTTACATATATTATGATATTGCATTGTAAATATACTTCACAAAATATTTTAAACAAATACATAATCTTTCTTACCAACGAAATCAATAACAATTATGAACAACGCAATCACTACGTTAGCGGCTTTAGAAGCCTTGCTGTTACCAGTTTGGAAGCCTTTGACAGCAAATAAAGCTACCAGATATATTTTTTTCGAAACTGAAAATGCTTAGAGCAATTTATGAGATATTCAAATTAATTCCATGCCAATAAATCATATACATATGTGATTATGGGTATAGATATTAATGATTTTTTTGTGCATGTTTTTTTAAGTTTGCTTAATTTTTTTATTATTGTTAATGCCCTTCCAAATAGCAGTGATTTAGAAAATTCTATATAAACCATTCCTATACCTTAGCATTTAATGTGAAAGCGCTGTTTTCCTTGAAAACATCGGGATTTTGTTATTTCTCTTATTAACGTAATATTTTAGGAGTATTTATGTGTTAAGTAGGTAAAAAATAGTTCATTGTATGAGACGTTTTTTACAGAGCTGTTGGAAATGAATATACGATAAATCATTATATGGGATGCATGTTATAAAGGAAATCTACTACGTATATTTCAAATCATTTTTTTCCTCATATTCTTTGAAACACAGAAATTTAGGACTATATCATTTTTATACAAAACTCCTAGCAAATAGCAATTTTCGTGGTCAAATAATTAGCATTGATATTATATGTTTTTGATATGCCAGTTAATTTTTTAATTTTTTAAATTTCCAGTGATTATGCTATTATATATTGAATACCTTATTGATATTAAAAAATAACTATATTTTAATGGTATTAATCCATCACTTATGATTAGATGTTAGAGATATCATTATTAGATATGACTATGTAAATAATGAATTAAGCGATTTTTTATTGCATTCTCAAATTTAAGACTTGGCAACGCTAAATATCCGTTTGTAACCGCACAACAAATAAAACTGTCAAAACTTGCATCTGTCAAAGGATATTAAATAGAAACATCCTTTGGCATAATCGAATTTTCAATGACTTCCAACACGTTAAGGGCGGTGGACTTGTACAAGAAAATTTTCTTTAACAAGAGTTAAAAATTCCAAGTCAATATTTAGAAAATGTTTTATAAAATCAATCAATTTATTGGAATTCCACAAAAATATTAAAAATCATTAGTGCATCAACTTACACATAGGTACCTATATAATTAAAAGTATATATTATAAAAATTTCAAGTTGAGTGAAAAAATGTTCTCAGTTTTTTATTATACAGAAAAGAAAGTTAAGTTTTTTGAGAAAACTTTCAAATCAAAAGAAATAAAACTTTGTATCGAGCTTAAAAATTAATAAAATAAGAAATGTTTAAAAGAATCTTCTCTTACAATCAATAAGTTCTTCTTAATAATTGAAATAATAACCATAAACAAAAAATATTTTTATTAGATTAAAATCACTAAATAAAACAGGAGAAAATGTAATTTATGTGAATATTTTATTTACATCAAAGCTCGTATTACAGTTAAATAATACTACATCATGTCTTAAGCAAAATTGCAGGAAAAAATTGATTAAATTGATTTACTGCAGACGTAATTTTCCGTTGAAGTGAAAAATCGATAAAAGTTGCTGTATTCTTCATTCTAATTTTTATCTGCTAGTGTGCGTGAGTGTAGAAGCCGGTGAATTAAACTGTCAGTTCGTGCTTTTTGTTATTTTAATTCTTTTTTTAATATTTTCGTCGTATTGAATCGCAGTGTATAATAATTTGAGTTGTTTTTGTTACTTACACCCCCAACCCTATTCGGAAAAAACCCGTTGCATACTGATTTAACACCCTTTATTTGCTTCGTTGTTCATTTAACCCGTTTTCTTGCCGTAGCAAAACAAAGAATATCAAAAACAAAAATACAAAACCATTTAAGAAACTAAAAACAAAATAAATTAAAAAAGTAAACAAAACGTAAATTGATGTCAAACCGAAAATTATTCACAACGTATTCACACAAAACCCACATGAAGTGATGTATTAACGTTATTGGTTTTTGTTTAAAATGCCGTTCATGTGATATTCACAAACGAAAACACACACAATCGTAACATTTTTAATAGAGTTTTTATCAATGATAAATAAAACTTTTGTTTTTACGTCATTAACTTGCGGTATTTTTCGTGTGATTTTCTTTAACTTGTATTAGATAATCGTTGGTGGAGGAAGAGTTTAAAGTTGCAGCGTTCGGATGTCAAGCAATTTTTCAAAAATATGCAAACCTTAAGAAAGAAAACGAGCCCCTGTAAATGTAAGTATATTTTGCTTGCTGGTATATACATACATACATACTTATATAAAATTTTTTGGCGACTTGTAATTAATTTGTGTGACAAAGGTCGTTATTACAAACATTACAAACTTTTGAGATTTCAAAAAGCTCGTCCTGGTAAATATTTTATTGTGTTTTTCGACTATTGTGGATTCATTTCAGGTACTATAATCCTGATGTAGTTCTATCATTAAGCTCTATATGGAAATCCAATTACAGAATTAGTAGAAAAGAAAGAATAAGAAAACATATTACCCTCTTAAAAATGTAGATCGCTTTATACATTTTAATTGTTTAAGTACTTTAATTTCATATTGTATTTTTCAAGATTATGGTTGGTCCCTGGAAATTATCACTAATATCACGGTCGATTTAAAGAAAAATTTGGAAGTGTTTAAAAAAATTTATTTTCTCTAACGATATTTCATGAAAGAGTCGGCTTTAATGAAATTTGTATTGAAGTTGTTTTTTTAGGTTGATTGATTATTGGAATTCGATCCAACTGGTATTTCAAAATTTATTTCTAAACTATTTTTCCCAAAAATTTGCTTTCAAATGCACTACATTAAATTGATTCATATATATATATATATATATATATATATATATATATATATATATATATATATATATATATATATATATATATATATATATAATTAGTCCATTTTTCGTGCATATGCTCTTTCCTGCATCTTTAGCAGAATTTTTATATATAGACGATTAATTTTAAATCACTAAAATTCTTTTTCCCTTTATGTTATCAAATGAGATTTTTTAAAATTAAATAACAAATTTGTACGTTGAACCCTCAAAAATCAATGAGAGGGTGGAATATCTGTGTAATCTGAATAAAGATGTGCAATATTCAATAATATTTCAAAAAATTATTTCTATAAAAAATCTAGGAGATATATTATATGCCATACTATATATTTGACATAGTTTAAGGATCCATAAAAATTCTATGAATCTAGTTTGTTACTTGGTATAATCGTATATTTTTATGTACCAACATTTCTAATCATCTGGCAGCATTACTTACCTTATTGCTTTGAAATAAGGTTGGCAGCCCTTGTCCAATACAATGCAATTTGCTAGAAAAAAAATCTGCTCAAATGCATTTCTCTTCAATTGTTTTTGCAACAAATAGCACAAAAAAATAATATTGAGTTGAAGCTAGAAATCAATTGTGTTCGATATTTGTTTTATATGTTGAAAAAATGTAAAGAAAATGTAAATGAAAACATTAAAATTAAATTCAGAATAAACTGCGCAATGTGATCTTTATGGAGAAGAGAGTAATAAAAAGTTTCTGAGATCATACAGAATAGAAATAAAATTAAAACAAACAAATGCCTAAATTGATCAATGTATTTAAATAAATAGAAAAAAACCCAGTTCTTTGATCAATATAGAGGAGATGCGGAGAAGAAGGGGTTGCACAACAATGAAAATATTTAGAACAAATGCTAGAATAATAAAAACTGTGTGATGGAAAAAGTAAAATTATTTATAACATGCGAAAAGTGAATGGAAACACAAATAACAATTATAAATGGATCAATAAAAAGCAAACATGTACATGTAAATGTGGGTATTGAAAAACAATTTAATGATGGGCTTGTTTACTGGTTACAATATCAAGTTGCTGCTGTCTACAGGGGCTCAATAATAATAATAATTCAACTATAGGTACAAGCCCCAATGGAGCTCCCAATAATAAATGATAGAAAATAAAATAATTTTCAAAGCTGGTGTAGTAGTATCACATACATCAAACATAATTTGTGTAAATTATTGTCCAAAGCTGAGCAGAGCGACAGAAGCAGGTGGTATATGAGGAGCAATTGCTGCACCACTATAAAAAACCGTTATTGTTTAATGTTTTGTTGTTGTCGTACGTGTCTGTTCGCTGTCTGTTTTTGTTGGCAATTGAGCATATCGTTACGATTGTTTAATTTAATTGTCGCAATACATTAATCGTATAAACGATGTAACAAAATATCTGAAATAAGAAGACGACACAACAAACGAAAGTCTCAAAAAATCACATCGTTTAATCTACTGCTCTAGTAGTGGCATACAACAGCTACCACCTGGTAGTTAGTACAGCAATTATTTGTAATCAGTATCGGCATCGGTATCAGTATCATTTCTCATTTCATTATGGTTAAATCTTTGGTGTCCAAATTATCGTCTGCTTCTTCATCATTATCGATTGTCAGTAGTTTTGGTAGCCATGGAAAACATCATGATAATACGTCGGCCTCTTCAACAACTTCCACCGCCATCTCTGGGGATAATTATTTGAAATGTAATTGTTTATTTTATTACTAATTCTCTTTTCCATTTTATTAACTACTAATATAGATTTTTCTCCAGGGACTTGCAACATATTGTTTTGTAATCTTTTATTAACAATTGAATCATCATTACAGTAATTTTCGTTTTTTGCAAAACAATTTTAATTAATATTTTTCAACTGATTACATTTTAAAGTAAAACAAACGTAGTTTAGCGAAATTGCACCAGTCGAATAAAGTAGTCAGTTATGGTAAATTGAAAAAAAAAAAATAAAATAAAAATGTACAAAGATCCATATTTTCCGAGTTATGGGCCTTTGAAATTTTAGTATACAATTTCGATTATACATAATATTTTCGAACGTATCCGTTGAAAATGTCTTTATGGAGGTGGTAATTTTTTAATATGAAGGCGCTACTAGATGAATACGCTACGAAATTTATTTAATAAAAATTTTATAAAAAAGCACAAACGTTAATAAAAAAGGGAGCAAATAAAACAATATAACAGTAATTTTGTTATATAGTATATATTTTCAATTGGGGTTTCTGAATATATCTCGCATAAATTAAAAAAAAATTTTCGCAAATCATTTTTAACTTCCTGCACTAAAAAAAAAAATGGAAAGTTACAGATTTCATTCCGGTTATCAAAAATCGATCTTCGATGTTTCGAGACCCCAGAAATATTGTGGATTATTTATTGATATATGTACATGTAGGGGCAAACCCCCATTACATTACATTACATGTACATGTATGTAATTATATCTCATAACTTTTGAACAACTCAACTTCACTTGGGTGTCGTGAATGTTTGAATCGATTCGGCATTTTAGGATCTTAAGATTTTGCGAATATGAAATTTTGCGTTTCTGTAAAATAAATTTTTAAACATGCCGCTTCGATCGAACTCAAGATCTAATCAGCACTTATTTCGAAAAAACCAATTTCATTGAAACTAATAGTTTTATTGGAACGATATTCTTATATGATTTTTTTTGTAATTAATTTATATATCGTTTTGAAATTTATTTCATCCATTCGGTAATTTTTCGAAACTTTTAATTTTATAAAATTTGATTTATTCGTTGGATAGATATCGTTGACGAATATTTTCGAAAATAATTTTTTAACAATTCTAAAAATTTGGAACGATTTTCCGTCATCCCACGTCAAATTTGGTTTATGAACAGACCGGTTTCGGCTTTGTGCCATCTTCAGTGTTCTCGAATACTATTCTAAAAATTCTCGCAAATCGGTTTGCTAAACTCAATCAAATTTTCGGACTTTTAAAACTACGTTAAATGGTTAATTAGTTCCAGAAATATCATCGTACAAAATTTTCGAAAATAGTGTTTTTTCAAATTAATCAACAACTCTTTTTTAAATCGGTCTTGTTATTTGAGGGAAATATTAAATGTTCAAATCCATATAAATTCATTATATATGTATGTATGCATGTAGTTAAATACGGCTCCATGCCTTCGTATTAATATAGTGAACTCATTATAAAAAGTATTTCAAAGCCATTTTACTGTCAACTCTCCAACAGTTCCCCAAATATAAAGTAAACATATCAAACAGAAAATTGAAATTATTTCGAAGGGAAATATCATTCACGATGCAAATATTTCTGGGGGAAAAATATTCACGATAAGGATGAATGTAGTGATTTTCAAACTATTTTTATTTAGAAAATTTAGTATTTCAACATGTGAAAATATGTACTTAAAGTGTAATCTTGTAAAAAAGTTCTTCCAAAAAAGGCAGAAAGCATGAAGACATGAAAGTATTGCAAATTCGGATAGTTTCTAATGATTTTAACATAGACTTATCATTGCAGGATGTGGTTGGAATCTCTTTGTGCTATAATCAAAGGGTGGAAAATATTTGAAGAAAAATCTTTATTTCTTGAGGGTAAATTTACAAATAAGTTGTGTGATGTTGAGAAAATATTTTTTTTGGCAAAGAAAATAATTGTACAATTAAATAGGATTTGGAACGATTTTCCGTCATCCCACGTCAAATTTGGTTTATGAACAGACCGGTTTCGGCTTTGTGCCATCTTCAGTGTTCTCGAATACTCGGGATTTAGTATTCGAGAACACTGAAGATGGCACAAAGCCGAAACCGGTCTGTTCATAAACCAAATTTGACGTGGGATGACGGAAAATCGTTCCAAATTCAAACAAACCCCGTCGGAAGAATATCATAAATAGGATTGGTTATTTATCACAGGGAATAAACTCCATATACCGAAGGCGCACAAATTTGGTAATAGACATGATTTCTTATTCCTCATTGATTGACGAAAAATTGCGTTAAAGGAATGAGTATTTTTACATTTTTATAAAAAAGTATTTTCGAATCTATTTTAACAGATGTGTAGAAGCAATTCATATTTTTAATTGAAATTTGGTCAACTTGACTTCCTAGAAAATTGAAAAAGTGCTCTATTGCACTATTATCGTTTCTTGATAATGACTTAATTTTTTGTTGATATTTCTATTTGATTAATTAACACTATTTTTTCTTTCCAATATGTCTTTTATTTTATTAACGAGTTTTAAGTCTTTTTATAAAAAATAAATTTATTTTAGATTTATAAAAAAATATGTAGGCAGATTTTACATTTTATCCGCTCTAATAATTTAATTATAAAATGAAAGTCCTGCAGGCAATAGTTTCTAAATTTTTTAGTAATAAAACTGGACGTAAAGTTTTGAAATAAAATTTACTTACTGCTATACATCTTTTTACAGATCGCAATGATCCGGGGCGTTTTTTCGGCGATGGCGTGCAATTCAAAGCGAAGCTCATTGGCATCTTGGAGGTGGGCGAAGCACGTGGCGATCGTATGTGCCAAGAGGCCTTACAAGATTTAAAAATGGCCATACGTGCTGCCGGCGAACACAAACAGCGCATCACCATACACGTAACCATAGATGGGCTTCGTTTGAGAGATGAAAAAACCGGCGATTCTCTGTATCATCATCCCGTTCACAAGATCTCATTTATAGCACAAGATATGACAGATTCACGAGCATTTGGTTATATATTCGGTTCGCCCGACAGTGGCCACCGTTTCTTTGGCATTAAAACCGATAAAGCAGCATCGCAGGTGGTGTTAGCAATGCGTGATCTTTTCCAAGTCGTGTTTGAATTAAAGAAAAAAGAAATTGAATTGGCGCGACAACAAATTCAATCGAAGTCTTTACATCATCACGACCAACAACATCAATTATCATCGTTGTCATCGCTAAAGAGTGCAGCGGCAGGGGCATCTGGTCAAAACGATCTTTCAGGCTTGGGAGGTTCGACAACATCAGCTGTCACACTCAGTATGTTGAACACCATGGTTAGTAGTTCAACAAATACCCCAAATACTAGTCGTTTGGGTGTAAATTTGGATTCAAAGGGAGCTTCAAAAGAGGTAAGAAATTTATTATTTGTAATTTTAATTTTAAATACTAGATATGACTGCTACTTACCTTATTATATATATTTTAGATATCTCCTGAATCTGTAGCTGATTTGGTTGACCTAGAACAAGAGCTTAGTTCCTTGCAAAGGGGCATTACACAAATGGAGCGTATTACTCCCAACGACACACATGCTCAACAATCATCCTCGTTGTCCTCAAATGCGGCAAAAGTTTCAAACACATTAGCGGGAGCTAGCAGTGGTGGCAGTGATGATCCATTTGGTGATTCTTTTACTAACTTTCCGGTGTGTTTAAAAATCATTACATCTTACTTAACAATAAAACTTTAATAAATAACTTAATAAATTAATGTTTAAATTTTAGACGCTGCCACCTCCCGAACCGGGACGTTTACGTAGTAAAGCCGCCACTAAGCCCACTGAAATCAATATGACCAACATACAAACTTCTAGTGCCGTGAATTCTGCTTTGCTATCACCTGCTGCCACACAGTCTCGTCTTACACCAGTCTCTGCGGGAAATTTACAACCCCTAGACGATGATGACGATCATTGGTTACGCGAATTAGATGCTCACAACGATGTGTTTGACACGTCTAAAACAGTAGTACCCGGCTTAATGGGCATGCCACCTTTAGCCAGCTCCCTGCCGAGTGCTGTACCTCTGCCCCCACGTGCCCCTTTAGCTGCTAGAGAAACATCAGATACACCACCCAATCATATTTACGAAACAGTCTCCTGTTCCGCTACAACTATGCCAGCCGACATAACAGAAATGTCCAGTATTAACAATTTGTCCAATAATACGGATGCACATACAAATAATTTAGTGGATAGTGCAAGCATTTCTGATATATTTCAAATGGTTGCTGTGGAAACTTCACAAGACTCGAAACCAGATATTAAATCGGGTAAGTCGATAAATTTGTTGTTGTTGTGTTTTATGACATGCACTAAATTTAAAATACATACATATCTATGTATATTAAGAACTTAAACTAAGTGTTGCTTTTATGTTTCCACTAACTTTAACGATCAAACACAAACAATAACCAACTAACAAATCAATCTATCAAACTAATTATCATGTTTTTAGTTCAAATTTATTTTCTGTTCTCGATTATTTTTTTAATGATTTATATTATCAATGATTATCAAGTGTGTCATAGACGACAAATGAAAATGAAGACCATTCCTACAATCGAATTAAATTTCCACCGATTTGAAAATTCGACTTAAATTTTGTGAAATCTCTGTATTATTGTTGACGTTTGCAAACTATTCCAGCTCCTTCTCAGTATTTGATATTCTTATGAATAGTTTTTATAAAATACTTTTTTCAGAACATTTTCACATTAATTCCCTTTTCTTCCAGTTCTTCTTAGTTTCTTGAATAGGAGTTTTATATTTTTAAAAACCGCAAGGATTTCTGTCTTCGTTCACCAGTCTGAACGATTCCCAAATATTAATTTCCATTATGTAAACTCAAGTACAATCACTGCAACGAATTTCTCATCTAGTCTCCTGATTTAATTGCGATATAATACTCTTTCGCTTCATAAAACAAGCTAAATTGAACTCCAATTCAATTGTTAGTTATTTTAATTGAATTTTCCCTTTTATATTCGGAATATATTTAAATTATTTTAACAAATTTGTCAAGTAACTTTCGTAGATTAAACGATTTCCACAAGATTCTGTCCTTTGATTCCGAATGAGTAACAAGTGGTGCAGAATTCACGAAAATATCATTGAATAAGCAAAAAAAAAATTTAATTGAAAAAGAAAAAATCTGTACAAAAGGAGCATTTCAATAAAAAATTTTTATTTAAAAAATTCATGTTAGTATAGGCTGAATTACCATGCTGAAGAGCCATTTTAATAAGTTCCTAGAGTTTCTTTCCAGAGCTCCTTTGCGCACGCATGTGGTAACAGCGCCGTTATCGTCCCTAGATTAGACATTACAGTGCCATGGCAGTTTGGAATCAATGTATCAAACAGCCTTTGCTTAGTTGGTATCTTTCATTTTCTTATGAAGAGTACAAAATACTAGATCATTTTCATTGCTTCACTTGTTGACGGTTCCACTAATGAGATAATGTGTGCAACAATTAATTCTTATTTGAATGGCAGGCAGGCATTTTTCTTATCACTCCTTTCCAGAGTTCTTTCATTTTCACTTTCCCTCCTGTTATTGTTATTATTGTTTTTTATACGTTTTGTTTTTATTTTTTCCAAACCATTTGAGTTGTGAATACTTACATGTATACAAACGACGAGCCATCGAATTGTTCATGCAGAATGGAAACATTAATAGAAAACTTATTACAAATTCCCCCACCCATGCCTTTTGGTGTGGAGAAGACGTGTTACTGTTCGTACTTTGTCTGATCATAATGTTTTCCGAGTTGTTTATTTCTCGGCCTCCATTGAATATAATATTTGATGGCGTTAATGATTTTTCATAGAATTGAGCTGACAATTACGCCCAAGCAAGGACGAAGCATTGAGAAATTAATGCTCCCACAAGAATTTGTTGTATGTCTGAACGAAATGATGGCTCGGTAAAGATCTCGGTGCGTGACAGATTTGATCATTCTTTTCAAGTTTTCGTTCCCTTTAAATTTTAATTTGTCTAATCACAATAACTTATTAGAAATCTGGCACATGCACATTTTCCGTAACCACCAAACGAAAAGCATTAGAAATTAATTAGATAAGTCTAAACCAATTCAACGAATATCGTTTTGTAAATCGTATCTTTTTGAAACTATTCTTTACAATTGTATGTGTTTTCTTTGTTTTGCCATTCAAAATAAAACAAAACAAGAAAAAATGTCGCCGTTTCGTGGTTAGACAAAAAACAATAGAAACTAAAAAAAGAAACGCTTTATTGATGATTGTGTTTTGTCCTTTTGTCCAAATTGATCAGATGCTTTTACAGACTTGGATCCTTTAGGTACTGGTCGCACCAGACCATACGTTGATAAGAAATACTTTTTTCAAGAGCTTAAAAATCCACCAAAAAAAGTACTTAAAGATTTAACGACAACTAACGCAATAACAACTGCAACAATACCAACAACTGTAACAGCAGCGGCCTTGATGATGGCTACGGCTACATCAAGCAGCGCTACGATGACTATGATGACGACATCAAGAAATTTAATGGGCGAAAATCAGAAGCTTGTCGCAACATCTTTGACGGATGACATTGTAAATTTAAGCGATTTAGAATTGAAATCAAAACAATATCAACAGCAACAGCAATATCATCAGCAACCATATAAAATAACAAGTGCCACCACAACTACAATCTTAAATTCCTTACTAACAACAATACCATCATCATCAGCAATAATAACAAACGCAAATGCAATTATTAACCATGCAACAACAGGTACTATCACTACAACTGCTACTCCTTCTATAACCAATATTAATAATAATAAAAATAATAATAATGTTAATTCTACTAATACCCCTACTACTACTACTACTGCTATTAATAATTGTAATAAAACTGCTATTGCCACATCAGCCAGTAGCACTGCTGTAACTGTCTATAATAGTCATGCATCATTAGCAAATGCTACTACTACCACTAGTACCACCACCACTACCACTTGCACCAACACTATATGTGCCACAAATAATTTAAATGTTAATGTCACACATTTTAAGAATAACATCACTACTGCTTCTTCCTCTAGTGCTTCTACCACTTCTACCGCTTTTATTCGTACATCTACTTCTTTAATGTGTACTTGTCCCAACAATGCATCAGCAAATATTAAATATACAACTACTTCCACTACAAATAGTAATAACAATATTCCTAACAATATTAATAATAGTAATAATGACTTTGACAACAAAAACGCTAGTAGTTTTCTATCATTAACAACCCATCAATCGAAACCATCAATATCACTTGCCATGGCCATGTCAGTGGGCATGACAAAAAATCAGAAACAAGCTCAAAATATATGTGATGGTTGTAGTTCTGGTGAAGGTGGTGGTCAAGGTCGTGCCTTGGCAGCGTTTCAAAATGCAGCTGGTCCTTTGAATCTTAATACATCATCTTCATCATTAACAACTACAAAAATAACTGCAACAGCATCATCATTTTCATCATATTTCACCACCACCACCACCACAACAACAACAACTACTACTACTACTACTACTACTACTACTACCACTACTACTAATACAACAACAACAACATCTAATCAGTCAACTACCATGAATCAAACTAATGTATTACGTTTTTCTCGCTATCATCCTCCTCTAGAGCCAGTTGCCGTTTCCGTTGCTGGTAATGCTGATCCCGTCATGTTGCCACGTGATACTGATCCCTTTTCGCCAACTCGTAAAAAAAGTGATCCCTTCGAAGAAGGTGGTGATTTGTTTTCGAAATTGGATCCCTTCGAATTCGAATTTAACAGTGGCATTGCGGAGGTGGAGAAAAATCGAAAAGCTTCCAGTGTTTTATCGCCTTCAGCAGATCAACTTACTGGTAGTGGTGGACAGCAGGGTTCGCAGGATCTATTAGCCGGTCACTTGCAAGTGAATTTACCACCAGAGGGTGATATAAGTCAGCCCATTAGTACCGTAAGATCGCGACCTGTACCCTCATCAATGGGCAGTGCGACAAGTGGAGCGGCTGGTGCTCTGCCACCTGCTGCAATTTTGAAACAGCAAACAGTAGATGTAATTTCCAGTATATCGAATAAGAAAATGCCTCATCTTTTTGGACAAACCTCAAGGTTTTCTAAACGCGACTCGAACTCCATTAATATGAGACGCCTGCAGGAGTCTGACTCTTTAAGTGAGACGGAAACCGCTCCTGAACCTCCTCCTCGACCCGACTATGGCATCTGTGTTGAACCACCGCCCTTACCACCCAAAAAGCAATTTAACGATTTCGTCATAAGATCACGAACAGGCCCCAGTCACAGTTTGAGCTCCACGGCAAGCCAACAAATGGCTGGTAATCGTTATGATAGTCTTAATTCAATTATGCCCTCTAAAAGCTTAGCTGGACGTTCTGTCAGCTCAGATGTGCCTCCCATACCGTTGCCTTCTCGTCGAGTAGGGCGAACCGATGACTCCTATCCCGGACCGGTAAGGCCACGTAAGCCGGGCCATACCGAAGATGATTATTTGGCACCCATATCAGCTCTTGCCGCCTCTGGATCGGGTAGCTCAGCAACAAATACCATGTCAGATGTGCCTCCGCTGTTACCGCCTCCCACTCAATCATCCTCGCGGTCTAGAACTCAGCGCCAGCAATCACTTAACCAACAAAATAAGACTCACGATATATACGAAAACAAGAGTGAAATTCTGCAACAAATTCAGCAGCAACAGCAACAGCAACAACAGCTGCAGCAACAGCAACAACAACAACATATATTAGAACATCATGTACCCAGTCCAACGCCTACAGTTCCTGACATTACACTCACACAACTGCTGACCCTCGGCATAGATGAATTGGCAATTAAACTAAATGTGCCTAAAACCAAACTCTCTACTATGACTCTAGTTGAGCTGACATCATATCTATCGGAATTCTTGGAACAAAATAAACCCTCTAAACCTAAACAGGAACCTAAATTAGACACCTCCCAAGAGGCATCCGAACAAAATACAACGTCCATCTTCAAGGTCAACTTTGATCAGGAAGCAACATTTGTAGCGAAATTCGATGACACGTTTGGAGAAGATTTCCATCAATCAATGTTGACGGCCACTGACACAACAAATTTCGAAGCCAATTTTGCCCAGTTTGAGAGTGTCAATGTAGAACCACCTGTGCAGGCGAGCAATCAGATGGTGCCATCAGCAGATCGCTATGCAGTTTTCCGTGAAATTATTGACCAAGAGCTGCAGCATCAACAGGAAAGTGTCGATCTAATAGGAGATGTTGTCGAAACAGAAATTGCTAGTGCCAAAGAAGACAAACAGTTTGATTCCGCTACCATCACCGATTTGGATATGAATGTGCATCATCAACAAGATCTTTTAAGTGGGGATATGGAAATACTTGGACCACAGCCACCGAAAATTGATACCAAAATAACAGAGGTATTAGCTCAGGCTAAAGATCGTTATGCTGCTTTGCGTGATTTGATATTGGTGGAAAATCTCTTTGATAAGCCACCACCTACACTGCCTTCCACCGTCAATGATATGGAGGCGGATAGCCAAATCGATAACAAATCTCCCTTCCAGGGCTTTAACGGTTTTAATGATGATGAAGAAGATCAGGATTTAAGGCAATTAATGGATCATGCCGCATCTCTAGATGCGGCCACACAACAACAAAGACTGGGCCTGGTGGATAGTCGAGGCTTTCTAGTGGAACCCTCTTCATCGGCCATAACCGTAGAAGAGGACGAAGATGAGGAAGAAGACGAGCGTCGAAATAATGCACGCGAGGACACCGGTGCACTAAGTAGTGGCGATAGTAACGAAAAGGAGCAGGATAAAGATACATTAGCCACAACAAAATACGAACAGTTGGCAAGTTCTAACCAACAGCTTGAAGACATTGAACAAAAATCCGAAAAGTTTGACGAAAATCCTCAAATTAGTATCACACAAAGCCAAATGCCCACAAGCAATGATGGCAAATATTTGTCAGTAGTCAGTGTAGCTTCATCGCGCTTATCGGGTTCCAAAGATGACTTGGAAATTGATGATTTAATGCAACGGGCTATATCAAACTTATCTCTAGAGTCGAAAGATCGCAATTCCCCAGGCATGGCACCTCAGCAGCAGATATCTCAATCAGCTACCCACACTATGACACCTCCACATTTCAACGATGTAAGCACATCACCCATACCACTGCAAAGATCACCTGGACCTATTCTTACAGGCCAGGCGAACAAATCCCCAAATAGTAAATCACCCCAAATTTCACCGCTGCCCTCTCAGCTGACAGTGGTTTCACAAATAATCGATGCCGCTACTAAACAAATTCAAAGCGATACAGTTTCAAAGACTTCAAATGAGTCATGGGCTACTTTTGACACCCCACAACATCAACCAGTCATATCCTCGGATAAACGAGCTAGACCTTCGGCTAAATTGGTAAAGTCCAATAACTTTTTAAATTTGCCTCCACCTCCTGGCTCCGTATCGAATTGTTCTCAAAACGATAGTGCAATAGAATCGCCTTGCTCTTCAGATCCCCGAGAAGAAGCATGGCAAAAGCCTGCTATGGGCGGCAGTAGTTTGTCTTTGGGTCATCAAACGGGACCTTTAGGTAGCGGTACTTCGGGACAGCGCCGTTATCACAAGAAGGAGCGACAAAATACCTCTTCCTCGTCACGTGATCTTAGTTGGGATGAAGATCAAGGTAGTGCACCTCCACCTCCGCCTCATGTTCTCGAATATCCGCAAAGCAAACGTTTGGCTGTACAGCTCGCCGGTAGTTTAACGACCGATCGTCATGGTTACTACCGACGTCATGCAAGACGCATGAATTCCTGTGATGACGAATATGAGTAAGTAGCTAATGACCAGGACAATATACATATTTTAATTATTTGCATAAATTGTAGATACGAACAAGATTATCCCACTAGCCGTAGAGAAAGGGAGCATGGTAAATATAAACATGGTTTAAGCAGAAGCAGAGATAATTTTGATATGGGTAAACTATCAAGGCTTAGAGACCATAAGAGTGTTCTCAATGGTTTATATTATCTTTTGCAGATTCTCCTGGATGGTATCACCATCATGACCATCATGGTGGACAACATCCTCATCACACTTGGTCTGCTCAAGAAATTGAACAGGCCAGAGGTCGCGGCTTTGATCGATCAACTTATGAACGGACCACTTATGGACCCCCTATTTATGATAAGAGAGGAGTGGGACCCCCTCTACCATCAACATCTAGTTACGACAGACGTTCGACTGGTAGCGGTTTATATGACAAACGGGGAAAATATTATCGTGGTGACTCTAATCCTCGGTCTGCTGAGCGCATTTACAATCTTGATGATTTCGATGAGATGTTGGCAGCTTCAGGAAAAATCCCTCCACATTTTGCCTCTATTTATGATGAAATGAAAGCCGAATGTTGTTCACCCACTATGCCGACGCATCGTCAACGTACTTCGGACTATATGTACGAACGTGACAGAAAATCGTTTGATCGTGAAAGCCTCGAATCGTATGATGGCTCAAATGTACCACAACGACGGCGTAGACGCAGTTATGACAGTGGTGGTATACCTTCCGATCCTTATGGCAGTTGTGATAGTCGCGATGAATACCATGGTCGCGAACGTTGCGTTATGACAGCCGATAAAAGCCGTTCTCTGCGCAAGTCCTTGAAATCTCTGCGTGTTACTGGTGATATTGACTATGATCAGGATTCTGAAAAAGAATATTATCGAGATCAAAGATCACGTTGTGATACAAGAAGCTTGCAAAGACCCAGCCAATTAAGTACACAAGGCGTTAGTAGTGGAGGAATGGGAACGGGAAGCAATATATTGGCTACTCAGAGTCGAATGCGTAAAAGCAGTGGTTCCAGTCCATGGGATGGCGAAGGTAAGCCGGAGTGTTCACTTCAATTTGTTGGTCTTATTTAAATATTTGCACGTTTTAGAACCTCCTTTGCCTGGACAAAAAAATACATCATCGTCTTGGAAACGTCCCCCTAGTGCTGCAGAGGCTGAACGGAGAAGAGCTGCTAATAAAGGCCAAACGCCATCCGGTTCAGACGAAGATAAAGATCGCAGGTAAGTTTTTTTCCTTAAAGATGGCATAAAATGAAAACCAGCATTACCTTCTTTGTTAGATATCGTAAAAAAAGATCCGTTCGCAATAAGGATTTACAGGCAATTCCTAGTAGTGCTGGGCGATATGGCCGTAGTGGGAATTATGACTACATTTCCTGTGAAGATATTGATGACGACGCCGAGGACTATGTAGATGAAGAAGAAGAGGAAGAGGATCATGGCAACGAACACGATGTAATATCACCTGCAGACGAGGACAAGTTTGCTCGTCTTGAAATGCGTCGCCACGAAATGCACAATCGAATGATGGATGCTCACGTTAGGAGAAGAAAAGAAGTGCCACCTTCAGAAAATCTTATGAGTTCCATGGCCTACCGTAAAGCAGGAAAGAATAATTACATACGAAGACCCTTACCACCACCTACCGAGTCGAAACATCCCCATGACTATGGCTTCGGTGATGACGGAGACGATGGAGAATATGAGCAGACACCCACACCTAGATCAAATACAAGCAGTGCTTTACCCACGGCGACGACAAATACCGGTACCAAATTTAATTTTGATGTGGGTTTTGAATCCGATTTTAACCAGTCCTCACCTCCACCAGCCCCGAGTTGCAACTCAACACCGGCGGCCACTGTTAGTACAGCTAATACACCGCCTTCAAAGTCCTCATTTAGATTTTCCAATGATTTTTCGTGTGGCCAAGATAGAGAGAAACATTTTCAACATCCACCAGGGAATTCTTTGCAGCAGTTTGATATAGAAAACCCTGGAGTATCACCACAAGCATCTACCCAAACTAGTACACCGAAACTACGTTTCGATGACAATGTTAAAGTATCGCAATTCGATGATGCATTTGAAGATGACTTCTCCAAAGCCACTTTCGATACCTTCAAAAACGAAGACGTACAGTGGCAAGAGTCCATACAAAAGATTACCAAACAGCAAATGCGTAATAATAAATTACAACAACGCCAGCAGGAATTAATAAAAAAATCCGAATCAGTAAATATATTTGCCAAAAAAGTTGAAGATCCTTTCGAGGATGACGAATTTTTCAAGAGTCCACCCACTAGCACACAAATTTCGTCAGTGGCCACAGCGAATGATAAAACTGAAAATCATAAAACAAATAGTAGAAGCACTGTTGAGGCAAATAATTGTGGCACAAAAGTCGAGAATGGTGGTTGGGATGATGATAATACGAATTTCGCCAAATTCGATGAACATATGTGATTTGATAAACAGTTTCAACATAATAAGAAACACCAATTGAATTTGTATCATAACGAGTCATCATTAACTCTAACCGACGACGAGGATGCCAAAGATACAGAGCAAGACGAAGAGGAAGAGGAAGATAACTATGCTGAGATAGATGTTGTGGCCACTAATGATTCTTACTATATAAGAAATCTAAATCATTATTATGAGCAACAGCAGCATCATCAGCAACAATGTGCGATGCAGAACTCGTTTTCGCCCCATCTACATTCCTACCAACATCATCAAAAGTGTCCTCATGTTGATAACAATAAAATGCCTTCTTATGAATCGACTTCCTCCTCGTCATCCTGGTCTGATTTTACTACCAAGAATAATAAATATAATAGCAATATTAAATATCAATCGACAAATCGTATTCCAACCACTTTTAACAGTGTTAAATTTCATAATTATTATCATCATCATCGTCGTACGCAACATCAATCGATATTGGAAAACCCTTCAGCAGCCTTTAAGGATGTATCACTAGCTGCCTCTTCCAATTCCTCTACTAGTGTTTTACGTAACACACAGAAGCGTTGTCGCCGTAAGTTATTCGCCTTTAATTTCATGTTGAAAAATTTTATAACATACCGCTTTAAGTATAACATACTTTAGTGTCGTTAAAGGATCATGATTATATTCAGTTGCATTTATTGTTTTATACCAATTGAAATTATTGCGTGTTAGAAATAGGGTTAGTAACAACAGATAGGCAGAATGGACTTGCCTGATATAAGAAAATATGATATTCATATCGATTTAGAAAACAAGGTAGGGATAATCCTAGAAATCTTTTCTCAATTTTGCTACTTCGGATAGCATCATGTATCTAAATAATAAGCAGCAGCATGAAGTTTCAGTCTAAATAGACCTAGCGAACACACTATACCCGAATTTGAATAGACGAGAAAGAAAAAGGCTTAAAAAACTGGGATTTTTTTCAAAAAACTTATATTTATTTTACTTCGGTCTACTATTGATATTAAACATTCGAGTTAAACATTCCATTCGAGTTTGTTATTCGAATGTCATTTGCTATTCGATTTCGAATGCAACCTCAGAGGCACTGTTAAGCTTCAGAGCGCATTGTCTGCTGTTGAGGGAAGAAGTTCGAACAAATATTTTAAGAGATTGTGCGAGTTTTATCTTAAATTCAGAATTTTATTAAAAATGGCAAAAAGAAATTAATTACTAGCGTAAAAATTTAATTTTATGTATTTTCTAAGATTTTTTCAATATATCCCAAAACCTGTTTAAGCATTTTCATTAAATTTTACTTGCAAGTCCATTTTTGTGGAATTCCAACTATATCTGAGGCATTTTTATCGTTAAGAAAAACTTTGAAAATAAAAAAATAAAAAACTTTTTTAACTTCACGAAGACAAATCGTCGCTAAAACGTTTTGCGAATTAACTTTCAAACATGAAAATACGTGTAACAATTCAAAACGATTTTGTCTGGCTATTATTTAAAATTTCTTCGAAAAGTAAATACCGGAACGAACAAATCTTTGTATTGAAATTAGTAGCCCATTAAAAAAAGCGAGTCAAACTATACAAAATGGAATCTCATTTAGGAAATAATTATTAGATCGTGAGGTCTATTATGACGATTATAAAACGTTAATAAACAAATACTATAAATAAATATTCATCAGTATATAAATTTGGCATTCATAATTCATAAATTTATCTAATGTGGACTCTATGTAAAGATGCCATCTAGTCAAACACTTTCCATTCTACCACATGCATACATGCATTGTTTCCCGTCTTCGAAGGTGGAATAAAATTATTGAAATTTTTATGATTGTCTTCGTAACACTATACGAAACAATTTACTAAACACTGACGAATGAATATTTTTGGCATGCAAACATTTTACAGCAAAATATGATATTTTTCAAAAATATTATGGGCAAAGCATTTAAGTAACTCCGGAAGAAAGTTGCCTTTTTAAGGTTTTTCTTAATTCGAACACTTATAGAAAACTAAATTGTTCCTTATAGATTTTTAAAAGGTGCCCCATAGACAGCTCTTATATTATGCAATTGTTATAAGCATTTAATTTTAATCATTTCACAGCATTTGTTATTCAAGAAATTAGTTGTTTTTAAAATAATTACTTGTACGAAAATACTCTTTAAAAGAAACAAATTAAACATATAAAAAATTTTATGAATATACTGACTTGGGGGGGACAAATTACGACTTTCGACACCGATTGAAATTTCAATAGAATTCACTTAGAAATTTTAAGCGCTATCGCATGCCGTTATTCACTTCTTAAATTATATAAACTTAGAACATAAAAAACTCTGACATAAAAAATTTCAGAATCTCATGACCTTTTGTTTGCTTGTTTGTAGAAATGCCTTATTGCTATTGCCAATTTTAAACCAAGTTTAAGTTAAGCTTTTATCTTAATAAAGCTTGATAATGTCTTCACTTAAACTAGATGTAATTTGGTGTTAGTCAATATCTTTTCTGCAATTCAAACAAATTTTATTATATGGACCTTTAAAAAGTTTTTTTTTTATATACGAATTGATTTATTAGTTTTAATTTATTTTGTAAATAATAAAAAATCTATTCTAAATGTATATAAACCAAATAACGTACTAAATTTATATTTATAATTGTATGTACAATATATGAATTGATATTGATAAAAAAAAATCTATAAAAAAGTAAACTAGTTTATGCTATTTTACGTAATTAATTATGTTAAAAAAATACTCATAAACTTAACCTAAAAGAAAATTGAATTTCCTAAAAAGTAAATGGGAATTAAAAAAAAAATCTAAAATTATTGAGAGCAATTTAAATTAGTTACTGAATTAAGATTAAAAAACAAAAAACAATTTCCTAAATATAAAATTCTGTCCGTTACATATTTATGTTTTTAGTTTTAATTATTTAAATTTATAAAAAAATACAAAAATTAATTATTATTTAACCATCACAAAAAAAAAAAAAACAAAAAATTCAAAATACCCAATTAACGAAAAAACAACAACCATTAACTAAAAAATATAATACTATTGCATGTGTTATTTATACAATAATTAAATAAAAATCCAAAAAAACGTTAATTAGTCCAACAAAAAAAAAAAAAATCAAGTAAAAAAATTTTTAATAGAATTTATTAAGAAAAACTCTCCTTACTAAAGAAGCAAAGAACAAGAACAAAATAATTATATAGTAAATAAATTCACAAAAAAAATAAAATAAATTAATTGAATAAAATTATTAATCAATTTATTACATGTAATATGGATATTAATGACATAAATAAAAATAAAAATTCAATAAAAATAATTCTCCGAAATGTTTAATTGATTACATTATTATTATTATTTTTTTTTTGTAATTATGAAATATATAATTTTATTTATTTTTATTTATTAATTTAAAATTTGTTTTCTTTTATTTTGCAAAAGTGAATTTTTTTTCAGGCTTGTGATGAAAATCCATCCAAAGAACGAAACGATCAATAAATGAAAAAAATGTGTGATATGCTCATTGATTATCATATCATTCATTTTTCTAATTTTTGATAATCTTTTCCAATTTCGATAAACTTAATTTATATTTCATATTTCGGTCTGCAGTTTTGAAGTTAATAATTTGTGATAAGCTTGAAAATGTTTCATAAAATTTATGTTCGCTTGGTGAAATCCATCACCTGCTTGTTATAATTCGAAATTTTTATTTGATACCTACAGCGCTAAAACCTCGTTTCAATGGTGAATCTAAAACCCGTTTTCAACACGATGGGCGATTTCTTTTCTAAAATAGTGTAATATTTATTACCCTTTTAAAGGTGAGGAACGGAATTCGGTCATCTTTAAAAAGCACTAACTTATTGAGCAGGATATTTAACTTATTGAGCAGGATATATACGATCAAAATATTTGACATCAAATTCGTTCACGTGTGACTATATGTTCTAGCATACACCTGCTTGATGACTCGTCAAGCATTTTGTGCGTACGAAATACTTATAGCAATTATTGTTATAAATTTAAAAACTACGCATGTTATTGGACCTCTATTATTTAGTATTTATAATTATTTCAGCCTTTTTTCATTTATAAAATTCTAATGAATTTATTAATAATATCAATATTTCAATGGGTATATTCAAAAATTTGTTTACGAATTATATATTTTTTCCTTTGAAAAAGATAACCAAATGGTATTGAATAATTGGAATCTTAATAATGTAACCCTAAATAAAAATAACAATTTGACTTTATTTGAAATATGCAAATTTTGTATTTGAAAGTTTCACATTGTGCGTCCTTTATATTGTAGTCGGCTCTTTTTCGTCATTTCAACAAGCGTTCGCTTTGAAATTTCCCAAAACGTGTACGTGCTTGATGAATAACTGCAATGCACATGTCTAAATTTCACATTTATCATGCCATAAAACAATTAATTTTTGGATTTTTTATCCAGCATCGTCTGTGCAACACAATCATACAAATTTTCACCAGTACCACCACAATGCTGGATGAATATTTTGATCGTGTATATTAACTTTTAGGAAATATAACGAAGTCCTGTAGGGGTGTTATATATTTTGAATTAGTCGATAAATATATATATTTTTAAATAAATTAAAAAAAATGTCATACAATTTTCAACAAAGAGAGGGCAGAGCAGAGAGGGGAAGTTAGTTTTACCTTCTTTGCGTTTTTTTTTTACAGTGTTATCAAAATTATAACATTGCAGTTGTAGTGGAAAAGTTAATTTACCAATTTAATTAAAGTTTGAATGAGTTTTTAAGCATTAATAATATAGATTGATTCCCAAAGGCTAGACACCTTTTTCGACAGCGCAAATAAAAATTGCTCAAGAAGATTTAAAGACGAGCAAACTGCAATTGCAAAAATGTTATCAAATGAAGAAGGCTACTAATATCGTTCCATATCCATGTGATGAATTTTGTATGGTTTTCTTTTTTTGAAGAAAAAAATTTTTTTAGAAAAGAAAATGTTATTAGTTACAGTTAGAGTTTGGTGATAAAATCATGAGTAGGTTGTTTCCATGAGATGACAGATTTGGAGTCCATAATCTACTGTTGTAGTGTCCGAGTGGAACCGTGCTCGTAATCCTCAACGCTGCAACGGTAACGTCCCATAATACCATGTGTAGTGCCATTCACAGAGAATCAATACACGCACTAGACAAAATTTCTGTAACTTAATGGCGCACCAGGACAACCAGATATACGATAAGAAATATGTTAGGAGTTTGGTAGGGGAAGTAAAGAGTGGCGCAAAATAATATCATAACTTGAAATGGCTGTCATTTTTGCATTTGACATTTATTATATAGATATACAAATTAGTTGTCAACAAGCCATGGCGCGATACACACCTCAAGAATAAACTTTTTATGAAAACAGAACCATTTTCTTTTCATTTATAACAAAATGAAAGCCATTTCAAATTATGACATTACTTTGCAGCACATATCACTACCCACGATTCGATTCCATCATTTTTTTTCGTGACTATTTCACTTTGCTTTTAAAGTAATCCACACCAAATTCGACGACTCTTACTAATATACATACTCCTCCATATAGAGGATAATCAATAATTACTTTGTTTGCGGGATACCAATTTTTCTCCTCACGTACCTCCTTAATTTTGTTCAAGAGCGTAATTTATCTTAAAGAAACCAGCATTAAATTTATAGAGTCTCACTGCGATTGTTATACAGATATAGGATCAGTTCCCCTTACTATATTTCCAGGCTTTTGCTTGAAATAATAAAATTTAAGTGTCTTATTATTGTAGTCGTACAACATAATATGGAATAATTAACTTATTAATTTGTGCGGGAATGGAGTGCCCCTTCCTTTTATCATAAATGCAGGTTTTTGTTTGAAAACGCACTTTATTCTCAAAGAAATACTTAAATCAACTTTCTATAAGGACAAAAAAAATTCTGAATCCTTTGTATATATCCGAAAGTAACAATTTTTGGAATTAATCGAATAAACTTTTTTTCGAGTTAAATTTGTGGCATGCCAAATTATCATTTCGGAATATCAGCAAATAATGATTTCTCTAGCAGAAATGAGACATAAAATTGCGGTGATCTGATTGCAAAAGTATTTACGATAAAGAGAAAAATTTCTTCACCAAATAAAATAAAACTAATATATATTCAATTTTCTACACTTTTTTCCTTTTATTTCCTTTAGCAATACAAAAATTAGGTAAGCAAAGCGTTGGTGTTTAAAATAAATTTACTTGAAGTACAAAAAATTATTCTACTTAAATATTATTTCACTTGGAAAGTAAGTACGAGTATGTGTACATAGTTTAGTTTCCTAATAAATATGTTTTGTACATATATATGGTATATTCGTTTGTATTCATCATACTATTAAATAACGTATAAGATTGGATTACTACGTAATCATTTAATAAATTATTGACTAACATTAAATTGTATAAAAATTATTTCGTTATTGTCATCGTTTACTATGAGAAGCGTTTTGAGTTTTATTCGAAGATCAGATTTTCACTCTAAAGTTGCAGAGATTTGTTTATCTCTCTCTCTCTGTCGTATTGCTAATTAGCTAAAAGGATTTGATTACAATGGGAGACCTGTTGCAGAATTCAAGAGACTATCTTCTCTAGCTAAACGTTGTGGTCCCAAACCAACTTTGGTGTGTATAATGTATTTAAGGAGATTGCGTTCGTTGATTGGAAATGAAAAGTTTCCATTTAAAATGATGTCATCGTTAGAGGTAGACGTTTCTACGTCCACTGGTATGCCCTGGTAGTATTCCACATTTGAGGAAGCATCATTGGGAAATGATTTTTGCAGAGCCAATAGTACCGAAGGTACATGTTCCTTTAACACATACAAACAGGCATTTGGTCCCGCATCGAAAGTATAGGCCACACGTGTATGTCCTACAGCTGTATTGTAGGCATGAACAAAGGAAGTAATAGCATGTGACACATCGTTCATGTAAACACAAGGTGGAAAGGTATCTAAAGCGATGGCATGAAATTGATTCGAGTCCTGCATGGTAATTTTGGCAAAAGTCTCAAAATCCCTCTGCTTTATTGCATTTGTTATAGCACAAATGCGTTGCGGTACACAATGTTTAGCGCGGTACTTGATTAATTCTGAAGTTTCCACAGCTTTTTGCATACCCTTCGTGGAGCTAGTCTTTTTACGGCAATCATTGACTACCAAAATTAAAACGTGCATATTTGGCCAGTGTGTTGCAGATGCAACTGGTGTAGCTATGGAATCGGTGCCATCTTCAGATTTACCCATATGCCAGTGCACAAAACCGCCATATAAACTACGGCAAGCTGATCCACTGCCTTGCCGAGCTATGGCTGTTAACTCTTCATCTGCGATGCCGTACAGTGACGCCAACGTGTAGACAAGGCAAGCATAACCAGCAGCACTTGAGGCCAAGCCAGCGGCCGTGGGAAAATTATTACGGGAAACAATACGCAGCTTCCAATCAAGGGGAAATTTTATAGATTCTCCTTTGGCTAAAGCTAAGCGCTGTACTGGAAAAGCAGAATTGTCGAAATAGAAATCAGAAAACTAAATTTTTTTACATGCAACTTAAAATTGAAACTATAAAACCATTGAAAAAGTTTACAGTTCAAATCAATGAAAACTTTTTACAACATTTTTGAAGGTTTCTATATATTTTTTCGATTTTTTTTTTAAATAAGAAACTCACCGATATTTTTTTTATAGAAAACTTGTGGAATATCTTTCTATATATAAAAACAAGTAAGAAAGTTTTTAAAAAAAGTTCTTCAGATTTAAAAAAAAAAATTCGAAAAGTTTATGTAAAAAAACTCATCAAAAAGTTTATTTGAAAAATACTGTTCGAAGTTTTATAGAAAAAATGCGAAAAGTTTTCTTTTCTCTTGAAAAGAAAACTTCTGAAAGTTTTCTTGTGAAAAACTCTGCGAATAGTTTTCTTTTACAAACTTCTCGGAAGGGTTTCTTTAGAAAGCTTCTCGATCCTTGGAAAGTTTTTATTATAGAAAAAATATTTTGTGTTTCTATTGAAAACTCGTCGAATAGTTTCATAAAACGGATCGAGAAGTTCTCTGCAAAAAACTTGTCGAAAAGTTTTCTCTAGAAAACACATCAAAAAAGTTTCTATAAAAACTTGTTGAAAATTTTTGAACAGAAAACGTCTCATGCAGTTTTCTACAATTAGTTCTTCTAAGAGTTTCCTACAAAAAAAAAAAAAAAATTCGTGCAAAACCATTTTTATTGATAATGAAATAGATCTGTTTTAAGGCTCCTTTCATTGAAACAGTTAAGTTTTTTATAATTAAGGGATTGGCCAAAGAATTGAAAAGTTTTTCTGGTGCCTTTTTGGCATTTACTTACAGGCCTTTAAGCATCTCATAATACGAGGATTTTCTTCGAACGGTACCTCCTCACCATTTAACCACATACAATGTTCCTTAAACGATGAACAAGCAGCAGCTGTAGTTTTAGCACACATCTTTATTTGGAAATGTAAAAGACAAGTAAAATGAAACGCAAGTCAAAGGTGGCATGCTGTATTTGAGTACACACGTACATAAGTATGTATGGATGTACGTGCATATACTTATATGTATACATGGAATCTATTTAGCATATGAATGCCAAACAATTGTTATACATAACAGATTTTTCTACCCTTCTTACCTCGTCAGTGCTAAGAGTCATGCTTAATGAATCGTTTATCGGTAAAATCAATTCTTCATCTCGTTTGCCCCCTTGTATGTTTTAATGTCGTAAAACATACATACATAGATTTTTTTCAGCACACAATACGCCAAGTATAGATATTGATATTATAAAAAAGAAAAGAGAAAGTTTTTGATTAATTTTAACAAATCACAATTGTAAATATTCTACTTACAATATTTAATTAAAGCTATATTTACGGGAGCTACACACGTCTCTATAAACATATTTAATTAACCTTTTGCAATGCAATGACTTCAATATGAAATTTATTTATTTGACTTCTTAAGTAAAAGTTAAAAAAAACTATTCGTTTTAATTAATTTCAATACAAAAAATTAAAAATCTTTAATAAACAACTTCACACTTTGAAATTTAGCAAAGTACTGTCAGCTTTCACTTAGAAATTACACTAACAATTTCAAAATAAACAAAAAACTTCACAGCTGTTCGCTGAGGGAAGTGTTTGGTAACGGCAAAAATAACAATACTGCCAACGTAAAAACTCACACGTACAGCGAAAAGTGCCGTTAATTTCAGTTAGTGTTAGTAAGTTTTTTTCACAGCGTCATGGGATAAAGTTGAAATTTTGTGTGATAAATAAAAATTAATGAAAAATACTAAAAACTTAACATTTATTTAATAAAAAGTATGTTCACGTGTTGCTCCAAGGAAATGCAATGTTTTAATTAAAAAATATATGACTAGAGCATGAAATTTATACGGAAAAATGTGTGTTGAATATCCATTGCTTGGATGACATTCCATGTGACTAAATGTTAATAAATGAATGTAGAAGAGTGTGCGTGTGTGTGTTATATGAGTGTATAAAGCGTTTGTGAATGCGGTAATAGTAGAAAATAGGAAACGGAAATATGAAAAATTGTGTGAGGATTTTTAATGCACTGTGGTTTGTAATTTTCCATATTTTTATAATAGAAAAAAATTTAATAAAATAAAAAAGAAAAAAATTTAATGAAATAAAATAAAGTGTGATAAATTAAATAAAATAATAAAAAGTGCAATAAAATAAATTTGTAAATTCAAAATTAATTCCTGGAAACAGTAAATAGTAAAAATTAATAATGTTTAAATTTATAGTATGGTCAAAATATGTGTGTAAATTTAAATCCAATATATTCTAAAATTAAAAATCAGCCAGTGGATAATACAACCCCATATATATTAAACGCCGGCAGGTGAAATGGGTAAGTTCAATTTTCTTTAATCTTGAAATAATTGATCAATTCACAAGCCAGTTGTTTCATTGTATCTTTATATTACATATTACCTATTGTATATTTCTACAACACGGTATACTTGTACTTTTCGTAGAAAAATGTATTACAACTTTAAAATTTCATTTCATATGTTTTGGAGAAATTGTTTTGAATTCTTGGAAACTTCTTCTTCTTGAATACTTGGTTTAATTTATTTATTTAACTAACCGCTTGAAATCTTGTTAACGTAGTTAACAGAATTAGATCTTCGTTTTGTCTGTAATGGTGCATACTTGTAGTGCGTTTATGCTAGAATTATTTATTTAATTGCCCAATTTTACTTAAAAATTATTTCATCTTGTGCTAAGCTTTTTTAGTTTTTGACGTTTATCAAACGTGTATTTCAATACACTATATAAGGAAGGCTTGTGATTCGAGCAAATGTAATTCAGTAAACTGTATGAAAATTAGTTTATAAATATTGTTTTTTATGCAAGTTTAACTATATATGTAAGTATATGGTGCCCTTACCGCGAAAAAAGCTTAAGTAACAAAATATTTGATTTTTACTTTTTCATCGCAATCAATATATGTACAATAACTTAAAAACCTGAAATTTTTATAATCGTTAGAAGAGGCATCACAAATTTAGAGCAAAACCAATAATAGTAGTAGTAGCCATACAACTAGTGCAAAGGCAGTTAATAAGAACAATTATTTTGTAAAATTTTGTGATATGTCTAACATTCCGTTGGCGCTAACCAACTCATCAGTAGACTTCAAACTGCATTTTCAACCTCGTATGATCATTTAAAAACCGTGAAATGCAATATGAGAATTCAATCCCAAATAAAAATAATAAGATATATGTACATACAACCAAAATAGGCTTAGAAATCCTTAGTGCAAGCAGCAAGGCAAATAATTAATATTCGATATGAATTAATTTGTTTTCCTTAAAACCTAAATGCAATTATTGGCCTCTTGAGTAGCCGTGATTGTTTGTATTTATTAGATAAAACATCAAAAATAAATTCTTATTCAACATTATTTATTAAAAGTTGTTCGGGACCTATTAATATGGTTATTTGTCTTAGAAAAATCAAATTGTATTAAATCACATGATCTAGGCGACAAAAAAATCTCTTTAACAGAACTTTATTTCACTTATTGCTTGTTTTAAATTGCTGAAATATTTCAAATGTAAATAAATTAAACACACACTTTTAATTTAAATGCTACTGACTTCAGTAATACGATTAGATAACATGACTTCCTTGAATAAATTATGTAAATCTAATAGCTCAAATACAATCATTAAGGAAAATATTCGTAATTGTCCACAGGTACATATAAGAAACTTCCCAATAAAGTCACATTAAAAAACAAATAAGAAGTAATACATACACATACTCACATATGCACGCAAATCTTTATTGGTTGGCCATGGATTGAAAGTATTGAAGCTTGTAAAAAAAATCCGTATGCCTCATAAAATATGAAATAATTTGTAGACATTTTTATGGCACCTTTTTGGGTTCTAGTCTTAGCTTGCAGGTTCTTGTACCAGATGTAATACATACGCGCGTATATACATCGGGCAAATGTTTACTGTAACTTCTGCAAAATGCTACAATAGTCTTGTCTAAAACTTTCATAAAAATGAACATTATAGTTAAAGGAGAAAGGAGCTGGATAAAATTCTCAACTGCATTTGCTGCTGCATAAATTTAATTGCCACAAAGTTTTCATATTTGTTCCCCTTAATTCTGGAAAAAAACAGATTTGAATTGTTAACTCAGTATTCGATTATAAATGGAAAACAATCAAAAATATTTCGTTAAAAACATCAATTACTGAATTAAGTAGTACATACATACATACTTGTATGAAAAAATACTTGTTAAAAAGTTTAAGAATTTTGTAAAATTAGGGAAAGGAGATGCAAGTCGTAAATGATTGTCATCAATCTTGTACAAGAAATTACCTTGAAAATTTATTAAATTTTTTTCTGTTTCTTATTTAACAATGAAGGTAACCTAGTAGTAATTAAGTTAAATTATCCAAATTGTTAGAAATATGTAATCCAAGTCTAATCCAAATTGTCTATAAGGCAATTTGCCAACTACGACATTAGCCAATATATTTAAAATAATAACATTTAGTTATCAAGTATATAAAACAAAGTATTTGGTCATTTAATAGTCATATCAACTGCAATCAGTTAACAACCAAGTGTTAAAGCACATATAAATAGTTTCGAAAGAATTACAAGAATTTGAAAATTAAAAAGTAAAAATGTTTAAATCGGTAAGGACTTAAAATAAAATTATTATTATTATAATTTTTTTTGGTAAAAAAAAACTATGATCTTTGTTAAAGTGTATGGTCTTACTTACTGTGTTGGCTTGCGTCTCAGCTAAGCCTGGTCACACTGTTGCAACTCATATAGCAGCTGCCCCAGTTGCCGCACCAATCGCTCCAGTGCCGGCTGCATATACAGCACCAGTGCCGGCTGCATATACAGCACCAGTGTCGGCTGCTTATACAGCACCAGTGTCGGCAGCTCCGTACGCAGCCTACGCAGCCCCCTATGCTGCTGCTGCTTATACTGCTCCTTATGCTGCCGCTTTCCCATCTCCTTATGTGGCTGCTTATACTGCTCCTGTTGCTGCTGCATACACCGCTCCTTACGCAGCTGCTTTCACGGCTCCTTTAGCCTCAACTTCCCATAGTCAGCGTGTTGATATTTATAACAAATATAATGCTGCTGTTCTTGCTGCACCTGCAAAGTTGATAGCTTCAGCTCCTGCTGCTGCCTATGTTGCTTCTCCATATATTGCTGCAGCTGCTCCTGCTAAAGTAGTGGCTCCCGCTCAAGCTGCTCCTGCTAGATTAATTGCACCAGCTGCTGCTTTATATTGATTTTAAAGCGATCACATTGGGAACCACATACTATCACCGCGAGACATTTACAGAATTCATTCATATTGTATATGGCTTTATTATTAATAACTCGATTTTAGTTTAGATGTTAATTAAAATTAATAATACATTATCTTGCAACAAAACTATTTGTGTGATTATGGTGGAATACATTACGAATAGGGTAAAGTTGTTTAGAAAGTGTCAAGGTTTATGTGACAAGCGAAAGCGAATTAGTTCAGAAAGTTGTACTAATGCAAACAACATTTTTTGTCCATCATATTTGCGTCTTGTTAAATTAAGGTAGCGTTTGAACTATTTGTGCTTAGAACTCTTTTATTTTTATTTTAGAGAGATGCACTAGGAACGGTAGAAATTAATGGCGTTTGCATTTCTGAAAAATGTGTAATATTTTGTTCATCGATTTATCAAAAAAATCACTTTGTCACTTTAATTTAATAAATGTAACTCCCTTACAGGATTACGTGTTTTGTGCTTATGAAATGGCTATAAGTTCCCTTTTCTCTCTTTGAAAGGGCAACCAATTTTACACTTTTTTACAGAAGAAAACGCCATAAGGTATTAAAGCTTTGAGTTGCTTCCACAATCGTAGAAACTCACGAAACTCATTTCTTGGTGTACCCATGCATTGATTTTTGTAGACCATAGTCGTAGTTATAAAATTTTCAAAAGGGGTTTGCAGCCTCTGAGACTTTTTTTGGAGGGGGAGGGCTACGATCCTTTAACGAAGGGATAAATTATGTCTTATTAGAAAATCCACAAGAATGAAAAAATTCTGGGGGATGCTTAACCCCCAAAACGGGCATATATACGCCCATGTTGTAGATTAAAAATAATTATTGTATTGTAAAACGTCTCCAAGTGCTTAAGAGCATAAATAATAACATTTTCAACGAATCCATCTAATATTTTTATTCTCTTTATTGTTACTTGGAATACTCGGAAGGAAAGCTTTGCAGTTCAAAAGAATGCAGTTTGAATTATAAGTGGATGTTTCCAATATAGTGGTACTTAATCGTTGTTATTCTTTAAAAATCATGAGCAGTCGTTCTCATTTAGGTTACCCAGACACAATCAGGCTCCAGACTGAGATTTTACCCAAATCTCTATTTCAGAAGTCTTGACTATCCAAATCCATGGGGATAATCTTAATTTCAATCGGTTCCTTAAGTTAGAAGGTGGCAGAATCGCGATATTTGTGTTTTATGACAGCATAGGAAGGAGTGATATGTACATATTAGTTTCAACTCAGTCTCGAATATATTTGCTTAGTCTAGTGGTCGAATGCAGGTGCTGAAGAAAATGGTCTACAATTACCTCTTGCATTTCTTATAACTTTGTTGTATGTAAGAAGCAATGGAACAAGAGCAGCAGTCTTGGTTGGTGCTATACGTTTGGCGGCATGTTGCAATTTCTATAAAAGTCTACCCTGTAGGAAATACTGAGGAAATTTATGTCACGAGGACAAGTGAGATTAACACTTTCTCGGTGACTGCCTGTCTTTAGAAGAACGGAAGCTTAGTGATCTGAGCAATTATTTTTTTTAAACTTGGGCCATTTTAAGGATGTATAGCATTGTGAAGCACAGCCTTAGTAGCTGCAATTTAAAATCCTGTCTTATTTCGCTCAACATCCTCCGTATACATTTGATATATTCGAGGTAATACTAAACCCCATTCCACTAAAATGACCGCAAAATGTAAATGATTCGCTTCGTGTCGTGCACAAATCTTTGGATCGCATAAGCAGTGTTTGTTTTAGGACACTGAGGATGTTTCCATTTGTCAAACTGCTTTTTGAGTTAGGAAAAGGATACCTGGGAGAGACCCAGAGCCAATGCTGTTTTTTTCGGATCAAGAATGCTTAAGGTTGCTATAAATGGCTTTTAGGTGTATTTAAAAGAATAATTTGTATGCTACAAAGAAATCACTAAAGAAATGTTGTCGTTAACTAAGGTTTTTTATTACAAATTAATTCAGTCCATTACGGATAACAATTAAAATATTAACAAAAAGAATTCAAACACTGTTGATTCTTTACCAAGCATAAGAAGCAGCATAAGGATGATAAGCCTGGTGATAAGCCAAAGGAGCGTTGTATGCCAAAGGTGCAGCGTATCTAGCAGCAAAAGGAGCGGCATAAGCAGCTGTAGCATATCTGGCAACAACTGGAGCTGTGTAAGCAGCGGCAAATGGAGCGGCAACATGGGCAACGGGGGCAACGGGGGCAACATGAGCAGGAGCAACTACTCTGGCAACGGGAGCAGCAGGAGCTACAATTCTTGCAACAGGAGCCACGGGGGCAACTGGGGCAACAATAGGTGCATGAGCAATGCCATTGAAAGTCCTGGCCACAACTTGACTACTGGTTGCAGTGACAACAGGAGTAGGAGCAGCAACTAAGGGAGCACTGTAAGCCAAGGGAGCACCAATTAAACTAGGCTTAGCAGCAGCACAGGCAATAACGGCAAAGATTACAACGGCCTGAAAGTATAAAAAAGCGCGTTCACAATTAATTAAAATATCCTCAAGCTTTTCATTATTAATGTATTAAAATATAGTCCTTACGTATTTAAACATTTTGTTGAAAAAATTATTAAGTCTTAATGGTTTGAATGAACTGTTTGTTTTGAAATGCAAATGAGTTTTGATAATAATTTGTTCAACTCTTTGACTTTTTATATTAAAATTGTTTAAACAGTTTTGGCCTAACTGACCTTAGTCAATATAATTAACAAATGCTGCCATGGCGTTTTCTTTTATTTTTATTTTTGTTGTTTGTTTTTACTTTTTAGGGGTTTCTTAACAAAGTGTGCGCAAAGCAAGTGCCAGTGTTATGCGTTGTAGGCGGCTCAGATTATTTAAGCATTTCACGTACGAAAGCTGGTTGTACGTTCGTTCCATAGTGTTTGAAAACTTAAAAAGTAAAAAAAATAAATAAATAAATAAAATTATTTAATCATTTTACAATATTGAAATTTAAATTTAACCGTTTCTACTTTTGAACAGAATATCAACGAGAAGTTAATGCTTCGTAGGCCATGTTAATATATTAGTGTATTACGTGCTCGTTTTGTGGCACATTCTGCCTAACGGTACTAAGGGATTTTTGTTTGAAGGCTCTTCCCAAGTGCAAAAAGGGGTCATATAGTAAAAGAGAAGCAAAAATAATATTTGCAATGACAAGATCCAAAATTTTACTTTCAAGTAAGAAAATCTAAACAATGAAGAAATTCTTAATCACAATTTTGCATAAATAATAATTTGCATAAATTTCTTTAATTTCCTTCCTTTATACTCATTTATGGCTAGATGCAGATGGGTTTGTTAAAGCCTAAAACCTTATTTAACTTAAATAATCCCATACAAACAAATGTAAATAAAATAGATCGGTTGGATCATCTTTACAAGAAAATATTACAAATAATAACTAGAACAAGTTCAGCACTTTTCTGGAAGTGAGGCTTTAGAATCCCGACCGTTTCATGTACTCAAATGATATGAAAATAAGTCATTCTCTAAGAATATAATTTTCGTTGCTTTGAAAAATGGAGTAGTGCATTTTTTCAACTTCCTAGGAAGTTAAGTTGACAAATTGTTTTTATCGGAAATATAAATTAATTCTTAAAAATTATTTTTTAAGAGCTTTTGAATTTAATTTAAAATAACACCTAAAATTTGAAGAAATGTATGAAATATTTATTTGAATCGATAGAAAATTCTATATAATTCAATGTTTAAAGATGATTTCATGTAAATGCTGACCGGGGCTACGCCTCAAATGGTTCATACGTCTGAGTCTAATTTTAGCTCACTCTCTTGTCATGACATGTCGGCCGGTATCTTACGAATAAATTCTTTAATATTGGCTTCCAGTGCGCCAATCATTGCGGGCTTGTCCCTATGTATATGAGCCCTAACTTAGCCCCCAAAAAAATTGTTTAAAGGTGGCAAATTGACAGGCCCCAAACGTGAAATAAACTGTTCACCGAATTTGCTTCTGAATTGGGCCATTGTTTCGCGTGCTGTGTGGTATGGGGCACCGTCTTGTTGAAACCACATGTCAGCCAAGTGCAGCTCTCCTATTTTGGCCAAACAAATTTTTTAATCATCGCACGGTAGCGCTCGCCATTCACAAGTAACGTTCCTGCCTTTGTCGTATTTGAAGAATGATGCAACCGGCTCATAATACACGCAGTGCATTTTTCGGGATGCATTGGAAGTTCTTGCAATGCTTCTGGCTGCTCTTTACACCAAATAGGGCAATTTTGCTTGTTCACGTATCCATTCAACCAGAAATGAGCTTCGTCCCTGATAAAAAAGTGGACGATGCACTTTCTTAACCGAGCATGAATTTTGATAACAAAATTCAATAATCTGCAACCTGTTGCATTCTGTTCTAGTTTTCGAAATTACTATTTTTATAAAAAAGGATTTTACCTATTTCTTTAAAAACATTAATTTCCATCAATTTATAATTGTGACTCTTAACTTCTCATTGCAAGAAGTAAATGTTACCCTTTCCAACACGTTGATTCCCAGTGCTAAATAATTTAATGTATATAATATTAAGATATCTTATTTTGTAAAAAATATGAGTACGTATATCGCTGGCTCAGCATAGAAAGGGCGTATCTCGATTGTTGCAAAATTCTATTTTTACCTTTTTCTAGTAGTGTACTTCCAAATACAACTCTCTTAAAAGATTTTTTGGTTTATATTTATTTAAAAAAATCCAACTAAATTATTTGGTAAAAAACAGGAAAATCCCTTACTCTCTTAAAGTTAAATTATTATTTTAGTTGGAAGAAATAGGAAAAATGCCTGTAGAAAACCATAACGACATCATAAATGCTAAAATCCTTAGTGTGTGGAATATGTTGTATGGATATTCCAAAGCTAAACACAAGTGGTGCATATTACAAAATTAAACTATAAATACAGGGTGGCGCAAAATATCCTGCGCTTTGACAGTTGTTATGTAGATGCATAGAGAATTAGTTGCCAACAAGCCATGGAGTGATGTAATGTAATGGGGGTTTGGCCCAGGATGGCCCTTTGCACTGCGACCATTGTTGATCTATTGTGCTTATGCCATGGAGTGATAGACACCTCAAGAATGTGGTATTATTGTTACTGCTTATTTGACTAATTTTCAGTCAGTTGTTTTTACGTTATCAAACTATGATATTACTTTTACACCACCTTTTACATAACTTCTCTATCTATAGTATTAGTAACGCATCAATTGGATAATTATGTTTGGGATGAAGCAGATGGAAATCTTGCCTTGTCTTCCGATGGTTGTTTATATCAAAACCCTAATTTTGTTTTGTCGAAAACATTGCTTAGTTTCTCAATATAAATCAATATATCCATTGAACAAACGTTCTTAATAAGTGGCTTTACGGATATGGGATGTGATGCAATCCATTCTCTTATAAAGGGAAAAAATACCAAAAACCAATTAATTTTCTGTCTCAATATTTTTCAGCTTATTAAGGAAGGACGAAAACTTCCTGCACCTCTTTAAGTACACCATTTGCATTTAAATTTAGATATTATTTCTTAGATGTATTCATTAATTCATCCAGGTAAATTTCTTACTCATTAAAGAAATTCTTTAGATGTGTACAGTGGGGTAGAAGCAGGCAAAAGCCGTCGATGATTCAAGCATTGACATATGATGCATATCAGTTGACATATGAAGAATAACAGTTACTGCCATCGAGGTTGTTGTATACTAATGTCAAAGTATCACTTGATTTTCTTTATAAATGAAGAAACGAATTATCCAAAAACGTGGGATCATTGTCATAATATCTATGACCGTTTAAAACATTGTTTATTTCAATTAACTAATATTATTTTTTCCACCACTTTTTTGAAAGTAATAAATTCATCTGTTTAAAGAAGCAGCAAAAATAAAAAGTTCTTTCTAAAATAATTTCATAAAAAATAAAAAAATTAATAAAAAGTAACCAATACTGAAGATTTTTTAGGTTTTATGCAATTTTTTTTCTTCTCCTGGAAATTACAAAAAATCATGATACGTACCTTCTATATTAAGCCATCTTTACATATAACCCACTGAGTTGCCATAAAAAGAGAAAAATTTTAATGTTAAAATCATTGAAAATGAACCGAAGTCGTAATTTTACGGATTACAGAATTTGCATTTTCATGACTTCCTTGGAACTACTTTCTTTATTGGTACACATTTATATTTATTTACGTTGGATTTTTACATCGTCGGAAAACGTATAACAAGTAAAAAAAGAGAATTACAATATTGTGTGAGAGATATGCAAGAAAAAATAAAATATGTTGTCGGCCAAACGTGGCTAATTAAACTCAAGCCGTTTTTTTTCTAAAAAAGTGTAACACCTTTTGCCCTTTCAAAGCAGAAAAAGCAGTCTCTAATAAAGGCAAATTATTTAGGAAAGGGAACGTAATCCTTTATGGAAGTTTAATATTTTAAAATTGAAGCCATAAACAGTTTTTTTTAAATGGTCAACAAAATGCTACAGTTTTTTTTTCAGAGTGAAAAAAGCCATTAATTTGGCAGTAGCACAAGGAATGAAAACGTATATTAGATTAAACGTAATAATAATAAAATTAAGTAATCAATATAATTAAAATTTTCATTTAGTCTACTAATTACGATTTCGAACATGTCGGATTGTGGCAGATTTTTTATGAAATGTTGATTCTCAAACAATAATTTGATTTCGATATTGATTTTAATTTAAAAATTGTATTTGTAATGAAATTATTTTATAATAAAAGTAAAACTAGACCGTGATTCATAAACTACTGTTTTTATTTGGTTTCAAAACTTATTTGAACTCAATTGATAAAAAAACAACATACAGTTAATGGAATTTTAGTGCTAATACGTGCTTAGAGTAAATTAAACACAAATATAATACGGGAATTCGTTAATTTTTTGTTGTTTTGACATTGACAATGAAAACTATTTTCAAAATAAGCTGCACAAGAAATGTTGCACAACACAATGCTTCAAGTTTTTTAAATAACAAAAGTAGTTGTATAGTTGTTATTATTTAAAAGTAATTTTGGAATATGAATTGTTTGTTGTGGCTTTAGCTCCTCATGTGCTCTAATTGTTTTATCGATTAGTTGAGGAGAAAATTCCGAATAATAAATTACAATGTTAAGTAATTTTGGAATGGTTAATTTTCCAAGATTACATTACGAAACTTAACTGTTTGAAAATAAATATCTATTTGAAGTTTACATTACGTTTGGCGTAAATTTATACGTCATTGCAAATTTAATGACAATGATTTAGGAAGAGAAATCTACTAATTGGGACGCACCACTTCCATATCACTTCCATTGAGAAAAGAGTTTACAAGTTTTTCTATATATAGCAAATAAAATTCTTTAATGGATAAAGAGAATTGAGAATTAACAGCGGCCGTATTGTTGATGCCACATCTGTCGAATTGGTTGTCATTTATTTAATATAAGTACATATTTGCTAAATCACCACGAACGAATATAAAGGTCATCAGCACGTGTAAATGATGAAATTGTTTTATAAAATGATTGTTCTGTTCGGAGAACGTTTCGCGCGCTACGCCCAATAATTAACATCAGCCACCAGTTTTGCAGTCGGCTCTTTCTGAAATAATATTTCAGCAAGAAAAACTAAAAGTCCGTTGTTTTTTTAATAAATTATTTATTTTTATTGTTAAAAATCTTATTCCAAGTCGGTATAATTTTAAGCCATCAGCAGTTATAACTGGTTATAAGAAAACTGGAGCTGAAGCAGGCGCATAGTGCAAATGAGTCGAGTAGGCCAAAGGAGCAGCGTACGCAGCTGATGCAATAAATGGAGCAGCAATAGTTTTCCCAACTACAGGAGCCACAGGAGCAATAACGGGGGCTGAGGCAATACCATTATGGTTGCGGGCAACATATTGGCTGCTAGTAGCGGTAACGACAGGAGCTGGTGCAGCAAAAACGGCTGCAGGTGCGGTGTAAGCCAAAGCAGCACCAATAAAACCTGGTTTGGCAGCACCACAGGCAATCACAGCGAAGATAATAACGGCCTAAATTTAAAAATTAAATAAATTTCTATTTCATTTAATTTAACTGCTCTTAATTACTCACAATTTTGAACATTTTGTTATAAGTTGAGTGGATTGTTTCTCGAAATTGGTCAATTTTATTTGATGCACAATCCACAAAAACTTAAACTATTTATATTTGTTTAAGTTCATTGTTTGCACGCATTAGTTTATAAAATATTTTTGCATGTAAATTGCAGTTCAATTATGCCATGAGCATACAAATAAGGAACAACTCGAAATGCTTTAAGTTGTTATTGCGAATAGTTATTGCTTCAAATTTGTTTAATGAAAGTGAAACAATGTTTAATTAAGCTGGACTATTTTTAGAACTTGGACACTATTCTGAGGGTCAAATTTATATTTTTCATTTAACACTGTCCATTCCACGTAAGGCTCTAAATATTTTTTGGTATATATAGACAAGCTTCATTTTATTTGAGTATCATTCGCCAGTTTCCGTTTGTTGAAGTAAATCCCCATCTAAGAAAATGTACAAATACGTAAGTTTTTTTATTTTAGGAAAAAAACCAAAAATGAGATAAAAATCTATTTTTTTCCTTTAGGCCGTTGTCATCTTCACTGTCATTGCGTGTGTTGCTGCCAAACCTGGTTTGGTTGGTGCTCCTTTTGCTTATGCTGCTGCTCCTGCCGCTATTGTTGCTGCTCCAGCTCCTGTTGTAACCGCCTCTAGCAGCCAATATGTTGCCCGCAACCATAATGGCATTGCTACTGCTCCTGTTGTTGCTCCAGTAGCTGCTCCCGTTGTTGCTCCTGTTGTTGCTAAGACCGTCGCCGCTTACACTGCCCCTGTTGCTGCTGCTTATGCTGCTCCAGTTGTTGGCCAATATGCTGCCCATTATTCTACTCCTGTGGCTTATTCTGCTCCCGTGGTTGCAAAATATGCCGCTGCTTATTCTACACCCTTAAATTATGCTGCTTCTACTTTGGCCTACTCCGCTCCTTTGGCTTATGCTGCTTCCCCCTTTACTTATGCTAATGCTCATTTGGATGCCGCTTATGCCAGCAGTCGTGTTGATGTCAAGCAAAACTACAATGCTGCTATAGTCCCTGCCAGTTATGCTGCTGCTCCTGCTATTGCTACACCTTTGGCTGCTCCTGTAGCCCCAGTTGGCCACGTAGCTCCCATTAAATACACTTCTGCTCCTGTTTTGTTGTAAATTTTATAATAATCGAATTTATAATAAACTGTGATTAAAAGATCTTTAAATAAGCATTTTCATTAAGAAAAATTAATATGCAACGTGATATAATATTTCCTAAAGTTTATAAGAACATTTGAAGGACACAATTGTTAAAATTCTTTCCTTTAGCGAGCTCGAAATAAGTCCAAATAAGTCGTCACAAACATTGAAAACAATAAGTTTCCCCAATGCCACATCCTTGGGAACATCTATAGCCACCACTTAACTTTTAACGAAATGGTGTATGGATTGTCACCATTTTTTCGGAAGGAGTTGCTTCTTGTCCATCGCGAAGTGACGTATTCGAAAATTATGCTCTTAGAATAGCGAAAAGACTAGATTGGAGGGGATTGGCGACGGCAATGACAATCATTTTACACTGATATGATTTAATATATTGAAAAGGTTTGCTAAAGGACGAAGAGTACAACTACACGACAAGTACTAGAATTCCATCTGGGTCAAGAGAGCTATTGGCGTTGAGATCCACCAACATTATTTTAAGTAAACGTGATCGAAAGACTATCGTTGGCATCGCTACTGATAAAAATTCATGCGCGGCTAAAGGCTGAATGATATTGATTGCTTTTTATCAATTTTATCGACCGAGTCAGTGAAATTTGGTCATCCCTTAAAAAATTCGGCTTAGAGGCGTTAGCGTTGTGCTTTCGAGGAGCAGTAAAGAAGAACTTTCCTTTAAAGTACAAGTCGCGGGCGTAATATTACCAAGTTGTATGGGCATCACCACAGATATGGAAAAAATCAAATTTATATATTGTTTATTTATATTTTATCTACACTTTCCAGATAAATTCATGCAACAACATTTATCTAAACTGTTAGTTAACAATGAGTTGATTACCGAATTTAATTTGACATACGAGTACATCTTTGATACCTAAAATTCCTTAGGAAACATTTTATGTTGCTACATGGGACTTTAATTTCTCTAATTAATAATAAGAAAACTTCTTACCATTTGAAAGTAAATAAAAAATGATAATTTGATATTATTGCCTGTCAAGTTGAGGCATCCTTGGAATCCCTAAGCAGATGCTGACTATGTTATCTGTTTTCTAAATATGTGAAAAATACACTGATATAATTAAGTTTACTTTTATAATTTATACTACGAGTTAAAATCCAAAAAGGATACGAACGTTTCTGTGTAACTCTGTATTAAGTCAATGCTGGTTGGTAATCTGGATCTGAATTACCTCCACTATTAAGGTGAATGCCCCTCATTCTCGTACATCTCCATTACCACAAAATAATTACGAGTATAACCGCTGAAATGAACAATTTAACTTAAAATTATAAAGGAGTTTTTGTGCACAAAACACACGTTTTTTAATTCATAGTATTTAGGGAACATTAGTTCAGTTGACAGTCCAAAAACGGGTAAAATATACTCGTATGAATAAAATTGGCAAACAGAATTTTGAACGAAATTTGACAAATACGCTTAACGGGAAAAATCTAAGTTGTATGTGGTACTTACAACTCTTGTACACCTTAGACTTACAATTATGAAATACTGTTGCTTAAAGGTACTAAGGACGTGCTGCCACCTCTGACTCAGACGAAAAGTTGTAGATTATCGAGAGATATCGTTGTCGACTAATTTCGAACCACTATTCTTTTAATATCAACATATTTTTGATAAAATACGTCCCATCCAAACTACATCGAACTCCGCAAAATTCATCTAAATCGGTCGTTTGTTTTCAGAGATTTCGTGGAAGAGAATTTCGAACATTGTGTTTTTATTCTCAAAAACCATCTAAAATCGATTTTGATATTTGGAGAAAATCCCGGAATAGCCTGTCAGATCCCCTATATTTTTTTTCCAGAAGTATCATTGATATCATATTTAATATACGAGTAGTTGTATGGACGTATCATTACAATTTTATACCCAAAGAAAACAATTCACGTTGATGTGCCATTTTGTAGAAATGGTTTAATTTAATATGGGGGATGACAAAAGTGACGTAGCCGGTGCAATTTCAGCTCTCCTTTCCAGATATGACTATTTACGCCATTGGATATTTTTCTTGCAAATCTCTGAACGAATTCAATTTTTTACAACCAGATCCCAAACAAAAAATATTCAACAGGAATATTATAAATGTGCAGAAGGGAACACTCGTATGAAAGCACACCTGAACTCTATTTTCGCCCACGAGAAACGATATACAATATTGAAATATTTTTATTGTAAAATAAACAAAATATCAACGGTTTTCATAACAATTTTCGAAGATGGAACAGAACAGAAGCGCAGAACGGCAGAGGAGCTGCGTAAGCTCACGGTGTTGAGTAAGAGGTGGCAAAATCCGGAGCAGTGTAAGCAGCTACGGCCTTAACAAAAATAGGAACAGCTACTGGCACCACATCGGAATCTGCAACAATACCATTGTGCTTGCGACCAACATATTAGCTGCTAGTGATGGTTGAAAATCCATAAATTAATAAAAAAATAGAAGTTCAACCAGAGAATATGAATCTCACAAAAATCTTCATCTCAAATCATAATCATACGTTTATAAAATGTGAAATAGTTCCCTTACTTTCCACTGTATCTGTGTTCCTCCAAAATCTGTGAGAACTTTTCATTTAATTTTAAATTATTTTATGGCATCTCAATTTGTTCACAAGGTTCTATTTGATTATTGTTTTGAAATAGTTGTTCTGTTTTTGTAAGCTTTCTGATGCGAAGTGTACGCATACTTTTTAAATACACTGCACCAGAAATAAAAGGTGTAAGTGAAGTTAATATTAGCCAGATTTGTGTTTATTTTAAATAAATAATATTTTATTTAACTATAATTAAAATCACATCGTTTTTCGGTTGAAGATAGTTTCTACCACAAAACTGGAGCGGTGTGGTAAGTAAATGGAACGGAGTAAGTTAAATGAGCAGCAGGTGCGGAGAAAGCTGCCACTGGTGCGGTAGCAATGCCATTGTAGTTGCGGGCAATGAACTGGCTGCTGGTGGCGGTAACAACTGGGGATGGAGCGGCAACAAGGACGGCAGGAGCACTGAAAGCCAAAGGAGTACCAATCAAATGGGGTTTGCCAGCAGCACAGGCAATCACAGCAATTATGACAAAAAGAGTCTAATAAGAATAACAAATTCAGTTTAAAATCAAGTTTATTTATATCTCATTCCAAAAACAAACTTACGTATTTGAACATTTTGTAGGGATTAATTTCACTAACAATACCAGAATCGCTAATAAAAATTTTACCTGAAAAACTCTTGCTTTTATATTCGAAATACACGACTGATTGATAGTTTATGGTTTTTTTAATATTTGTCTTTCTAAGACCATGTTCAGGAAAGTAAGCTTTTAGAAAGATGTGACAATAAGAGTGTTTATCCTCTGCGCATAATTAATGCCGATTGACTTAAGACGCTTTTAACTGTTAGCCATTCCTTTGTGTTTTTTAAGATTTAATTGATTTGTTTCTTGTGTTAAAATCATTTTAAAAAATCGTTACAAAATACATATGCCGTCCTAGCGAGAGGGTGGGCTGATTTTTTTCTCGATCGAGTCTAGTGCATATACGAGTACATCATTACCTTGTCTTAAGTAATGGTAACATTGAATTCAAAATTGATACAATAACATCAAAGTAAAATGGTAATAAATTTAATTTATTCCCAAAAAGAGCTGAATGGGTAACGCATAGTTAAAAGGGCCTTAAAGTCATTAATTATGCGCAGAGCATAAATGGTGTACAACAATGTGCGCTGCATTTTGACGTGATCTTACCAGCACTTCACACCAAACACTCATGATGTCACTTATTTTAAAATTGTTTCAAGAACATGATCATTGAAGGACTAATATTTAACAAAATTACCATAAACTATCAATGAATAAAATTTTGAATCATGTATTTTGAACATACATAAAAGCCAGAGTAAAATTGTTATTAGCGATTCTGGTCTTGTTAGTGAAATTAATCCCTACAAAATGTTCAAATACGTAATTTTGTTTTTGTAATGAGATATAAATAAACTTGATTTTAAACTGAATTTGTTATTCTTATTAGACTCTTTTTGTCATAATTGCTGTGATTGCCTGTGCTGCTGGCAAACCCCATTTGATTGGTACTCCTTTGGCTTTCAGTGCTCCTGCCGTCCTTGTTGCCGCTCCATCCCCAGTTGTTACCGCCACCAGCAGCCAGTTCATTGCCCGCAACTACAATGGCATTGCTACCGCACCAGTGGCAGCTTTCTCCGCTCCTGCTGCTCATTTAACTTACTCCGTTCCATTTACTTACCACACCGCTCCAGTTTTGTGGTAGAAACTATCTTCAACCGAATAACGATGTGATTTTAATTATAGTTAAATAAAATATTATTTATTTAAAATAAACACAAATCTGGCTAATATTAACTTCACTTACACCTTTTATTTCTGGTGCAGTGTATTTAAAACGTATGCGTACACTTCGCATCAGAAAGCTTACAACAACAGAACAACTATTTCAAAACAATAATCAAATAGAACCTTGTGAACAAATTGAGATGCCATAAAATAATTTAAAATTAAATGAAAAGTTCTCACAGATTTTGGAGCAACACAGATACAGTGGAAAGTAAGGGAACTACTTCACATTTTATAAACGTATGATTATGATTTGAGATGAAGATTTTTGTGAGATTCATATTCTCTGGTTGAATTTCTATTTTTTTATTAATTTATGGATTTTCAACCATCACTAGCAGCTAATATGTTGGTCGCAAGCACAATGGTATTGTTGCAGATTCCGATGTGGTGCCAGTAGCTGTTCCTATTTTTGTTAAGGCCGTAGCTGCTTACACTGCTCCGGATTTTGCCACCTCTTACTCAACACCGTGAGCTTACGCAGCTCCTCTGCCGTTCTGCGCTTCTGTTCTGTTCCATCTTCGAAAATTGTTATGAAAACCGTTGATATTTTGTTTATTTTACAATAAAAATATTTCAATATTGTATATCGTTTCTCGTGGGCGAAAATAGAGTTCAGGTGTGCTTTCATACGAGTGTTCCCTTCTGCACATTTATAATATTCCTGTTGAATATTTTTTGTTTGGGATCTGGTTGTAAAAAATTGAATTCGTTCAGAGATTTGCAAGAAAAATATCCAATGGCGTAAATAGTCATATCTGGAAAGGAGAACTGAAATTGCACCGGCTGCCTCACTTTTGTCCTCCCCTATATTAAATTAAACCATTTCTACAAAATGGCACATCAACGTGAATTGTTTTCTTTGGGTATAAAATTGTAATGATACGTCCATACAACTACTCGTATATTAAATATGATATCAAGGATACTTCTGGAAAAAAATATAGGGGACCTGACAGGCTATTCCGGGATTTTCTCCAAATATCAAAATCGATTTTAAAAGGTTTTTGAGATTAAAAACACAATGTTCGAAGTTCTCATCCACGAAATCTCTGAAAAAACGACCGATTTAGATAAAATTTGCCGAGATCGACGTAGTTTTGATAGGCCAAAAGGGTCACCGAATAATGTAAACGGATTTTATCAAAAATATATTGATATTAAAAAAACAGTGTTTCGGAATTACTCGACAACGATATCTCTCGGACGAATTAATTGATTGTAATGAAATTGCGATAGTACCGAATGCTAGTATTGAATTCAATTAAAGTTTATTTAGTTTAAAACGCAACAAGGACATTTTTTATACACTTCGTCGGTTTAATGTTACAGGGTTGTATGTAACACTTTTTTCAATTTTGATTTAGTAATGATTCGGGATTTTATGTGATAATTTACAACTTTTACTGCCGATTCAAGGGTGGCAGCACGTCCGTAGCACCTTTAAACAACAGTATTTCATAATTGTAAGTCTAAAGTGTACAACAGTTGTAAGTACCACATACAAGCGTATTTGTCAAATTTCGTTCAAAATTCTGTTTGCCAATTTTATTCATACGAGTATATTTTACCCGTTTTTGGACTGTCAACTGAACTAATGTTCCCTAAAAAACGTGTGTTTTGTGCACAAAAACTCCTTTATAATTTTAAGTTAAATTGTTCATTTCAGCGGTTATACTCGTAATTATTTTGTGGTAATGGAGATGTACGAGAATGAGGGGCATTCACCTTAATAGTGGAGGTAATTCAGATCCAGATTACCAACCAGCATTGACTTAATACAGAGTTACACAGAAACGTTCGTATCCTTTTTGGATTTTAACTCGTAGTATAAATTATAAAAGTAAACTTAATTATATCAGTGTATTTTTCACATATTTAGAAAAGTCTGAAAATGATAACAGAGTCAGCATCTGCTTAGGGATTCCAAGGATGCCTCAACTTGACAGGCAATAATATCAAATTATTACTTTTTATTTACTTTCAAATGGTAAGAAGTTTTCTTATTATTAATTAGAGAAATTAAAGTCCCATGTAGCAACATAAAATGTTTCCTAAGGAATTTTAGGTATCAAAGATGTACTCGTATGTCAAATTAAATTCGGTAATCAACTCATTGTTAACTAACAGTTTAGATAAATGTTGTTGCATGAATTTATCTGGAAAGTGTAGATAAAATATAAATAAACAATATATAAATTTGATTTTTTCCATATCTGTGGTGATGCCCATACAACTTGGTAATATTACGCCCGCGACTTGTACTTTAAAGGAAAGTTCTTCTTTACTGCTCCTCGAAAGCACAACGCTAACGCCTCTAAGCCGAATTTTTTAAGGGATGACCAAATTTCACTGACTCGGTCGATAAAATTGATAAAAAGCAATCAATATCATTCAGCCTTTAGCCGCGCATGAATTTTTATCAGTAGCGATGCCAACGATAGTCTTTCGATCACGTTTACTTAAAATAATGTTGGTGGATCTCAACGCCAATAGCTCTCTTGACCCAGATGGAATTCTAGTACTTGTAGTGTAGTTGTACTCTTCGTCCTTTAGCAAACCTTTTCAATATATTAAATCATATCAGTGTAAAATGATTGTCATTGCCGTCGCCAATCCCCTCCAATCTAGTCTTTTCGCTATTCTAAGAGCATAATTTTCGAATACGTCACTTCGCGATGGACAAGAAGCAACTACTTCCGAAAAAATGGTGACAATCCAGACAATCCATTTCGTTAAAAGTTAAGTGGTGGCTATAGATGTTCCCAAGGATGTGGCATTGGGGAAACTTATTGTTTTCAATGTTTGTGACGACTTATTTGGACTTATTTCGAGCTCGCTAAAGGAAAGAATTTTAACAATTGTGTCCTTCAAATGTTCTTATAAACTTTAGGAAATATTATATCACGTTGCATATTAATTTTTCTTAATGAAAATGCTTATTTAAAGATCTTTTAATCACAGTTTATTATAAATTCGATTATTATAAAATTTACAACAAAACAGGAGCAGAAGTGTATTTAATGGGAGCTACGTGGCCAACTGGGGCTACAGGAGCAGCCAAAGGTGTAGCAATAGCAGGAGCAGCAGCATAACTGGCAGGGACTATAGCAGCATTGTAGTTTTGCTTGACATCAACACGACTGCTGGCATAAGCGGCATCCAAATGAGCATTAGCATAAGTAAAGGGGGAAGCAGCATAAGCCAAAGGAGCGGAGTAGGCCAAAGTAGAAGCAGCATAATTTAAGGGTGTAGAATAAGCAGCGGCATATTTTGCAACCACGGGAGCAGAATAAGCCACAGGAGTAGAATAATGGGCAGCATATTGGCCAACAACTGGAGCAGCATAAGCAGCAGCAACAGGGGCAGTGTAAGCGGCGACGGTCTTAGCAACAACAGGAGCAACAACGGGAGCAGCTACTGGAGCAACAACAGGAGCAGTAGCAATGCCATTATGGTTGCGGGCAACATATTGGCTGCTAGAGGCGGTTACAACAGGAGCTGGAGCAGCAACAATAGCGGCAGGAGCAGCAGCATAAGCAAAAGGAGCACCAACCAAACCAGGTTTGGCAGCAACACACGCAATGACAGCGAAGATGACAACGGCCTAAAGGAAAAAAAATTGATTTTTATCTCATTTTTGGTTTTTTTTTCCTAAAATAAAAAAACTTACGTATTTGTACATTTTCTTAGATGGGGATTTACTTCAACAAACGGAAACTGGCGAATGATACTCAAATAAAATGAAGCTTGTCTATATATACCAAAAAATATTTAGAGCCTTACGTGGAATGGACAGTGTTAAATGAAAAATATAAATTTGACCCTCAGAATAGTGTCCAAGTTCTAAAAATAATCCAGCTTAATTAAACATTGTTTCACTTTCATTAAGCAAATTTGAAGCAATAACTATTCGCAATAACAACTTAAAGCATTTCGAGTTGTTCCTTATTTGTATGCTCATGGCATAATTGAACTGCAATTTACATGCAAAAATATTTTATAAACTAATGCGTGCAAACAATGAACTTAAACAAATATAAATAGTTTAAGTTTTTGTGGATTGTGCATCAAATAAAATTGACTCATTTCGAGAAACAATCCACTCAACTTATAACAAAATGTTCAAAATTGTGAGTAATTAAGAGCAGTTAAATTAAATGAAATAGAAATTTATTTAATTTTTAAATTTAGGCCGTTATTATCTTCGCTGTGATTGCCTGTGGTGCTGCCAAACCAGGTTTTATTGGTGCTTCTTTGGCTTACACCGCACCTGCAGCCGTTTTTGCTGCACCAGCTCCTGTCGTTACCGCTACTAGCAGCCAATATGTTGCCCGCAACCATAATGGTATTGCCTCAGTCCCCGTTATTGCTCCTGTGGCTCCAGTAGTTGGGAAAACTATTGCTGCTCCATTTATTGCATCAGCTGCGTACGCTGCTCCTTTGGCCTACTCGACTCATTTGCACTATGCGCCTGCCTCAACTCCAGTTTTCTTATAAGCAGTTATAACTGCTGACGGCTTTAAATTATACCGACTTGGAATAAGATTTTTAACAATAAAAATAAATAATTTATTGAAAAAAACACTTCGACTTTTAGTTTTACTAGCTGAAGACTGATCGCTCGTGTTACTTATTGACAATCATATCCCTTGAAAATATTAACGTACGAGTAGAATGGATATGGCAACGTCCACTTCACTAAAAAGATTAAGTCAACTTGGAGGAATCACTTGGAAAGTTTTGAAGAATGATTCTGCTATTGTAATTCCTTCTAATTCTTTGATATTTATTTAATATTTCAGTTCTTTTATGGACAATTATTTAATTGATTTCTGCTCTATGTGGGATCTCCATTTCTCTGGAGAAATGGAGATCCCAAATATTATAATTAATAAATAATTTTTTAATAATATAATATAAGTAACACTTATCACTTAGAGGCGTGTCACTACCCAATGTCGCAATAACTCAATGTTTTCTAAACGTTTTGTAAGAATCGGTTAAGATGAAATGGTTGGGTATTTTGTAAATGAAATATACAGTTTATAAATAAATGGGCGTGGTACAAGTCCACTCTTATAATTATTTTGAAATGTGAAAACTTGACGCGATTTCAAAATGTCATGGTTTTTAACGAATACTTTAGTGTTTTAATTAAATAGAGAAAAATATATTCAAAATCGATTAATAAATGGCGGAGTTTCAGGGGTGAAACGAAATTTAAAAAAATTTCCCTTATTTTAAAGTCCTTTAAGAAGAGTTCCGCTTGAAATATTTTCCATCTTAGAACAATTCATGATAAAATTTCGGAGAAACCGAGAGTAGATGATAAAAAATTCTAACAAAGTGTGTTGCGGCATGTTTCGCAAGTGGTGTCTTCCAAATAGGATTTCTACAGTCCTTCGAGCCGCATTGATTGTGGTCCTTCGAATGAATGATGAATCTTTGCAGCAAGGGGATATACGTGTATGTCTAATGACATTGTATTTAGGATTCCTATTCCTATATAGTCTGATATGTATTCAATTCCAAATTTGACAAGAAATTTGTTCTCAAGAAATTTGTTTTATTTTAAACTACTTTCCTCTAGTTCTTGCAATCATCATTCCCATATTAATAACTGCGAAATTGGCTTTTGGAGGCACTTTGTCCACTTTTTATGTTCCGTATCTAAATTCCTTGGTATTTGTTTTTTTTTATCCAATTTACTATTACTGTTAACTGATTAACAGTGCTATGTTAACTGCAGAATTGACTCCGCTAAACATTATGGTTTGTGTCCCTGTTAGTTAAATTCGAATTTATATTCACGCACTTCCCATTTTTTTTAAGCCAAGACTTAAAAATATACCAAATTTTTTATTGAAAATATAATAAAAAATTATTAAATTACAACAAAACTTGACACTAGTGTTCTTAAGGAGAGCTCGAAAGGCAATTTATGCTACAGTGGCAAAAAAAATTTAACTTTTGCTTATTATCAACACTATTGCTGGCATAAGAGACATCCAAATGATAATTATCACAAGGCGGTGATGCAGCAGCATAATCCGAAAGAGGAGCAGCTCAAGCTAGAAGCATGGAGTGATTTTTAATTTTTTTTTTTTTGGTAAAAACAAAGATTTGGTAAATGCATATATTTTTATTTCTTTGCAATAAAACAGCCAGTTTTTTTCTTTTGCTTAAAAATAAATTATTTATTATTTCTTTAAGATCTTTTTCAAATTATTTGTTCAGATAAAATTTTTTACAACAAAACTGGAGCTGATGCGAAGGTATAGCGCAGAGGAGTTGAATAGGCCAAGGGGGCAGCATAGGCAGCTGGTGCAACAAAAGGCGCAGCAATAGTTTTTCCAACAACTGGAGCCAAGGGAGCAACAACGGGGGCTGAGATAATACCATTATGGTTGCGGGCAACATATTGGCTGCTAGTAGCGGTAACGACAGGAGCTGGGGCAGCAACAACAGCGGCTGGAGCAGTGTAAGCCAAAGGAGCCGAAATTAAGCCAGGCTTGGCAACGGCACACGCAATGATGGCTAATAAAACAACGACGTATTTGAACATTTTGTTGCAGTCAGGCTTAAGTGTTTGAAATAAAATTTGATTTTGAATACTGATAACAAACTTTTCAAACTATTGGGTATTTATACGATCGGTCTATATAAATATTTATTTACTCCAGTTGGCCGCTTCGCTATTAATTTTTATGTTAAAGTCCTTCAATGTTGTTGGTTTATGGATTTTAAATCAGTATTGTTTTATATTTTAATTAAATTTTTGCACTAATATAAAAAAAAAAAATCAAAACACTAGCGATACTTTGTACCCGTCATAAATAATGAAGTGGTAGTTGTTAACAACTTTTGAAGTGCTGCATTAATTTAGCATATCACTCTTATCGAAAACATTTTGGGCATACTAATTAATTTCATAGAATTCCCTATAAATTAAGCTGATTATATCCATTGGGGTATCAATTTCCTTCCAGTTGTTTTAATAAACAGTTTCTTAATCCACAACAAAAAGTCGCACAATGTTCAAGTTCGTAAGTGTTAATTCATCTAGTAAAAATATCATAATAAATGCTTAAAGTTTCATCAAAAACTAATTGTGATGTTCTATTAGACCGCTGTTATCTTTGCCTTGATTGCCTGTGTCGCTGCGAAACCTGGTTTGATTGCAGCTCCTTTCGCTTATACTGCTCCTGTTGTTGCTGCTCCTGCTCCTGTTGTAACCGCCACTAGCATCCATAATGGTATAGCCACTGCTCCTGTTGTTGCCCCCGTAGCCGCTCCTGTTGTTGCCAGAACTTTTGCAGCTTACACTGCCCCTATTGCTGCTCCTTTGGCTTATTCACCAGCTTTTACTTATGCCTCTGGCCCAGCTACAGTTTTTTTGTAAACCTTTAACAGCTGTTAATTATGGAAAATGTAAAGTGAGTGGAACAAAGAATAAAAAAGTATTTATTAAAGAATTTTTTAGTTTCTGATTTTTGTTGCTATGAAATGTCTTTTCAAACAACCCCAAATCTTTATGGGATACATTTGGGATACATTTGCATCATTCCATTTGGATTCAAATCAAAGAATACTTCAGGAGGTACCAGAGCAATCGGTAGAATTCCATTTATATATTATTTATATATTATTTATATTAATGGAAATCACTATTGATGGTATATTTCCAAGTCTAGGTAGAATACATAATATAGATATTTATATGAAGGGCAATTATTTACATACTATAAATGTTTGAGAACTTATAAAACTTTTCTAAATTCCCTGTGAATATCTTACACGTATTGCATGTGTGTGAAGATAAATTTCGAAATTTATAACCCTAGACACAAACCAGTTGTCATTACAAGGTTGTGTTAAGCGGTTAACATAGCGCTATTATACATTACAATGTATAATATTTTGTGAGACGAATAACACTCTAAATGCTTCCAAAAAAGTTTTTTCATAACATCTTGTCCAGTGAATAAAATCTAAAAAGAAGATTCGCATTTTCACTACCTTCGGATATCAAGTTGTGTATGTTATCGCACTATTAAACATCAGAAATCTAGGAGAGCGTATTCTAAATGGAATTACGGTTACACTGTTCGACCAAGTGGACAAGAAATATACCGTGCATGCTGTCTGTTCCATATACATATATATTTTTTCACATGAACACCTCATGGAAATACAACAGGAAACTTAAATTTTTCACATACCGAAATCTTGGAATTTTTCAAGGAAAATGAAAAAAATTGGGTGGATAAAAATCGATGTTATTTACAGATTTAGTGCTCCTCCGTGATCCCTAGTGGTCAGAATATCCAGCAAATCGTTTTTTTTTACTGAAAATCATAACCATTTAAGGACTTGAATCAAACATAATGCACCAAGCAAACATTCGCGATTGATCTTCAAAATAACGACTATCGAGTTTGACGGTTTTAAATAAAACAAATTTTCGCAAAAACTTTTTTTGTGTAATTACGGTCGAATTTCGACCACTGGGCTGTCCGTAGTTTAATCAAATACACATAAAACTATTTTAAAATCATCATCATCAAATTGTCACTTAATCATTTATTGGGGCGACACACATCTCTTGGCATAAATCATAAAAACACCGAAGCAACAATCACCGTTAACATAACATTTTGCTCCTAACGGTTTACATTCATTAAACCTACCGAATTTAAGGATTCCTGTGAACGTACAAAGGAATTTTAAATTATTATTGAATCTAATTTAAAAGAAAATGAAATCGATTTTACCTCAAACTTGTGGTACAAGGTTGGTGTGGCCAGAGAGAGTTGCACAAATACCGCCATTATAAAGGCAAAAACGAAAAGAGTATCGAAAGATTTCATCTTGAAGTGGATTGAAATTAAGAGCTGGATTATTACTGTATCAAAACACCTTCGAAACGAAGCCTTTTATACTGGTAAAGTCTTGTGAGAATGACATCTGAACTGAAACAAATTTCAAATGTTTTATGCTTCCATGTGGTTGCTTTAGTCAGTCAATTAAGCATTTAATTTTTTTATTTTTTTTTTGTTTGTTTAATTCTTGAACTAATTAAATATGTTGTTTCGATTTTTTAGACATAATTTTAATAAAACAATAAAATACGTCGTCTTTTATGACAAAGAATGATTGACGTACAATTCTAAAGCAAAATTAAATATTTACTTTATGTCGCATCATTATTATTTTTTATTTATTTATTTTTTTAATCTTTTGAATAAATTCTAAGATTAAACCGAACATTTTAAAGAGCATAGCTGCCGAGGCTGTCAGCTCTTGTCGCCTCATTTAGAATAAATACTGACCCAATTCATTTTATCTAAATAGTTTCTAAAGCATTTCTAAACAGGGTTCGGAAATTTTCATGTGTGCGAGCTGAAATATCAATATTTTTATTATTTCTCATAAATGAGGTGTCTAAAAGTTGTTGCTTTTTTCACAGTCATAAATGAGCACCAAAAAAAGGTTCTTTCATTGATCACATATTTATTTATATTTGTAAACGTTGCCACCACCAAGCAATAAAAATTGCAAAGAAGTCAAAAGGATACAAAACCTGGGATCCGGAGGTAGTGAAAATTCGAGTCTTTAGCAATGATTTTGATATTGGCTTGTCATTGCATTTTTTTTTTTTATTTTATTCAATAGACTTGATGTCATCTGCAAGGTGTTATGAAAAAGTTTTTTTTTTTGTTTAGCTCCTCCATTTATGGACCAATTTTTAAAATTATTGTTTAAAAGAGTTTGTTTTCAGATTAACTCAATAATTTTTCTTTCGCAAATCAGATGGGTAATTCACCCGCCCGAGATATTGATTATCGCATGAATAACCGACTTTGAAAAAGAAATTTTTTTTATTTGAAGATGTGGCATGCAGTTTGGTTTCACAGACATTTAGGTGGAAATTGGCCAATCGGAATAATTTTTATAACATATTTCCGCCATTTATGTACGTATTTTCGAATTTTATTTAATCTAAGAGAGTATGTAAATCATTCTTGGAAGTAAAATTTAAACTTGAAATTGATCATATCGGGTTTTAAACTAACACGTAACTGCTTCGGTTTTGCAATCTGTTCGATTTTCTCTTGCCATTGAAGTCGTTTTTTCGCCCGAATTCTTACCGTTGACTGCGATAGCCTGGCCAATGTCGTTTTCAAAGAAATGTGGACCCAGCCAGCTTAAAAACCTCACTAAACATCAACTTTTTCGGGATGCATTGATCTCATGTGGATTGACATTTTCCGAAATTTTACAATTTTATTTGTTGACATAACAATTTATCCAGAAGTGGGCCTCATCAGTGTTTCGCAACCGTGGAGGAAACTTAGATCCATCACAATACACCAAAAAAAAAAAAAAAAAAAAAAAAAAAAAAAAAAACAGTGCGTTTCTTATGGTGAATTGGTGTCAAAGTATGTCAAGATGGGGATGCACAAGTCAAGGTGGGGGATGCACACGGTATATTTCGCGTTGACTACCTTTAAAAGGGTAAAATAATCAATGGCGCATATTTTACTAAGTTATAAAATTGATTTAATGAGGAGTTGAAATAACGACCGTATTTGCCTAAGGAAAATGTTCTCTCTCCACCAGGATTATGGTCCACTCATGTGCAGTTATTATAGAAAATTTTCATGAATTATTTGATGATTCGTAAATTTAATTTTGTGGAAAGAAAACATTGGACGAAGTGTATAGAGCACAAAGGAGACTATGTTGAAACATAAAATGAATTTCATTCAAAAACTTGTGTTTAATTTAAAAAGTCATTGTCTTATTGATATTATTATATTGTTAGTTTTCCACACAAAAATTAAAAAAATAATAATTGGCAGTTAATGGGCTAAGAAAGATCATGCAATTCTATAAATAATTATATTTTTTTTAAGTTCAAGCGCTAAACAGATTTTTCTATAAATTAAAAAAAAAATTAAAAAAAGAAAACGCAATTACCTTCAACACTGTGACCATTTTCACTCGTATTATCTAACATTTTCTGGCTTGATAATATACTTTAAAGAAAAGCCAGAAATAAAATTTTAACATGTTTAATACAGTGACAACACAAGCTTTTAATTTTGCACACTTTCAAAACATTAAAAATTAAATTAAATTCTCATTGTAGTGGCAGAAGGGACAAATTAAAACATATACTATAAGAAAAATGAATACAAAGTCAAATGGAATGCACAACATATAAATTTTGGCACGTAGACAAATTAAAGTGTCCATTGATACCAACTGCATGAACACAGTAGTCGCCTCAAATAAGCGCTGTCGTGTAAAGTGGCTGGTATGGATTTGAAAATGACCAATAAAATAGACCATAGAAAACGAAAACAACCCACAACCATCGATCTACTGTACTCGTAAGCTACGGAGTGCAGTAGTGGGATCACGTAATTTTTAATGACTTTTTTATGCATAAAACAAAAATGTATGGTTTGTTTATAATATTTTTTTTGAAAAGCCTTTGATACGGGTATTTTGGGTTTTGAGGTCTCTTCACAAGCGACACAGTTGTCATGTTAAAGCAAAAACTCAAATGGAAATCATGCCAAGGTTGTGTCTTGCAAACATAGTGGACTAAAATATATTATAAAATTAATTAAAATGAATTACCCAAAAGTTGAGTGACCTTTAAGATTGAAAAAAAAATCAAAAATACGAGTATTAAAAAATATATTTTTTTGTGAAGGGTGGGTTATTTTATTGTTATAATTTTTGGTTTGATGAAGTCTTAAAATTAAATCAATTAAATGCTAAATGAGTTACCAAACGGTGGCGCCATAACCATAAGGATAACCATAACCATAGCCATAGTTGTGCACATGACCATAAGGTCCGTAACCATAACCATAGCCAAGGCGATAGTTATAGGGATAAGTAGACCAGGTGGCGGCGTAACCCGGATATGCTACAGGGGCCACATGGGGCACAATTACGCGATTAACATTACGCGCTACAACTTGATATGAAGTGGCTACCGGAACAGCTGGCAAAGCGTAAGTGGTAGTTATGGGACTTGCCGGTATAATACTGGCCTTAACGGTAGCACCTGCAACAGCCAAGACAGCAAACGCTAAAAGCCAACGCTACAAGGAAATGTTTTCAATTCAAATTTTATCAAAAAAATAATCACTTTAAATCCTACCAATTGCATGATTGAATCCTTTAAATTTCCGTAATAACCACCAGCCCAGTTTGAAATTCTCCACAAATCTTCGCTCAGTCTTTGAAATGAAACGGGTTTTATATAGAAAAAAAGTTGAAAGAGGCCCGGCGTATAAATAAAAGATAATGCAACTGCTCTTTTATTGCAAACACTTTCTCCTTTTTTGGAATCCACAATGCAAATGCTTATAAATAATTAAAACATTTCGCCTTAATCTTTTCTATTCAGCACATTGTTTGCCAAAGTCTCATACTTTTGGTGTTACAAGCATTAGCCGTTTGTTTTTGTTTTTGCGCTGCTTTAGCGATCGTTATCTATCGAACGTGTTGTAATATTTATGTCATAATTATTTATTATAATTTTCATTGGTTGTTTTCCTTATGCGATGAAATGATATCAGTTGATTATACATTTTCCATAGAGGTGTGACAGGACGTATAAGTAATATTAAATTTATCTTAGTTGCTGCAACTACAAGGTGGCGCAAAAAATAGTGTTATATTTGAACTAGCTGCCATTTTGTTATAAATGAAAAAGAGGGCTTGTAAAATTGGTGACAGTAATTGGAAAAAACTTCATCGCCCAAACGGCCACATAACGAGTTGATGCATAACTGTGCTTGTTGTACAGAATTTTGAATTGATGCTCGCATAACATCTGGCTTCGAATAAGCGATTTCTTCTTCAATGTTCGTTTTCAAGAGTTGCAAGGGTCGTGGATTATTGTGGTAAACGTAAGATTTTAAAAAGCCCCAAAGTGAACAAGTCTGGTGCTGCTAGATCTGGCGATCTGGACAGCCAGTTTAAGTCTCGAATACAGGGAGATCACTCGACTTGGAAATTGCTGTCTCAATATCTCCATCGTTGCCCGAACTATGTGAGCGGTTGCTGCGTCCTGTTGACCCCAACAATTATCGAGACCCAATGCAAAAAAAACTCGTTTAGTATCAGCCTGTAACGCTCACCATTTACGGTTATGATGGTGCCATCGACATCTTCAAAAAATAAGGGCCAATACCTTTTCACTGCAAATAGCGCACCAAACAGTCACTTTGAGGTGATGCAATGGCTCTCCATGCATTTCATACGGATTCTCTTTACCCCAGAAACGCAAATTTTGTTTATTAATACCTGAGTCGCTCATTACGAATTTTGATACGAAATCATCCTCTTGTTGTAACAAGTTTAACAGAGTATGGCGATAAGTTGACCTTGTCCGACGTGAACAGTCGTGAACATTTGCAGTTTGTAGGGGAACGTTTACAAATATTTCAGCGGTGCAACGAAGGTCTGCGGATACCTACTGCATCGTCATCTCGTTGATGTTTGTCGATTCTCTCTGATGTTATCGGCAACAGCAGCGTTGTTCTTGGTCGAACAAGCAATACGAGGCCGGCTACTTCTTGCGATATCTCTAGTGGATCCAGTTTGCATGACAACCTCAGCCAAACACTTAATTGAACGAACACATGGAAAACGACGCCAAAATTCACGTTACGCCAAAACAACAGACTGAAAGTTTTTCAAATAAGCAGTAACAATAATTCCACGCTCCATGGCTTATTGGCAACTGATTCTCTACAAATCGACATCAGAAATGTCAAATCACATGAATGTTATTTAGTTTTAAAACAATAGCAGTGCTGCTGGATATTTTTTGTAAAAAAAATTACGTACAACTAATGATTTTAGTTTTAACGGAAATGCATTCGCATATGTTTGTTTCACTGCTGTGGCCGATTGGGGACTCATTGTCACTCCCTCATCATGTGCACCTACATAAAGGTAAAAGTACACCTATACTCCGTCATACGTACTACTCATTTTACACATTTTCGATAATGAAATGTTTCTAAGATGAAAAAATAATCGTTGTAAAAAATTAGTAATGGCTCGATTATGGATGGCAAACGAACTTCATTGTATTGCTATTCGGCAACCAATAGGCATCTGCTTTATCATATTGAATATTTTCAGCATAATATTCATGTTTTACATCGTTTTATGAACTACATTATAATTTTTAGCACAGCCAGAATATTTTAAGTAACTGGAAAACAAACTGAAGTCGGGTTTTATAACTTTGACTTCACACAAATTTATTGCACCTTAATTATAATTTTGGTAACACTTATGACATACACGTACCATACTGTCAAAACTCTATACATACGAATTTTACCATTCTGTACATAAAATTTTTAAACTTTTCATTTCAAATTATGATAATTTCGTACTCAAAAAGCTTGTGTATTAGACGTTGTCTATTTTACTCGGTTTTCTCTTTAAAAAAAATTAATTTTTTCTGTTTGACAATCTTATTAAAAGAATCTGTCTTCCGTGTAAAGCGAGGGATATGTGTATTCACACCCTTGCATTATGAAATTACCTAGAGTTAAAAAAATCTAATAAATATATAAATACTATTTGCTATTAACTTTTACTAATAAATATTATGTCTACATCTATATTTTATAGGCCAATTGTAGTAAAATTATGCTTCAAAAAGCAGTTTTATGTGAAATTTAACACAAATGGGGAATGAGTTTGAAATTAACCTTAACGAATATTCTAAGTTTTGTCCTATTTTTGGCGTTCAAGTTGAAATTTCTGCTGTGGCGAATTGAAAGTTTAAGAGTAGAATTTTATAAAAAGTATTTTTAAAGCATATTTAATTTTTAAAGTTAAAATGTTAAAATGTTCCATAAAAATGCTCCTCATAGTGTTTTAGGTAAAACACACTTACCTGTACTTGTATACCTAAAATGTAAGGGTTACCATTGGTGCTACAATTGTGGATAAGTGCAAAATTAACTGTTAAACGCATATTGAGTTTCAACCTGTTTCTCGCGTTCAACTTAAAATTCAAACTTGTAACGACCAAAGTCGGAACCTCGTTTTGGTACTACCCTAATCACCTCGATAGGAAAATACAACCCAGTACCAGCGGTGTAACATGTCACAGCTGTTTCTTATGTCACAGCTGTTTCTTATGTGAACACACAGGTATGTGTGTCGTATGTGTGTGACTGCTGTGACTAGTATAAAAGGACGAAACAACCTAGCGATCGATACAGTTGGTTTCTGGCTGTCTAGTAAGTAGGCTTAGCTTTTCTTATAAGCTCACTAGAACAAGTTGGTTGGGCTTGTTCTGTTAGGTTATTGTTGGGGAATAGAGACTGTTGGTTTGGTTTTCTCTATCTCTACAGCAATATAGGGTCGCAATATCGTGGGAATCGTTGGCTCTTCCTACATATTGGGAAATAGACATATTGGGAAATAGAGACTGTTTGTTGGCTTGGCTTTCTTTACCTCTCCAGTACTATAGGGAATTGTTGGTTTGGCTTTTTCTGCAGGACTGTTATTTTGGGAAAAGGGGACTGCTGCTCTTGCTTTTCGCCCATATTTAAGAGGGAAACTATTGGTTTTGCTTTTTCCCATCTCCGACAGCAAAACTGCTGGCGTTACGTCTCGCCCATCTCTGAGGGGGAAGCTGCTGGTCTTGTTTTTCCCTCCCCTGAGAGCTAGGCTGCTGGCGTTGTTTTTCCCATCTTTGTGGGCAATCCTAGCGTCAGCTTGTTGGTGCATTGTATTTTCCCAGTAGTAGGAGAGTGTGGTGCAATTTGATTAGTGTCATACGGATTTTCTTTTTATATTTTTTCTTAAAGTAGGTATTGTTTCTTTTCATCCGGACTCTATAGGAATAATAAAGGGCTTAGGTTTTATAAAGTACACATCGGCATTTTATTTACTTAATTTGACTTTCAGTAAACGTCTTCTGGACTCCGCTGACCATGCTAAGCATGCCTTGTGCCCAAAATGTAAGGGCTACAAGATTTCCCTTCCCAAATCACTAAAACAATTTGGCAGAGCTGGGAGGGGAAAGCAAGAGTATTATCTTTGAAAACATGGATGGATACTGATATATATTTTTTGCTTACCTTCACCAGGATCATTCGTTACAATCTTGTTATTTCGAAAAACTAAATTTTGTTGTACGTTCCATAAACGCAAGTTAATCAAAAATCCACGTTTGAAGAAATAAATTTAATGGAATAGAAACTGCAAAAAAATAATTTCATCAAAATCAGAGGCATTTAATATAGTTGTGTTTTATGAGAATTTTTCTTGAAAAAATGTTTCTCTTGCACATCGACTTTGTTCTACTAAGAATTGCTTCCATATAACTTTTTTTTAAAATAATAATTTTATTGCCATCGTTTGTAATAAAAAAAACTTTATAATGTATATTTAAATTTTTTTGCATATGTGTTGCTGTCGGCCTAATAAGTGAGTGCATTTTTGTTTGATTCCTTATGGGGAAGGATTATAACGCGGCCCATAACTAATCGCAGCCTGGTGTCCCGAACGCCAACTGGTAGGACTTTTAGGTGCTAGTGCAGCTAAAGGTGGACCACTATTTGGGGTTTGAGGCAAATTCAAGGCGTGTTGTTTGGGATATAAATTTGAAGTCTGTGCTGGATAATTTGGCAATTGTTCATGCCTCACAGGATGAGTTTGATTTAGAGCACGCTGTTGTTGTACATATGCAGGATATTGTGAATAGTTTGCTGTGTTCGACGCAAACGGTTGTGGTCTCGTGTGGTTGAAAACAAAAGAATGTTGAGAATGATTTGAAATTTGAGGTTGTTGCCAAGATGTACTTGTCTGGTTGAAATTAGCCTGATGTCCGTACGGAAAATATTGATGTGGTGCCTGATTAAGAATTCTTTGGCCATTTAAAGGGTGTTGAGGTTGAGCTAAACCAGCTCTGAACCCTGGTGGGTTGTTTTGTTGCTGATGATAATTATTATATGACTTGTAAATGGGTTGCCATTGTGGTTGAGGTTGTAGAACTCCAAAGCCTGCTAATTGACTCCTTGCAGGTTGAATCACAACACCATTGGATCGATGGTATAACCATTGACTGTCTGCACTTGCCAAAGTCGTTATGCCAACAATGCTGAGTAGCAAACGCAAGAAGGCTACTGCTGCAAAACATCCAAACAATTTGAAAAATAATAGAATTAGTACAATAATGCAAATAGAAATAAATACTTGTAATAAGCAAAAAAAGAGATATTTATTTAAAAAAATATAAATTTTTATTTAATGTTTCATACCTTGTGTGTCGTATGCGCTTAATAACATGTAGTTGCTTTCGTTAAGACTTAAGAGATATGAACTAAAAAATTAAACTTTTTTCCGCAATATAAATATTTGAAGCTTCCTCTTGTTTTTCTCATCTTATCACTAAATTTTATTGTACTCGTATATTCGCTCACTAACATCATCATCATCATCGTAATCCTTCTCTTCATTTATTATCTTTCTGATTTATAGTAAAATAAATATAGTTGACACATTTCTCAAAAATAGCTTTTTATTATTTCTATGCCTTAAAATTAAATAAATATTTGTAAAATTTTAAAACCAAAACAATTTTAATGTTTTGCTGAAATTAACGCTTCTTGGAAATGAGTCTTGATGTCATGATTTAATGATTTTTTTTCTTAAATTTTTATTTAACCTCTGGTCATAGGGAAAAGGCCTTCACAGCTTCCATAACGTACAATTTTAATATCTGAAAAAAGAAGATACAGACTTATTGAAAGATTATTATTAAAACCTCTAGACGAGTCATTGTTTTGTTCACATATTGAATAAAAAATTTGTTGGCACATAAATTTGTCTGGTGTAGACTCACCATTCTTGCCAGTGTCATGTTCTTTGTTGTTCAAACTATATTACCAAGAATTAAGAGACAATAGAATGTATTCTTTGATTTATCTTTTAATACAGAAAAAAAAAATACGAAAAATAGTGACGGATCTTTCATTAATTACCTTAACATGGCTGCGTAAAATACTTAGGAATGCATAGAAATGGGAGACTCATATGGAAGACTCATAATAAAATGAAAAAAAAATATTGTTAATGTATATTGCTTATAAAACCATTCGGATACAATTATGGGGAACAATCAGCAGCTCAAATATTGAAATATTACAAACAAGGGTATAAAACTCTACGGTCATACTACATGTTTTTTTTTTTTTTTATCAAATAATATTTACATTGATCTCTGTAATCCCAAAGTGGAAGATGAAATTATAAGATTTGGGGAAACCTATTTAGAAAGCTTAAGTCGGCATATCAATCCACCAGCCATTGCACTCCTCAATGATACAGCAGAAATTATAAGACTTAAAAGGCACCCACCCACCTTTCAGAAACCAATTTACTATTTTCCTTTTATTAATACATTTATTTATCTCTTTATATTATTATTTAATTATACATTGTTTGCTGTGGCTGTAGCTCTTCATATGCCGAAATTTAATTGGTTGCTAAAAGCAAATCGTCAGTGAATTTTAAGCAGTTTGAAAACATTCAACTTCGGATGTTTATGCCACACAAATCAAATACAATGTGAGAATTCAATATTGCATATGAATTATAACAAATACATAATCATAATAGGCTTGGAATGTTTGTATAAAAAAATTCTAAGATTGTAAATAAATAATTATAGGGCGAAAAATTCCCCAATGCCTATAGATTCATTTTATTCATTTATTTATATGTAGATCGTATTTAAAAAACGTAGTCAAATCGATATTTTAAATTTCTACTTTTTAAGAAAACTTGTACAAATAGACCAGAGCTGTAAACGAATGATTATTTTTTTTAATAAAACAGCGAGTCATTCAATGAATTGTAATATTTAGAATATTTTGAATTTTCACAAAAAAAGTTAAATAAAATACGAAAATTTTGTTTTATTTCTTATAAATATCAGAACTGTAAACGAATGATTATTTTTTGAATGAAACACGGAATGAATGAATGCATTCTTTAAGAAAATAAAAAAAATTAATTAGAATATTAACGCATTCATAATGAATCGACAATTTAATATTTAATAATTTTATTTATCACAACAATTTAAATCATCTCACAAAATAAAATTCAGTTAAAATTTTAATAAATAGAATTTCAATACTAAAAAAATTGTTTTAGTTTCTTACACAAATTCTGAAATGTGTATGAAGATAAATTCTGAAATTTACAACCCTAGACAAAAACCATGCTGTTATTACACTAACATAGGCTCTGTTAAACATGCACAAATTTGATTAATTTAAAAGTTAAATAAATACCACAGTTTTGAACAAGAAATCTAGAAGATGAATTTCAGGAAAATGGAAAATGGAAAAAATTTAAAATTTAATTTTTTTCAATAAAAAAGGGATCATGACTGATCGCTAAATATTTAAATAACATCAATTTTCATCTTCTAATTTTTTGCGCCTTTTTCTGTTCGATTCTTAATAGTACTTTGAAGGACTCAAACAAATTTTTATGTGAAGAATTGAAGGTTTCCCTTTGTGTTTCAATTGGGTTTTATGCTCAAGAAAGGTATTTGAAATAAGCGAAATGGGTGGAGTATTTTTTGTTTGCGTGTTACAACAATATTACCATAACTCCACTTGGATTTGTCATGTCTAGGGTTATACATTTCAAAATATTTCTTCACACACATGACAAAAGAACGGAGAATCAAATCGACCATGTGACAATAAGTAGCAAGTGGCGAGGATCTCTTTTGGATGTACGAAATCGCAGAGGCGCTGATATGGCAACCGACCATCACCTAATTGTGGCAGAAATATGTATAAAACTAGCGGCGATACGAAACAGCAACAACAACAGCAATACGAGACCTGTCAATGTGCAAAGCTTAAAAAATCCAGTAGCAGCCTCTACATATTCTGAAACATTAAGGCAAAATTTTCTTGAATCACATGAGAATGACTTAAGCTGTTGGGCAAGAGTGAAATCGGTTTTTATGGACCCGGCTATAGACATCCTCGGCTATAAAGAAAACCTGAGGAAAGAGTGGATATCGGATGAGACTTGGAGCATTATCGAAAAACGCAAACTGGTAAAGGCTGACCTTAATAGAGCAAAAACTCGTGGTGCTAAACTTAGACTTCAAACACAGCACAACGATCTCGACAAACTGGTACAACGAAGCGCACGACGCGACAAACGCAATTGGGTCGACGATATCGGCAAGGAAGCTCAAGCGGCAGCGGAAATGCATCGCACTAGTGATATGTACAGGTGTTTGAGAAAACTCACTAATGGACAGGTAACGTCACAGAGGCCTTTAAGAAAACGGAACGGAGGATTCGCAACATCTTCGGAGGAACAGGTAGATGTCTGGGCAGATTACTACAGTGAAATGCTAACCTCAAATGGACACAGCGCTCAGATTGGTTGTGAATGTGAATCACACGCAGATGACCCAGATATATCTTCCGCTTGCCCCAACGTTGATGAGATCATAAACTCAATCAATAGTCTTAAAACCAATAAATCACGTGGTATAGATGGAATCCCTGCTGAATTATTAAAAGCTGACCCTTATACAAGCCCCAAAATAATCCACCCAATCATACGCACTTTTTGGGAAAATGAAAATCTGCCTGACGAAGTGATAGAAGGCATAATAATAAAAATTCCGAAGAAGAGAGATCTTACGAACCTAAATAATTGGCGTGGTATTACTCTGCTTTGTATGATCAATAAGGTCATCGCCAAAATAATTGCCAAACGAATCTCCGCTAGGGTAACACCGGCACTGAGACAGGAACAGGCGGGATTCAGACCTCACAAATCCACTATTGACGATATAAACAGTCTCCGTATTATCGTTGAGCAATCTGTTGAATGGCGATCACCACTCTATATATGCTTTATCGATTTCGAAAAAGCCTTCGATAAATTAAATCACAATATGATTTGGAGCGCACTAGGATGCAAAAACTTCCCTCTTAAACTTATCTCACTTATTAGATGTCTTTACCACAATGCCAGCTGTCGAATTAAACATGGTAAAACGTTAAGCAGGACGGTAAAAGTGGAAATCGGTGCTCGCCAAGGATGCGTCTTATCACCACTTCTATTTAATATAGTTTTAGACACAAATCTCAAAAGCGCGCTGCAAAACGGAAAGGCAATTACTTGGGGGCTGCAAGGCCGTTTAAACGATCTTGATTACGCAGATGATATCTGTCTATTGGCTCACAGCTTCTCAGAACTTGCATCAAACCTGCGTAGTATAACGACAAAAACAGATGCGGCTGGACTCAAGATCAACACTGCTAAAACCAAAACACTGCGAGTTAATGCGTCGTCTCAGGAATTATTCACAATAAGAAATGTCCAAATAGAAGATGTCAGCCAGTTTTGTTATCTTGGGAGCATAATTTCCAAAAATGGCGGGTCAAGTGAAGACATTGAAAACCGTGTACTGAAAGCGCGACAAACTTTCGGTCGTTTAAGACCTATTTGGAATTCGTCTTCACTTTCTCAGCGCACAAAGTTAAAAATCTTTAACATAAATATCAAGACCACTCTGCTCTACGGTTGCGAGACATGGAATGCTGCCCCTCGAGATATACAGAAGATCCAGGTATTTGTGAACCAATGTCTGCGCAGAATATTGAGAATATTCTGGCCTAGAGTGGTGTCCAACAGCAGGCTTTGGGAACAATCCAACCAACAACTCACGGCCACGGAAATAAAAAGACGTAAATGGCGCTGGATTGGAAACACTTTAAGAAGATCAACGAACGACATCGCAAGAAATGCCATAGACTGGAACCCGCAGGGAAGCCGAAGAAGAGGACGTCCAGCTCATACGTGGAGAAGGCAAATCGATGTAGAATTGGCTGCAATGGGTAAAACCTGGGACGAAGTGAGAGCGTTGGCACAAGACAGCAATATGTTCAACCAATTCATTGAGGCCCTATGCTCCTTATAGGATCGATGGGAACATATATATATACATGACAATGTTGATTTGTACATTAGCTCAGTTGAGGAAATTTAAAAAAATATGAAATGTCGCCTTCATTGCGTAGCTGACTGAAAATTATTTAAAATTTATAAAAACAATACTATGGAATTTGCAGATCTATGAATATATTTCAACGAAACAGTGAAGGCTCTCTGGCACATGTTAATTTTTATCGATGAATTTGGGACAATAAAAAATTTTTCGACCAACTGAATTGAGGAAATATTTATTCTAATTTAATAAAATTCAAACGAAAAATTCATAAAAATGTCTTTTCACTGACTATTAAAAATACATTTTATAAATATATTTCTATTTCAGTTATATATCAGGAGAAGAATGAGAAATCTGTCCTTATGGCGGCAGTTTATTTTAACCCTTATCAGCAATTTGGGTATAGTTTAGGAAAAACCAACAATAAGAAAAATATATATTTTTCGGCCTTTTTAAATAATTCTAATTAAAATTTTCATTTGTAGTTATCGATACTTTGATACTCTGTGAGTATCATCACAATTTTCTAAAGATGATAGTCAATAAGTATCGAGATTTCGATAATTACAAATAAATTTTTTTAGCTTTAATAATAAGTTGTGCTTAAACAATATTTTAATTAGAACAATTATAAAAAGAATTTTAAAATTAATGATTTCACAAGCATCTTGATTTATTATTATTATTATTGTTTTGTTTTATCAAGTTTGGTTTTTGAAATCATTTTCCATATAATGAAATACATGTGGTCAATAATAGCATATGGATAGCATATTGATAGCATTTTCTTAGCATATTGATAGCATTTTAATGAATGGACAACATACCTGCTCCACATTGTTTGGCACAGTTGAATTTTTGCTCATTGCTATACAATTGGCGATTACTGGCACAAATTGGATTAAATTCAGAGGTTGTGGGACATTTGATGAAACAGCTTAGAAATTCTGGCGTTGGCGTTGTAGCTGATGGTATGAATGGTGCCAGTGTGGCCACAGTTGGTTGGTTGTTGACGAAAACCCTCGAATTCTCAAGAGGATTGGCAGTAGTTGTAATAAAAATTAATTCCTGGCCGGGCTTCAAAACAACCGGAGGCAAGGTAGTTGTGGTAGCAAATACCAGCTGCTGGCCTGGTTTCAACCAGGCTCTAATTTTTAAACCACTCTGCGGATAATCGTTAGTCTGTTGCAACACTTTAAATTGATATGAAAATTGAATGCCGCCGATGATTATAATAACAATAGCGATAATGTGGGCAACTGAAAGTATTAATTGCTTTTATATTTGGTCTTGTTAATGCACAATTTGTATTGTTTGTTAAATGAATATTACGTTTATTTAAACACACAGCCGTCAGCATTATTTTTTGTTTGATGATGTTACCGCCAATGTAACTAAAATTCAACTGAATCTCTAACCTTAGTGCTGAATAAATCTTTTTTTTTTGTTTAAGAGAGGACTATGTTTTAAGTCTGACTTGAGTATCTCTATCCCTACCCAACAAAAATAGTATTGCATCAAAAAGCATTCTAAATGCCTTTCTAAATTATAATAAAATAATGATTTTTGAACTACGGAAAAACTCATCAAACTCTGATTTAAAAATCTGGTTATTTCCTGAACCCAACAGAATTATCAAACTTTCATTGATCAACAAACATCATTTGAGTGAGAAGTCGTTTGTCCTCAAATGAGCCGATCAATGATGCTCCAAACAATGTAAAAAAAAGTGCAAAATTTTTTGCACTTAAAAAAAATAAAAAAAGAATTTGGTGATCTTTAATAAGTGCAAATATATATTGGAAAAGAGCACGCAATAATCAAAGAGAGCTAAAGTTTTTACATTAAAATGATAAATAATTTTTTTTAAATTAAATTTATCAACAAAATGTTACACTTTTTTTTAGAAAAGAATACGCCATAAGGTATAAATCATGAATTTCTTCTAATGAATCAACTAATTTATAGCCCGAAGAACTATAAAATTGGGAGTTCTGTTTGTCTTCTAAGGGGGTTGGTTTGGATTTGGAATAATTTTCCGTAATACCTCGTCAAATGTGGTCTGTAAACATACCGGTTTCGGTTATGTACCATCTTCAGTGTTCTTTTTCCTACTAAATCTTACCACTAGTAAGAAAAAGGAACACTAAAAATGGCACATAGCCGAAAACGGTCCGTTAACAAGTCAAATTTGACGTGGGGTGACGGAAAATCATTCCATCATTCAATTAATAAATGGATCAAATATTCTTGCACATTTTATTTTGCTGGGTTGCAATGAATTGTTATGAATTTACCTGCTGTTGCATTTTATTTAAAGGTCAATTATGAATCACAATGGTCAGTCACAATGTTTCATTTTGTAAAACAAATTAAGAGTAAATTTTATGAATAGTTGCTTGTAAATACAATTTTGATCTCCTCCAGCTCTTACAAAATGAAATTAAGCTGAAATTGTTGCATGGAAAAGTAACTCTTCCGTTTTTTTGTTTAAGAGAGTTTGAGAGCTTCTACTTCAACTGCTCGATGTCAGATTCTAAGTTGTTTAAATGAATAATTAATTATTATTTTTTATTTATAAACAATTAGTATCATTTTAAAACAATTTAATAATTAAAATGCAGAAAAAATTATTAAAAGTAGAAAAATTTACGAGGGTGAATCAATAAATCTAGAATTTTACTAATCAGCAAAAAGCATTGTGGCAAGGAAAATATTTTTAGCGCATCATTGTGTGTTTTATTTAAAATCAAATCTGCTGAAGTTTTTCGTATGCATTATCAATTAAAGGGTCTCTCATTAAACGTTTGCTATTTTTAAATTTAAGTAAAACAAAGCGTAGATTTTTTAATACTAATTTGAAAGGCCTATTGATATCATTACGAAATATCAAATTGTTCGAATATCCGCTACCGCTTCGCTGGATGACTCTCATTCAAAATGTCCACATTTTGATAACTCTAGCCCATTAATCAGGCTGAATTTTACCGATGGTATGGGCTAAGTTGGCTTTGAAGGCCTCTGTGGTTTGTTGCTTATTCGCGTAGACCTGCGGCTTAAGAAAACCTCACTGAAAAAGCCTAATGGGGTCATGTCGCATGATCTCAATGGCCGGTTCACATCAACCACCTCTACGTGAGGTGACCATGCTCTCAAATTGCTCGTGCAGAATACTCAATGTGGCATGAGCTGTATGGTATGTAGCGCCGTCCTATTGAAACCAAATGTCCTTGGTGTCAGTATCATCCAATATCCGTCCATGGTAATTTGGCAAAACAGACTAATTACTCGTAATTGACAGTCAAAATGACAGATATAGCATCAACAATATGGCCTTCAACAGCTGTTAATACTTGGAAATCCCTGTTGGAAATTTTCCATCGAATATTTGTATTGAAAATAACAACAAAAAACTCAAATTTGTTTTTATTTTCAATGTAAATGTTCAAATAAATATAAACTAAGAAAATTTAGCAGCTATTGGAAAAATTGTGAAATTTTTGAAAGTAGAGCAAATTCATTTAATTCTATAAACGCGGAACTCTAAAACTAAAACTTTTTAGGTGAAAACTTTAAATTGCTTTTTTTTGACAATTATTTTTTTTTTTAAGAAAAGAAAACAGAGTGAATATATATTTTTTCAAATCAATATTCTTCTTTTTAATTGAGTCCAGTATTAACTTTGTTCTATGTGCAGAGAATTTATAAGTGAAATTGTTAAGACTCCAGCCAACTGGCAATGGATGGAAAAAAACTGCCAATTAGTAGATACAATTATAATGTCGTGACGAATTGTGAAACTTAAAAAATATGGAATGGAAAACGCATTTAAACATTCACAAATAAATGGCGTCACTGGCATTAGACAATATTTCATTTAACCTATCATAAGGACATCATAAGAATTATTAGTTACTCTCCCTCCCGGCATATCATACAGGGGTGATACATATTTCATAGATTTCTCCCATTGTTTATAGTTGTTCAGTTGTTCGCTATGCCAGCCCACAAAACCTTAAAATAATGATTTCAATAATAATTAGGAAAATAATTCATAAACAATTATAATTATTAATGAATATCATACCAGTTGAAGTTTCTGGTATTTTCCTAAACTTATCATTCCTTTCATTCGTTTCGTCGCTCGTTTTTGTTTGATATTTATTTCGTTCATTTTGCAAACACTTAAGCAAATGTAAGCCACTTCGTGGTCGCCCGCAACGACACACGGCCATTAAAGATTTGTACATTTCCGCTGAAACAAAATATGAATCACCTTCATTCGTATAAATGAATGGGTTGTAGTCTGGAAAATGGAAAACGAATTGTAAAATATGAATACTCATATGTTTATTATTCTTAAAGTCAAGGTGAATTTATTTTACGAGCACTGACACATACACGTAAACTTATACTTATACGTTTGTACTTTGTCGTCTTGCACACGAAGCATAATATTGCCGGGTCTTATAAGTTTTTTGAATGTGTGTGAAGAAAAGTTTCGAAATTTATAATCCTAGACGCAAACCAGTTGTTTTTACAGGGACCTGTTAAGCAGATAACATAGCGCTGTTAAACATGACAAATCTAGGGTTACGTATTTCAAGTGGAATTACTGTCCTACGTTATCCGCTTAACAGAATCCAATATTGACAACTGGTTTGTGTCTAGGGTTATAAATTTCGAAATTTATATTCACTCACATGTTTTTTGTGTGATAGTTTGCTTACACTTAAAATTGAGCAAACATTAGTCAGTTGCTTCGGTAACGCCATCTTGATTATGGCCTTATGTTCCTTAAAGCCTTAAGGCTGGGGCACATAGAATCCGTCATCCGTCATCCGTCGACTTTTTCAACTGACAGCTAAGTTAAAATACAGGGTCTCCTTCAACGCAACGGATGAAAGTTGGGCAACTTTTAACTTTTGACGTAGGTTGAGTACTTTGACAACTATCAGTTGATGTTTTGGTATGTTTTGTTTTAATTAACAGTTGATTTTTTGGGTCTGACCAAAAATCTTAGACTTTTATCCATTATATCAAGACAGCTTGAGCTTTATAAAAAAATTATAATCAAAATAAACTCCGTAATTTCTTCAAAATCCATATAAAATTTTTACTCTTTAATAAAAAGAGATGTTGCAAACATGTAAAAAAAACAACTGATTTTCTACACGTTAACAAAGTACTCATTGTGCCAACCTCATCCGTCATTGCGTTAACGTCAGTTGAAAAAGTCGAAGGATGACTGATGACGGATTCTATGTGCCTCAGCCTTAAAACCCACACATATGATTTATATTAGTAATAGAATAAAAATAAAAATTTTGAGAATAGGCCCGCATTATTGAATACCTTTCAAATCCGCTTTCAGTTGCTTGTTAATCTCATTTTGGTTGTACATATCTTTCCAGGGTACTTCTTGATAAAACTTTAACCACTTTCTAGGATAAGCTCGCCGAGCTCTATGTTCCATTTCGATTTGTTCTTGACTGGTAAGTAAAAAGAAAATTGTTTTAATTAATATTTACACAAAAAAATATGCAGAAAATAAAAATTTTCTAAACTTCTGCATTTATCAATTGTTTTTGAGATTAATTTTAAAAAGTTAATAGAAACCTGAGCAAAACTAAAATAATAAATAATGCAGAATGTTAAAAAGAAATTTAAACAATTTGGATTGAACTTCTTTTCTTGCCTAAAACATTAAAGTCTAATTTTGTATTCCATGTTTTTGTGTTTTTTTTTTTATAAAAAATAAAAATAATTGTTTTAAAAAATCGTTTCATCTTGATGAAAATGCTAATGCAACTCATGAAATGATAATGCAGATCACAAAAGAGATACTGAATATATTCAAAATGACAAAGCAGATCCCTGCTTCCAACTACAAGGTGGTACAAAAGTAATGTTATAATGTGAGCTGGGTGACATTTTGTTTAAAATGAAAAAGGACTCTGTTTTCATAAAAATTTTATTTGAAAGTGTAATTGGAAAAGAGTTATATCGCTCAAATGGCTACTTCCCGATTTGATGCACAATTGCGTTCATTTTACGGCATCTTGAATTGTTGCTCGCAAACATCTGGCTCCGAATAAGCGATTTCTTCTTCAATGTTCGTTTTCAAGAGTTGCAAGGGTCGTGGATTATTGTGGTAAACGTAAGATTTTAAAAAGCCCCAAAGTGAAGAAGTCTGGTGCTGCTTGATCTGACGATCTGTATAGCCAGTTTAAAGCTCCAATACAGGGAGATCACTCTACTTGGACATTGGTGTCTCAATATCTCCATCGTTGCCCGAACTGTGTAAGCGGCTGCTGCGTCCTGTTGACCCCAACAATGAGCGAGACCCAATACAGCAAGTTGCAGCAAAGAAAAACTCGTTTGGCATCAGCCTGTAACGCTCACCATTTACGGTTACGATGGTGCCATCTGCATCTTCAAAAAAATAAGGGCCAATCACTTTTTACTGCAAATAGCACACAGAACAGTCACTTTGTGGAGATGCAATGGCTCTGTGCGGCAGTAACGCAAAATTTTGTTTGTTAACATAAACACTTGAATGGAAACAGGATTCGTCGCTCATTATGAATTTTGATACGAAATCATCCTCTTGTTGTAACAAGTTTAACCGAGTATGGCGATAAGTTAACCTTGTCCGACGGTCAGCAATTCGTGAACAGTTTGTACTTTGTAGGGGAAATTGCACATGTGTGCACCCTTGTATTGTCCTGGTGGGAAAGAACTTTTTTCTTGGCATTCGAAAAAACAAACCCACCTTGGCTTTCTTTGGTTTCTATTCACCCCTTAAAACCTACTGTTTTGACTGTTGTGTGCTCTCAGGTGTGTTGCAGTGGATCCATTTACCATCCACGGTTACAAAACGGTGAAAAACTCTTCCATATTACGGATGAACAACTTCCAACACTCCTGCAAAGTTGTCACACGAGTGTGTTTGTGGTCGATTGTGAGCAAATGAGACACTGATCTTACGGAAAGCTTTCTCATACCCAAGTGATCATTCAAAATTGATATCACTGAGCTATGTGATATGCCTATGTCTCTCACAATCTCTCGCACTTTCCATCTCCGATCGGCCAACACCATATCGTGATTTTTTTTTCGATTGCTTCGAGTGTAGAGACCTAAACTGGACATTCGGTATCTTCCGGTCATAACGAAATTCTAAAAACGACTTTTTTGTGAATGAAATTGATGCTGCAGAATTCCTATAGCACGAGTACTTATCAAGCTTATCCTGGGTTTGAGTGATGGCTTTTTCCGCAAAAAATAATGCTTAATGAGGAAACGTAATAAACTTTTTTTCCATTTTCTCCTCAAATAATGCGATAGTCTACTATCAATAGCTGCCAGTTTGTGTTTGACAATGAGGCAGCTTGTTTGATAGGAATCAAATGGCAGATGCCTCTTGACAGGATCAATTTTACCCTTTAAGTTATGAGGCGGGAGATTCAAAAAGTACTGAGTTAGTGAGCTACCCTCGTATTATTAGTTTAGTGTGTGCATTTATATTTTCTGTGTTATCAAAGCTGCTATACAAGTGGAGCCGTTTCTTATTTAGCTCTTTTGTCCTTTTTTCTCGTTTTGTTTTGAATGTCAATTTAGTTTTAAGTTTTCAATAGTTAAATTGTTTACCTGTTTACTTTTTTAGATTTATTTGTTTTTGTTTTATTTGCTTGTTTACTTACATTCCACCAATTTTCTTTACCGTATCCGTGTTCATAACTGCTGGGTAGTTGCTAAACTAATTCTTTTCTAGTATTTTTGTTTGGAATGTAAATCGCCTTGTTTATACGATTGTATTAAGCAAGAGTTATTAAGGGTTAAAAAGGGGAAGGAAACCATTTCCCAATAGATAGATTTTGATCTTTAAATTTAAAGCCTTCCTCGAATGAACCAAACTTTTCCACAGAGCTGAAAGGGGCAATTTCAGGAACATTTGTTAAATTTTGATAGGGACGATCATAAAAGTCGCCAACATTTATTTTTTGACAAAAAAAAAACATGCATACAAATTTTCAATAGAACTACTCTTATAAAATAAAGCATTTTGCTATATTTTGATCATAAATTTAGATTTACCCTTTTAAAATTAAGGACATTTGAAAAGTATGAATGTCCTTGCATATTTTGATTATGACAATGTTTTGTAGTCTGCAACTGATAATAATTGATAACCATGATACAAAAATAGAAGGTAAATTATTTTTTTCTTTTCGTCATGTATGAACTTTTGTTTCATACACGTCTTTTCCATTTGCCACAAGTTCTAGTTCTGCTGGCCTTTCTCCATCTTCCTTTTTGTACAAACGTAAGCAGGTTGAATTCTTACAAACGGATTTAATTTATCTGATGACTGGACTAGTGCGAGTGAAATATCGATATATGAGCAATACATTTTTTAAAGTCTACTTCTTAAAATTTTTCTATATTAAGTTTTTTTTAATCCTGAACCGTGTATACTTTAGCCAGGATGAAGGTTTTGCCACCCATAACATCAATTAAATTAAAAGCGTCAATTAAATTAATATCAATTAAATGAAGATTGGTAGAAGGTGAACCCATAGCAGAAATATGTATGGAAAAATTCCTTATTCTTACCTTCTTCTTGGGCATCAATTTCGAAAATGTTCGTATTGAAACCACGGAGGACTTTCTCGTGAACAAGCAAAATTTACGTATTTGTAATGAAGCATTGCGAGAACTGCCAATGCATCCCGAAAAATGCACTGTTTGGTATGGATTATGGTCGGTGACATCATTGCACCGTACTTTTTCAAAGACGACGAAGCCAGGAACGTTACCGTTAATGGCGAGTGGTACCGTGCGATGGTTACAATTTTTTTATTGGCCAAAATATAAGAAGTGGGCTTGGCTGACATGCGTTTTCAACAAGACATTGCCATATGCCAGACAGCATGCGAAACAATGACCCAATTGAGAGTCGAGTTTGGTGAACAGTTTATTTCGCGCTTGGAGCCGGTCAATTGGCCGCCTAGATCGGGTGATTTAACGCCTTTAGACTATTTTTGTGGCGCTATGTTAAGGCTTATGTATATAGGAACAAGCCGGCAATGGTTGGCGCACTGGAAGCCTACTGTCAATGACGTGAGATCTTTTACAAATGAGCAACGAATTCAAAATTTTCTTGTGTATAGAACCAGACATCCGCTTTTTACGAACAAGCGATGTATTTATACCTATAGATTTTCGTTATAAAAGCTTTTGGTAAAAAAAGTAGCAAAAGGCTTTTCATAAATAATTTTTCAAAATTAAAACAAAAGAGGTGCTCGCATGTCCTTGCTCTGAATGAAATGAAATATAAAAATGAAATATAAAGTTTTGCAACTTGTCACGAATTTCAAAATCATCATCTTAGAAACATTTGCAAATATTTGCTTTCTTTGGACTATAATTGTGATTTTAATTATTATTTTAAGACTTGGATGGGGGAGCTCAATATTCCCAAAACTTATCTAAGACATCAAAAAGTAAAATGCAAAAGTTTATCTTTATCCTTTGAATTTCCCGTTTTACTATATGAAGAAAAACATGGTACAACATTCCTTTCGTTCTGCAAATCATACAATTATTGCATGAGATAGTTACAGGTCGGTGATCAAATTTTCTTCAAATTATTTATTGTACCTTCAATATTACTTGAACAAAGAATAAATATTCACAATTAAGATATAAGAATGAAGCCAGAGTGGGTATTAAATTTAATTTCAATTCTATATCCCTCAGAAATCAAAAAATATTTTTCAATGCCATTTAATTTTTATGGATGATAAGCTCCATTTCATTCATGAATGGAAGAATCTACTTTTTCAAGCTGCCACACTGCCACACTATATTTAAAATTTTTTCCTTCCTTTCCTTGTTAGTTTTCTTCCCATTGATCACTATGGCTGCGCTTACGGAGTTTGGTTGTCAAAACAACTCCATTCCTCCTCCAATGTAACTATACATAACTTTCTATTCTGACAAATATGTTATTTAAAATATATGGTTTTTATGCGTTATTTCGCATAAATGTGTAAATAAAAATCAATATTCCGAAAAAGAACATGCATATTCTTTTCTCGATATGTTGCACAGAAAAAAAACTATTTAAATATGTAACAATTTTATTACGGCATAAAATGTTGATTCTTGGATTCTGTTGAAATTTAAAAATTATAATAAAATACGTCTTCTCTTCTGGAACAGATTAACGTAAAATTTTTAAACAAGTACGAAATATTTACTTAATTTTATCTAAATGATTTCAAGAGCACTTCGTAATGCGACAACCTTTAAAAGCAAACATAAAACTAGACAACGTTAAAACCAGAAACAGACAGACAAAAGAGGGATCAAAGATTTTGCAACTGCAATCAGATTTCCTCATTCGTCCATATTTTTAATTAAATATCAAATAAAATCAAATTTAAAGTAAAAAAATACTTTTAAATAAAATATTCAACCTCCAAAAAATACGAAATAGATATACCAGTATTATGCAAAACCCTCCGAAAGCTGAAACTTTGCATTGAATTCTGCATTTAGTTGTGAACTCTCTTGGCGCCGTCTTCAAAGATCTCGGTTTTCTACTTAAAATAACACAAGTTACAGCCAATAATTTATATTTTAACAAATCATCAGCTTTTTATTCAAGTTTGAAAAGCCTCAAATACACAAATTGCTAAAAAAAAGCGATTTCTTAAAAATGTCAAATCATTGTTTATCCACTTCCTGACACACATCTGTGAAGATAAAACGGGCAACTACCGCTGCAACATTGACTCGGTCCATCACATTTTTCTCCCACCTTCTTGCATTCTTTAGGTTCCAAAGCTACACCGACTGCTTCCTGTTATAATAAAACAAAAATCATACTCGTAATTATTATTATTTTACTTAATATTGGAATTATTATTACAATTAGAGTTTCAAAAAGTTATTGTTTTTGTTTGAATTGTTCAAATTGCTTAAAGTTCACTGACGATTTGGTTTAGCGGCCAATGAAAGGTCGACATTTAAACAGCTAAAGTCACAATCAAGCTTTTGAAACTTTAATTATAATTATTTTGTTTATTAAATGGAATTCGATTTTACCTCATCGTTTTCGAAAACTGGTGTAGCCGGAGAGAGTTGCACAAACACCGCCATTATCAAGGCAAAAACGAAAAGAGTGTTGAAGAGTTTCATCCTGAAATGTATTGATATCGAGCGTTTGATCGATACTGTATTGGAACATGTGAAACGAGCAGGTTATTTATATGCAAAAACTTTCGACAAAAAGTGATATTTCACACCTTCGTAATCAGTTTCAATGACTCTCTATCTAAATTTAAGTAAAAGTGATATCTTTTACTATTTGATTAAATTTTTTTACATTTGTTTATATTTTCGAGCATGTGTCTGAAACATCAACAATTTGTTGTTTTTGTACAGATATAGACTTCAACACGCACTTGATTGAAATACAAAAACTATCAAAACAATTCCACATTTAAAATATTAATTTACTTTTATCATTCAATTTTAATCTTTGTGAAGATAATTTGGACGGAGTAAACAATTTTGATTACGGCCCAGAAAGTGAAAATTCATTTTATTTCTGTGCGAATCGCTCTCAAAATATTCATTGAAAACTAAAAGAAGACTCGAATGTTATTTTGTGGTTTTATATTCTAAGACTTCTGTGCAATTTTTATTGATATTTAATATTTAAGTAGTATTCAGATTTTAATTATTATTCGGAGAGAAAAACTAATTACAATTGCACACATGTGATTATGCTCACGAGATCAATACGAAGTGCTAAGAAATATTTACTCTATATCTTAATGTTTGTTGGAACTATGACAAATGTTACAGGAATCATGTTACTATGTTCCTTACAACAATAAGAAATCAAATTTTTATATTTCTTCCTCTCTCTCTCTCTGCGAGAGCATTTAGATCTACAATTTATTTATTTATTTTCTCATTTTCAAACGTAAATGAAAATTGAAATTGATAACTACGAGTATTTAGCAGCTATACATGTACATATTTCTTATAGTTTTATTGGAATAATCATATTAAACATTTTATTATAATAGAATAACATTATGCATTAAAGTGCTGAATGTAAAATGCAAATGTTTAAGAATAGTTTCACTGCATAACGAAATGAATTAATTTATCATTTAGGATATTTGATATCCTTATTGCATTAAGTCTGTCGATCTGCGAGTAAATCCTGCAAGTGACCAAGTTGCCTTAGTCACTGAAAAATCGAAAGCCGAAACACTTGGTACATTATAAAATTTAAATTTGTAAAGCCAAGATGTCAAATTCCAATTTATAAAGGTTCTGACGGTTGGATTCCCTATTGTATACATATAAAATTTTCTTAAATTCAATATTTCAACGCCTCTTTTTGAGCGCCTTCTTCACAAATTGAGTTCAGAGAGGGCACAGTTAATGGAAAATATACTATAAAAACTAACAAATAACTTTTATTTCTATTCCCAAAAATAAAATTGAAAGCAACAACTATTACTACCATAATATTTTGGGTCAACTTTAATGAACTTGGTTTTAATTGAAATACGATTTTTATAAAATTCAAATGATTATTTTAATAAAAATGTGACACGAAGGAGCTTTTCTGTTTGGAGACAGATGTTAGTTACTCATCTGAATATTTTCATGCAAATAAAACAAATTTTATAATTGAAGATTAAATAATGTCCTGTCTTTCAAAAGAATTTAAAGGAGCTTTCTGACCTTTACTTCTTAAAGTTGCACTATTTTGAAAATTTTGTTACTGCATAGAAAAGGCTTAAAAGTACAAATATTTTGTTCGAATAAATTTTAAAACTCGAAAAGCCATGGTGAAAAATTTTTGTCCTCTGCCAGGGAACGATCCTGGGGTATTTGGTTTTGTAGACAAGGACTTTAACCACTACACCACGCCACCACCTGTCAGTCAATATATTTGGTTTTAATTTAATACGTGGGATCAAGTACAAATGATTTGATAATTTTCCTTTCAAAAATGTTTTCTTGAGGGATTAATGACTTGCTCAGAGAATTCATTGGCTCAGCTGTGGTCCACTTTCATGGACATTTAACAAAACGATTTATTGGAATAAATATTTAGTTGACATTTATATAGATTTATTTATTTATTTATTGTAGCAAGTAAATTCAGAACAAGTTGCCTCCTATAATTTCAGAAAATTTCAAAACCATTTAAATAATTTTCTAAATTAAAGTTCTTTAGCCCGATGTCACCACACATTTGCCGGCATATGTTAAACATTTTTTAGTACAACATTCCACATTTGAGTAACAATCGGAACCACTTGGCTTGCAATCCTTACCGGCCGATTCAGCAATTTCCTGCAGAAATATTTTTTTTTGAAAACCAATAAAAATAAATAAAAATTAAATATATTTTACCTGAGCATTTTCATAAAATGGATTGGCTGCAGCAAGTTGCAAGAGCACTGCCATAACGACGGCTAAAACGAAAAACGTATTGAAAAATTTCATTTTTATGTGGACTTTAACCGAAAGCTGGATGATACTGTGCGGAAACATTTAAAACAAGCAGCCTTTTATATCCAGAAAATTCTAAAAGAATACTTATCATTTTTGTTATTTAATTTTTTGATAAGCAAATATTAATTACTCTTGTGTTCAATTCGTGTGTGTTATTTCTCTAATATTTTGCACTCGAACATGTATTAACCATTTCTTGATGATAATACGCAATTTATTGTTTTTAGACAGATGTTTTTTATTTTGTCACGTAGAAGTAGAAATTAATGGCAAAACCAATATTTTTGTCACTGTAGTGTAGTATACACGTATACGGGAATACGAGTATATTGCACTTGTAGTATATTTTTTTACGTCAATTAATTACGCACTTTCAAAACAAATGGAAACCAATTAAATAATCAAACTTTTAAATAAATAAATAAATGGATATTCTTTGTTAACAATTTCTGCTAGAAGATAAATATTTTCAATTCGAGCTAAACTCAAATTATTTTCAGTACGATAAATATAAATTCCAGTATCCGTTCATCTACAAAATATAATGGCAAATAATATGACCATTACCTTTTGGAAGATGTAAACCTTATAAGATTTCAAGCAAATTGTTCGGGAAAACATATTTTCATCTTCGGAATTTCAAAATTGTAAAATAATAGAAAAGCTCAGAAATGCTCCTCCCTCAATTTGTAATGGAAAATTATTTATTAAATTGGGGAACACAAATAGTTTCATTTGCATAACAATATTCAGAGGAGTAACTAACATCTGTCTCCAAACTGAAAAGCTCCTTCGTGTCACATTTTTATTAAAATAATCATTTGAATTTTATAAAAATCGTATTTCAATTAAAACCAAGTTCATTAAAGTTGGCCCAAAATATTATGGTAGAAATAGTTGTTGCTTTCAATTTTATTTTTGGGAATAGAAATAAGAGTTATTTGTTAGTTTTTATAGCAAATTTTCCATTAACTGCGCCCTCTCTGAATTCAATTTGTGAAGAATTTAAGAAAATTTTATATATTTGTATATACGCTAGCGAATTCAACCGTCAGAACCTTTATAAATTGGAATTTGACATCAGCTGGGTCCTGGCATAGACCTAATTAATTTGGCTTGACAAATTTAAATTTTATATATATTCGGCTTTCGATTTTTCAGTGATCGAAGCAACTCGGTCACTTGCAGGACTTACTCGCAGATCGACAGACTTAATGCAATAAGGATATCAAATATCCTAAATGATAATTAAATTCATTTCGTTATGCAGTGAAACTATTCTTAAACATTTGCATTTTACATTCAGCACTTTAATGCATGATTTTATTCTATTATAATAAAATGTTTAATATGATTATTCCAATAAAACTATAAGAAATATGTACCTGTATGGCTGCTAAATACTCGTAGTTATCAGTTTCAATTTTCATTTACGTTTGATAATGAGAAAATAAATAAATAAATTGTAGATCTAAATTCTCTGGCAGACAGAGAGGAAGAAATATAAAAATTTGATTTCTTATTGTTGTAAGGAACATAGTAACATGATTCCTGTAACATTTGTCATAGTTCCAACAACTATTAAGATATAGAGTAAACATTTCAGAGTATTTCGAATTGATCTCGGGAACATAATCGCATGTTTCGCACAATCATTCGGGCAAACATGAACTATAGTGTGCAATTGTAATTAGTTTTTCTCTCCGAATAATAATTAAAATCTGAATACTACTTAAATATTAAATATCAATAAAAATTGCACAGAAGTCTTAGAATATAAAACCACAAAATAACATTCGAGTTTTCTTTTACTTAATTTTCAATGAATATTTTGAGAGCGATTCGCACAAAAATAAAATGATTTTTCACTTTCTGGGCCGTAATCAAAATTGTTTACTCCGTCCAAATTATCTTCACAAAGATTAAAATTGAATGATAAAAGTAAATTAATATTTTAAATGTGGAATTGTTTTGATAGTTTTTGTATTTCAATCAAGTGCGTGTTGAAGTCTATATCTGTACAAAAACAACAAATTGTTGATGTTTCAGACACATGCTCGAAAATATAAACAAATGTAAAAAAATTTAATCAAATAGTAAAAGATACCACTTTTGCTTAAATTTAGATAGAGAGTCATTGAATATGATTTTTTGGAAAAACCATTGAAACTGATTACGAAGGTGTGAAATATCACTTTTTGTCGAAAGTTTTTGCATATAAATAACCTGCTCGTTTCACATGTTCCAATACAGTATCGATCAAACGCTCGATATCAATACATTTCAGGATGAAACTCTTCAACACTCTTTTCGTTTTTGCCTTGATAATGGCGGTGTTTGTGCAACTCTCTCCGGCTACACCAGTTTTTGAAAACGATGAGGTAAAATCGAATTCCATTTATTAAACAAAATAATTATAATTAAAGTTACAAAAGCTTGAGGTTTTTGTGACTTTAGCTGTTTAAATGTCGACCTTTCATTGGCCGCTAAACCAAATCGTCAGTGAACTTTAAGCAATTTGAACAATTCAAACAAAAACAATAACTTTTTGAAACTCTAATTGTAATAATAAATTCCAATATTAAGTAAAATAATAATAATTACGAGTATAATTTTTGTTTTATTATAACAGGAGGCAGTCGGTGTAGCTTTGGAACCTAAAGAATGTAAGAAGGTGGGAGAAAAATGTGATGGACCGAGACAATGTTGCAGCGGTAGTTGCCCGTTTTATCTTCACAGATGTGTGTCAGGAAGTGGATAAACAATTATGTGACATTTTTAAGAAATCGCTTTTTTTAGCAATTTGTGTATTTGAGGCTTTTCAAACTTGAATAAAAAGCTGATGATTTGTTAAAATATAAATTGTTGGCTGTAACTTGTGTTATTTTAAATAGAAAACCGAGATCTTTGAAGACGGCGCCAAGAGAGTTCATAACTAAATGCAGAATTCAATGCAAAGTTTCAGCTTTTGGAGGGGTTTGCATAATACTAATATATCTATTTCGTATTTTTTGGAGGTTTGGCTTGAAGTCGGTTGAATATTTTATTTAAAAGTATTTTTTTACTTTAAATTTGATTTTATTTGATATTTGATTAAAAATATGGACGAATGAGGAAATCTGATTGCAGTTGCAAAACCTCTGATCCCTCTTTTGTCTGTCTGTTTCTGGTTTTAACGTTGTCTAGTTTTATATTTGCTTTTAAAGGTGGTCGAATTACGAAGTGCTCTTGAAGTCATTTAGATAAAATTAAGTAAATATTTCGTACTTGTTTAAAAATTTGACGTTAATCTATTCCAGAAGAGAAGACGTATTTTATTGTTTTAATATAATTCTTCTATTTTAAGAAAATCCAAAGAAAAGAAATACACTTATAGAAGTTAAATTGACTGACGGAAGCAACTGAATGGAGAAAAGAAAACATTAAAATATTTTTGCCAAAAGAAATTGAATTTAACTTCTTAATTACACTCAGAAAAAAATACATATATACAAAATTCATTTAAAAATCGTGTTAAAAATTTGTTTAAAAACTTCCTTAGTTTAAAGAAATTTTCCCAAATGGTATGAAAGATTCACTCAAATCTAATGAGAATTGATTTGAAAAATATTTCCCACTTTAACACAATAAATTTCTTACATCTGATTTCGAAAACTATTGCCGAAACTATATTCGAAAGCTTTTTTTAAAAAAGAAAAATAAGAAATTTCATTAAATTTTACAGACTTAAAAGTTGTTAATTTTAGTGCATACTTTCCCTTACTTTAGTAAAAATCTCTTAGAATTAAGAATATTTTTTCTAACATGTATTTATTAGTTCATGACCCAGTGGATTTTATGAAAATCTACCACAAACTTAACACTGATGAAGGCACAGTGAAGTTTTACTTGTTTCAAGGAATTTTGAAACTTAAAACTGGTGCATGTTGACTGTTTCATTTAAAATAAATAATCGTATCTAGTGCCCCGATAGAAAGTTGGAGAAGGTTGCTGGTTCGGGTCCACCACGTGCTTAATTGTATGGTTCTTTATCATATTTTGGACTTAAAAAAATTAATAAAAACTTAATTTTAGAAGAGCATTCTTCCTCAGGCGGATAATAAGTTCACTTGTGAATATCATTAAGGACTATCCATTCTTTCTCCAAAAAAAAAAAAAAAAAAAAAAAAAAAAAAAAAAAAACTATTAGACAAATTAATAAATTATAAATTAAAAAAAATTATTAAATTTTCGAAAATTTTAATTAAACAATTTGTATTTAAAATTTATTTTCATTTCCAAAAACTAAGTAAAAATTGTAGCAAAAATAAGACTTTCTAGTAGAAAAGGATTTTTTTTATTGATATCGAATAAAATGTTTTTATTAACAGCGAAGAAAGAAAGCGGCTTATGACAACCATTTGGAAGTAAAATTTTCCTAAATTTTATTTAATTTCTTTTTTGGGTGTATAATTAATTATATTTTTGTTAAAATAATCTAATGCGTATGACAGACACATAACAAGTGAACTAAAAAAAATAAAACAAATATTTAAAAGTACGTAAATAATTGACGAAAGCAACCACATTGAGGGAGAAAAAAGTGAAATATTTTTTTTTAGTTCTGACTTTTCGAGTATAAAAGAAATCGTTTCGAAGGTGTTTTGGCACAGTAATAATCCAGCTCCTAATTGCAATCCACTTCAAGATGAAATCTTTTTATACTCTTTTCGTTTTTGCCTTAATAATGGCAGCGTTTGTGCAACTATCTGCGGCCACACCGGCCTTAGAAAACTTTGGGGTATAATCGAAATAATTTTTTTAATAAAAAAATTAAATACATAACTACCATTTGTTGTCATTTGTCATTTTCACAGAATGCAGCTGCGAAACCTAAAGAATGTAAGAAGGTGGGAGAAAGATGTGATGGACCGAGTCAATGTTGCAGCGGTAGTTGCCCATTTTATCTTCACAGATGTGTGTCAGGAAGAGGATAAACAATTGTGTGACATTTTTATGCAATCGGGTCTCTGATAATTTGTATATATTTTTAATTTTATAAATGTGAAGAGCAATACCAACTGAGTTATTTTTAATAAATCAAGTTTTCCATAACACATTTTTGTCTCTAATTTGGGTTATTAGAAAATCTAAGCCGTGTAGTGTTTCGGTCTCCAGTCAAGAACTTCGTAAAGAGCAAGTTCTGAAAAAAAAATAAAAAGTATTATGACACAGCCCAAATTTCGCCCTTGAGTTATTATGTGCTAGAGTTCCATGTAGCAAATATTGTAATTTCTGCGAGCGTAGTAACAATATTGATCTTTCATCATTAGAATCGGAATATGTAAGTGCCGGTGTATGATATCGGAAATAAAACAATGAAGCACAATTTCAGACGATATTTAGCAGTCTGCTTTAGCTTCTGCGTAACTCGTTTCTATGGAGGGCTATAAAGGCATTGGTTCAAGTAAAATCAGATTTTAAATTGATATAAAGGCAAATCGTGTTTGAATCAGAGCCATAAAAGCTAAAATAAATAAAGCTAAATATTTTATTTACGAAAAAAATTTACATTGTTAATATTTTAACGAATGGGCTTTAAGTAAATTGTGCTACAAATGATTTCTTTATAAGTATATATTTCCGATATTTCATCACTCCTTTGCAAGGCTTTGTCAGCGAAATCGGAAATAAATATGAGCACATTATTCAAAGTACATTCGGCCTAAATTTTATTCGTTAAAATAGTTAAAAAATTAAAACAAAAAAATCTAAGAAAACTGTATCAATAAATTGAAAATTTTTGACTAGAGGAATAATTTTTTTGTTAGAATTTTATGAAAAAAAAAATTCATTTTCCTTAACAATACAAAATCCTGAAAATAAAAATATCTCTTAAATCATGCGACATAATCTAGTGTACTAAGGCTACATTAGGTTAGGTTAGGTTGATTGGAGGGGTGTGGTAGCCCATGTCATACGACATACACTTAAGCCAGTGAAGGCTTGTTGTGCGATCCCTTTAATTATCAGACGCGAACTGCCAGAGTTCTGCGGCAGGATTCGAACCTGGGACCTTCGGGCTACGAGTCTAGTACACTACCTACTAGTCTACGAAGGTCAGTCTATTAAGGCTACATTAGCCTAATACTTAAGTGAACCGATTTGGACCACTGTACTACAAACCATGCAGATAATAACATTCTAAAACACAGTGCAACACGAAAAAAATAACCATATACGGACACCACTACGTGATAAAAGACTAAAAAAAAGACCCGTGTCTCCCATTTTTTTATGGGGCGCCAAAGATTTGGGGCCTCGGTATCATTTTCGCAAAAAAGTGATCATTTTCTCGGGCTCATATCTTGCCCCAAATCTTTGGCGCCCCATAAAAAAAAGTGCATGACTTTGGGAAAAATTGGGAGACACGGGTCTTTTTTTTAGTCTTTTATCACGTAGTGGTGTCCGTATATGGTTATTTTGCCACGACTTAAAAAATTACACACAGTGAAAGTCTAGCATTTGCTCTATCAATACGTGAACTCAAGGTTCGTACAATTTTAGTTAAAACTTTAGAAGTAACAGTGTATTTCTTTTTGAAAATAGTTCCTATCCTGCTCGATATAATCACCCCTATCGTGAATGTTTTTTTCCTCGAAATATATTACTTTTCCCTAAAGTTGCAGTCGTGAATTATTTTCACGTGAAAAAACTCACATTTTCGAAAAAATATGGCAACGCCGATTTTTATTTACGCGGGTTTTCCCCAAATTTTATGTAACGTTTTGATTGGGAATAAAAAAGAAAGCTCAATGCAAGTAGTTTTCTTGAATATAAAAAAATTGCAGCTTAAAAGCCCATCGGCAAATAAAATTTCGTTTGCTTTTTCTTTTTGGAATTTTATTATCTTTTATTAATTGTATTATTTTTTCAATACTAGTTACTAAAAAATAATTAAATTAACATCATAAATAATGATTTCATTTATATTTTAATTTTTTTTTCAATCATATATTTTTATTTAAATTATAAATAAGTTTGATATCAGAGGTAGTTTTAAAAGAGGCTTAATATTCATTTTTATTTCTTTTTTACTATCAAATTAGAGATAATTTAATTAAAAAGAAAAGATTATATCTAATTAAAAATTATTTTAAATCATTTAATTAATGTCTTTCAATTAATTATTGTTATTTTTTTAATTATTTTGCTCTAATTTTTCTTCGATATTTTTGGTTATGTAACTTTTATTTTTGTGGCTATTCGTTATATATTTTCTTGATAGACATCGATATATTTGCTAAGTTTCTTTTAAACATATTTTTTATGTTAATTGAAATATTATGTTGTCGTTTTTTTTTTATTTTGAGTTTGTGTTTTTACTGAAACCATTGCATTTGTTTTAATTTAAATTCAATTTAAATACTTGTTTTTACAATAACTTAAAATTAATTATGAAATAATTTAGCTTACAAAATTCACTTACAGAATAGTTAGCATATTTTTAGACAAAGCCTTATTAAGTGCCCCAGCATATGCTAAACAATTCGAACAGAACATCATTTCAGTGTACATGTTTAAAAAAAGTTCAGTTCTTCTGCAACCGAGAGAAAAGTGGAAACTCAAAATAAATAAACTAATTATGACGAAAAATTCTCAAAATTCTCAAAATGATTTCTCTTTGGGAGAGTTTAAGTGTTTAAATGATCATTACGCCCTTGTCGACATTTGGGACGATTGGTGCATCATATGTCTCATGCAAACACTGGTGCAATTTTAGTGCCCAAGGTATGGTTCGTCGATAAATGCATTTGTTGCGCATCCTTGTGCGTTCGTAAATGCAAAATCTGCAAAGATAAGTTTAACACCAAATTTCTACATCAAAAGTTTTCGTATATAATATATCTTGCAAATATTCCAGCAACGTTATTTGTTTTGGTTGCAAATTTGCACATTTAGTTTATATGATTTTTTTTCATATGGATAAAAAGCAATAAAAACAAAAACAGTTCAATTTTTTCAAATTTTTTTCGATTTGAGTGCCACCAGCCTTTTTTTTTGGTTCTTTGACAAATATTATTTATTGAATTTTCAATATTAATCGAACTAACAAATAGTATTCAAATCTTTACACTAAAAATTATTATTTATGTCTGTACAAAAATCATAGTTCCAACAGTTTGTTTAATGTTGTCCTCAAGTCTCTCGTGTTCGGCTAAAAGCGAGCGTACACCTCTTTCTCAGGCGAGTGCGGCCTCTATAATCTAGAATGCTGCAGCATAGTGGGCTTGGATGGTATCAAATTTTCTTTATGTACATTGTCATATTTTTAACCAATGATGCATTTTTAATCTGACATGAAGAAACTGTTACAACAATATGATTTTAATTTAAAAATAAATTTTTTATGTAGTAAAGCCTGTAGTTGCTACTTTATTCGTATGGCACAGTGTTTGCAACATTTATTATTTTATTTTCATTTAAAAAGTTATGGTCTCACAATCTCACAGTGGTATGAATAAATTTTGCTAGAGTTTGCAACATGGTACAACTCTTGCAACATGATTTTCTAAATATTTCATCATAATTTTTTTTCACTATGGATGGATTTTGGCAATATTTCACATGAAATTTTTATTGGTGGCATGAAATGCTCTACAAAACAAAAATCTAATAAGACCTCAAAGGAAAGCACACAGGGCGAAAAACAACTATTTTCGGGGGTCTGCCTTATTTCGTATGAAATAAAATCCGAAAAAATCATAATGAAATAAAAGTATTTTATTTTTCTAAAGTAAAATAAAACAAATTTTTATAACTCTGATAAATTATTTAAAAATTTTAAATGTAGATAAATTGGAGTTTTATTTAATTTCAACAATTGTTCCCTAATAATGGCATGTTGTTTAATTTTTATTTGCGGTCTTGTTTAATACTAAAAATCGCTTTGTTATTGCATATAAATTAATGCCCCGTCTTAGGAACTGTTGAAAAAAATTTCAGTTGGTGGAGGCAACTTTTAAATTTTCTTAAACGATTTTCCTGCATACCACAGAGGTTGAACGGTTCAGTTCAGAATTCGAAACAAAGCATCTGGTGAAATGGATGGCACAGTCTGTGTCAATTTTTTTTGTTTTTGTTATTTTGACACTGACAGACAGAAAAGACGGCAGCGATTGTCGATTGCAACTTGTTTATTATCCTTTGAAACACATCTGGTGGTTGCCGTCGTTTACGACTTTTGATCTGTCTAATTATTCCAAGCAATATTGTAAAAGACCAAAAGATAATTGCTCTCAAGCAATCGGTTGCTGCGAACATATTCTCGTTCTTCATATCAACGAAGTCGAGTTTCATAGAATAAATGCGACATAATTAATACGTGATCTTGAATTAAAGTTTTATAAGATTGGAATCGAAAAAAAAAAACGTTTATGAAAATGCAGTGAAATTAATTTTTCAAAATTAAATTTCATATTCATATCATATTCTCGCTGGCAAGATTATAAATTATAAGTTCCTTTTCCAGAGCGAGGAGACTCCCTCATGCAATCAGGCGCTCAGTTGAAATAATTGAGGTCGTTCTTAAGGAACGACATTCTGTTTGCTTAAAAAGCATCCATTTATGAATTTTTTCATCTTTATAGAAGTTGAGAAAATCTTGAATAAATAAAAAAAAATATTTTTATATGATTTTGAATTTGTCAGAAAACGCTGTTTTTCTTAAAATTTTAAATTGTAACTTTACTTTTACATAATAAGAAACAAATTGTAGCTATTGGCAAGATTTCATCCATCCGAAACCTATAGTGTATTTCCAATAGTGTATAAAAAACTTATTTGTTATTTAATATGAAGTTATTCATTATCTTTAAAAAAATATCTACTCCAATTAGTATGTTGAACATTACACACAATTCATTTAAGGGCAGAGAGGAGAATTTCGTAATGAGAAGCATACGCTGGAGCCAAAAATTTGGTATACATCTTATCACTTACATTCTTTAGATAAAGTCATTTGGAAATGAGTTAATTTATTTAACATTTTTTCCACATCGAAATCTCGGCTTTTTCACGACTTCTTGGGAAGTTCTTTTCAATGGTACCTCTCCCGAAACTTTTACTCTCGCAGCTACTCTCTGTATACATTTATTAACTCAGTGCCGTTACCGTTTTATAGACTGATGCGATTGAAGTGGCAAATTCGCAATTTTCATGATGAAATAATATTCCCAAGTTCGAGCTCGTCCAGAAAAATTTAATTATTTGAACAAAAATTTATTGTATTCGCATTTTAATAAGGATAATTTTCATATACAGTACAATGTAAAGTATATTGGGGGGGACGCAGCACTTCTAAAAAATCGTTTTGTCATAACATCTCGAACATGACCTCATGTCCAATGAACATCAACCACAATAAAAAGAAAACATCATGCAATAACAAACTTATGCCAAAACTATTGAAAACGATACGAATTTTCACAAATTCCAGATCACAACTTGTGCACCTTATGGAAGTTGTTTTTTTAATGGGATTCTATAAACAAGCCAAATTTTTTAGGTTACTCTGAGTTTAATTTAAAAATTAAATTTGCCGTATTCTAAGACCATTTGCTTTGCATCATTTAATCACTCACCCATTAAATATATTTTTTTGTTGAAATTTTTAGGCCATTTTGCTTTCTTAAAGGATTTTGTTTAAATTTGACAAAATTAATTTATTTTTCTTAAGTATCTTAAGCATGAGATTTTGCTTAATTTTAGCTAATTTTCAATAAATCCTTTAAGGAAAAATTTTATATCCTTTGTTTATTAAATTAAATATTTCATATTATTTTTTTTTTATAATTTTAATGTATATAAATATATTTTGTAGAATTTTAAATAAATTTGTTTTACGTTTTTTTTTGCTTTAAATTATTTATTTAAATATTTTGTAATAATAAATTTACTAAAATTAAAAACTAAATTTTAATATTAAAAAAATATGTGTGTGTGTTTGCTTATATACAATTTAATATTTCATTTAATTTTTTTACTTAAAATAAAAAAATATATATTTATATAAACAAAAATATAGAAAATATAAGCGCTTTTTTAAATAATAAAAATTAAATTAAAATACTTAGTTGTTAACATTGCCATGAATTTGATTTGAAAATCACAAGTAAAAAATAAGAAATTATAAAAAAAAAATTTATAAAAATTTGGACTACCTTATTAAATTTTCTATAAAAAAATTAAAAAAAAAATTTTTTTGAACACATTAACAGTGAATAAATTTTTTTCTAACCAATATTTCCATAAAATAAAATAAATAAAAATTGTTGTGTAAATAAAATTTAAAAAAGTTTTCAACAACAAATAAAGCTAAAATTCAAAGAAAATCTTTTAAAAAGTGTGGCAATGTTGTTTGAGGTTTTTTGCAATATGGTTACTTCTGTGTCAGTGTGTATGTACTCGTATGTATGTATAAGTTTGTCTTTAAAGCGCTTTTTAACTATTATTTTATATTTTATTTGTTTGTTGATAATTGTAATAATTTATTTTTGTGTTTTTAAAAATATTTCTCTTGTTTGCCTTTCAACAACAAATATTGAAATAAAAATCTATATTAAGCATCATATTTATTTAATTTAATTTATATATTTATATTTTTCTATAATTAATTTTTTTTATATAGCGACATTAGTTACAAATGGAAATGATGATGTGTATTTTGTTTTATTTATTCTTATTTTACTCATTCTTAATTAATTTAAAGTTTAAGTGGACACTTAGTATTTAGCATCAATTTGCAGCAACATTGTTGCACAGTAATTATGGAGGCCTACTTCAGCGCTAACAAGAGAACTGTGAAATATTTTTCGATAGTTATAATTTTTATTGTTAAGTCTTAATTCATATTTAATTTATGTTAAAAAAAAATTACGAGAAAATTCAATTATTTTTTATTTTTAGTTTCTATTAAGAGAAGAAAGATAATGACTGAAGCCTGAAGAAATATGTTGGCAATTCTTTTAGACTTGCTGTATCAACATGTTGCTTTAAACAAATTCAAAAAAATATTTTTTTTAAATATTTAAGAGAAAGAATTGTGCGGCTAGAAATATTTTGAAACGAAAATGAAATATTCTACATACATACATATATTAAGTGAATTCTAAATAAATTTCTTATTGTACATTTCGCTAGCAACATCTCGAGAAAAAAGCTAAAAACGATTAGTTTTTATAGCAACATGCATCACGTTTGAGAAAAACAAAAGCAAATACTTATATTCAATGTGTGAATTACGAAATTTATGCGGAGTTTTTTTGATGTTTTCATATTACCTATCAACATGTTGCTTTCAAAATTTTAAAAACTCATAATTTTCTAACAATATTTTTAGTCATTTATAGTCATGAAAATAATATTAAATAATATTGTGATTAAAAAAATTAAAATGTCCCTTGAATAAATGTCATAGGCTAATATTATTTTCTAAACAACATGTTGCTAGCAACATTTCAAAAACTGAAATTGAAATATTGTTTCTAAATTATGGATTTTTGTTCAAGAAAATTTAAATTGAATATGAGAATTTTCTATGAATTCATATAAAAAAACTTATGGTTGCAGGTAACCTAAAGAAAGAACACAAGCACAAGTGGTCATAATGAAACTATTCAAAAAAGTATTTATTTCAACATGTTGCCAGAAAACTTTTTAAAATCCAATAAAAGAATTTTTTAACAGAAAATCTAAATGCTTCTCTTTAAAAATTTGCTGCACAAAATATCGCGTATGTATATGTATGTATGTATTAAAGGAAATTCTCCAACATTTTGTACATTATCTTTCTTCCTTAACTATCCTCCTTAAAATACTCTTATATACGTACATATAAATGTATATAAACATTTTTTTCTCTCTTATTTAAAAGCTCTTGCTTCTCTTTACTACGTGTTGCAATGTTTACAGTTGGAGTTTTGGCAACTGCACAATGTTGCTGAGAGACTTTTCATGCTTGTGTTGCTATTGTTACGCGTTATATTGCCCGACTGGCAGTCCATGTGGACGAGTTCTTCTTTAGAACAGGTGGCCGTAGAAGCGGCCAAAGTAGGACTGCACGAACTGCTCTTAAGTGTTTGAAGCGTGCTGGAAGCGGATATTGAACTGTCGCCCACCAAACTCTCCAAAAGCAGTTGCTGGTGGAGCTGTTGTTTTTGATGTTGCTGGTGCTGCTGCTGCTGGTGGTGATATGATGCGGCAATGGGTACAGACACCGACAAGGGTGGTGTTGGTATGCGTTCTACATGTTGTGCAATCGCTGAAGCTTGGGGGAATGTTGTGGTTGCCGTCGAGTGTGATACACCGATTGTGGTTAATAATTGTGTACTGGGTACTAGAGCAGACGATATATTATTGCTTGACGTCCCTGAGTTTGAGTGCTGCAATTGCGTTGGGCCACAATTGCAGAGTGTAGTCTTGAGTGATGAGGCCGTTGATATGGGTGCATGGATGTTCAGTGGAGCCGTTGTTAGTGATGTGACCGAGGTTGTGGAGTTTGACAAAACGGACGTATTGCTGGCTAAAACTAAGGAGGAGCCTGAACACGACGATGATGACGACGATGAGGCCGATGAGAGCGATGAGCACAATGAGGAGCCGGACGAGGATGACAACAGTGATGATGAGGCTGATGATGAAGAGCCGGATGTTAAAGTGTTTGGAGATTTCGGGGAACTTTTACGATAGAAGAATTTCGTTATCACATTAGGTTTTGATTTTGGTTGTTGTTGTTGCTGATGCTGCTGCTGCTGATGATGATGATGATGTAACGTAGACGAACTACTGCTAGTGCTATAATAATTGCTAGCCATATAGGGACTGGCAGCCAAGGAATGATCTGGAACATCTTTAATGGTTTTATTGGGTGGCGGCTTAATGTAAGAGCGCGTTATCTCCGATTGCTACAACCAAACAGAAAAGAAAATTTATGAATAATGTAAATCACATTTCGCAAATTCATCTCATACCTGATAACTAGTTCTAAGCGGAGCCGTGTAGCGCTCCGCAGGCGTCCATTCACTATCAGGCAGCGGCACATGATGGGGACAGCACAGCGTTTGCTGCTGCTGAGGCTGATATTGATAGTGCTGGTGATGATCGTGACTGTGCGAACTCACCGAACATGCCAGACTGCAAGAGCCACTGCTGCCACGAGAACCGCTTATGCTACCGCCACTACCACTACCACTGCCACTCCCACTGCCTGTATTGCCGTATTTCAATGTTGTAGCCTCAATGCCACCGCGCGCAACACTGCTGCTACCGCTACTTATGCTGCTTATACTACTGCTATCATCACTGCTGTTGTTGGTCATTGAGGAAAAACTGTTGTTATTGGGGTTCTGGCTGTTGCCGCTATTATTGGCGTTATTATTGTTGTTGCCGCCGTTACTGATAATACTATGATGGCCACTACCTGAAGATGCTGCGTTACAACTACTGCTGCTGCTGCTATTACAGTTATTTGGTATTGTCGTCATACGTTGATAATTTTTTGAACTAAAGTTGTGATGCTGATACTGATGTTGATGTTGACGTTGTCGTTGCTGCTGCTGCTGCTGGTGTTCTTGATGGTGGGAATGTATTTTATTTTTGAGATGATTTTGCTGTTGCTGTTCTTGCGTTTGCTGTAGTTGATTATTAATTATATTGCTGTTACTTTTACTATTTGTATTATTGGAGCTGCTGCCACGAATCACATTATCGCTACGTACCGCTAAAAGTTCTCTTGCTGCATCTAAACGCATTCTACAAATGTATTTACCCCTGTTAGAGAAAAAAAAATTAATAATTATTGTATTATTTATGAACTTATGCAAAATAAAACATTCACCTATCGTCGGGCGGTGTGTTTAATGAGGTGCGGGTTGGAACGCCAAGCCGCTCCATTCCCGCGCAGCCGGCCGTCTGTACCGATAGCATCTGAAAGTAACACAAATATAAAAGAGACAAATTAAATTTTTGTTTTGATTTAATGCAAATTAACAACAAAAATTATTCTGTTTTGTTTGTTTCTTCTAAAAGCAATTAGTAGCTGAATAAGGCCATAAAATATTTGTTTTCTTATCAATTTCTTAGCAACATGTTGCTAAGAAATATTTGTATATATGGTTACTAGTCTGGCATTTTTTTCAGTTTTATTTGTTTTGCGAAAACTGAACTGAATACAACTGAATTTGAAATTTCATATGAAATGTTCTGCAGAGTATCAGGAATTAGAGAACATAATAGACGGTCCTGCAGATGTACTTAACACATTTATATTATTTCAAATACATACAAAAACTTAATGCTGCAATGAGGAACTGTATATATTTACTTTTTAGTCTATACTCATTGCAGAATCACTATTAAGAAAGAGTTTGAAACAAGACCGAAACCCTTAATTTTGAATATTATTGAGATTTAAACTAAGCTTGAATTTAAACTTTAAGCTTAACAAAATTATTTCCATATTTCAGAGATTGTGTTGCTGGTCACATATTGCTAAAGAAGATTTTCTTATTTTAGTGGTTAGATGTTTAAATTATTTTCAATTTCCTGCAAATGATCCCTATTTCCATGTGAAATTTTATCAAAAATGATATAAACAAATTAGTAGAATATATTTATGAAATAATGTGGCAGAAGTTGTACAGATGAGATGCATTTGGACATACAAAGAAGTTGCATAATTTTTTCTTTCAAACTGAAAAGTAATATGAATGGCCCTTGTTGCATACAAACTTTTAATTTTTAGGCTAAAAAAGCTTTTGTATAATAAAAATAAAATAATAACGAAAAAACTATCTTAGCAAGATGTAGCTGGCAAAAGTGACGTGCTCAAGCACGAAATTATACTAGAAATCATAAATTAAAAATCAATTGTTGAATTGTTCATATAATGTCTGGTACCCTGTTCGCGTTCGTGGGAAATGTTGAGCAACATTTATTATTTCGTTTGAAAAATTTGACATACGAGTACAATGTGCAACTGCCATTTCGCGATTTCGTTTTTAGTATGTACTTTCAAACAGAAGACAGCTTTCAAGTATACAGCATTGTTTTGCCTTCTAGTCTATCATATTTTCGAACTTGAGCATTTCTCTTTTGCCAGCAACATGTTGCTAAGTTTGATACTTCTTATATATTATAGCTTAGGCATGTTTCTAATGCTTTTTTCAAACTAAAATAAAGAACATTTTCAAGAAGGCTTCCTATATATCTTGTCTATCGAATTGTTCATATCGAAGAGTTTGCTTTTGCAACATACATGTGTCGTATGACTTATTGCAAATACTGCACTAATTTGTTTAATATTAATGCGGCTTTTATTATATAATTTATTACAAATAGAAAAAGCTACATACTTGTAGTCGTAAACAACTTTAACTTATTAATAGAATGACTTGTCTAACAATTATTGCAGCACGAACAAAAATTTCTTAAGTAACTTATAGACATTTATTTTTACACAAGATGTAGACAAAATTATGCTTAAAAATTTTTATTTAACAACAAGTAGAATTTAAATGTGACATTATTCATGTCACAATTCGTTGCCATAAAATTAACGGACAGATTTATGGCCATATTTAATTCACAGGATCCATTAAGTCAAACAAGTCACAAGACGGGCAGAATAGAAAACAAAACCGTTTGTAACTAGATAAATTAATAATTGATCTTTTATGGCTCCATAAAAAATGCATTAAAAATGCACTTGAAAATTCAACACGAAGGCTTTTCATATTTTAAATTAAAAACGCATATGCAAACGTATACAAACACGAGTGAACACAATTCTAGCAACCCATAAGGTGTGGCAAGCAAAGCACTCTAATGGAGTTTGCTTTACTGAAAAAAAAAGCCCAACACTTTTTAATCGCTATAATTTAAAAAACTTGACTTCCTTACAAGCGCTTGCATGATAATTTCCAATAATTTTGAGCCCTTTTTTAGAGAATTACCAATTTTTACCTTTTACAAGTATAAGGAAAGATTTCGGAGCCATTTAATTATCGAAGCAAATAGTTGCATGAGTTTCTTTTACACATTTTTTGTAAATAATGCGAACAGAAGATGCCCGTGGCCGATCTGTATTTTGTTTGCAATATTTTCATTTCAAAATTTCATGTGAAATAATATTAAAAATAATATTTACGAAATAAAGTTGCGAAAGTAATCGTAGTTCTCTGTTCAGATAAATTAAATGTATCTGGCGTCATTTAAGCAACATTTTTCAAACTGCGCTTATTTTACATAATTTTTTTTTATAAAAAAAAACTAAAATAATGTTGCAATTCAATATCACAACTCGATTTGCCTTTAAAAGTATGGAAAAATGGCAAACAGGAATACCAAATTACCAAGTACAATTGTTGCATGTAAAATTTTTCAATTGTAATAAATTTCCTTACGAAAAAATTTCGGATGAAGTTGTTACAAAATAATGTTGCGGAAGTTGTACTTTATTCATGTTGCCTGTAAAATTAAAAATTAAAAAAAAAATTAAGTTTGATTAAATGTAAAACAATGTTGCATACTTAGAACTACAGCACCCTTTGGCTTAATGGGAATAAAAAAAAAAGAAAACGATTATAGTAAATCTCCAAATGGATATTACATGTTGCATGTAAATTGTTCACATTTGAAACAATGAATGTTGTTCAACATTTTTTCACAAATTCGAACAGAATTCTAAGACTTATTATAGAAACTAGTATGAAATAATGTTGGAGAAGTTGCACGATATTCCTATGATGGCAAACAAAATTAGATGTATGTGGCAACATTCTAGCAACATTTTTTCTCAACCATTGAAACATCAATATCAGTGATATTCATTTCATATGAAAATAAAATTTCATATAAAATTTGCATAAATGACAATGTGAAATTTAACAATGTGAAATAATGTTTCTAAAGCATCACATCATCATTTGGAGTTAAAAGCTGTAACAATATTGTATTTTCATAAATGTTGCTCACTTTTTTTTTAATATAAATTCGAATAGGGTTTTCGAAGTTTCCATGGGAACATTAAAACACTTGAGTATCGTATGTGTTGCCGATTTATGGCGTTTTCGTTACTGAGGAAAGTGTAAAATTATCTTGATCAATTTAGAGACAAAAATCCATTTATCCCTCTAATTTGATTGCGTGTCCTTTCTTGATAAGTCTGCGTTTATTAAAGAACTTTAAATTCCATTTTTAGTTTTTAAAAGGACCCAAACTGCTGCACTATTTTCGCCAGACACGAAAACGCCATTCAATTTAGCAACACAACAACATTTGTTGTTGTTTTACAATTACAACCAAATGGTTCAGTAAGAAGAGGTCCTAGTTTGAATAATTTTAAAAATTTTTCAAAGGAGACGTAACTCATTTGAAGTTTATTAATAAAAATAAAAAAATGAATCAAATCCAAACTTGATGTCTATTCTTCAAACGTATCATCCATTCACTTGAACACACATAAATATGTCTAGACCACTTGGAAAATTTCGCATGTCTATGAATGCATTTGTTCGTACACACGTACATACATACATACACATGTAAGTATGCATTCACATTCACAGACGTGTGTCTTTGCATGCGAAAAGAATAACAAACACTACACGTATTTGCAACACAACAAAACAATTTTTTTTGTAGTTTTTTTTTGTAGGCCACATTTTTTGATAATAACTCAGGTTATGACCGTCTACGAACGTAATAGCGTTAAAAGAGCAACAACAACAACAACAACAACAAAATAATATTCATGCAAACATGGCCAACAAAAATAACTAAATAAACGTATTTAGTTGCGGTATTTTGGCCGAATGCCAACTGAGCCAACTGCACTCTTCATTTCGTTCTTTTTAATTTTTATTCATTTGAATATAATTTCTTTTTTCCTTTTTTTGTTGTTACAGTTTGTTGTTTTTGTTGCTAATGTAAGAACAAACTTACATATTTACATACTAGAGGAAAAAACGTATATATTTATGTGTGTGTATGTGTGTATGTGTATGTATGTATTGAAATGTCTCATAATCAGGGATACCAAAAATATACAGAGGCATATTGTTTCCAGTATAACGTATCCATACAGGTATACGATACTTATTTATACATTTCAAAACTTTGTAAAAATGCTTGTATGGATTTACCAGGACATTTCTTTACGATTTTATCCTGAACATCATATTGTTGAATAGTCGTATTTTAATCTCAAAAGGACATTCTTTCATATTTTACACTTAACAGAACACATTTGAGTTTTTTGCCCTCAAAAGAATATTTTGCATATTCAATACTTGAAAGCATATTTTTACATATTTTACCCTGGAAAGTATATTTAACCCTCAAGGGCATATTTTATAGTTTAAGTCATGTTGTTATTATCCTTAAAAGTATATTGTTGCAAATATTTTTTTCCTAATATTTTATTCTTGCATATTTTTTCTCCAGGCAGATTGTTTTTGCATATTGTACCTTTAAAAGAATATTCTTGCATATTTTTCGCTAAACGGAATATTTTTGCATATTTTTCCCTAAACTGAACATTTTTGCATATTGTACCTTCAAAAGTATATTTTTCATTAAATGGAATATTTTTGCATATTGTACCTTTAAAACATATTCTTGCATATTTTTCCTTAAACGGAATATTTTTGCATATTGTACCTTTAAAAGAATATTTTTGCACATTTTTCCCTAAACGGAACATTTTGGCATATTGCACCTTTCTTTTTCTTGCATATTTCCCCTTAAACGGAATATATTTGCATATTCTCACAAATATTACCCTAAACAGAATATGTTCGCATATTTTACCGTTAACAGCATATTCCTGCTAGTTTTGCCCTTAGCCGAACATTTATCATAAACAGAATATTTTTGCATTGCTTGCCCTCAACACTAAATGCCTGCATATTTTGCATTTAATGAAATATTTTTGCATCTTTTAACACTTACACATATTGCCACATTTTACCTGCACCAGTATATTTTTGCATATCTTAGCCTTCAGATCATAAATTGGAAAGTTTTTCGAGCTTTTAAGGCATATTTGTAGAAGACATTTTAGTTTTAATATGCTCATACAAATAAATATATAAATAAATATATTTACAGAAAACAGAAACACTTCATGTTCTGAAGTGAAATATTATTTGTAGTTGCCCCAGAGAAATTATCTCGTATAAAAAATGTTTTTCGCTTGTTTTTTTATATTATTAAGACTAAAGCAACTGCTCTATTTTGCTCTCGTTATCTATGATTTCCCTTAAAAAAATATATTCTTTCAATTTACCATTTCTGAATTTTTCGCATTTTACTTTTATGCTAAAAGTCTTTATTTATAAAAATTTATTAATTATAATTACTTCTACTAGACTTAAGTCATTCATCTTTTAAAAGCGACGACTTACAAGCTTATGCAAATAATCGCAAATACAATATTCAAAGTTCAAGGATTTAATTATATTTCTTCGAAGTTATAAAAGATCAAAATAAATGTTTAAAACGTCTTTCTGGTTTCTCTGCCCATAAGAATATCGCCAAAAACAAATTAGAATACGAAATATTCAAATATTAAAAATTTTCATAGACTCATGTCAGACGCTAAATCTCAAAAACTACGAACTAGACGCACAGCGGCCAATATTAGTGAAAGCTCTCAAGAAACGTTAATTTTAGAACTTATTTTTATAGTAAAAAGTTATAATTAGAAACACACACTCACACATACATACATGCACATATATATATAATAATACTCATGCCCGGTGTTCTTCCCAATCGCCAACTTTGTAGAGGAAAATAAACATCTATAAGGAAAGGCTCTCGTATACATACGAGTAGGTGTATGTATACTTATGTATATGTAGGTGCGATCTTTGTTTTCAGAGAAATCTACATGATAATTTCTCTCACTATTGTAGCCCTGCTGAAAATATGTATATTTGTTTCTTTAAGGGGGGTAAACTTCTTCCCGCTGTAATTTCAGAACTTTTCTTCATTTATCTTGTGAATGACTCTCAAAAAATTTTATGATTCCTTTTTCCAAAGCTCCAAATATAAGATAATCAATACTTAATTTGTCTGTAAGTGTGTGTGTTGAAGGGGGAGGGTGTTCGAACCGTCTTCCACCCCTTTACTACCAAGCGCTTATTTTACACTTATTGCCAGAGTAATTTACATCATATTTCGCATTTCTCACTATTATACTTCTCCAGGTAAAGGATATCTAGTACTTATTTTTTATAAGGGGACACCCATTTCGCCTTCTTATACTTGCCTCCAAACTTTTTCTAAACGCATTAAAAAAAAGTGCAAAAGTATGTTTATTTTAGTCCGCCAGATATTAAATTTGCTATGTCAAGGCGGTACGGGGACTATCTCTCAAATACTTGCATGGCTTTTGTTCGAAAACGCACTTTTTCCCTGTAGTAACATTCTTTAAATTTTAAAAGTCTCACAAATGTTAATTTCTTTTTATGGGGTACAACCCTCTACCGCCTCCTATACCTCCATACTAATGCTCAACTACACACTTTATTCCTATAGTAACGTGTATCAGTTTTGTAGAGTTTGATTGTTTTAGTTCTCCAGATATAGAATGATCAATAAATACTTTGTATGGGGGTAACTGATTCCTCCTTGCTAAAACCTTTGTTCCTCTCCCCGGAAAACACTTTGTTCTCGAAGCAACAAAATTCAGAATGTCTTACTATTTCAGTTCTTCAAATGTAGAATGAATGATAATTACTTTGTATGGGGGCAACTTTTCCCTCGCTCCGTTCAAATTATAAAAATAGCCTGTTTTAGTTTTCCCACCGTGATCGCCAGTAAGACGGCGACAACGTTTCAAAATGGTCGGCCTTGGCGTCTGATGAAGAACAAACAAACATATGCTAATTTTTATATAGATTGATAGATAGATAAATAGATAGATAATTAGATGTAATCTTTAAGCGTAAAACGGGCAGTAAAGTTTACCTCCTTTTCTGAGTTCGAAAAAATAAAAATTTCATATGAAATGAGTGCCTGCCATTCAATGCCGCTTGAATGTTGCCAAATACATCTCCTTCATTTATTTGCCACAATAGAAACAAAGTACTACCATCCGCGACATTATATGACGACTATTTCGTAACAATTCTTTTTCAAATGGCTTCTGACAACATTTCAAATGAAACGACGTAAGAAATAATCTGCACTGTGTTTATTTTATATGAGAATATAATTTTTTTCCATGTGAGTTTCATGGCCCACGTACGACAATGTTGCGCACACTCACAGCATAATTTGAGCTTAAAGTAAATAAAAGCGCAAAAATGCTAATAAATCGCCAAATGATAATTACTCGTTTCGTATAAAATTTTTCGAATAGTGAATTTTTCATAAATTCGATCAAAGTTCAAAATTGAAACAAAAAACCTATTGCAACCTGATTAAAAAATTATTTACTGTAGTATAATTAAACAAAAAGTACGAATATAATGGAGCAATAAAAATTAATAAATCGCCCAAGTTCATTTAATATCGCTATTTCACTTAATCAATAAATATTATTTTCACGTCATGCCATGATTTAGAGATTGTTGGCATGAAATAAATGTTTAGCAACAATGTTGATCGGGCAAATTATAATAATAATAAAACTTATTTGAAAACAATACTAACAATGTATAAGTAATAAATTAAATAAATTTATTACTTTATTTCTTAATAAATTTTTAATTAAACTTTTCAAAAGCTCCGTATGTAAAAAATTATAATTTTTGTTTCGCTGCACTTCTGTGCGAATGTCTCAAACCTAGTATTCTCTTGGAATTAAAAAAAAGAAATAATATATTTATTATTAATTATTTGAACAATTTGACATGGAACATGTGATGTCAATTCGGGAATTTATTATTATTTTGTGAAATTTTTTTTAGCTTTTTGGTATGCAACATTGTTTTACAAACATAAACAAAGACATAAGGTCTGTTTCAGACGACTTTGGTGAAGTTCAGACTAACGAGTTTTAATCTCTTAAATTATGAAAGTTACCCGAATGTGTTGGAATGAGAAAAGCCAAAATTTTTAGTTCGAATTTACTAACGAAAGTCCGTGAAAATGACACATAGCCGTAGTGAAATGATTGAAAATGGAAATATTAAAATTTGTTTTTTTTATATTTTCCATTCTTACGTGTTTAAAAAGGAATTTGTCCCTATTGCGGTTTACCACTCAACTCAGTTTGGTCGTGTGAGAGTCAACCCAACTTATGCACAACCAAACTCATTTTAGTTATTGCGATACACAACTGTTTTTAGTTGAGTTTGTCATAAAATTGCCAACCTAAAATATCGAATTGCCAACTTTAAATATCACGTTTGACAAGTGAAATTTGAAGAAAATTAAACTTTTTATGTATTGTGAAACAATTTGTTAATTGAGTCTTAAAAGGTTAAAAAAAAAATTCTGTACATATATTTAAAAACTTGTAATTCTTAAAAAAATAATACCACTTGTGAATTTTAATATATAAAAAAATAAGATGAAATTTATCTACAACAGCAAACAATAAAATATTATTAATTTTTAAATTTATTCTTAAGTTTTTCTATTTTTAATTTATCGCACTCCACCTTAAGATTGTGGAGATCAGTAGCCTCATTTGCTTGTCGTTCCAACAATGCAAATTTTTTTTCTAATTTTTTTAATGTTTGCAGTGGATGCTGCAACGCCAAAAACTTGGCCAGATGGTGCCGCTTGCTCTTGCAAAGACAAGAGTTGTGAAACAGTATCATCAAGGCTATTTAATGGTGCCGCTTCCTCTTGCAAAGACAAGAGCTGTGAAACAGTATCCTCAAGGCTATTTAATGGGATTTCTTGTGATGGGCCTCAACCTGTCGCTTGAGTGTTTCTTTTATTGTTTGCAAGTTTTTTTCTTAATGCTTGCTTTATAGTGGACCCAAACCTGTGCAAGATTATAATTATATTAAGAATATTATAATTGTTCAATATTATTTTACTGACACACTTACACGTTGCCATTCTTGAGATGTTCTTGTCGGTGGTCCCAAACTATTTAATTCTGCAGCAAACTCTTCCCATAACTCCTTGCACGTATTTTCCGTTGCACCAAAATTTGGTTTTCCGCGAGCAATTTCCGGATTCCTGTCCATAATCTGAACAAGCCGCTCAAATTGCGCTTTCGCTGTTATTTTCAAACTAATAAAAGTGTTTAAAAATTGTGAAAAAATTATTACAAAAATTGATACTTACGATCTCTCCATTTTGATTTAAATTTTCACCGCTTTTCAAAAAATTTCACTCTAACTGATAATGACACAACTACAATTAAGCAGTTGTGTGTATTCCACGTTTTTTACGACCAAACTTTTACAAAGTTGAGAACGGCAATACCACGAAAAAACAGATACACAACTGAATAGTCAACTGGCAGTTTAGTTGAGAACGGCAATGCGAAATCACCTAAGACGACCAAACTGACACAAAAGTGGTGAACCGCAATAGGGGCAATTATTTAATATCAAGTGGCTTGTTTTGCCATTCCAAACTATATCCAGATTTTCAATTGTTTTTTTTTTGTATAATAAAAAAATATTTATTCCTATTTTATGAAATAATAAAAAACAGCTGATAATTTTACTCCTGTCCGAAGTTAAGCCTGGTACTCTTTTTGAATTTGTAAAAAATGTTGAACAACATTCACCAAACCGAAAATATTACATGCAGCATATAATATCTTCGTTTCTATGAATTTATTCTAAGTGCAAATTATGCTGTGCTTTTGAATATTTAGCATTTATTCAACTTAATTTTTTCAATTTTGAAAAAATTTTCATACAATTCCACAAGTTGAAAACATGTTGCTAGAATGTTGCCAGACACATTTCCTTTGTTCATCGAAACATGAATCCAGTACAATGTCCGCAACATTATTTTGAAACTATTTCATGAGAAATTTCATTCTGACAGCATCACGTAAGATATTTTGAACAGAATACTAGACTTTATCTAAATAAAAATTTCGGAACGACTTTCGATAAGAATGCAAGTGAAATAATTATCCCATGAGGTCTCCCCATTTTCCCATATTTTGTCATGTTGAAAGCTTCTCATTTGCCCAAATTTTGCAATATGGACTGCTTTTTGGGAAAGTCTGAACAATATTTATTAAAATTTTCAAATCCAGTTTGATTTTGATTATTTGCTTTAAAAAATGTTTTATATAAAATAAGTGACATTTAGGTTCACATTTTGAAAATTGCTGCCTGGATGTTGCCAGATACATTTAATTTCTTTTGCGCCCACATGAACACAGTGCAAATCTTGCAACATTCTTTCATACCAGAATTTTTAATTTAGGTTTAGAACACACTGCCTGGGCCCTGTTTCACAAAACTTACAAGTGTTGTAATACAAGTAAAATACTTGTAAAAATCAACTATTTTACAATTATGTGTTTCTGAAAACTATAATTGTATAATACAAGCCACAAGTCTGTTAAGTTATTTTACAAGCATATTTAATATTTTACAAGTATGTTATACACAGACTCGTTTCTCAAAACTAATGGCTAACGCTTGTAATTTGTATTATCTGTCAAAAATTTTGTGAGTCAATTGCCGTTTGTAAAAAAATATACAAGTAACTCCAATTTTAGAAGTGTTTTTAATTTATAAATAAACCACATATTATTAAACTTTTATAAATAGTATATACCTGAATATAGAAACATGTGGTCTAGTGACTCAAGCGATGATGAAGATTTCCGAGTGGTAAGAAGAGCTAAATCATATCGCCAAAGAATTAGCTACGATAGGATTGAAATGACCTATGAATTTAATGAAAGATTTCGCCTCACTTCGCATAATATGGAAAATCTTTTAAAATTAATAGGAGCTAAGCTGAAGAGACCTACTAATAAAAATAATCCAATGACAGAGAAATTGCAATTGCAAATTGTTCTGCACTGGATGGGAACGGGCTCACAATACCACACAATTGGAGATATGCACGGTGTTTCCAAAGCTAGTGTTTCTAGAGCCATTCATAACGTTGTTAATGCTGTAAATACTAAAGTACTCCCCCTCTACTTGAAATTTCCAAAAAAAAAAAAAAAAAATTAAAAGCACCATTGAAAAATTTTATGCTATAAGGGGAATGCCAATGGTCTGTGGATGCCTAGATGGAACCTTAATTAAAATAGACGCTCCTACCAACTTTGAAGAAGCATTTGTCGACCGCCACGGTAATCACTCCATTACCTGTATGGTTGTGTGTGGAACCGATATGCAGTTTTATTACTCCTATGCAAACTGGCCTGGAAGCACGCACGATGCCCGAGTTTTGAAAAATAGCGCACTATTCCGTCAAATGGAAAATGGTTGGAGACCCGCACAAAATGGAATTCTTCTTGGTGATTCTGCTTATCCCCTTAAAGAATGGCTAATTCCACCAATTTTGACCAATGAAACTGATGAGTCAAATTGAAAATTTCTAAGAGCTCATAAATCAACCCGCAGGATTATTGAAAATGCCATTGGTATATTAAAAGAAAAGTTTCCATGCCTTAACTATTTACGCTTAGAGCCGATGAAAGCATGTGCGGTTTTTAATTGCTGTGTTACTCTTTGCAATTTTGCAAGATCAAATGATCAGCAAACAGAAAATAATAATGATGACGAGACAGAAGACTTTAATACAATTACTTTTGGAGAACCAACACATGAGGACCAACTAAGTGGTGGACGAGGACGTAGAAAATTGAACAATATTTTAAATTTTTTTCGAAATTAGATTTCTTTAGAAGTACATATATGTATGTAGGTATTATAAAAAATATATACTACAAATATATACATACATATGTTTGAATAAAATACAATACGTCTTTGGAAATAAGTTTACCCTTGTGAATTAAATATTGTGTAACTTTAGGAACTTGTGTTTCAAATATAATAAAAATTAGCACTAAACTTGGACAAACTAGAACTGATAAAAAAAATTAAATTCGTTTTACTTCCGAATCGGCAAATATAATAAAAACTATATTTTTGATTACTTGAAAAATCTCACATTACTAAATACTAAATGTCAAATTTGCTTGTAGAAATGTTATTTTACTTGTGGAAATGTTATCAAATGTACACTAACATTACAAGTGCTGTTAAAATCTTTGTGAAACGGATTTTAACATTACGTGTAAAATTATAACTTGTAATTTGTAACTTGTAGATTTATAAATTGTAGTTTTGAGAAATAGGCCCCTGATCTTAATTTTAAAACATTTTTTATTTAATTTTTAAATTAAGATTATTTAATTTTTGCTTTTTGATAAATTATTGCAAGGCAGGGGAAATGTTGCTAAACCATAGTTGAAAAAATATATTTTATAATATTGCTGAGTAGTGCTTAAAATTTTTTAATTATTTAATTTTTCAAATACATACATACATATAATTATATAAATTTATATACATTTAATATCGTGTATAATTTTTCTGATGTTTAGTTTTGGCAGTTAAGCTTCAGGATCCTTCCGATTATAAAAATTGCTAAAAGTAAGAAACTTCCACACAACAACTAACAAATGCGAAAACGTAGCACAAGAGCTCTCAAGACTCGTACCTGCTGCGCGCTCAGCCCAATACCCCTTCACCTCGTTACAAATTGAACAATCAACCAAAAAGTAGAAAAAAGCTCATTGGAGCAAGGAATATGTATTCCAGTAGATGTTGCTATACACATGTATTTATATGTGTGGGTGTATGCATACACAACTTGTGTATATAACAAACACTTTTCAAAATATATAAGGCAGACATTTACAACAGCCTGTCTGGCTGGTGGCTTGTTTCCTGAGTGGCTGCGTGTGTGTGTGTGTTTTTATTTTGTTATTCAGGAAACAAAAAGTCCTTGAAGTAAACTCAGTTACACTCACACACATATACACAGTCGTTGCACACTTTTGCGAGCAGACACACTTAAATTTTGTTTTATTTATTTGTTGTTGCTTTTTATTGAATTTAGTTGTTGTTGCCAGCATACATCTATATAAAAATGTAGGGTCTGCTTTTAGGCTGCTCCAATGTGCATATTATATAACGCCATCATTTATATTTTCAATGCAAGTTTTTGACTGTAAGTGGGTGTTTGTTTTTCATATACAATAACAACAACAAAACATGAAGTTAGACGAGTAGCGGCGAGTATTTGTTTTATTTTATTCTGTGTTAAGGAAATCCTGTCAGTTGAAAATTATTGTTATTGTTATTTTCATTTTTTTATATAAAAAATGTACCTCTTAAACATTGTATAATCAACCGTCTATTAGTCTGTCTTAGCAAACTCAGTGATTATTTTTCTATATACATATTTGAAATGTTTGATTAAATGAATTTTGCATGCAAATAATTTCTTTATAAATTTCTTTACATTAAATGGCTGCCACTGATGTGTTTAACATAATTTGTTATTATTTTGTATATACATATACATTCTTAAGTCCTTTCAACCATATTAAGAGACAGTGTTTAGTTTTTTTTTGTCTCTGTGCAGTTGATTTTATAGAATATTTTCACTTAAAGTCTTTTTACAATGTCCGTGTTTCATGTTAATTTTATAGTTTTCCTTAAAGATGCTTTTATATACATATGTACATATATAATAAATGCTTATGTATATACATATAATAAAATAGCAAGATGTCTTAAGCAATACATAATTATTCAGAATGCCAAGAATAAAATATAGTTTGGATTTTTTTTTATTAAGATTACAACGATAATGTTGTTTTTCTAGAAAATTGGATTATAAAACTGTATATAAATAATTAAAAATTAAAATTTGAAGAAAATGTTGTCGGAATAAAATTTATTTAGTATAGTATTTTATGTATTTATATCTTAGCAATTTAGAAATTTTTTGAAAAATGTTGCTAGAATCAGCAACATTTATTAATTTGGCAAGCAACATATTGATACAAATATCTGGTCCAAACTGAAAACATGAACGAATTTTTCAATAAAATATTTTGACAATTTTGAAACATAATTGATTAATTTTTTTTTTCTAAATGTTGCTAGCAACTTGTTGCCAAGTCAGAAACATTCAAAGTTTTATTAATACAATATTTACCAGACCATAAAAAATAATACAATATTTACCAGGCCTTAAAATTTTGCAAGGAATTCGTTGCCTTATTATTTTTGCAAGCAACATGTTGATACAAATGTTTGGTCCTGACAATAAATATTTAAAGTGTCTTCAACAAAGTGTTTGAAATTTTTTTAAATATATATTTCATAATTTTATAAATATTTTTTATAATTTTTTTTATAAATGTTGCCTACAATTTGTCGCCGGACAGTAAACATTCAAAGTTCTTTTAACAAAGTAGTACGAGCACTATAGAATTTTATTTGAATTTTTTTGGCAACAATTTATTGCTTTATTTTGTTAAGCAAATATGTTGGTATGAAGGCAAGTTCCACACCACAAATATCACAATATCATGAAAAATATCAACAATGGACGCCTTGATGGCGACTCGTATATATATATATATATATATATATATATATATATATATATGTATATATATATATATATATATATATATATATATATATATATATATATATATATATATATATATATATATATATATATATATTATTTTGTTGCAAGCAACATGTTGCCTTACATTTATTCAGCAATTTCGATGAAATTGTGAAAAAAATTTATACAACTGTTAACCATTACCATTTAAAACTTCTTTAAACAATATTTATAAAATATCCCATGTCTATAATATAAAAATTTATTAATTAATTAATTTGTTTAAATTTAGGGTCTCTCTTTTTTTTAATTTTATATATCGATATTTCGGTACTATTCGAGTAAATAAATTTATAAGTAGAAATAAAACGGGCAAAAAACTACAACATAAATGTATTAAGTTAAAAATTAAAAAAAAAAAAAAATTAAAAAAATTAAAAAAAAAAAACGTGTTGCTCCATTTTTCTCTGCAACATGTTTGGAAGAAATTAGTTATTCGTTTTATTATTAGTATATTGATCATTGTATTAACCTAAATCAACAAAAAAACTTGTAAAGCTCTGCCTGTACTATGATAATACATTTTTAGGTTTAGAAATAAAATATTGAATAAAAAATGAATGAGGACTAAAAATATTTGCCACCAAGTCTGGTTAACAGCATGGAAAGAGTAAAAATGCTCGTATGTCGCCGAACGATATTTGATATTCCTTTAAACATTTTTGTTTTCATTTGTAATGAAATATTTTTCGTTACAAATAGAGGAATGAGAAAAGCAAACCGTAATAATTACAAATATGTTAAATCACGCACTGTACGGCGTAATATTTTTGAATGGAAACTTGCGGTTTAACTTGGATAGAATTATATCAAATATAAAAAGTAATAGGAAAATTTACTTTGTATATCTGATATTCTGCTTAATACTATTCCAATACTAATGGATAAAGTGTAATATATTTATTTTGAATATGAAAAAGAAAAAGATCAGTTTGGTGTTCTCGCTTATAAAGTTTTTGTTTCTTAAAGAATTGCACGCTCTCGGTTAGTAAATTTTTACTCACTAGTGATCACTTTAAACCCTTTTTGCTATATTTAAGGGCAGCAAATGTACTCTGATTTCTTTTAGAAAATAAAAGTCCGTAATTCTCTTGTAAACTATATGATATTATTTGCAACATGTTGCTGGCAACATTTCTAAATATTTCTTTTAATATATTTTTTTCAAATTATTATGATTTTAATGGGCTTTAGAATATGACTGTTATTATTTTTATGTATGAGTAAAAATAACAAACTAAAAATTAAGAAAGATAATTACTTACGGATACAGTATATTCCGGCTCTTTATATAAAATGGTTTCCGGGTCCGGCTCTAATGTTAAATTTAAAGCCAAAGCACCTATGAATCTTAATAATGGCGATGACTTTGCTGGGAATTTTCGGGCTTGTATTTGTAGAACTTGAAATAAGATGCCTTTTTAATTCGCCGCTTTTGTAGGCTTCGTCCCCCAAACACAATTTCAGTGTTTCCAGTAAATGTTTTCTTTTCTTATATAATTTTATCCAAAACTTAGCGTATGCTAGCTTGTACATGCGACTGCTATTTTTATGCCCACAGCTTCATGGATTCTGCGTTGTGGCCTAAAAAGATAACAATAATAGAAACAATTTTTATTTTCATATTTATTTCACAGTCTTAGAATTAAATAGCAAAAGTTCGCAGGCATGTGCAGCAAAAAACTATCAGCTTTCAAACATCAAACAAGAAAAATGCACATAAATGCATTTTTTTAACTTAATGAACATTAAATATTAAGTAGACAAATGGAACAGGAGGGGTAAAAATACTCGTATATTCACAAGCTTGCAACATTGTAGCGTTATTTTAGACAACACAACCATTTTTAACTGATGCAGACACAATGTCTAGTCACGCTACGTAGACGTCAAATTCGCTTTGCAAAAAGTAAAGAAAAAATGTTTTCTTTTTAATATTAAATTACTAATTTGTGCTTGTGTAGATTTTTGTTTTTATAGTAAAACTAAATTAAATCAAAGATACTCGTTGCAGATGTTGCAGATTGACAAGCAACATACTTATTCAATTGGAAGAGTGTGAAATGATTTGTAAAATTTTTAAGGAAAGTCTCTTGGCTTGTTTTTTGTCATTGACAACTTATTTTTATCATGTCTGGAAACCCACCAGAGCAGATAAACATTTAATTAAACATGTTGACAATGCGTTAAGCAACATTGTTGCAATAATCGTAAGGAAATAAAATATAAATATATTTGAAAGTCATGATGTATAAAGTCACAATGGAGCATAAGATTAATGTATAAAAATAGTTCTATTCTATTCTATTCAGCTTCTTAAGAAAAGCAAGAGACATGCGGCATTATCAGATATGTACATACAACATTTAATGGCCAATTTTTTAAAATTTATATTTTTAATGTTATAATCACTTTTGAATTTCTTCGATTTTTTTCCTTGATTTTGAAAATTAATTTTTTTTACTTAAACTTTTTAAGTTTCAGGTTTTCTATGTTCTGAACTTTATTTATAATTTAACAAATGTGAGCCAATTTCATAAGGAAAACTTTTTGAGCGATCTTTGTATTAAAATATTTTTTTCGAGCTACGGTTAAATTTTTTTTAGCGATTTTGAAATTTTTTTTCCATTTTCGTTGAAATTATTTTTTCTCTTCTCTTGTAGCTCACACTTTCAAGTTATTTTAAAAATTTAAAAAATAATTATTTGAAACAGTTTCTAACCAGAAATTAGGGAATTTACGCAATTCGGACCATATTTGAGCTCAATTCAGCATGTAAGAACTCAATTAATGAATTGAGCAATTAGTACTTAATTTCACCTTAAATTGAATCGAATTCCCCATACAATCCTTGTGAAGTCTGTTCAGTGAGAAAGGGTTCTGCACAATGACAAAATTAAATTTCATGAAAAATGCTTTTTAAAAATATACTTTACGGAAATATATTTTGTATAAAAAACTGCTAAAATATATTTTCTATTATTAAATTCATCAGGTGATTTTTTAATTAAAAATATTGAGGTAATTGATAATTGATAAGCTAAATTGATTACGTGTGAACACCAGAGTCGATAACCTAATTTAAAATTAAATTGCCTCAATCAAGGTGTATGTCACAACCGACTCATGTTCTTGCAACTTCCATTGAATTGTTATCGCTTGTGTACTGAATCGCGATTTTTCTTAAATTCTAAAGAATATTAATATTTTATTGAAATTCGTCTTCTTTTTGTTGATTAGAGTGTTTGAGAAGCTTTCAGAAACGTGTTTATTTTTATATGCAATTGCATGCATAGAAATGATTTATTTGTTTTTATAGAAAAACGATTATTTTAAACCTCTGCACCAATTAAATATTAAATGTTTTTATAGAAAAAAGTTTCTCTTCTCCCTAACGGGTTTTCCTCTTCGAGTCATAAACCGCCAACCCTGCAAACATTTGCAGTTGCGAAAGGCAATCAAATTATAATTAAATTGGATGCGAATGATATCTCATTTTTGTAGTCGCTTTGATTTGCAATAAAAACATTGAAAATTTAATATTAATAAATGCAATAAGTCTCCTTTAATGCAATATAGTCATATCTCAAAAAAATTATAAGAAAATTAAAATATAAAAAGGCGAATTTGGCAAAATGCGATCAATTTTTTAAGGTGTTCAATTGCATATCGATGCTTTGTGTTATCACTTCGGTTTAACGTCAGATATAATTCTGATTTTTCTCCCGGAATAGTTTTTCCTCAATAACTTCGAACGGAACGGAATGTCAGAATGGCGAGATTTGATAAGAACTCATTTCCATTTTTTTTAGAGAAAGAGCAAGGTTGAGTATACATATTTTGAGTGACAACAATGTATAGTATGTACATACACTTGTTGTTTTTGCAAATTGCAAAATTGTTTTCCGACTTTCATCTGGAAGGATCCAAAACGAAACATCTATAACCATCATTCTTCTAAATGTTTGTAGGGTAACATTAACTCCAGTAATCGTTCTGTCTCCCTCCTTCTCTATCACAATATTTATTTGTTCTCTCTCTCACTCAGTCAAAAATATTTCTTCATTTTTCCACTTGCTAATTTTTCTGAGCATCTAGTATTAAGCAAGATTGTTGGTTTTGTATTGAGAGAGTAATAAAGAAAAAAATATTTGATATTTTTTGTAATATGTAAACAATATTTTCTACCTTCTATTCATTTCTGTTCGCCTAGTAGAAGTTTAATGTTTTGAAGAAAATTCATTTTCAAGACCCCTAGCTACACAGTGGGAAGAAAAGGTAAAAAATTCGAAAATAAACTAAAACACAAATTTAATTTTATTAAATAAATAAAATTGTCGAAAGTTATAAGTTTTCAGTTATACAAAATTGTACTGATTTTTTTGGCTAATAAATACAAATCGTATATTTAACGAAACATAGTTATATCTCAAAAATACAAAAAAAGTATTTTTTTATTTATTACTCAACATGCAATTTGTATGTAGAAAATAAAAGCAGGTTTATGTATGTACATATGTACATTTGTAGCTATATATAACTATAATCGCACTTTTCCAATTCCATTCTCTGAGATGTGACTATGTTACATTAAAGGGATGATATGTAAATGTTATGAAAAGATTACTTTAAGAGTCTGGACTTCTACATATGCATGTGTATACATACATATAAGTGTATTTTCGCATGCAATTAAAAGTCTCAGGTCCTGCTGAAATTTCTTCTCACCTGCTACATTATTGTAAGGAAGCAAATAAAAAAATTTTAAAACAATGCTTGAAAGAATGAATTGATTGACTTAAATTAAAATTTTTAACTTAATGTACAATGTTCAGACAAGCACCTTAATTACGTAATTAAGGTCTTTATTGAACTCAATTTACCACATAAAATTTATAAATTGAGTAAAATTTTCCACGCAACCCTTCTGAACTGTGTTAAGTTTCTCACTTCTAGAAGGTTCTGTACGATGACAAAATGAAATGTCATGAAATATTCTTTTTAAAAAAATTTAAAAATAGACTTGGTAAAATATGTTTGGTATAAAAAACTGCTAAAATATATTTTCATTTCATTTCTTATCAAAAATATTGGGATATAGTTTTTTTTTAAACATGCTAATTGAGTAAGCTAAATTGTACATGTGTGAAAACCAAAGTCCATAAACTCAATTAAGGTGTATGTGTGAACATAGTTTAACATTTATAAAATCAAAAAGTGGCTTATGTTCTTGCAACTTCCATTCTTGTGTAGTAACGTCTATATACTATTTATTTTAGTGCGATTTTTCGTAAATGTTAAAGAATATTTAAATTTTATTGAAATTCGACTTATTTTTGTTGACTAGAACCTTTGAGAAGCTTCCAGAGAAGCGTTGATGTGCATTCATATACACATAACTAATTTATATAATTTTTTTTAGAAAAATGATTATTTTAAGCCTCTGTATCAATTAAGTCTTAAATATTTTTCATACAAAAAAGATTCTCTCTCTTCTCGCTTACGGTTTTTCCTCATCGACTAATAAATAGTCAACCCTGCAAACATTTTCCATTGCGAAAGACAGTCAAACACAATTACGAATGACATATTCTTTTTGCATTTATGAGAATTTAAAAAATACAAAAAATGCACTCAAATCGAAAAAAAACCAAAACAAAAAAATTAATAATAATAAAAAATCTAACGACGAAATACGATCAAAGTTTTCAATGTATTAGTTTCCATATTTATACGTTGTGGTTTAACTTCAGAATAACTTCAATAACTTGAAAAATTCGAATTTTTGATGAGACTATGTTGCCCAAAAGAAGAGAAAATTTGTTGATTTATTAAAAAAAAAAAAAAAAAATGTTGGGCTTTAAATTTATTTCAAAATATTCACTGTCAAAAAAATCACCAAATCTACCACGGCAATACGATTTATATTTACATGACATCTTCTAACTGAGGTCGAAACTTAAATAATACTGCATATTTTATTTCGAACGGACCGGGACGTGAAAACGAGAACTTCTAATGAGAACTCAGGTTTTGGAAGACGGATTAATATCAGTAACTTTTCACTCTCTTTCGGTAAAGAAATACAATAATATTTATTAAAAATGAGATTTGCAAGTTATGATTTCAGGCTTGAGTACTCCTATACATATTTTGAGTGTCAACAATGTACATATATGTATAGTGTAAACATAAATTTGATGTTTTTGCAAATTGCAAAATTCTTTTTCCAACTTTCATCTGGAAGGATCTAAAACGAAACATCTATAACCATCATTCTTCTAAATGCTTGTAGGGTAACATTAACTGCAGTAATCGTTCTGTCTCCCTCCTTCTCTATAACAATATCTATTTGTTCTCGCTCAGTCAAAAATATTTTTTAATTTTTCCACTTGCTAATTTTTCTGAGCATCTAGTATTAAACAAGAATATTGGTTTTACATTGAAAGAGAAAGAAAGGAGAAAGAAAAAAAAGAAAAATAATATTTATTTGTAATATGTAAACAATATTTTTTACCTACTATTCATTTCTGTTCGCCTGGTAGAAATTTTATATTTTGAAAATTCATTTTCAAGATCGTACACAGTGGGACGAAAAGGGAAAAAATCGGAAATAGTTTAATTAGATTTTCTATAAATAAAATTTTCGAAATACACATCGTATATTCAACGAAACAAAATTATATATCAAAAAAGAACAACATTCTAACAATATTAGTATTATTTATATCTGAAGCTAAACTGGGGGCAAATTACGGCATTCAATATCGATCGAAATTTCAAACAAAATTTTCTTGAATTGTATTGAAATTTCGATCGATATCGAATGCCGTAATATCGAATTTGCCCCCTGATCATCTTCGATCTGGAGGCTAACAATATTTTAAACAATTTTAATCGCACTTTGCAATGTAATTTTTCCTTGAGCGATATGTACACCCATAAGTATCCAGCTTATAATTAATTAATTTTCTTTCTTACCTTTTTTCCTCATTTCAGATTTTTGGTGGCAACTTGACGGAATAAAAACTCACACAATTCCTTCAACATTTTAAATTAAAATAATTAATTATTATTATTTATTAAAAATTTAAAATTTAAAACAAAATTATTAATTAAATATATTATAATTAAAGAAAAATTATTATTCAATTAAACACAAAGTATATTTGTAAATAATAAAATTTTTAAATTTTAAATAAAAGTTTTAAATTGTAAATAATATTAAATAAAGATTGTAAATAATAAAAAAAGTTACTTTTGTTAATTGACAGAAGAAAATTATGTACAATTCAAAAAGTTGACTGAATTTATCTATAATAATATTTTTTTTTAATAAATCATGTTTCTATATATTGCATGTTAATTTGGACTAGATCAATTATGATAAACTAGAGACCTGCACAGTATAAGTTGAGTTTGCAGCTTTTGCTTTGTTATCAATACGTTAGCAACATGTTGCTACGTACATATATGTTCGTAGCAAAACTGCACAATAAGTGGTACGTTTAAGACATTCTGTTTCAAATGCAGCCGCAACACTAATGTTACTACGAATCAATACTAGAAAGTATAATTGGAGAATAGTTTTTTTTCGCTTGTGGAAAAGGCAGAAATCACTGCATCTTAAAAGCTCTACAAATCTATTATTCAATAATGTTTTCCAATACTGGCTCGTTGAAGAAAATTTTAAACAGGCCTTAAAGAAATCTTGTGCGGTACTTTTATATAAATACAAGATTTTTATTTTTTTCAAACATTTCTCTTTCATTAAAGATATTTTGTGATAAAAATTCTTTCGACTACATGTTGCTCGCAACATTAATGTTGCAAAGTCATTTGAAAGAAATATTTTCTGCGGTATTCATAAAAATTATTGTGTGTTTATTAAGGGCTTATTTGACAAATTTCTATGGGATATTTGTCAAATAAACCTTTAATAAACATACAATATTTTTTATGAATAAGGCCGTTTATCTCTAAAGGCTGGTACTCTGTTCGAAGTTGTGAAAATTTTTCAGCAACATTTATTATTTCGCGTGAAAAATTTGACAAGTAACAGGTGATGCCCATATTACTTTTTCTATAGAAAAAGATGTCAGCTGTCAATATTCCGCGCGAAATAAATGCCAGTCACATTATTTCCCAGATGGCAAGAAAATGTTGCCAGAAACATTTCATAAAATTTTCACGAGTTGAACAGAGTACAAGTTTTGCAACATTTTTTCATAAATATTTCACGTGAACTATTTTTATATGGATTATGTCAATATTTCGCGTGAAATTTTTAACAGAGTACCAGGCGTAATGCAAACTCGCTAATAAGTTTTCAAGCTTGTTATACTTATAGCAGTTGTTATACTTTCTTTAAAAAGTTTACAAAAATTTTAATTGTATTTCTATCTAAATTTTTTTTAAATGTGGCGCAGTAAGATACATTTAAATTATGAAAAGAATTGTTAATTTTTTCTTTTAAAAATTGCAAGTCTATATTCCTAGCAACATGTTGCATTATTAAATTGTGGTTATAAACAATTTTATTTTGTTACGGCAAAACATTTTATGATACGTTTTTTGAATTTAAGTTAAATGCAATTTTTCTACATTTCGCTGGCAATTGTTTGAAATATTTTTTTAAAAAAATTTCATTTTTTATAATTCTTTAGTGCAACATACATACAGCTTCATTATCTTCATAAGCTGTGAAACTTTCGACATCTTTCTTTTCAACAAAGATTCTCTTTGTGAGGCAAAACAGATGGTTGCCTCTTATTATGTGTGGATATTGGAAATGAATTTGGGAGATTAGAAAACAAATATACTTTTTTCAAATGTGTTCTACATTTTCATTATATCATCAAATAATATGTTTTTGTGTTGAATAACAAATATTTTTTATATTTTTATTTCATATTGTTATAAAGACAAAAAATGACAATTAAAAAAATTGTATACGTGTATCTTGAAAAAAACAACTCTCTCTATCTCTCTCTCTCTCTCTCTCTTTCAGCAACTAAATGCTTCAGCTTAGTTATAGTCTAACGAATTTTTTTTTAAGATCGTTCTAATTCAATTCTAATTATATTTTTATTAAGTCTTTATTTAATGAAATTTTATTTATTCTTTTGTTTAAAAAATGTTGCTAAATTATACTTGTTCTCGTTTCTTATTTTTCTATAGAACTGAATCATAAAAAACAGCTTTCGTAGAAAAAAAGTTTTTTATAAAAAAAAAATTATACAAATTACGTGAATATAATTTTTTAAATTAACGAACACAAACTGCGAACTTTGTTGACTTGTCTGCAGAAACTTGCAGATTATTCAGCAGGAATCGAACCGGTGACCTTCGGACTGCTAGTCTAGTTCTCTAGCCACTACTCTACGCAGACATATAAAATATTCTATAAATTGGGTGATAAAAAAATATATTTAGCACGTGTAATTTCTACAATAAACAATAAAACAAACATTAAAACAAACTTTTTTTTTTAAATTAATTTCATGTTAACAATAGAAATGTGATTTCATCACAAAAATTTTTATAAAAGTTCTAAATAAATAAAGAGGAAAATACAGTCCTGGTCATTTGTTTAGGTCCACATAATTATTCTTATGGGCCAGGCCAAACATTTTGATATTCTATAAGTAAGACAAAAATCGCACCACCAGCGGGTAGCGCATGTAATTGAGCTCAAAAGCATATCTAAAAAAATATTTTGGAAGTAAAATACAGCGTTTTTAGCCTAATTTTTTCCGAAAAAATAATGAAATAAAATTTTATTATGAAAATGTTTCTGATGTAATTTTGAACTCAATTAGACATTTTATCCGCTAGAAGTGAATCTTTTTATTTTCAAAATTAATGACCTGCTCTGTATGAATCCTTATGTGCATCTAATCAATTGAAACGAGTGTGTTTTCACAATCAATTTTAAATTCAGGGCATTACAGAATTTCCATTAATAGTTTTTGCGAGTATTATTTTTGCTGAAATTGCAGTTGAAAATTTGAAGAAAAAAAATCGTTAAAAAATATAAACAGACAAATAAAAAATTCAATAAATTAAACAAATCCTGTCGTACCAATCAAACACAAACACGAGTTTTGCAATTGTGGCTTAACAACTGAGCAATTGATACGCTTGGATACAATTTCAAGGTTTAGCAACAACGAGCAACCAAAGTCTGGGTGTTTTGTGTTTGTGTTGAGCGTAACAACTGCCCGTGCAAATATTTTTTTCTATCGGAAAGCAATTGTATCGATTTATTAATTTACGTAATGCAATAAAAAAAAAATTGAAGCAAATGCATTTTAGTTTCTGTACACGGGGTATAATTTAAATTTGAAATGCTGATTGCTTTTTCTATTATAAACACATGTTGCTTAGAATCTTTATAACAAATTTCGTTAATGCACTTTTACTCGTCTTTCTTTATTGCAGACATTAGCAAACATCTGTTAATATTTTGAAAAATTTGTAAAAGTGTTGCCTGTAACATGTTCCCTAAATAGAAAATTTTTCTAAGGTTTCAAAATTTCAAAATATGCTGTTGACTTTTTTTCAAATCAGCAATTTTTTTTAAATAATTTTCTAGTTTTCTTGCAAATTTTAATTATCCTCTTTTATTATTTTATAGTTTTATTTAATGTTGCGAGAAAACATCTTAAATTAGTATAAAACTTTAAGCCAATTTCTTTTTTCATGCAAAACTTTTACTGTTTTAACATTTTACATTTTAAGAAATTGTGCCAGCAACATGTTGATAAATTTCTTTGCATCTTTGCAACATTTTTGGTGTGCAAAACTTATTGGTTTCTTTGCAGATATAACTGTTTTACTGTTTCAACAAATGTTTCCAGCAACATTCTGTTGAATTTCTACGAAACTTATCATATCAAATTTTTTTTAATAAAAATTCTTGTTTGTTTTTCGGAGTTTTAAGAAATTGTTGTCAGCAACAACCTGTTGAATTTTTATGAAACTTTTTAGAATGTCATGACTTTTGTTGCCCTATGAAATCTGTGAAAAATATTTGAAAAAATTCTTGTTTTTTCTACAGTTTAAAAAATTTTTGCAGCAATATGCTGGCATGTTTGAAGCAAATTTTGCCAGCAACATAATGTTGACTTTTTACGAAACTTATCAAAACAATTTTTTTTATGAAAACTTCTTCTTTGTTTTTCGAAGTTTTAAAAAAATTGTTGCCATCAACATGATGTTGAATCTCTTTATTTAAAAAAAATGTTTTTTTTTGTTGCAATTAACAGTTGCAACTTGTCTAGAAGCAATATTAACAGCAACATGAAGAAAAACTAAAAGCGATTCAATCCATTTTAAAAATTTATTAAATTTGTATTCTACAAATATTGCATTTGCGTACCGATTATCTTACAATGATATAGAGATTCTATATCCTCTTCGAAAGTTTTGATATTCTGTAAATATTTATCCTGGACTATTTGTATGATGTTTTCTTCAAGACGAATTCTTCAACTACATTTGATAGATCAACTAATGGAAGATAGATATTCCTTTATGACATCCAGCTTATCTTGGGTACTGATCAGTATTTCGTTCACGCTCTACAACCAATAGTACTATTCAAACTTCGACTCAAGGCTCCCAACTCTATCAAGGCCAATGGAATGTGGGTATTCTTTCTTTTACCGATTGACATTTTATTCTCCCAGATGTCTTTATTTACAATACAACTTTTGTGAATCAAGGTTCCCAACTGTCTCACGATGACAGTCAATCATTAATGTCCTCTGGGAAGAGCCTTTCTACAGTTTCACTTACAGCTTAAGGCTGGAGTGAAACACGACTGTATTTTATGTGACAGATTTATATGTTAAATGCCGTGTCGTGTCAGGAAGAACCTATACATTTCAATTATATAGTAAAAAATTTAAAAATATTTATCAAATTTGTTATTCGAGAAAGAAAAAGAAAGACACTTCCACAATATTTGTTTTAGTAACTCAGTTTAGCATTTGTTTGTTAGTTTTATGGCGAAAGCGTGTGGCCTCTTTTTGTTGACCCGGTTATTAGTTTTAAGTTCTTTATTATACCACTTTTGTTTAATCATATGTACGAATACATTAGTATCACCAACAACAACTATGATATCATCTAGAATATTTTTGGGTAAAAGTATTTCTTACCACATTTTTTTATCGTGTGTATTTTATTTAAACTATTTAAATTACAAATAGAGAGTGTCTGACTACGTTTTTAATGAATTCAGGCAATTTTTATTAATGTACTGACGTTCGTTTGTTTGAAACGTCTAGGAGCCACTACCAGTGGACGCATATTTCTAAGATTTTTTCGTGTGTCCTCTTGAAGAATGTTTGAATTAGTCGTATTATTTCAAACAAAGTTTTCAAAATTGTTGAATTAAATAATCGTGACATCGGCAAATTAATAATCATTGTCTTACAAATCTTATCGTTGTAATTTTTCATTGAAATATGATATACACGAGTATTTACAAGGTGGCGCAAAAGTAATGCCATAATTTGAACGGGCGGCCAATTTATTATGAATGGAAAAAAATTAAAAGTTTATTTGCGACAATTAATTGGAAAAAAATTTATATCGCTTAAATGACCACCGCCCAAGTTGATTCATAATTGCACTCTTTTTAAGGCATTTTCAATTGTTTCTGATTCCAAATTGAAAAAATAGCATTACTTTTACGCCATTTTGTATAAGAATAGAAGCATATCTTTTGAAAAAATTTTCAAACCTTTGTAATGTAAGTAATGTAATGGGCGTTTGGCCCAGGATGGCCCTTTGCACTGCGACCATAGTTGATCTATTGTGCTTTCAAACCTTTAAAAACTTATTTATTTTCATCGTAAATGAAATTTCATGTGAAATCTATTTCATTTCAACAAAATTTCTACTATTTGTATACTTCACTCGTAAGAGAACAATAATAAATCATACGATTTTCTACAGTGTGCTTCGTCATGTCGAAAATGGGCAGAGTTTGGAACAGTGGGCGTGCCACTTTCTTAATACTAAGCAAATATATTTATATTATATGATAACTATAGTCGTATTAGGATAAACAACAGCCATTTAATTGACAAAGTCACTTCACTGAAATCTCTTTATTTGTGATTGATTTAAAACAAGGTCCCCTTTAGCGAAACCCCTTTGGAGCGGAATATACATATTTTATGTGTAAAAGTTCAATATTGAAATTTAATTCAATCAATGAATGAAGCGAGCAAACCTAAAGAGAAAAAAAAACTTATCATTTGTCGCCGATAAAAAACTATGCAGTGGCGGGGTTCATTTTAATCGTGTTGCACGCAACCGATAAAATTCCAGTGTATAAAATAAATCTGAATTGAAAGAACAATTTTAAAGTTGAGTTGAGTTCGTTTAAGCGAAACGTTCACTTATCAAAAGGAAAATTTTACTTAAGTGAAAACCGATTGTTAAAATTTTCCATTTTCGCTTAAACGAATTCGAACCGCACACGAAATCGAAATGAAAGTCATGACAATGTCGTTACATACTATTTATTTACATGCTAAAAATGTGAAATTAGAAATTTAACACTAAATTAATTTACACATGAGCATCATCAGCCATTGTTGAGAAGCAGACCAGAGTGTTTGGTGGGAATTGAACCCATAACACCATGATAAGCCATTTAATTATTTTATATATTTTTGGAAAATTCTTCGCCAATAATTCTTCGCTTGTAATGAAAAAGTCTCAAGCAATTAATTCATTGAATTTACGCACATTTTTTTTTAAATTCAATTTCCTTATGACAGAGAAGGCGAAGCTTGCCGGGCAACCAGCTGGTATTTTATTCACATTTTTCTATAGGAGAATTTTAAATAAAAACTATTAGCGTGTGTATGTGTATGTGTGTGCGTTTTTTCTAGTATCTAATACTTTATTTATTTGCTTGTCTGCTATCTAGTCTAGACGCTATAATATGTTACTCGTAAATAAATGTTATTAACAATTTTTTTGTGGAAATTTTTTTTCTAGCATTTTGTTAATAATATTTTCACGTTTTTATCTTCTTGTTTTACTAGTTGCTTATGCTATTTCTAATAATTAGCTTTAGTCAAGTTTTAATTATTTCAAATTAATTTATCTATTTAAATGTGGACAGAAATTTAACCTCTTATTAAGCAATTTTAGCTTGGAATAAAATTAAAATTTAAATATTTTGAAGTAGTCATATCATGTGTTTACTGAATAGATGATTATTTATGCTTAGAAAGGGGTAAAAAAGAAATAGAAACATATCGTTAGCCAAAGTGCAAAAGGCCCCAAAACTTTTGTAATTCTATAGAAAGTTTCAAAAATATGAGATTTTTTCGAAATTGGATTTATGTTCACAAGAGCATGTGGTCCAATTCGAATGGCTAATGGCCAACTTGCAGCCGCCGCCGACTTTCATGCCGCCGTCGGTGAAGCGACTAGCATTGGCTTATTTTCGTCAACTGCGTTGGCAAAATTAAATGAATGAGACGATCTCAATTACAAAAAATTTTGTATTTTATTATTTTAATAATAATAATAATAATAATAATAATAATAATAATAATAATAATAAAAATAATAATAATAATAATAATAATAATAATAATAATACATAATAATATTAATACATAATAATATTAATATTAACAATAAAAATAACAATAAAAAAATATTATATATTTTAGTCCAATTAATAATAAATTTTGTTTATTTTCTTTAAGCTTAAGGCCGCTTCCTTTTTAATTTTAATTATTGATTTTTCGATACTCAGCGCCTACCATTTTCAGGATATTTTTTATTTTATTTTTTTAACAAATATCCTGAAGATGGTACTCGATGAGTACCGAAATATCGATAATTAAAATTAAAAAAAAAATACACCTTAAGCTTAAATAAGATTAAAAAAAAATTATAAACTTAATTTATTTTTCAAGCTTAAGGTCTTTATTTTTCTTATATTTTATGGTACTCATCGAGTACCATATTCAGGATATTTGTTAAAAAAAAAAATAAAATAAGAAATATCCTGAAAATGGTATTCGATGAGTATCGAAAAATCGATTAAAAAAAATAAAAAATAAAGTTTATAAATTTAAATAAAACGGTCAAAAAAACTAGAACATACATTTTAGTTTAAAGTATTTCATTTTAGTTTTTATCCATAGATTCTTTTTAGCAGATTTATCATTAAACTTAAGGATTTAGACACATTTTCGCAGAACAAATTATTAAAAGTCTTCTTATATTTTATATTAAAATTTTAACTGACGAAAATTGCTGTATCGTTCCATTAAAGTATGAAATAATTTTTTATTAATTTGGTATATGCGTCTTGTCTAATTCTAATACTGTTGTATTAGAAAATCTATTTAATAATTAAAACAAAGTGGTTTTTTGAAAACTTTACTCATAGATGTTGACTGACAGTCGTTGCACACAAATTTTTGTTAATTTCCAAATTTCTTGACACACACGAAGGAACAAAAGTAGCAACATGAGCGCGTTTCACTTAAAGTTCCATCGTGTCTCGCAATGTTTTCCCATTGAAATTCGTGATTCATTTTTGTTATTAATTATAATTGCTGTTTTGCTGACATTTTGTGTTTCCCAACACAATGTTTCTAACGTCTGTATCGAAAAAACAAATGGGGACAATTGAAAACAATGAACATTTAAAAAAAGTTTATAAATAAATACGAATATAGAAATTTTTAAACTGTGAAAAATATATTAAGAAAAAATTTATTTAAAATTTTGACTTTTCCTTCCACACATACATACCATAATTGTTTAGTGAACACACCTTTTATGGTCAGCTTTTTGATTCCATCTTCTGTATTAAAAAAAGAAAAAATTAAACCAGATTTCTAAAACATGCTTCCACTGATGTTCCTTTCCGTGTAGCCAGCGTTTCAATTTTTATTTCATAATTCGTATGTTTTTTGATAATGCATGAAAAATGTTGCCGGTTTCACATGTATTGCAAACTTATAAAACAATTCACGAGAAAACCCCGTACTTCTTTCACGAAAGCTGAAAGTTGTAATTTGTGACAGAAAGCTTATGCTAAACCGTTTCAAAAGTGATTACAAAAAACTGATGCTGGTTTAATAAATTCTTTTTTTTAGCGAAATGTAACAAAAACTATTTGCTGCATCCAAACACTTCATTGGCAGAATGTACATAAAAGTTTTAAGGGCGCTTTCGACTACCGCCGACTTTTAATTGCCCCCGACACTTTTTTCGCTCACGCATTGCCGCCAAGAACTCTGTGATGAATTTAATTACTGCTTCTGTACTCGATTGTATTTAAACTAAAATCTAAAATGTTGCTGTTGTTTTCGCCCTTTCGAATTTCCTCAATTAAACTTCTGGTTTTTGAATCAGCAACCTTCAAGCAAATATTTAGTGCAGATTGCCACACCCCGTTTCATTTTAAGTGACGATATATGGAGGTCATATCGCTCTTTCAATGCACCAATATCAACACTTTTTGGTTTAACTTTGGTTAAGCTTTAGATATAATTCTGAGTTATATTTTTTTCCTACAAATGAAGAGAATATTAAAGAAAACGTTTTCCCCAAAAACTCACGAGATTTAGATTTTCGAGATGTACTAAAGGATGCATTAAAAGGGCCACATATCCTTAATTTTGGAGTCATAGACAGGCATTTAAAATGAGTTAAAGTTGAAATCATAATTATGGGCAATTCTTTCACATCACAAGTTTATATATGAGTTTGTCATGAGTATACTCATAAATATACTCATGGGTACACTCTAGGTATATAGAGTTGACAGGCATGTCATAGTCATAAGTCATTAGTCATTGTCATTTTCTGCAACATGAAAGATGTTTGCTTTTATTTATTTAAAAAAAATATATATGTATATATTGTTAGAAATGCAAACCAAACTTTTATTTTAAAAGGAGCTCCTTGTGGTATGATTAAGGCTCGTATATGTACTGTTTTTCGCAGTATTATACTGTTTTTCGACATCAAAAACTGCGTACTGCTTTTCTCCCTCAAAATACTGTTTTTCGATACATAATAAAAATAAAAACGGCGAACAGCGAATTCATGCAAAATTATTGTTTACTTTAAAAATAAGCATTTTCCTCTGATTCGTCGCTAGCCGAAAATTTTTGCAAGAAACACCAACATGAAATGAAGTCGAAGCCGTTATGAACAAGTTGAGCGAATACAATTTGTACAATGCCAATGAAAATGCGGTAAATTTACACACCCATCAAAAACTACTGTACGAGTGACAAAATTATGCAATGGAGAGAAGGCAATGTTTCGATTGTGGATCGGTGGGTGGAGATATTTATTCATCTCAAAAACGCCGATTGCGAATTCAAAGAAATGGCCACGATCGTTGAATATATTTTATGTTTTCCAGGAACTTCAACATCAGTGGAACGAATCTTCTCTGCAAGTAAACAAAACTTGGACGCCAGACAAAACCCGATTAGATGTGCAAACATTGAAGGCGATTCTGACCGTCAAATGTAATTTGAAGTACAAGTGCGTTGATTTCTACAATTACCTCAAAACAAAGCCGGCATTGTTTATTCAAATGGCTTCAAACGGCAAATACAAAACAACCACAAAAGCTGATTCTGATCGAAATGATTCAGATGATGGAAATGATTGTTAATTTTTTTATATATTGAATAAAATATATACTGCGAAAAGTACTGTTTATCCAAATCGATTTACTGCTTTTTTAAAAAATTTCAGTGAAATGTACTGTTTTTGGTCCAAAAAAATATACGAGCGTTAGGTATGATACATATTTTAAATCACTTATCCCTTAAATGTATGCAACATATTTGTATCCATTTAAAAAAATCTGTATGAAAAACCTTTGAAATAAACCCATTTATCGTCTAATAACTAAAAAAAAATCTAACAAATGGACTTATGCAGTTATAGAAAAAATGGCTTTAATAATACATATTTGTTTGTGTGCATATGCCCCAGGGGATAGAGAAGAGATAAACGTTCTTATTTAATTTTTAAGCTTTTTGACTTGAAATTGCATGAGTTCAAGGTTTAGTCCGCAAAGTTTGACTTCAATCTAAATTCTTTTATTACGAAAATTTTCCACAAATTGACATTAACATAAAAAGAAAATCATAATAATATTAATAATAATAATAATTTGTCTTTGAAATATTTAATAACTAAATTTGAAAAATATATGTATATGCATATATCTGTCAAGTTCAATGTCGAATTTGATAAAGAGACTGTTTGAAAAAAAAGACAACATTAGATGGACAGGCGACTACCCCAGCAAAAGTGAAATGGAATTAAAAAAAGAAGCAGCGTTTACCTTGACATCAATTGAAATGTCACTGAACCCCCTTCCTTCGCCTAAATTACTGAGAGGCTGCCCGCTAATTTTGTCATCAATTTGTGGCACAATATTTCAATCACAATGCAATTTTTCACTGCTGCGCTTCATTAAGAACGATATTCACAGTGTCACCAAACCGTCACAATCGAGGCAGTGTGTATTCAATTGAATGCAGTTTTTTCCAAATTATTATTGTTAATTTAATTCAAGAGAAAATAGCCATACACATGCACTTCAAATTAACATGAAAAGAAATTCATAATGCGAATCTGATTGAAGGATTTATGAATAGTTAAGTATAGATTTGTGTAGACAAGATAATATGTAGACAGAGAGGTTCGAAAAATAGATGATATATTAATGGACTTTGCAATATAATTATAATATTATTTATCCATATACTTGTTTGTATGTTCGTGATCTCAATTTCTAGATTTTGCCCTTTTTCTTAAATTTGTGACTACTGTTGCTTGCGAAATTAGTTCTGCCTCTCCACTAGCTGCAGCGAAAGGTACAGTGGGAGCTAACATCATGGGCAGCCGGCATTCATTCATTCCATAACTGGGCTAAATTTTTTTTTATAAAAAATGCAGTCGTCCTATAACCAGACGCCACAACAACCGGAAGCGGATAATAGATTTTTCAAATATTTTTATTGAAATACGGTAGAATTGATTCAGCTGACTTTTTACAGCTCTTAATTATAGTTTACCGGATCTTGATGCCAATAATGATATTTGACTGGGAACGTGTGCAAATTAACAAGAAGTATTGGCTCGATTAAATGTCTTTGACGAATTTGTAAATTTGTACAACTCAATGGAAATGTCTACACTGAAGATAACAAAATTGAAATATGTATTCCAATCAAAAACTATTGTGGAGATAAGTGAGTCTAAAGGCGAGAAATCGGTGATTCGGAAACTTCGTTTGATAGAGCATTAAAAAATAAAATTAGCAGTTTGAAGAAATTTGCAGGAGATGACTTTGCAGCCTTCCAGTGTCTCAAAGCCATAGAGAACCATTGAAGATCAGCAGATCAAATTGAAAATGATATAGAAAAAGTTATATAAATAGATGAATAGATATATAGACGGATATGGTCCGCAAACATTTCATCATGTCTAAATTAGTAGTGTTTTAGAAAAGCCTACAAGGTCAGCCCGAATTTAATGAGAGGGAATAGTTGTTTAAGATTTTTTAAAAAATGTTTACACGTTTGCATGTGTTTTGTATTTAGTATTTATACTTATATTTAGTATATATTTTATTCTCATATTTAGATTTTTTGTTTAATAAATTCCCAGACACATGGCAGACGCTTATTTGAAGGAGAAAAAGAATTTTTAAATTTAATTAAACATTTGCCAAAACAAAGAATTTATTTAATTTAGTTGAAATTTTAAATTTTATTTTCAAAATAAATAAATAATATGAATTAGTTCTCTCAAATATGCCAAGTACAAGCAAAGGAATATTTGAGACACTCCACGTGTAAATAAAAATGTAATAAATTAAAATTTATTGAAATGAAAATGAAGAATTGAAGTTTTTCAAAAGGCTTCGTAAGTTTGGCAAACGGAATCACAGGTCTCAAAATAGATTTGAATTCTGCCCCATTGTTAGTCTGCTTATTTGGGATTTGAAGGGAAATCTCGTTCAAAAAAAGCCTACGTTCGTAAATGCAGTACTGCGCAGCAACAGAAAATCAAAATTTTTTCCGCTATATCGGTATAAAGCATATGATGCCCCTTCATTATTTCACTATTTTATATGGGCCATATTTACAGCTACACGCTGGTGTCCAAAGCAGTACTGAATTTACGAACGCACCTAAGCACGAGGCATGTGATCAAGGCCTTTTCTTTTCTATAAAAAAATTAGCATTTTCCGCTCTTTCCAAAATGCACCCAGGATTTAAGTGTCCATTACTAAGTGCAAATTTACTTTAAAAAATCGACTGAAATCTTTTGAGAGGTTAAAAGTTCCTAAACGAGAATGTTAAAATGTTTTCCTCTTCCATTTGAAAATAAAAATGTTACACTTGTTCTTAGAAAGGAACACGTCATTAGTTTCTAGTTTTTGTCTAGGTCATTTTGACCTTTTGGTATGAATTAATTAATGATTATTGCAAATTAGATTATATCAAAATTACATAAGACTCGGTTACTTCCGTTGCAAATTTCATTGCATTTTTGCTTTATCATCATTTCTCCTTATAATAAATCCTTATCGTTCCCGCATAAATAGAAAAAGTTTAGAAAAACATTCTAAAATGTCTAGTCGAGCCACAGTAAAGTGCAATGTAATCGTAATCACAGCACAGACAGACAGACAGACGGATAGACGGTCTGTTTTAGGCGATTGTGCAAACAAAACATTAAAAAAAAAAATTATAATTTTCATGCGATGGCATGATGTGGCGATGACCTTTAATTACAATATTTTCGTTTCTTTTTTTTATTTTTTTGTTACTTGTGTATTTAAAATATTTTGTTGTCGGTTCTGAAAAAATTTTTTTGTGCTTTTACAACGAGATTATTTAATCAGCATTTGCATTTGGCTAGACGCAACGTCACACTTAATCGGAATGCAAAAAAAAGGAAGAAGAAAATAAAGTGCAAAAATAAAATAAAAATGTTTTGCAATTTTCTTTCCCTCCAAAGAAATGAAAAACCCCCACTTGCACACACTATTGCAAAAAATATTTATGTACATAATTACACCACTACCTCTACCAACGCCACCCGTTAGCAAAAATACATTTAATAGCCTGCATGTCTGCTGCATTATTATTGTTGCAACATGCAAGTGCTCGAAACAGCAAATAAGCGACAACCACTTTTTAGTTGCTTGTTTACAATTTTCCTTCGCTTTTCTTTTTCACATTCCGTTTCCTTTAATGATTTTTTGTGGCTTTTCTTAGGATTCCGTTTTTTTTTTCGTTGTTCACAGTATACTTTTCAGTTGTTATCATTATTGTTTTTTGCTGTTGTTGCAAGTTGCCACAAATAAATGGAATAAAAAGAACGCATATGCGCAGTACAGTGTGGATTTTTTTTTTGCACCTCAATAGAAATAAAATTAGAATAAGTTTTTTCGCAAACCTTAGGAATTTAATAAAAGGCTTTTTTATACTTAAGAGGCAGTATTAAAATGTAAATCGTTAGTTTGCAAGAAAATTTTTCAAACATATCTAATTAACCATAGACGTAGCTAGGCCCCCCACCTAAAGAATTTCTTACTTCTTATGGAATTATGGACCCCCCAGAAAATTTCTCAGGAGTTGTAGAGCCGCTAATGAATCCAACATTATTAATTGCAACATCATAAGATCGCCTTTAATTCAACCGCTACAGATTTTAAAGCGTTTTGGAGTTTTTGATGGGGATTAAAGGCTGAAATTCAAGTGCGGCTGCCTAGATTTTTATTCCAATCAAAAAACATTTTAGAATCCATACGAAAGAAGTGGGTAATAATTTTTTTATGCACTAATGTTGTGGAAGTTGTACGCTGTTTATATTTTTAAAATCATACATGTTCTTGGCAACATTTTTTCAAACTGCAAAATAATATGAATGACACTTATTTTTTATCAAGCCTTAATCAAAGCTTCGAAAAGCCAAATTTTAATAAAACAAAAAAGAATGATTTTTATTTAACATTTTACTTGAAATGCACTCGGAACTCAAATGAAAAAGTTCATAAAATAATGTTGCAGAAATTATTAATTTTTATATTATGAAAAAAAAAAAACAATTAAAATGTATGCGGCAACATTCCAGCAATATTTTCGCCAACTGCGAAATAATGCGAATTTCAGAATGCAATTTTAATTTTCTAACACAAAATAAAATAAACTTTTAGTAATTGAAAATAAGAAATATTTTTTACTTGTAATTTGATAAATTTTTCAAACGAAATAATAAATGTTGCTCAACATTTTTCGAATAGAGTACATGTTTCGAGTAGGAACAGAACTGCTTAAAGATTAATTTTTAATTTTGGCATGAGTTATCGATTTATTATAATTTGTTGTCGTTTCCTGTTATTTGGTTTTATTTTCTCTAAATTCCTTTATGCTGAAAAGTGGTCAATGACTCACTGACCTCGTTCGCTGTGGCGTCATTTTGTTACTTTATATGTTGCAAAAGCAAAACAGAAGTTGTTTTATTATTGTTATTTCTTCTGCATGTTTTTTTAGTTTTAGTTCTCTTTCGTTCCCTCACCCTCTTTATTGTTTTTGTTGCTGGCTTTCAAAGTTGCTACACCAAGACGAATGTAGTTTGTGGTAAGAAAATAAAATATATAAAAAAAAAAACAAAAAGAGACATGTTACCACTACAAAGCCGGAAAGCAGGGTAGTGTTCTTTTTTTAAATACGTGCACGTTGCAGTCAAAGGTTTCGCTGACTTATAAAATGTTTCTCAACAAATGTTGCCATGTTGCGAAAAATGCCAAAAGATGCAGAATAATGTCAAATAAATAATTATGAAAGATTAAATAGTTTTATTCTTACGTTTATATTTTTTATGATCCATTAAATCGAGAATCAAAGTTTTTGAACAAATTGTTGATAAAAGTTTTCTGTAAATTCCGCTAGAGAAAGCTATTCAGATTAGACATTTCATATAAATTAGAGAAAATGTATTTTCTTGATAGGATTAAAGTTAATATTGAACGTCAATTTAAAATTCGACCCCTTTGACCCAAATAAGTACAAGCAATATTTTTCCAAATTTTAATTAATGCTTGAAATCAAGGTAATATGGACCGAGTGAAAGGCCAAATTTGCTAAAATGTCCAAATTTTTACTTGAAAAATATAAATATATATATTTTTAGTCATATAATTTGTTGACGTTTTAGACAAAATTAAAAATGCCACATTAGTTAAGCATTGTTGAATTAAAATTACCAATTGGGCTTTGATAATTATTATAAAAATTACTAAGATCAAAATTGCTTTATAGTGTTTCTTAATTTTTTTTTTTGCTATAATTTCCAAATAATTCCGAAAAAAAATTATTTCAAGACTTGTGACATTTTGGCTCCAGGGGGTCGATATATTTATTATATAAACCAGTAAGATTTTCATGAATTGCCGCGGAGTCTTTGGTTGATTTTAAAACACTGCAAAGGATATTTTGCTGGAGTGGAGTTCTGTTTAATATAGCCGTCCTTTCGCAACATCAATGTTGCAACGAACATGTACCAGAAATCACTCTAAAAAAATTTTGTTACGCATCTTGCCGAAAGGGAATAATGTTTCAGCATATCACCCGGGCTCAATACATCATTTCCAGCTGTGACTTTTAGTATAGGTATTTCGCAACATTAGTGTTGCAAAGGAATTTAAAACAAAACAAACGTTTTAAACATGCCAGCAAAAGATCTTCTTTCTATGTATAAATATCATATATTTTAAGATTGTAAAATCCATACGAGAAAAATTTGTGAAAAAATATTAAGAAAACTGAACTCCCATCATATCGTGGACGCATATTTAAATGTGTCTGGCAACATTTTTTTTTTTAAATTTTGAAATTATATGAAACTCGTTATATACAAAAAAGAAATAAAATTTAAATTTTTTTACATTAAATAATGTTAATTACAAATTCATGCTACTAAATCGCGAAAGAGATACGATTACGTGTAAAATTTTCAAATGAAACAATATTTGTTGCTCAACATTTTTTCACAAATTCGAATACAGTACCAGGATTTTATGGCGTGAAATGTTGCCAGAATTCATATGAAAGAAATCGTTTTGAAATATATTTCAGCAACATTTTGTGCGAAATTTTATTCATTTTTTGTGGAGTAAAAACAAATTTGAATGCGATTATAAATACTTGGCGTTAGTGAAGGGTGTGATTCCAGCGGACAAATAAACAGTTTTTCATTATTAAAACTTCACTTTAACCTAAAAGTGCGCGATAAGTTACCAGGCAAGTTCATCTTGTCTTTAGCTTTTATTGCGAGATTTAGTCGCTTGAAGTTGCCACATTTAATTTGTCTTCGCTAAATGGCGACATAAAAAATTTCCAATTAAAATTTCTTCATATTTTACAAAGACACAAACCAAAAGCAATCAAGACCTAAACCAAAAGCAACCTCATTGTTTTTCATGACGAAAAATTTTCTCATTCCTTCATTTTTTTAAATGTTTATATGTATGTTAAATATTAATTTTATTATTAAACAAAGACAATTTTCCTGAAGATGATATCCAATGAGTATCGATATTAACACAATGAAATTTGTTAACCATTAAATAAGACCTTAAGCTGTAATAATATTGTATTTAAAATTGTTATAAAAAGGTAAAAAATATAGCGATATTAAGAGGAAAGAGGGTAGAAGTGTAATATCATTTTTTTTTAAATTTTAACTAAAGTTACCTTTCACCATCGAGAACTTCAAAGGCAAGTTGTAATGTTGAGCCTGAACGTGTTTGCAAGTGGCTAGAAGAATGTTGTATAGTCAAAAGCACAGTGCAATTGGAAATTGAAAGTAATAAAAACGAGGAAAAATACACCAAATGTTGCATGTAAAATTTTCCAGTTAATTTCATTAGTTTTATTCAACATTTTTCACAAATTCAAATAGACTTCTAGGCTTTAGTTTCACAGAAAACAAAACAAACTGCTGCCTTTCTTGGGTCGCAGTTTCGATTCCTGCCGAACACTCTGAGTATTTCTGCAGTTTCTTTGTTAACTTTTTTTTATATATTTATGTAAAAATAAATTGTTAAATAAATGTTGAGCAACATTGTTGCCAGTCTTCCGTTAACATAAAAGTTATAAATTTTATAAATGAATTTTTCAGTTACATATGAAATCCTCCGTATGGCAATTCCCATTCACTCAAATCTAGACGTGCCTTTGCCAGCAACATTTTTAATTATAGAGGGTAGTCTGGGCTGCGAAGGAGCAACACTCTTCCTCTTAGACGAACACGGTAGATGTGAATACAACACAGAAGGACCCTTAGAAACTATTGTTTTTTGTTTTCTTTGGCATTGGCTGGACTTGAATAAATATTAGATTTAGGATTTGAACAAAATTAAATCAAATTAAATATTCAATAAATAAAATAGTTTAAAAAAATATATGCTTGTTAAAAGGATAAAAAACATTTATAAAATTTCAAATTTCTCATTGTTGTTGTTATTACTATTTTTATTTATTTTTTACGTGCAGTAGCACCAACAAAATGTTTTTATTGAAATTTTATACAGCCCAGACAGTAAAACAAAACAACAGCAAAAATAAATAAATAAAATTAAAAAAAGAAAAAACTATCAATCAACAAAATGCAATTAAATATTGCAAACAAATACGAATGCAAGTGCAAACAAATTTGCGGGCATATGAATCTAGACAAACTAATATTTTTCTATGCAAAATTTGTGTCTACGTACACATAAATTTCCTTTTTTGGTTTTGCAGTGGCAGCAGAAAAATGGGACGAGTTTTGTTGTCTTTGTTGTTGTTGTTATTGAGTTTCTCAATATGTTTTTGTACTGTTTGCAGTTGCTTAAGAAGTTTTTTTGTTTTAATTCTGGCAGTATGAAATTACAAGAAGACGGCAGACATCAAAGTTAAGAAGTAACAATATCCTCATAAGTATATGGACATATACATGTATTTACACATCAGCTTTGTGGGATGTTCCTTTTTCATTTTAAATGTTACAAAATTAAATGTATGTTAATAAAACACAAAGCTTGTGTGTATGTAATGAAACATTTGTAAGAAATTGGAAATTTATTGCACAAACAATCGTGTAATGACTAATGTAAGTTTGTCTAGCAACAATGTTGCTAAACAACAAAAGAAACGGAAGTTCTAAAATGCAGGGAGTATTGAAAAAGTTGTAAGTGATACATAGATTCTTCAGTGCAACATACGAGTATAATGAATTTATACTATGCACTTTTTTTAAATAAAATTTTTTGCATGCAACTTCTTTTTTATACGCTAATATGTCCAAAGTATAACCAGAATCATATCTGAAGCTATGACGAATCAATATTGAAGAAAAATGTCAATATTGAAGACAACACTTTCAATACATTAAACACATTTTACCATATTCGTTTCTTGTGTTGCACTAAAGGAGCAATATTTTCAGTGATCATAATCAACTTCTTTTAGCCTGAATTGGATGATATGGATACCAAAGACATGAACTTCCAATAGGACAGCGTTACGTGTCACACAGATCATGTCACTTTGGACATTCTGCACACAAGATTTGAGGATATTTTCACCCCACGTGAAGCTATTGTGAGCTGTCCACCGAGATCGTACGATTTGATCCCGTTAGACTTTTTCTCGTGGGTCTATACGAATAAGCCACAAGCCAAAGCAGCCCCCGCCAAGACCAACATAAACCATGTCTTCGGTCAATTTCAGCCTTCCCTCCTCTGCAAATATACCTGTGTACGGGACATATTGCCCTCCTTTTTTACAATACTTAGTACATCATTTTATTTCTATTCTGGTAAACCGTGCCATCTTCTAGGGTTACTGCAGCGAACCAAACACTTGTACTTTAATTCTGTCTTTCTTGTTTTATATTACTACGAAACTATACATATAAATTTTTATTTCTATTGCCATGAAATGTTTTCTCTGTAAAGATTAAAATTTCCATCAAGCAACTACCAGCTCTGAGAATAAGATAGAGAATTCGAACATAGTGATGAAGAGTAAAAGGGAGGTTAAAGGGAAAGAGAGAGAGAGAGACTCAGGTTGCAGGATGAACAAGGGGAAAAAAGCGACACCACGAGATACGGGAAAGGTACCGCATACAACAGAAAAACTATATAAGGACAACGAACAACTACAAAGCGATTTAATATGAAAAAGAAAATGGCAAGTAGGCATGTCGGACGATGAAAGATCGTTACAGATTCAAATTCTATACTCAATATTACTGTACAATCCCAAAAATAACGTAGAAAGACCATTTGAATTATTATTAGCGCTCGTTACGCAAAGTAAATATAGTTCGAAATATTTGAGAAAAATCATTCGAGAAGTTTTAAACTAATAAAAATTCTAAACTATGAACTGACACATGCTATAAACCTCCTTTAATCAATTTTCATGGCAGTAATAATTGGGGGGATGATCGTGAGAGGAAGATTACTCACCATTTGATCACTTTTGTTATACCATCGCTCTATCTCTCTCTCTCTCTCTCTCTCTCTCTCTCTGCAGCTTAATCATAGTTACATATATTTTCCCATTAAAAAACAAAGAAATATTGGCAATTTAAAATAACACATTGTATTATTTTTATAGTATATTGTTTGTTGTTGTATTATTTTTGATGTATTTATTTTAAATTCAGTCTAGACGTATTTTTATTTTTCACCCAACACACATACATATGTATATGTATGTTTATATACATATATGTATATACATATGTATGTACATATATACGAAGAAAAAAACCTTGTCGAACACTTTTTGTAAAGACAACACGGCTCGCTAATTATAAACAAATTGTTGATTAACGCGACAGAAAAAGATTTTGTGTGTTTTGTGATTTATAAATTAGTTTTGCTAAAAACTAATAAAATTGTTTACGTTGATTTTTTTAAGACTATTTAAGATTAGATGTGTATCAATAAAATCAAAATTTTTATGAATTAAAATATATTTAAAAATTCTAATTGAATATTTTATGCCTCTTAGCAACAAGATCCTTAACACATGCTTACGTTTGCACACACCCATACATACATACGATTACATACAATATAATAAAATTGTAAGACTGTAATGAAAAATTTATTCGGAATATTCAATTTAAAATTCAGTTTTGATTCATGGCGTTCTCTTTTACTATCAATTTTTTTAATGCATTAAAATTTACGGAAAAGGGATGAACTGGTCTCTATGTAAATTTCACTCACTTGAGGCTTCAGTCAGATCATTACCAAAACTTCAGCCAAATCACTTACATGAAAAGTTAATTCGACAATAAAGAAATAAATAAATAACTTGTCTTTAAAAAAATTTGGGTTTTTCTACCACAAGATAATCATCAGGAAAAAAACTTATTTAACGTTATTTTCAAGTTAATAAAATTAAGATTAATAAAAAAATGTTGCTAAGAAAATGTTTGGCAACATTTGGAATTGCTATGGCAAATAGTTGTAATCCTTTAATTTCTCTTCTATTAACACACAGCTTCCTTGCCCTAATTCCCCCTATATGATATCCTAAAACATATTCGTGCTACATAAATAATATAATGAAACAAATATCTAGCAGCATTGCTTTATATACCCACACATGCACACATTCATGCATGTGAATAAATGATGACCTACTTTTGGCTTGAAGAAAAACGACTTTGATTGAAGTATAAATGCAGACAGGCAGGAAGACATGTCTTAGTTGCTAATGTGCTCTTCTACCCCTTATTTGCTGCCATTATTGTTGTTGTCCTACATGATTTCAATTTAAATATATCTCCCTTCTTTTGTTAAATACTTTATGTTCATTTAGCTGATCATCGCCATGATATGGATTTGATATGTGTCTTTAGTTTTTTTTTTTTTAATTTGAGCATCAAAAAGTTTGATTAAATTTTTCAATTTATTTCAATTTTGCGTGTTTACCTAAACTAAAGGTCTTTTCACCTTTAATAATTTTTATTGCTGATGCCTTCCCTTTTCATACGCATTATATTTAAATGTGTTTCCATATGAGGAAGTTGAAATCTATATGCTTATTTTTCACTTAAATCTCATAACTTCAGACTGCATTTACTAAAAAAAGAAAATTCTAAATAAAATTATGAAAACATGCTGCCAAGCAAACGAGACAGACGGACGGACAGACAGGCGTATAGAAATCGCGGACCAGTTTTTATTAAAAAAAAAAGAAAACAAATGAATTAGGTCAGTAGTAAATGAAAAAAAATCTAAGCACTCTGACAGAAGTATTTGTAATGACGGAAACAGATGGGAAGAGAATACAAAAGCAATTTGAAATTAGGTCAGTAAGAAAGGAGATAGATAGATAGTTTGTCATTGAAAGCCAAATTAAAAAAATATTATAATTAATAAGATGCAATAAACTCATCCCAGGTTGATAGGAAAATGACACCAGAAAAAGTATGATATAAAAAAAAAATTTGTCAACTTGTTGCCGGCGGAATAGCAATGAATCGAACTAAATCAATTTTTAAATCGCTTTTGCATTACATTTACACTACGTTTATACGCACGTCTTATTTGCAAATAACTAATTCACTGTTTATACGGGTAATTGCATACAGAACTTATGTTATTATTAGTGATGCCATGTGACGAAAATATGATTGTTTGGTAAGTAAAACACAAAAAACGTTCATGAAGTGGCAACGTCTTACTTTTTATTTGCAAATAGTGTCGTTATTCACGACTTGTTTAAGTGAGTTAATAAGTTACAATTAAAAAGTTATACGGCAACATTCTTCTTTTTTATTTGCAAATAAGACGTGCGTATAAACGTAGTGTAAATGTCTTTGTTATCTTGTGCAACAAAAAACATTTTTTAAGCATAATCGTTGGCAACATGAAGCTGAAAAACTAAACATTATTTTTTTTTTTCAAAAATAATAATGCCAACTTAAAGTGTATTTGGAAATGTTGCTATCAACCCACATATAGTAAAAAAGCAACATGTTTCTAGATTCAACAAAATTAAATAAAAATGAAATAATTTAACATGTCATGTGACATGATGGCAAATTTCAATGTAAAATATTTATGAAAACATGCTACGAAAATTGTTGTCTGTTTATATTTTGAGGAACTGTATTTGGCAACATTCATGCAACATTGATTTACGTATGTAAACAGTTTAATTTATTAAAATTTTGGTTTCTTATGTTAAATTTTTTTTTAATTCATATGAAATCTATAATCTGATGCTGGATGTTGCCCAAACACATTTAATTGGTAATTGTTTTTCACAATATAACTTCCGCAACATTTTGTCATAACTATTACATTATTTTCTTAAAAACTAACTTGATATCTATGATAAAAGCTTTATGTTGCTAACAATATTTTATTTGTTGTTAAACAAAGTTAAAAAAACATTCAATTGTGATACGTAACAATTTCAATGTTGTTTTAGTTTGCAGCTGTTGCTTTGTTAAAGGCAACATGTTGACAAAGTTCTATAAACTTTGATGTTGACGATAAAATTTTTATGTTTATTTCTTGAAAATCCAAATTAATTCTGTAATCAAGTTTTTGTGGAATTATTGTGGACTTATCGAAAATTGTATTTATTAGTCAGACATTAGTAGCTTTATAATTCTTTTTAAATAAACTTTTAAATTTCATTTACAATTACTAACAATTTAAGTTTTATGTATTATAAGGCTAAGTTGCCAGCAACATTTTTATATTCACATTCGAGCCCGCACGGCACATATTAATTTTGCTTCAAATACCTTCGCAATACAATGTTTCGAAGCATGTATCAGTACATTTAACCAGTTCTAAGAATTATTTTTCATTTTTATATTTAATTTATACTCGCAGCGACAGAATGTGAAAAAACAAAGATTATCAAAATACATGGTGCAGGTAAGTTCGCTACGTTGCTGGCAGCATGTTGCCAAACAAATTTTTTCCTTCAATATTGGATGTTGAAGTCTTCCTCCTGCCGTAAAACAACTATTATGGAGTTTCTATAATGGTTAATATTATTTTCAATTAATAATTCTATTTTATATTTAAACTGCTTTCCTAAATCGATTTAATCTAATAATTAAAAAAGTTTTGTATACGTTTTGTTTCTGTATATTTTTTTCTTTTATAGGAAATTATTTTCTGTATATTTTTTACCCTCCATTTTGTTTTTTATTTCAATGTTAAGACTTTTGCGTCGCAATATGAAACCGAAATATGTGGCTCGTATTTTGTTTGATTTTGTCTGGTTATAATTATCTAAAATAATATGAAATTAAAAACATGTAGCCATATTTGAATACTCGTTATTTGATTTTTTTTTAATAAAATAAAAAACACCTAAAAATTAATTGAAAGACAAGAGATTTGGTGTGTTGTATTTGTTTCTGCGATAAGAGTTTTAAGGCAAAACGTATTTGTTGTTTCAAGAAAACAAGTGTTTTGTTTTTAATACTCTTCGTCAAAAACGTACAATTTTAGAAAAAAAAAATTCACTTTAAAGTGTCTTAATTGGTAGTGTAAATATTCATTAGAATGGTAATATTTAAAATTAAAAAAAAAAAACGAATAAAGTCTAGACATGTTAAATAGTTTTATAGTGAAAAAAGTAAAGGAGCAGTTCTTTTTGTTTTAAATAATGATGGCAGTTCTTCGCCGTGTTTATAATAACAACTGGGAGAAACATGAATTTAAAAAATGATGAACCCATTGTTAAAAAAAATTTTAAATTACAGCTTTAACTGTCTAATTTATTATGATAATAAAAAAGCAGTGTTGCTAGCAACATGTCGAGGAATTTATATATATATATATATATATATATATATATATATATATATATATATATATATATATATATATATATATATATATATATATATATTTATATTGCTTATGTTTCAAATACCTGAAAGTAGAAATATATTTACAACTTTCTTAGCATTATTTCATATAAATTTTATAATCATTGATGTAACAACATCTAAAAAAGAATAGCTCAATTTCTCTATATTAAAAGATCAAAAAATTATATAAATTAATAATACTTAATATGGAAATTCATTATTTGGGATATTCTCCCCAACTAATCGTTAGAAACAATTAGAGCTTTTGCAAAATGCATAGGAAAAATCAAAAGTTTGTTGTGGCTTTAGCTCTTCATATGTCGACATTTCATTGGTTGAGAGAAAAATAAGATAGAATCACGTTGAGTAAATTGTTTGTTGTGTTGGTTTGTATAGAAACATTCTAAACCTACTATGATTATGTATTTGTTGTAATTCATATGCAATATTGAAATTCTCATATTGTATTTGATTTATGTAGCATAAACATCCGAGATTGAATGTTTTCAAACTGCTTAAACTTCACTGACGATTTCGTTTTAGCAACCAATGAAATGTCGGCATATGAAGAGCTAAAGCCACAACAAACTTTTGATAAATTAATAATATTAATCAATTAGAAAAACTAAATACATTACTTTTAATGTTTAGCAACATGTTGCAATAACATTTAATGTTACAAGAAATTCACAATTCACGTTTCTCCTATTTCTTTTGTACTGATTATATGAATTGCTACCAAAGATTCATATCAAAATAATATATTTTCTTAATATAAAAGAAATATTATTAGAAACATGTTGCAAGGTTGCTATTTTAATAAATTTTTTTTTAATTCTAAATTGCATTAAACTGCTTTTACTTTAAGTACTGTAAAGTATCAAGGAAAATATTTTTATTGTATTGCAACATATTGTAAATTATTTCAAATCAACTATCAACATGTTGCTAAGAAATATCTTCCATATTCAAATGCAATTGTTATTGTTATTACTCCACACAATAAAATGTCGCGTGCGAAAAATGTTTTTGTCCAGTTTTTAGAATTTTAATTACAATGAATTTCCAAATAGACTTTTTCATTCACACAATTACCACTTACAATTTGATTTGTATTGAATCATTTTCTTTAAGGTGTCACTGTGCGTGCACTGCAGTGTTTTTTTCTTCTTCTTTTTTTCTTACAAATATTTTATGGCATTTTTGGCCTCAGACTCATAGTACACCAAATACCTGCATTTTGTACTTTGAACGGAAAAAATTGCAAAAAAAAAACCATAGAACGCCATAGAAAATAATAAAAAAAGAAATATGGCCGATAAACAAGTAACAGAGATAAACAAACGAGAAACTACGAATAAAGAAAGAATTCAAATAAAATGAAACTTTCCACCTGCACATTATTTCGTGTAAAAAATTTATTTTCATATGCATGTTTTAGAAATTTTTCTATTTTTTTTTAGAAATTCTTGAATTTTGACAGGGCATTAACCCATTAGAAAGGGCTTAAGGGTATATATATATATATATATAATTTTTTTTTATTTTAATTTTATTGGAATATTTGAAGAATATTTATTTTGTGTAAAGAATTGAATTGCAAAATTAATTAAACTGAAAGTTTTTTTTTAATAGCAACTTGTGGACGAAACATGTTGATAGATAAACTGTTAAATAAATACAAAATACTAAGATTATTATTTCTAGCTAAAATAAAACATATTTTTAATTAGGAAAATGATTTGCCACGAAGTTTGTTCGTAACAAACTTGTTGGCACCAAGTTTATTTACAGCAAAATTTAATCTGTTTGCAACCATACATTTTGGGTAACTCTATCGCTGACTATAAATTTTTTTATAATTTATAAAAATATACGAGTTTTGTAAAAAATTTTACATTATTCTATATTTGTCTCAGGTTGTTTTTTTAAATAAAATGTCTTTATAAAAAAAAAAAACAGAACTAATCAACTAAGCGAGATAAAACTTTTTTGTTATAAAATTAAAAAAATAATTAATAAGCCAACGGAGTTGTTATAAAACAGCCGATTTTTATTGACTTGTTGGCCAAACATTAGCACGACAAATTAAATATAAATATATTCTATACGAAATTACTGTCATCTTTTTGTTACGTTTATGGTTAAAGCATTTATTACGTCTCTTTGCTTTTGTCTTTCTTATGTCTCCTTTTTTCTAATTTTCAATTTATATAGAGAATTTCTTGGCCCTTTTTAGTGTGAATTTTCCTGCTCTTTCACATTCACTGGTATTTTGCATGTTATTAAAAAGAAACTAAAGGAAAATCTGCAGAACCAAGCAGACATTAAAAGGAGTTCAAACTTTGAATAATTGCCCTTATTATGATTGTCGACGTCGACGTAACATCAAGGTGACATCAATATATTGGCAATTGTGGAATCGTTATCGAGAACTATTAAATATTGTTGATAGGATATTACTACTACTATGGCTTAGAAAATTACAATTGGCCATCAATATTAGTTAATTATTGCCTACAACGAGCACAGAACTGCTGTCTTTTTTTACTGTCGACTTGATGTGACGTCGACACGACAATCATAATAAGAGGGAATATATTTTTTAATATTCAGGTCTGTCACAGGAGTTGAGCGTTTTTTTTATTATAATTAGGATCCCTATTGCATAAGTGACCTTTTACTAACTAGGAATCATATCAACATTTATTCACTCGTTCGGTAGCTACGTGCCACAGGCTAAATATGTTCATACCTTAAGGTTATCACAGCCCACTTTTATATCGAACTCAAAGATTTCTTTCCATTTTGAAATTTAAAACGAAGATCCTGTAATTATTCTTTACACTCCTTTCAAATCCTTGTTCAAAGTGCGTGAATTGTAAAAGTTTATTTACACATGTCTCTTGTTTTCAAAGCACTTGCATCTATTTTTATAATTGTGTGTAGTACTAATACAATCTATTGTAGTACGTTAACCGTTGGAAAGTATTAGAAGTACAACAAGAAAAAAATAGAACTAAAACCTAAAACATTGTACAACAACAGTTCACTGCATTGCAGTTGTTTTATTTTATTTGCTTTTTTAATATTTTACTGCATTTTGTTGGGCTGAGAGGATGAAATTGTTAACACAAATATGCAAAATGCCTGTCAGTTAAACAAATAGGGTTGACAAAGTAAAACAAGTGATACAAAAATAAAAAAAAAAAAAAACACTAAAATCCATTACAAAAGTAACAGTCTTATTCATAATAAGAAGTTATGAAGTCATTATATACCAACTACAATGAGCTGCTAACTATAATAACGTTTTGCCTTAGAAAATCTATGGCCAAACGATTATTTACAACAAAGTTGAATATATTGGCTAGTTGCTGAATGTTCCCATCCCTGCTTATGATGCTTCTTTTGGTGTTTTTTCCATAAATACTTTTGTAGGCTAAAAGTTTTAAAGAAATTCTAACATATAAAAGTAATGAAAATGTTTCATCAAAAAATAATAAAAAAAAATACAAAAAAAGATAGCAAATTAACGGGAGCAAGATGGCAAATGTCTGGCAGCTTGTTGGCAAACGTTTAGCAGAGTATGCTAAATATATTATAAGTAAAATGTATATCAAGTTGAGACCAACTTTTTCTTAAGCGATAAGGCTGAAGATCTTTCTTTAGCATTTTATAATGCAAACAGATTCTAAGTTTTATAAGCAAAACTTAGAAACGAAAAAGGTGCAGAACTCCTATTGTGATTGATAAATTCCAGCTCTTAATAAGATGCAATCAATAGCAACTTTTTAAACTTAAACTTAAGGCTCAGGCTATGGGATAAAGTTTACACGTTAAACAGCTCATGAAATCAAAACTTTTCAATTTATGTCAAAAATAAAATTTTCCAGGGAAACTGGACCGGTAATCAGTGGAAGTCCTTTACACGTGCAATTCGCTATGAAAGTGGAATAAGAGAATTGGTATAGATAATGTAGTGGACTTCCGATTTAAACTTTTCCATGATGCAAGTAACTGGAGAGTCCTACATTGTTAAGGCTAATGAGAGAAGGCATTTTCTTTGCAACATGAAGTGCGGTTTACTTTCATATCGACTAAATAAAAGCGCTGCATTAGCACGAAAGCGTTCCCTGATTTCATTTTATTTAATTCCCATATAGTAACGACAGAACAGTAAATCATGTCTCATGCTGCGCAAAAATTCCTGTAATTAAATCAAATCATCTTCTTCACCCAGTACAGTAAGCGATACATTTCGTACCACCGGCCCAATTTTGATGGGATAAGATGCAGCGAAATATAGGTTACGCCGTCTTATGGCACATTCGTTTGCAAAATTTTACACATATTTTGCCCCTCCCGCATGGTTATATGCAGTTGTAAAGAAAGAAGCAGTTGCGAAAAAATATGTTCTTTTAAAAATATTTTGCACGCAGAACATGCAAATATGTTCTGTTATTTTACTTAATAAATATATAATGTGAGGAGCTTCTTTGGGCGTTAATATGAATGTTTATGTATAAAAATTAAGCCATTAATTGCAGTTGAGCGGATGGTGCCTTCTTGAAACAATAAATTTTTCAAGCAAATCGTGAATAGTATATTCTTTTGTACACCAGTTAACAAATAGTTTTTTTAATTTTTGACCCACTGTGCTCATTTCTCTTTCAATCATTTTGCTGTTGTTGCTTCCAAACGGCTTCGTAGTTGTAGTTGTTGATTTATTTGCTTATATTGGCAATGTATTGCCAAGTTAGAATGGTTGGACAAAAGAAGAGGAACAACTAAAGAGTTTTCTCACAAATATGAGTCACTGCTGGATTAGAATAAAACAGGCTAATAAGATGTTACAAAGAAAATCCACTTTTTTATTGCACCGCCAAATAACATTCTGCAGCTTAGCAGAGTGGCACGTATCTGAGAGAGATGGCTCAGGTCTTCATTAAATCTTTTAAGAAAAAATTCTAACTCTGTTGAATTGCCCAATCTCGATGTCCAACTAATTCGGATAGAGCGGGCTTCCTCTATCAAATCGTTCATGCAGTACTTAGAGGGGTTGCAATGTGACATGTTGTAGCTCTCTGGAGGAATGTCATAGCGTTACCACTTATTTCGCTCAGTGTAAATTCTTGTGTACGACGAGAGGAGTTGAATACCTCCGCTTCTTCACATACTGCAGCGATGTTTTCGACCATCTGCCATTCCTTAGCCATTGCTACAATGGCTGTATCACTACCGAAACAAGGAGAATCGTCTGACGGCTACAGGTACGTTATTCATATGCCTACGCCTACGATCAATTGAAGATAAAAAAATTTGAGATAAAACATAAATTTAAGCGATTTGGTTTTGTCATGGTGATTTGACTTTGGTGACTGTATAATAAACAATGGCTGGCAACTTTGCACTGTACTTATTGCATAAACCTTTACAACATGTCTAAGACTGGCTGACATCTTTGGCTAAAACAAATACTATTTACAAAGAAGTTGGTCTTGTTGGTGGGTTCTCTGCTTTTTCGTTATAAGACGCTAAATATGTATCAATGAGTGTTTGCGAATATATTTGCAGATGTGTGTGCATTTGTGTGTGTGCGTGCGTGTTTGTGTGCTACAACAGCAAAACAAAAACAAAAAAAAATTACTAAACACAACTTGAAGAAGTCTTTGACGTTTAGCCAGAGAAGTTGTTCGTTTGAGTTTTTCTTGTGTGAACAATTCATGAGCTCTAGTTTGTTTATTAACCCTTTCAATTTCTTATACATAAACATATTTATATGTATATTTATTATTATGTTTTTTAGGCATGTGTGTGTGTGTTCATATGAGATGTGTATTTGTATGAGTGCGTTTGCCTTTGTGTTCATATTTTAGCACTTTTACGCACAAAAGAGTTTAATGAACTTTTGCCTGTGTTCACTTGAATGCAAATAAAGATGTTTTAAATTTCATTTTTTTCTAATGTTCCCCCCCCCTCCCCCCTCTAAGCTAGAAGAAGGATAGTAAGAACATTACAAAAAGTAGATGGATGCAATGAAAGAATTATAGACGGAAATGAAATAAAGATTTGAAGCAACTTTGAAACTAACCTTAACAAATGTTGCAAAAGATCTAAAAACCGTTACAAAAACTAATGATAAGACTGTTTTATACAGACCTTGGTAGGAGATAAAATATAAGTTTATTTTTGTAATACATTGTACAATATTTTCAGGAAGTACGTGTAAAGCATGATAATGTTTTCCCAAATAAATGTCTTTGTCTTATTTACTGTCCATGGTAATCGAAAAGCGGTCATGTTTGTTTTAATAGTATGTTTGGATTTGGACTCAAAAGCTCATTTGAACTAGGTCAGTGTATATTCAATAGCTTTAAGATAAGCTATAGAACGTATATGGTTTCCTGCGCTAAAAAAAAAGAATACGTTTTTAAGAATCAGCTTGAATATCAAAAAAACTGTCCTCCTGAAAAACCACAAAATCAGACTTATGCACTTTTTCCTTATTGAGAGAGAGTAAAATGAATGACGATTTTAATTTATTTTGTTTCTTAACGACTTTTTTATGTTTACACCTGCATTAACTTTGTCATTTGTAAACCGATTTTGAAAGTTTTATTTTTTTTTTTTTTTTGTTTAAAAGGGCATGTTTGGTCCCATAAAATTATTTTTTTTTTCGAAAATCGAACGATAAATAGTGACTATCGTATAAAACTCTTTAATTTATGGACCGAAATTTTTTGATTTGCAAGTTTAGGCCAGCAATTTGATTCTATAGAAATTTGATGTAATGTTGATTTTCGCATAACTCCGCCGATTTGTGGAACGATATCAAAAATTTGTTATTTAATATAAATTAGAAATGGATTTTAAATTCTTCCTATTAAAGTCGGTTCATTTTTTGCTTTTTTATTTAGGAATTTATTGGAATTATGGTTGCGGCCTTTTGAGTTTCGGTAATGAAATCGGTATTTTTCGACATATACTCATAAAATTTTAGAGATTGATTTTTATTTTGTTTTAGTCATAATCAATAATAATGACTATTTTGAGTTTTTTTATTTTTTATATTGAATTTTCTTAATCATTTGCTAAATTATCATGAGTAAGGCAAATATGCTTTAATAAAATATTGTATGGCTTCTTAAATTATTTCAAAAACTTAACATACCACAACAGAAATTTACAAATATATTTTAATATATTAGACATACATACGTACTATGTTTTTTAATATTAAATATGGCTTATGATAAATATTAATAACGTTGAGGCAGTAAAAATTTAATCATAATTTTGTGGCCATTAAAGATATGCCCAAATTTTTAAACGAAATATTTTTTATAAGCTCTGAATTAATAAAAGTATATATTTATTTAGAAATAAATCAATGTATTTGAAATGATTGTTGCAATTTGTGCAAATCGTGTTTCTTTTTTTTTTAAATGCAGGTAACAGTTTTTTTTTAAAGACGGTATTAATTTTTCCCATTATCTTTATGAGGATCAATTGAAAACGTTTGAGGTTGATAGAAGTAGATAATGAACGGAAGCCTTCCACTGGGTATTTTTATGCAGCGCAGACTATACCGTAAAGTAAACTTTTTAAATATTAGCGACAAATGCATTTTTCTTTATAAGTTGATCATTAACATTTTACACTTTTTTGAGAAAAGAAATGCCAGGAATTTTAGTTTGTTCGTATTAAATGTTGGGTCCTATTTTGCATAACGAAACGTTTCCTTTCTAAACGGGAGATGATACTTCGCATAAAAGTAACCAGGGTTTTAGGCCAAATTTTTGCTTCGTTAGCTCACAAAACTGGATTAATTTCTTAACCGACCTACAAAAAGCAGGAGGTATAATATTTTTATTTTTGTTTTCAAAATATGATCTTTTGGGGTGTTCTTTTCTGTTCAAAAGTGTGTAAAATTATTTACTCTTTCAAAATTAGTGCTTCTTAATAAGCGCTATTTTAGAAGGAAAGAGCACACAATCCCGTAGGGAAGTAAACTTTTTTAAATTCTAGCCTCAAATATACAGATTTGTGTTTCATAAATATTTCAATGAAATAATACCTTTTTCTCAGTAAACAAAAACAAACAGTAAACGAAATCAAACGCCTTAACCGTTCATATAAGACGTTTTAATGTGATAATATATGAAAAATAGAAATAATAAAATGAGTATAGGAAGCTTAGGCAGAGCATAATAATAATTAAAAAATACGACTGATGAAGAATAAAAACTTCTCGTATTCTTTTTACAGTGAATGTAGTTTTGAAAAGTAATGACATTTGAACAAAACCTGCTTGCAAGTGGCAGGCTTTGGTACTAGCTTATGTTCCCCCTGCTATAGAGGTTCAATTTACTTTTCATTCTCTAACAGAGTCTGATGAGATTTAAAGTCGAGCCCATAAATACAAATTATGTTCATTTGGTTAATAATATATATGAAGTTTAATTGAAAATACACTTAGCGAAAAGCCATTAGTTTTAAAAGCCATTCCATTAAGGAATATACTTAAGCATATAAAATATAAGTGTAATTCAAAAAGAAATTTTATATCTTTAAATAATTTTTACGGTCTTAAGACTAAAAAACTTAATTAAATTTGTTTTAAAAACTGAGTTTTAAAAATTTATACTAACTTTTTCATTAGCATCGATTTAGTTGTAGTGTATTATTTTTTAATAATCCTTTATACTCTTCTGTATGATTATGCTGATTGTTATTGTTATTATTATTTAAGTTTCTTGTTAATTTAGTGTCACTATTTGAAATTTAATAGAATTTGCAAGGAGGGATTTGGTGTATTCATTTTTCATAAAAACTTTTCTCTGCTCAAGGTTGTTTATTATTATATGGATTGTAATTTTTTACAATTATTTATAAAAACTTTATTTTAACTTTTTTCACAATTTTATTCGGTATTATTCTAGATTTTTTACTCAAACTTGTTTCTTTTCAATCAAAAAAGCCCAGCCAGCAGAGAAACACTTCAAATGGTACAATAATATTAAAAAATACACTTGTTTTCAAACAAAAATATTATTATAGTTGTAATTATATTTTTTTTATAACAAACAAGTTCACTTTAGAAATTAATACATCTTTAAATCATAAAAATTAATATTTTATTTTTTTATAAAAAAAAATATTGTAATTATAGAACAATGTTTGTTGTTGTTAGGAATGTAGATTATTTTGTTATTTAATTTTGTAACAATTTACATATATTCAGCTTTATATTTGTATAGGAACGCTAGCAGTTGAAAAAATGTTTATTTAATTTTGCCGTGGATTGAAAAATTTTTGTCATGAATAAGTCATGGTTTTCGTTTTTTCTTCTATCAAACCATTTATTTTAACATCAAAGCTTTACCCTCAGTACGTTTTTAGCTTTTGTGCAAGTTGTACTTTGAAACAAAATTTCAATGATGGGTTCTGAATATTTTTATAATTTTTTTTGCCACCGTTATGTTGCAACCGGCACGCAAGATGATCTTACGGCAACTGAATTGTCTGTATGTCCGTTTCGTTCAAAAGTTAATGACTGCCTCCAGTAATTTTAAATACAAAATTTTTTAATCGAAAATTTTCTAGGGAGACTATATTGAAATTATTCTCTGGCTCTCTTTATCACTCACACAGAGAAATACGTGTTGTCTGCGCTCAGTGTACTTAGATACAGGGTTGGGGAGCTCAATGCAATTGCAATTTTTTGTATCACTTTCTGATACACCAGACTCCTGAACTACCGGTAATCAGATATATTTTTAATAAATAGAAATAAAAAATACAAATACTAAATTGAAATAAATATTTGTAAGAAATTAGTTCAAAAATTCCCCTAATTTAAGTAAAATTTCCCTAAAACTAGGAAAACTATATTTAAGTCTAATAAAAACTCATCATAAATATAATTCAGAACTTCCCAAAGTGAATTTTTTACACCCAACGAAAATTTATTATTTGCTTTGAATTTGAGGAACTTAAGTCATAAAAATAAAATAAATATTTTTGTAAAATATAACAAATTTAGGAAATGATTTTTATAAAATTTACATACTCAAAAATTTTTAATGGTTAACTTAAAGTTTAGTACATACTTCTTTAGTAAAACTTTCCTAGAATTAAGATATTATTTTCTAACACGAGTACCTGTGCTTCCTAGTTCAAGGCACACTGGATTTTCAGATAATTTAAGAAGAATTGAACAGAAAGAGTGCTGGTTTGAGCCGATTACAGAATAAGTTGAGAAAAAATTCGTTTTATAATTTCTAAGAAATTCATATTATCATTCTAGTGGAGCATTTTTCCTTCGACGAAAAAAAGTTTATTTGAGATAATGAATGCTGGAAATTCGGGTATTCAAAAATTACAATTTAAGAAAAATCTCTGGGTTCCCAAGTAAACATAAGTCGTAATTTCATGAAATCTTGTAAAATTTGAAATTTGACCACAACCGATTATTCTAATGAATTAGTTGAGATTCTGTTTCTTATGATGTTTAGCTCGTTCCGACAGTCTATGCTTTTAAGTGAACTCTAAATATTTCCATATTTCTTGTATTAAAAGTTTTGCGATAAATAAATGGATGCAGTCGTCATCTATTTAATTTTCGAGCTGATCTGCATGATTTTAAATGATTAATTTCTTAAAACTTTGGCTGATCCAATACGTAAGGCTAGAAACAAAAGTTCGTTTGATGACTATATATCTAGCTATTTGTGCAACGAATTCTCTGAAAGCAAATATTGGCCAAGAACCCAATAACGAAATTATCAATAACTTTTACTGCTGGTTTATCCGTTTTTTTCATGGAAGTCATATTAATATTAATCTTTTTCAATTAAAATATAAGAACGTTAAAATGGCTGTTGCTATTTGGTTAAGAGTTGATTTTTTGAGTACTTTTTGACTATTTAGTGGAATTTGGTAGCAATGTTATAAAAAGTTTGTATCTTTTACTCTGATAATCTTGCATTTGCTTAAACCCTGACAATCTTGCATCGTTAGTGCAAAATAATTTTCTATATGGTTGTTGTAATGATTTTAGAAAAAGTGTATTTCCGCACCGCTAAATTATTTGACGTGAATACCTCAAGTCATCGCATGTACACACGAGTATGTATATATGTGTATGTCTGCTTTTGGTCTTAAATAAAACTAATATCCAGCTTAATTATCTGATGCTTTTTATTCTAAATTATTAAACTGAAAAAATATAACTGCAGTTAAGTGTCATTTAAAAATCTCCCAGTCTTCCATCCCTGAACTAATGCAATCTTATTTTTCCCCATTTTGCTTTGCTTTGTCTGTTTAGTTTCATTTGCTTTTCGTTGGTGGTTCAGATACGAAATCGTTTAGCAAAAGAGAAAACGTATCTGTGTTTATGAATACGTTAGTGTGAGTGCGTTTTGTATCTGCGTGGTATGAAAAAAGAGAGATTTGTTTTGTCTGTTTTGTATAAATTGTTGTTTGGCTTTTTTTCTTGAAGCTTTTTTATGTTAAACTGAAAAGAAATATGAGCGAGTGAAATAAAAGTGGTTTGTAATAGGGTTGCCAGGCTTTCCATTGAATGAATGAAAAAATCTCATGAGCCAAAAATCTGACAGTAGACGGAACTAAATAGATTAAATTCAGCAACAAACGGAAAATTTCTCAACTAAAAATATTTTTCAATAAGAGGTTTATAAAAATAATAAATAATTAATTTAAAAAAAAAAATACATAACACGCGTTGACACGTGCGAGATTTAAACGCGTTGTAAACTTTTTACGCGTTAAACGCGTCAAATTACACAACACGTTTCATATTCGTTCATACTCAACCAGCTGGTAACAACATTTGCTTCATAATATGAGCTGAGTAGCCGCCATTTTAAACATGACGCGTGAAAAGTTGAAAGTTACCGAACTTTGTGCGTTAGTCGTGTTGCCGACTTTTTTATGTAGCTTGTTATTTGAAAATAATCTAGTTCAACTTTTTTGACAGAAGTCTACAACGCGCTGACGCATGTAACGCATGTTATGTACCTCCACCTTAAGTCTCGAGGAAGACATAATCAAGGCAGCTTTTAAATGGATTCCTCAAGGACACAGAAGACTAGGCCGTCCAAAAACTACCAAGCAAAGATAAAAAAGTAACGAATGTCAGAAGGCAAATCTTTCTTGGAATCAAATAAAAAATTTTGCTTCTAATCGACACTTAGGGAGAGAAATGGACGACTTCCCATGTTCCCAAAGTGAACTTTTCATTTTCCAACTACAAATACAAAGTATGTAAAATATAGATTGGACCGGAAAATCGAAAGCCAAATTACTTATTTCATTAGATGATGCTATTCGTTTATGATATGGTTTATTTTACCTTTTCTGTGATGTTGACTCTTTGACAAGTGTGATTTTTTGTTAAGGACACGTAACTGAGCATAATTGTGAGGTAAATTAATAAAGAAGTGCATGCGTGTGCATGAGATTCTTTTTTTTTCTTCTGATCGTACATGTCATAATTGGAAAGGCTTTCAAGCTCTCATCTCTAAATCCAGTCTTTTATGCTTAAATGGCAACTTTGTTGATAATGTCAAAACATAGATATTAATGTATCTTTTTTTCTAACATGTTATAGTTGTTGTTGCTGGTGGTTTTTTTAACAGATATTGTTTACAGTTTCCGTATGGGATATTTATCATGTTGTAGTTGTTGTTCTGGTTGACGGGTACGTGTTGTTTCTAAAATTTTTGTAATTTTCTGTGTGTATGCAATTGCTAAATGGTATTTCTGTACAAATACAATTAAAAAGCATGACATACAAAAATCTACTGTAAAGTTCTTTTCTTTTTTGGCCGAGAATTTTAGATGGAGAATCCTGTGTTGTTTTAAAAATGATGCAAGGAAATATTGTGAAAAAAAATTTTAGTTTCACTACTTTTATAGATAAAATAATCTAAATAAATAATATACCGATGCAAATTTGTTTTTTAAAAAATAGATTTTTATGTATTGGCAAACCGAATAGACTTTTTATGATTTTTTCGAAAAGCTCATATCTTTTTTAAATGTTTTTTAATCTTACTTATTTTTCCTTTTTCTCGGTCAAATTCTTCTGGTTACAAGCACGATTTTTATTATCATTTTTATGATTAATTTTGTACTTTAAAAGTTTTTCTTTTATTTTACCACTCGCTTCCTACAGCATTTGTGCCACCGCATTCTTTTACACAAAAAATCAATACTTCTTCATATTTTTTCTTCTTCTATTATTTTTCTTTTGCACTTGCTATTTGTATTTCAACATTTTATGCATTTAATAAGTGTTTTATTCATTCTCAAACTATTGCTTTTCTAATATTATTCAATAAATTTTGTTGCTTCCGTTGTTTTCTTAATAATTTTGTTAAGTATTTTACATTTCAGAAAAATATTTGCAGTAGACATGACGGAGGTAGAAAGAAGCAGAAATGAATAAGAAAAAACTTGAAAAAAATATTGCACTATTCGAAAACTCTTCATTTATCTGTGTCTGCTCGTATCTGCCGAACGCGAGCAACTGTTTTTTCTTTAGTGGAAAATATTCAAAGTATATGGATTCACCAAGTAGACACAATCCAACAGCTGATTGCTCTCTTTTCTCTACCCATAAAATATCTTCGCTAATTCAAATTGCACATTTGCAATGTACATGTGTATGTGAATTTTTCTAAGTGTATGTGTATGTATGTATGTATGTAAATTGCTTGGACAACCACGTTTTTGCTGAATTTCAATTAACTAAGTTTGACATGTAAAATATACTTTTGCAACAGCAGCATATAAACAGTTGCGATTGTGGAACTGCATCTACTTGGTATTCATGAAATTTATGGCATAAATCAACTTTGAAAAAGTAACTAAAAAGAAAGGATTTTGGTTTTCATGCGCTTAGAGAATAAATAATTGTGACTGACTCTCTGTTATTTATTATTGGGAAATTTTCTGTCCCATAGCAGACATGGGAGTTTGATATATGGATTTTGTTAATTTTTTTTATCACATTACAGTGAATGCTAAATGAATTTTTATTAAAAAATGTTTGTGATCTAGTACAAATTTCGGTTATTTGATCTTTAAAACTCATTGTGCATTATTGTAAAGTACATTCGATTATTTTCCAGTAACTTTATTGATAATGAGCGTCAATAAATGCGGGTGATCAAATCTATTGAAAAGAACTGAAAAACTAGTGGAAAAGTTGGAGAAAAAAAATTATTCTATGTAAAAAAATTATGCAGAGACATTATTCCAAGTGATTACAAATAACAAAATAATTAAAAAAAATAACTAAAATATTGAGATAACGAGCAAATCAATTTAAAAAATTATCACTTACAAATCTATTGGGGATGCACTGTAAATTTCATGATCCAAGTAATCTCAGAAATGTTTCGCTTGCTGAGTGCCAACACTCAGCTGTAAATATTTTTTCAAAATCCTGCTACTTGTACTTTCTGGCATACTCCGTGCTATTGCCAAACATGTTATTACTGGGTTTCAGAGGAAAAAGTTTATCGCGATAGATACCCTTGATCAGAACAACCATCTGAGTTGTAAGATTAATTTTTCAACTTTTTTCAATTGAAGCAGCATAAAACGATGGACATTATTTGGAACTTTATTTTTACTATGTTTTAAAACGATGATACCAGGTTTAAGAGAAAATTTTCAGTTTTCTTAGTTCCAATTTTATGTTTGTATATATTTTTTTTTAAATTTTAATTAAAATACACAAACATAAATTAGTGGCAATATGTAATTTGAGCTGTCTGGTTACACTTATTTAGGTAAAAAAGGAACAAGCCCTGAATATAAAAATTTTAAGTCGAAATTCGCTTATAGGACAATGACACATATTCACAGAAAAAAATCACGATTGAATTTTTAATGTGAAAAATTATTTCATATTTAACTGCTCCAGAAATTTCTTTAACTTTAATTTTTTACACACAAAACTATTTCATTCTATAAATCAAGGGAACAAGAGAACCTTCCACTATGATAAGTTTTAAGCTATTTTGATGTTTTTTTGTATTAAATAACATTCAATTCTAATATACATAAATTATGTTTTGATGTCCATCTCTGTAGAGAGCATTAATTGACAAGTGGTTAAATTTGTTCCTCTTTGTTATTTGTACTCATTTTGAGTATCTCTCTTTCTCTTTGCAATTTGCTCCTCATATATTTTTCTTCAAATTTGCATGATGAGCGCACAAAATGGAAGAACTGCATTCACGTGCACAAATTAACATGACACAGTAATGACACAGATAAGATAGTTGTCAAATAAATTATTAAAGTTTTTGTTCAAATAAGCACCTCATAGAGTAATAGAAAGCACATTGTAGCTACAATTTATTTTTTTTATACATATATAAATTGCAATTAATCATTTTCCATTACATTAATACTTTTTTACAATATACTTAGTTGTTCCACCTCCTGTTGTTGGTTTTCCTACCTACTATTTCGACATTCTCCATACTCTTCCACATTTTGTGTTGTAAATTGTACGATAACTCTCCCTCTCAACATGGCGAATGGTTGTGTTCCAATTGTATTGTTTTCATTTTAAGAACAATAGCAGCAACCAGCGAAAATAGCAACAACAGCTTCAGCATCATTGTTGCCATTGCCATTTTCAAAAGTGGGGCATCAACAAAGGAAAATGTCTTTATAATTTAATAAAAATTGGACTTCGCAAATTTCTTACAATATTTATCTGGAATATTGATCTAATTAAAAAAGTTCACTCAGAAAGTTCAACTAGAAATAGATAAAATTATGATATCGGAGTTTTTGATGCAAGTCGTGAACATCAATTTGGCGTGGATAACAAGAATTGTTAAAAATGGCAGCATATATATATATATATATATATATATATATATATATATATATATATATATATATGTACATATATATAGTATATATGTACATATATATAGTATATATAGTATATATATATATATATATATATATATATATATATATATATATATATATATCCAATTATATATTCCATGCTCCAAGTAATCTCAGAAATGTTTTGCTTGGGTAGTTCCAAGTCAAAATCGGTGTTAATACTCAGCTGTAAATATATTTTTTGAAAATCCTGCTACTTTTTGCGAGTACGAGTATATCAGTATTTCTTGCATTACCCGTGCTACTGCCAAACGTGTTATCATTTGGTTTTAGAAGAAACAGTCTATCGGGATATATAACCTCGATCAGAACAACCATCTGAGTTTTAAGATTTCAAAATTGCACTGACAATTTAAATAATTTTTAAACTTAATGTAATTTTGAAGGATGTGTTTACCATTTATATATAAAAAAAATTAAGAAGAAATCTGAGATCCTATGCTGTTACAAAAGCTTCATATATGTACCGATATACAGAAGCGAAATTCCTTTTGAAAGAAACTTATATCAGATAATGTAAACGGTATTCACGAGAACACGGCCAAAGCCAATTTCAAAAATTTTTACTGTTAAATTAAGTACTGTAAAGCATCGAAGCGAAGAACTTAAGTCACTATATTAATTTTGTTTCTCCCCGAACAGTGTAATGCAAAATGCGATTTTGTGCTAATAAGCTTAAAAATAATTTTTTTAAAGAAGGTCTTAAAGTTTTAGTCATCACAATCTTTCCCTCTTGAAATATTTTTTGATAGATTTTTTTTTTTATATTGGACTAATAACTCCAAATTTTTGTTATTGAAAGGATCTAATACAAAACCAATACTTCGTTGCTCCCAATCAATATTAAAACTAGTGTTAAATAAAAAGCTAAAAATGAAAAAAAAAAAAATCAACTCGGAAACATTTCCCAAGAAACTTTTAGCGGATTTAAGAGGTAAAATTTTAAAATTTTCATTACCTGCCACCAAACGTTTTTTGGTGGCGTTTAAGTAATTGGCAAAATAAAATCTGAATTTTTTTTTTTTGCGTTTTCGTATCTTAAGAATTTTAAAATAAGAAGTTCACATTTTTTGCAGTTCAGGTCATTTTAACTTTAGCTGACTGCTGCTTCAAATTTTCTTATGGCATCCCTGATGTGTGCATTTTTATATGCATTTAGAAAAAGAAGAAAAAAAAACAATATTTTTCAGTGCTTCTCTCCCTCTACTAGTGCTTCATTTACTCCCCGTCTACATTAGCAATTTTGTTGCATGTAATTCTGCTGCGGAATTGCTTTAGTGTCCACATTAGAAAAAATCTAGTAGTGCAATTCTTGTATAAAACGTATGTAAAACATCAAATACAACAACACCTAATGAATTGCAGAGAACATGAAACTCTGTACACCTCCCCTAGCTTCTTACCACTCTCTCCTAAAACAACCAAGAATTGCTGCAACTAAATTGCAAGTGTGGACAGTGAGTTAGTTTGCTCTCGTTTCTGTGTATTTGTCAACTCATTTTCAAAACTTTTCGCAAAAATATGGAAAAAGTAAACCAGACTTCATTGTCGATATTTTTATTATTATTGTTGTTGTTGTAAATTTTGATGATATTTGAAACGAAAAATACTTAAAATATTGTTTATTTATTTATTTATTTACACATTAATTCTGCTAATTAGATGTCGGCTGAAATTTTAACTTTTAACCACATGGTCTAGAATTATCTTTGCAAAAAAGATTTTGAAAAAATTTTCTACAAAAAATTTTAGCAGACATTAAGTTCATGTCCAAATTTTTATTGAATTCAAATTGGGTGCTCCAAATATAAAACCACGCTGTTGCCAAGTGTGTTTATATCTGTAAGTGATTTTATGTGACAACAGTCCTTAAGCCATTTAAATAAGATTGATTTAAAGTTTGTCTGTTTGTTATGAAATAAATATGTAAGTATTTAATTTCATGTTCATTATAACTATGAAGTTATATAACTAAACATTTCTTAATACATCTAAAAAAAAGGTCTTTGAGACCACTCAAAGCTGCATGTACAAACAGATCTAGACCTGAATTTATCAATTTTGCTGTGTAAACTGTAGGTATGTGTCAATTATTTCCTTCAACTTTTAATTAAATCTGCCCCAAGTTCTACACAATCGCGAGACAAATGTTGTAATCATAATCATTTCAAAACATTACAATTCAATGAAAAAACAAAACAACACACTTGATGAGCATGTAAGCAAAAATTTGATATAGACAATTAGGAAAATAGAATTTCAACGATAAAACATCTACCCATAGTTTACTAATCGATAAGTTTATAGGTACGAGTGGTATCTTGAATTATCATGGTGATCAGTGTAATTGGCTTTCCATGCCACTTTAGAACTTTGCGCTAAAATCAAGGTTGATTTGAGCAGAATATTCAGAGTAACTAGAAGCAGTGCTGGTAAAATTTTCTGCAACAAGCTGACTTCTAATAATAATTAGGGGGCACTCAAAGCAGTTTTATAAATAAGTGACCGCATCTACAAAATCGATGTGATAAGAATTTCGGAATTATTTTATTTTATTTTTTTAATGAAAAAGCAACTTACTTTTTAAAAATATTTTTGATAAAATGATCAGATCAACTTGAAAATTTATTGAACGAACAAACCGATTTTGATCATATTTGCGAGCATTTAAAGCAGCAATTGACGCTTTTTAATATTAACAGTTGATTAAAACTTGACAGCGATAGTTTGATTTTTTTTAATTACTTTTTGGAAATATTTTTCAAAAGAAATTTATTTTCGAAAAAGCGGAAAATTTTATCACGTCGCTTTAATTACTTACGCACGATATTGCGTTTCTACAAATTCAGGCATTCAAAAATTATGAGAGGCTTACAATCATTTACAGATAGACATGCAAACACGCACATGCATGCATACGTACTTAAAGTCATACGGGCAAAATTGCAAAAATAGTCAGACTAGGACCTCAAAATCGTGTGGGCCACTTTGTAATTCTATTCGAATTTGTATATATATACTTATATATATATATATATATATATATATATATATATATATATATATATATATATATATATATATATATAATTATATATATAATCTTATAATTTCTTTAAAAAAATATGGGCAAAATATTTTTGCTTGAAAAGCATTTTTTCGAAAATTAAGTTGAAAATCTTTGTCAAAAGATTTCGTTTAGCAAAAAATAATAAAAATATTCGCAGCGCGAAAACGGCTTTAAAAGAACATTAAGATAATTAGATCGTGATCCGGGAGCTATACATATATGTACCTGACGTTTCCAATAAATTTTACACGTGTATGCTTGTAATTGTTTGTAATCAAACCGCAGCAATAATATTCGTTAGAATTCTCAATTAGTTTGTATTTACAAGCAATATACGTTTGCGCAGTCATTTATATTTATTAGGATATACAATTTATCACGATTTCTAGGCTGATCATATGCCTTCAAATTCATATTGGACTTGATTGTTTTATGGTCTTCTTGTTTGATGTCACGCTAATTTATGGCAACACTGTGATAAAATATTGAAATTATATTCGATTAAATTATGATTTACAAAGAGCATTGGCGGCTTGATAAATACAATAAGAATATGATGACCATATTTTGCCTTTAGATTATGGTAATTTTAACCATTTTTTTTTTGCATATAGAAACGAAATGATAAACTTACCCATAATTTTTCTCCTGCCACAAACTATATCTGCTCTATCTTCTTCTTCTCACTCAAAATTGCTTTTCAACCCGCCAATTTATTTATACCGCACCGTAATCGATCACATTATCCCACGTGATATTATTTAATATTCAGTAGGTTTCGTTGAAAGTTAAATAAGATTTAGTAGATTAAAAACCTGGAAATAAGCTAATATTTGTCATGTGACATTTAGTGAATTAAAAGACAGGCGTAAGATTGAAAATAATAGATAAAAAATTTAAAATAAAATACATACATCTGTGCAAATATCAAAAATGACACAAACTGTGAATGTCAGACAAACAGGGACAAGTAAGAAATTTACAAAAGATGACCAAGTTTTACATAGATAAACGAATAAACTGGCCGACAGTTGAGAAGCAAAACATGCACTTTTTATACAGAAGTCAGATAAACGAACACATACAATTAATCAGTCATGACTTGACTTCAGGCCAACTGAGTTGACAGTAAACAGAACAATTGAGTAAATTTAGCATATTTTCAAAATGAAATATTCTTTTTATACTCAGATGTTACATTTGTGTACCCTCATTGCTGGTTTGAGTACCGTCTTTTCTTTGCTTAAATTGTTCGTAACCATCAAACAGTGACAAGAGCATCAAAGTGGCCGGTTTGAATGGGAAACAACAAAAGACTGATGGGGGTTTCTCGCCGGCACAGTAGGTAAACTATCTTCAAATAAGAAATATGGCGTACCATTTTCCATAAAAAAAGTATTCCTCCGTAATTGGCCATTTTTTTGCATCCTAATCTCACACTCGCAAATTATGCACTTTTTCACAATAGAACATAAATAGTTGCTTGCTGGTATGTTTTAAATGCGGAATAAAAATTATCATGATAAATTAATTATGGAATCTCAATTTCCACTACTGGACCGATTTTGACCAAACTTTATATGCATGCTCTATGGGCCGTGAGGAGTGTTTCTGTGTAGTTTTTGAAGTTCGTCCAACAGATGGCGCAATATTTAGTTTTTTGTGCTTTGCCCAATAGAGATTAGCGCGATAAGCCTATGCTGTGTTTCGCTGAAGGCGTTGGGTCCTTAATCAGCGAGTAGTGGCGTTAATTAGAACGATACCGGTATTTAAACAATAATTGCTATGTCGATTTAGTGCAAATTTAAAGGCAAAACAACTTTTGTCCGGGACAGCTAATTTTCTATAAAATTGTCACACAAAAATAGAAAAAGATAACTTTTGAACAAAAAATTTGACGTCAAGACAAGTAATACGAAATAGTGAGAGTATAAAACAGAAACTTCCTAGTAAAAAAAATAGCAGTCAATATTCATTGTTGCATCCAAAAATCCAATAAAGCATTTTTTCAACTTCCTAGGAAGTGAAATTTAAAAAAATTTTGATTAAAATTATGAACCACTTTTGCAAATCAGTAAAGTTCAATTGAAAAATATTTTTTTTTTGTGAAAGGAAGCAGCACTTATTTTTTTAAATCTACAAGAAAAAATTAGTTTTCAGCCATCTTAAAAAAAGGAGTGAAGTTCATTCCCCGTGGTAAAAAACCAATTACAATTTAATATAAATGTAATTTCTTCGCAAAAGAAAAATATTAAAAGTCCAGTTCTCTCACATAATAAACATAATAATAGACAGCTTCCAAATCATTGAATACGAGTTAAAAAATAGAGAACATGTCGATGTGAAAATCATTTCAAATTATCCGTATTTTCACTACTTTCAAATCCTTATCTCAGCATTATCATGACCTTTTTGGAAGCTCTTTCTTTACCCCGTTAGATCCAACAACATCAAATTAATGAAAGTAAATAAGGCAGACACTACGGCATTAATCAGCAAGGCTGATTATGCTACATAAATTAAAAGTTGATACAGGACACAAAAGGTAAAAAAAACCAGCTTAATTAACGTTTACGCACCCACCCGTTCCATATATGATCGCACTGTCGAGTATACGCAAACCGAACATGTCAATGGCATCCATGATCCATTACAAAACTGCTACGAGCTACAGACTATCCAGATCCGTAAAGGCAATACTGAGAGATATATTGGATACCTGATATATATATTGCCGATACCACAGAAATGTTTAATAGACTGGAGAGGGTAGGAATAACAGAGATTGATATAAAAGACTGATGTATATCCATCAATTTAAGTAACAGGGGCAAAATATTCAACAGAGAGGAGACAAGGACAAAGTTACTTAAAATTAAACAACAACATATATAGGCAAACCAACGGACTAGAAATGGAAAATCCAACATTAGTAGTTCTCATGGAAGTGTTAATACAAAATTTAGAAGAGGAACAAAAAACCCAATTAAGGATCTTCTGAACAAGCAACATAAGAACATTAAATTCACAATGGAATATTGTCTTTGAAAGGGTTAATTCCTAGAGTCATGTTGGATTGCAAGAGTACGTGGTACACGGCAGGATACGTCCCTTTTAGGTGCCATGGCGTAATCGGATGTGAGCATGCGAATAGTCTAACTATCAATGCTGACAGTGAAACTGATCAATGCAAAGCCCTTTTTTGTTGCGAAGGCCGAGCTACAAAGCCACAGGATGCTGTGGAACAATGGGACTATGGGCAAATATGACCAGAGTCCCATGTGGCGGCCCAGACGAGGATAGGACGAAGGGATTGTTGGAGTTAAGAAGGGCCGAGATAAGCAAGTTCATTGGCGGAACAGTACAACTTACTAGCACATCTTCACTGGAGCGGTGCTGCAGAGAATGACGAATGCAGGGCATGTAGGGAGGAAACTGAGACCATGAAGTAATTTTTATGTAATTACCCAGATTTTGTGCAGGCCACTGAAAAGAATAAAGAATTAAGTTCCGCACAACAGGAGTTATACCGGCCTGTGTGCATATCTTTGACATGAGATGAATCATCTCCTCTCTGCAACCTAATCGAACCTACAATGGATGTGTAAGAGGGCGAAAAAAATAAATTATTTGGACCTAATGAACAAACTACCTGAACTTTGCTTCAAAGATCTAAGTAGGCAAAGCATATAAGTATTAATATTATATTTATTTCAAACATTTTAGAGTCTATTTTGATGTCCGTTTGATTTTTTTCACTTTTTAGAAATTATTTTTGATTTTGGTAGGGGAGGCACCCTTCCCCAGATCTTTTGTTTTCACCACAATTTGAGTATAATTAAAATACCGTCATATTCAAAATTAGAAAAAATACCATTGACAAAAAAATAGTTCGTTGCAACAACAAAAAAAATTGTACTTGCTGACACGATTATGATCACCAACAAAATATATATTGCAACATATTTTGCAAATGCCTGCGAATGTAAGGCATTGCAGCACTATTTCCTACCAATCACGCCAAGTCAATCAGACAAGCAACCCATACAGGCTGCAACAATATATGTATAACTATACATATACGAATATATGTATAGAGTATGTGTGTTTGTATGTACAAAATCTGAACCAAAGACCGAAGAACAAAAATGTGCCACGACAAAAGTATAAACGCAGCTCGACAATGCTTCGACTCATAATTTACAATCGAAATTAAAGTGCAACTCGCATTTCTGTTGCTGACAGGGGCACAGACGGACGACAGACGAGAAGTAATACAGATGGGAAAACAAGTCGTCACTCAAAATTAATCTCTTCAAAATTGAATAGAAAACAGAAAAAGTAACGCTGTCAAAATTATTTCGAAATATAATGTGAAGCAAAAATTATCGTAAAAAATTCATATAAAAATTCACTATGGGCCGTATGTACATCTTTTCGAAAATAAAAAAATTAGTAACTGATATTTAATTCGCGGTGAAATGATCTTGAATTTTTATGTTTCGTTTAGTGAGGAGATTTGATTCCCTTTATTTATACGAGTTTACGCAGAGAGAAGATGATGGTTGTTGGTTGCATGGTTGCTACAACTATATTACACGCCCTGCAACAAATAAATGACTATAATTGTTTTTAAACATTTAAAATATATATAAGCAGCTCTAGTTCCAATCTACATAACAAATTATAGTCATTCATAATTACGGATGGAGTACAATAAAAGTTACTTTATCTAAAGTTGATTTTTGTTGAATCTGAATTTAATTTATTATTTAAAACGAATGTTTTTAATTTGTTATAATCCTTCTGGATCCAGTGCTATACAAAAATTTCGATGTCTTTTTACCTAATGGGAACTAGTGGGCAAATCAAATCTTATGGCACGAAAATGCTGACATGCACTTCTCCTGTCATTTCTAATCATTAAACACATTAGAAAATAAATAATCATCATCTAAAGGAATCTGATGTTTGTTGAAAAACTTTTTTTTTTGAGAAAACAGAAGCGTTTTCTCGATTTAGTTGCATTTCAAATTAAAAAGCTGACATTGCCGGCTTCAAAAAGCAACACTCGTTTCAACAAAAGCTTTACCACTTTTCGTCTAGCGTAAAGGCAATGGCATTGCTTTCGCGAACCTGTGTGTCATGTTGTTGGGTTGCAAAATAAAATCTACAATATTTTGCTGTTGAACTTTAGCGCAAAATTCGCAGGAAATGACGAGTTCCATAAATTAAATTTCAATTATTTCCTTGTTATTCCCATTGTGCAAGATATATGTACATACTTGTACATATGTGGCGTTGCTGCTGCTAGTTAACTTATTGTTGTTGTTGTTGCTTGATCGAAATTATACCATATTTTTTCTTTCATTTTGTTTTGTTGCTGATAATGTTGTTGACTTTTGTTATGCTGTTGTTGTTATAATTGTTGTCTGACTGACTGGCTGCTGCAATTATTTCAAAAGAAAAATAAAAACGCGAAAAACAACACGCACCACCAAATGATGAACGAATGACATACTCGTACTACAACAGCCAACAACATGTCTGCTTCATATACACATCCACACATTCAAGCAATTAACGTTGCACGGCCTTAGTTGGCATTTTTTGCTTTATTTTGTTGTTGCTATTGCCACTGCTCATGTAATAATGAAATGATAAGCAACATAGTAAAAAATAGAAATATGGACAGAAGTGCAATAAAATCAAATGGGAGAACTGAATGTAAAAATACAATTGAATGGAATGGTATCATCTTCGTTTTATATTTTTTAAGTCCACGCAGTCGAACACGAGACACAATAGATTATATTTGTTGTTGTTGGTTTTTTGTGTTAGTTGTAATACTTAAGTATTTTAATTTTTTATTGCAACTGCTTTATATTTTATTTTTCTGGGTATTATTGGGTCTCAATGAACTTTGTAATCAATAACACATGAGACAAATAATGTTTTGGTATAAGTGTTAATGTGTGCAACACATTTGTTGCAACAAGCAATCACGAGTGTTGTGCATAATATGAGGAATAATTTAAAATGATGCAATTATAAAAAAAAAATAATACAACAGCTTTTGGGGTGTAAACATCCCAGCCAACTCTTGGTCGCCTTTGCAGTCAAATGTGGAAGCTCGGAAATCGCCAGCTGATGGTTTAAGAGGATGACTAGAGTGCAATAATCCAGTAGGTTCGGTTCCAAGATGCTGACATGGCCCTATAATCTTGTATTGCATGTTCTAGAAGCTTCGAGTCTGATAGCTATACTTCATAATAGTCTTTATGCCACTGAGTCCGTTGGAAGCCAGCACAGAATAACAAAAAGTTCGTTATTTGACCTTTCATAAAAAAGGACTATTCAAAAAGGAAGGTGTACTTTATAACAAAATATTTTTCACAAAAAAGTTTTGAATAAGAATAAAGAGACATGTTTGTATTGTTATATAGTTGACATGCCCAAATGCTGGCGGACACCTCAAAAGTGGGAAAAAGACATACATATGAGCGGTGATGACGATGCTGTGGCGATCATCGAAAAGAGAACCGTTTCGTTCTGTTGTTCAATTGGCTTCTCGTTATTATTTTTTTCTTAAAAAAAGTAATTTGCAAAAAATTAGCTGTTTATATGCCGGCATTTCATTGGTCGGTAAACCAAATCGTTAGTGAACTTCCATCAGTTCGTAAATATTCAACTTCGTATGTTTCTTCCAACACAATCAAATTCAATACGAGAATTCTCTGTCGCATATGATTATGTATTTTGTAATATTCGCATACAATAGAGAATTCTCATATTGTATGTGATTTGTTTGAAATAAACATACGAAAAGTTTGTTTTGCAACCATTGAAGTGTCGACCACAACAAACACATTTGATAAATTTCAATATGAAGTATAATTTTTAAATATTTATTTTTTACTTCTTTTACAATTTTGATGTAAACAGTCCTTTAGATGACCGATTTACAATGAAAAAATTTGATATTTTGTTTAACACTTGCATTAATTTGTAAACATTCGTACGTTATTTTTATTTTATTCATTTTTCTCTATTTTTTCTAGTGTAATTGCTGTCGTAAGTTTGAGTTTGTCTTCTTATTTTTAATGTTTTTTTTTTTGCACACAACTCTGAATGTCCGTTCTGAATACGTAGACAAAGAGTCTGCCACAGGTTCACATTGTGCACACTGTAGTCACATTCAAACAGATGCACTACATTGTTTTATTATTATAAATAAACAGCAATTTATTGCATATATCGTGTAGGGACAGTAAATACTAAATTAAACTATTTGCAACAAAATAAAACAAATTAATTCTTTTCTTTTGACTTTGATACAAATCTTCAACAAAATGCACACATGTGAAAATTATATATATATATATATATATATATATATATATATATATATATATATATATATATATATATATATATATATATATATATATATATATATATGTGTGTGTGCCAATATGAAAAAAACATTTCGAAGCGAATCCCTTAACGAATTAACGATCTAATAACATTTAAGGAAACTACAGTAGTCTCTCGATAATTTGTAACCAAAGGAGATAGAGAGAGTAGAAAACCAGAAAATTATGAGGTCGCTTTAAAAGTCAAATTCGGCTATGCTACCTTTACGAACGAACAATCTCATAATATATTTGAGGAAAATACATTAAGCTCTCGAAAATTTGAAAACCTGCGGTTTCGGAACACAAAAAAGTTAAGAAACCACGACAAATAACTTTATGAGCGAATAAAATTTGCTTCAGCTCCTTTAGCGATTGTACAAACTCATAACATGCACACATTTAACGAAATACAGTAGGGCCTCGATTACTTAAAACCTCAGGGATCAGAAAAAAGTTTAAAAAACCAAAAAATCAAAAAAGTCGTTTGAAAAGCGAATCAAATTTGCCTCTCCTCCCTTGGCGAATATACGATCTCCTAACATGTGGATATTTAAAGAAATTACAGTAGGCACTCGATAATTTTAAACATAAGGGAGCAGAAAAAACTTCAGGATGTTTTAAAAGAAAATCAAATTCGCCTATGCTCCTTTAGCGAGTGAACAATCTCATAACATATAGACATTTACGAAAATACAGTGGACTCTCGATAATTTTAAACCCTAAGGAAATAGAAAAATTAGTTAAAAATAACTATCCTTTCTTCAATATTATGGTGCCCTATTTTTTGATAATATATATTTTTTCATATACACATATACATATATATTCAGATAATGAAGTACAAATTATTATTAATTCACACTTCTTTCAATATTTGGCCACATATAAATTTAAAAAAATCGTCCAGGGGAAAGAACACGGAATCTTGTTGGGAAGTAATATTTTTAACACTTTTAATGTTACACTTTTCCGGCAAAGAAAACGCCAAAAAAAATTAAATTTAAGGTGAAAGAAAATTGAATGACAATTTCTAAGCTGGACAGAATTAGTCACTACACACTAGTCCTACTTTATTATAGAAAGAATTTAAGTTTTTTATTCCATATATACTCGTACAAAAAGCCAATTGTTTCCCAAGAAAGTTATCTGTGCAATGTTTTTGGTGACCCAAAGATATGAAAAAATAATTTCCAAAATTCAAGCGACATTTTTAAAATTAACTTTTATTTCATTTAAGCATCTGTGCAAGTAATTATTTGCATATGAGTTGAGTAAGAAAATTATCGAATGTAGCAAATTTTTGCTAAGGACCTCTTGAGCAGGATGATGCATAGTCACAGCTTAAAAGCATGACAAGCTCGTATCACTACAAAGGCAGTCATAAATATTCCATAAGGATTTTAATACAGAGCTTTTGTCTGCTATTCAGACATTCTTCGTCAGTTCCCCGTCGCTATACGCGAAACGAATAAATTAAAGTCGACTCAATAGATAAGGTTTGAATTTATGATCGAATCATGGGATTCATCAGACAGTTTTAAGTCGTATTTTTGTCATTAAAGAAATTAACATAAACGACTTAATTTATACTCTTAATCAGCTAATGATTAATATTTTTTTTCAGTAGAGATTAAAGTTCATCAAACATTTTGGAAACTGATGCAATTACTGTGTATAATTAACAACAAAAAAGTGAATATAAATAGATTTTATTAGTAGTTTCATTAGATGGGAAAATACAGATGATTATTAGACAGCCAGACGTTTAATTAACACTTACGTGATTTTTCGAGTCTATTCAAATCCAATAAAAAATAATAATAAACATCCGCAGGTAGGAAAAAGATGATGCAATATTTAAAGCAGATTCAGTCAGTCAGCCAGTGTTTGTTTAAAAGGGGTTATAAAGTTGAAAATAGTAAATTTTACTTTTTATTGGCCATAGATAAGATTGTTGGCATAATTATATTTAAGATGAAAATTATTGCAACACATGCTTCTGTTATCAAATTATAGATCCATTCACTATCTAAACATTTTTACTAATTCTTACCAGTTGTTACTAGAAAGTGTTCATTTACTTGCACTGTTCAAGTTACTTGCACTGAGGGAATGAAAAGGGAGTGTAGGTATTTTTACCTGTAAGAAACAGCTGTTTAAACAGCTGTTGTATGGTACACGTACTAGAATGAAAGTTTGCAAATATTTCATAATATTGAATATGTGGAATGAGTTTGTTGGTTTTTAAGAACAAGAGTAAATATTTTATATAAGAAAATAAATTATTCTTAAGCTTTAGGGAAACGAAAACTTACCATACCTGTGCCAATATGTTCGTATTAATCCATGCACTATGTAGTACTATTGGGAACAAGAGTAAATATTTTTTATAAGAAAAATATACCATGCAGGATTTAGTACTATTGGGAAAAGTGGCTGGTTCTTACTTAAACAAAGAAAATGTAGGTTAGGTTAGGTTAGGTTAGGTTGATTGGAGGGGTGTGATAGCCCATGTCATATGACATACACTTAAGCCAGTGAAGGCTTGTTGTGCGCTCCCTTTAATTATCAGACACAACCTGGCAGAGTTCTGCGGCAGGATTCGAACCTGAGACCTTCGCACTACGAGTCTAGTACACTACCTAGTAGTCTACGAAGGTCAGTAAGAAAATGTAAATATACCCAAAAAATTGGGTCAAAAATTTTCAAATTAATAATTTTTTCACACGAATTTTTTGTTGTAGCACGAATCACAAACATATTTTTTTAATTATAATTTTGGTAGTGTAATAAAAAAACTGATATTTCTTCTAAATATTATCAACGAGTCAATATCGCTCCTTTCATGCAAAATGGACGTATTAAAAAAAACAATGAAATTGGCAAAATGCGATTAAAGTTTTTAAAGATCGAAACTTTTTGTTATAATTTGAATTTGGCTTCAGATTCAGATTTTATTTTTTCTGAGTAAATAAAAAATTTTAAGTTTTTAAGACATACGAGTACAAAGAGGATATTGAGGATCACTTTTTCCTGGGCAGTTTAAAAAATTTTGAGTTTTTAAGATTTGTCTTTGTTGCATTTAGGAATAGTTTAATTTAAAGGACATGTCGACACTTTTTTTGGATATAACTTCGACTTAGTTTCGGATAAGGTTCTGTTTTTTCCCTAGATATCGAAAGGATATTGAGGAATTCTCAAAATACATATGTATGTCGTGGCCGCATTAAAGTAACAATATTGAAGGAATCGTGATTAAATACTTTCTATTTACAAATAACACGATTTATTCAATGTTATTTCTGGAACGTATTGTATTGCCAAATTTGGGGGATTTCCCCCTTTTTGTGGAAAATTTGGGGTAAAAACTCTGTGGGGTAGAGTAGCAAAAATTTATATTCGGTGTATTTGTAGGGGATTTAGCTATTATAATTTTTTTTGAAAGGAAGTAACCCAGACAATTACCACCCCTACTACTTAGACTGTTACCATCTTTGGAAAAGGGATAGTGTACAGAAGACATTTGTTGAAAATGATGAAGTTTAATTCCCCACACTACTCTGCTAAGTGGGCGTGCCAGTAAGTCTGTGGCTCTTTGAATGAAACCCAGGTCTTTGGCTAAAGACTAATTTTATTTTTTAACATACTCTACTTTGTGCTCTATCCACTTTGTCCAACGTTTCTCCAAATTTTTATCTCTTCTAAGTAATAAAATTTTCGAGGTCATCAATATAGAAACGAGTATTTGTTTATGAGATGATTTCATCTTTAGAGTCAAATCTCTTTCGGCAGAGCCGAAACAAGAAATAGGTATGCAGGGCCAAAGCCTAATTCATGAAATTTCACCTTGCGGTCTTTTCTCAAATCCTCATTAAATTGACACAATGGCATAATATTCGCTATTGATTGCTTTACCCTTCCAAACCTTCTTGACCCATCCTCGTATTGCTCGTTTTATGAATTTTTATGTCAATGTGGATTATACCGAGTGCATGCCAAAAAAAAAAATGGTCGCTATGACTTTATTGGCTGACAAACCCACAGACCTTCTTTGGTGCTGATTCACCTCGTCAAATTCACTGTTTTCACTGCTGTTACGTTCACGGTCCTATAAAAGTTGTCGCACTATTATGTTTGTGGTCGATTGTGAGCAAAAGCGGCATCTATATTGTGGACAGCTTTCTCATATACAAGGAGTCATTCAAAATTAAAACCATTGAGCCATCGAATATGCCTATGGATTCCACAATCTTTCGCACTTTCTTTTTCTGAATGGCAAATAGTATATTGTAAATTTTTTTGAGTTGTTTCGGCTGTAAAGACCTCAACTGAGAGTCCAGAAAGGTAGTCTGCTTTCAATGTCTGTCAAAAACAAGCTAAATGAGGCAGTTTGTTAACATTATGACAGAAATCAACTAACAGTTGCCTGTTGACAGGAGCAGTATTGCGGAAAATAAAAAAGTCATGGACTTCTTGAACCACCCTCGTATTGCGCGTTTGATCAATTTTTATATCAATGTTGTTGCAGCGCCTCTCTTGTTAAGTAGACGCCTTAAGTTTCTTAAGCTGCATGTGTAGACATTTTATTGTTTTACTTTGAATTGTCGACGAATGATTTAATAAGTCAAGGTCGATGATCGATTTGAAGATTTCAACGATTATCGATGTAAAATTTAATAATTTAATAATTTTTTAATCTTTCGTTATTTATAGACCGATTTTGACAGACGAGGTCGGATTTTGACCAACAAGTGAGAGGAACATAGGATATGGTGTCTTTCATAACAACTTCATTATATCTAAAACACATTTAGTAAAAAACTTTTAGTGAAGATATCACAAGGAGAGAAGCATCTTATACACTGCGTGTGCTCTGTCGCCCGGATATTATACTGGCAAAGATATCAGGGGCTGCTGATTTTATTTTGAGTTAAGGAATTCTTGCAACAGATGCAGTAAAATAGGATTGTGATGTTATTGTTAATTTTATTTTAAAGTAGTTTCTAAATATTGTTTAATTCTCCTCAGCTGACGTTTGAAAGACATCATTTTGTACTTAAATTTTCATAATTGCAGCCACGAGCCTTTTACATTAAAACAAAAATAATATCAAAACAATTTCACATATACCGCCCTCATCGCTTATTTGTAGATCTCCTTAGAAAATTTATTAGTCTTGCTTTCTTTATAAACCCATTATGACCGATAATTTTCAAGTTCAACTACCTCTCAACCTTTTCTTTTTTTTATTTCTACGGTCTTTGAGTTTCTTTTTTTTAATGCATTTACGTTTTTGAGCAAAATTGACTGAAGTTGAATGTCTCGATAGAAGACAATTGTTTCTTTTTATTTTTACTGCAAATATTATGAGCATTTCAGCAGCTCTCGTGTCTTTAGTGCAACCAACAATAAAAATTCAATGAACTTTGTTCATTGGATGTCTCAATAAACAATAAATACTCGTACTTAAATAGAAAAATAAAAACCGATTTAATGACAATCATATTAAGCACTCAACTTGCAACAACGACAAGGACAAGTGACAGACTAAAGCAAAACGTAATGAAGTAAAATTTAATGGTTTTAGTCATTAGAAAAGTTAAAGAAATTTTACCACTTGCATGACAATTTTAAATTTATATTGCTAAGGTGACTAGAGTAATCACAGACGTGAGAGTGAGCATTTTCTACCTTTCAATTGTTCTTATTATTAAACTCTTAACGCCTTAACCCTCAGCTGAGTTCGTTTAAACAAAAGGGTTGGTATGCAAATCCCGCTTAAAAGACAGATTTCGACTTTATTAAAATGAAAGGCAGGAAGAATTTATCCTTAAAATGTAATTCATGCCATCCGTAGTTAAATCAAGCCAAGGCGTTGTGAAAAGTACATTAAGTTCGTCATTTCTTAAATCAAGTACGGAACGTTTTACCCAAGAATGGATTCAATATTGATTTGAAGCAAAAACAAAACACAAGAAAAGCGAAGTTGATTTAAGACAGAAATCGCGTTTACCACAAATGGATACGTTCTTGATGGAAAACGAGGTGTTTGGGAACAGATTCCCTGATTTCATTAGCACGATAAAACAGTGAAATACACCACACAGTGCGATAATGCTCCAGTGAGGCAATAAAGTTGGCTATACTGCAGTCACTGAAGAGCCTCTTCGCCCTCTCCTGTACGCGGTCGAGTAACTTGAAAATATAATTTAACAGACCGACCCATATATGCGAGTTGTCCCCCCGCGGAGCACGAATTATACATTTAGTCTTGGTGGCTTGGCGTTGTTCTTCCTGGGGTATAGGTTTATCAGGTTTCCGGACCTAGGCCTTTTTGCGGAAGAAACCGAAAAACTTGTTATTGCTACCCAATCCCTGAAATAACAGGGTAATGGGTGGGCATGCAAGTAAATTAAAGGTAAAATTGCTTCGCCCACTCGTCCGGATGGGTAATATGGTCTTTCCAGACCTTGAACTTTGGCCAGTTACCTATAGAACTTAATATGTTACCACGCTGTCCCTGAAATAACAAGGTAACGGGCGTGCATAGTGAAGCAGGCTTGACTATGCTTGGCTGGGTAGAGGTGCTACCGATACCTTTGGTTTGCACGGTACCTAAAATCGGAGGAGTTTTTAACACAAGGCCGACCAGAGATCCTATCTGGTACCACGGGAACCAGTAGAATCTAGGACTTGTCCTAGACTGGTTATTGGTGAATCTCCTTCGGGTATCACGTGAGTGCTGTGATCCCCGAATTTATATCACCCCTAGTAAGCATGGAGCAGCACAAGAAGACAAATCGATAAAAATGGGGAGCAGTCGTTATACCGATACTAAAACCAATGAGTTTTGACAGTACTTCACACAATACCTATCGAACGGTTTGGTAATATTTGGAGCCACTGCCTCCTTACATTCTCCGGAATGATGAATGAAGTGACACCATTTCTCCAGCAGGTCACCCGTATGAAAACCATACTGTCCTACCATACTGGTTCTAGACCAATGCAGTGGTTGATTACTTTCCGGCAAATGAGAATTACTTGCAAATGATTCAGCCAGCAGTTTGGTTTTATTTTATTAAAAAAAAATTCTTCATAATTATGGCACACCCTACTGCCCACTGTGCACTTTGCTGGGCAGAAAATAAATTTTGTTTCACACCGGTTGCTTTTCTATTTTATGCAAAATATCTATTTAATAAATAATTTAAATGAACTACTAAATTTTGATGCAGTGAGTGCGGACTAGCAATAAAAACACACATACTCACTTTAATAACGTCCATACTTCAAGTGCGCTGTGGACCGTAAAGGTTTTTTCAGTATTTTTAAATGAAAAAAAAAAAATCTGTTTGCAAATTATTTAAAATTAACGCCATGTTTGATAAACACTTTAAAGTGTTATATTAAAAAATATATTTATGTTTATTTTTAAACAAGAGTTAATAAATTAATTTTAATCGCAAAATTTAATTGAAAAACAAAAACAGGAAAATGCAAAAATTAATTGCAAAGTTTCATATAATTATTATTTATTTTTTTACATTTTTGCCGAAAGAGCACTTGAGTTATGTTGGTAATAAAATTTGATCATATGCAATTAGTTGCACTAGAAAGTGCAACGGTGTGGTGTACCAAATGAGTTGCTATTAATGCACTGTGTTTAAATTTAGGTATTTCTAAAAATATTTGAATTTGGTTGAACTGAATATTCCATATGAAATATTATATATTTTTTCGATCACAAAATACAATTTGAAAATTTTCTAAAATTTGTCTAATTTTAAATAAATTTGATGTACGCAGCTGCAGTGCAACTTTCGCACGATTTCTTGTACAGACAAGCCAAAATTTCAGTTATCTTAAATGCACTTGTCTGCCTTAGTGTGCAATTATAAAAATATGGCTGCCTGCCTAAACGGCAGCTAAAAGCCAAGTGTGTGGCCTCTGGAGGTGAAATCTCCTTCCACTCCCCTTGTATTGTTTTACTTCCTTTAATTGTACGCTGACCGATTTTTACTCTCCGATAACGCCCTTGGATTCTCTATTAGGTACCTGTCTAGAGATTGTGGGGTGTAGGAAGGTATCTGCTGCACAGTACAACAGCCCAAATTAGCAACCTCAGCGGTCTGCTTTGCCTTTGCTACTCGTATCGTGTTGAAAATAAAACACGAAAGAGGCAAACACAATTTTTTAGCACTCTGTTCAATACCCCCCATGTCTAAATAGATAAAATTGTCCCCTGTTGATTCCATAAATTCAAAATTTTTTTTTGATAACCCACAACAGAGGCGAAAATAGTTTGAGTCCATCTTAAAATTGGACTCGTATCAAATTTTTGTTTGTTTCAATATCAAGAGAAATACGAGGGCAAGTATATAAGGCAACACTTATTAGATTTTCCGCCTCTTAACTGAAAGGTAAACCCTGCTGTTGTCAAGAGGCATCTATCAGTTGTTAAAATTTGAACAAGTTGCGTCATTTAGTTTGTGTTTAACAGCCCTTGAAAACAGACTACCGCGTGATGTGAGGAGAAAATGGAAAAAAGTGAATTCATTAAGCATTATTTTTTAGTTGGAGGGGAAAAACTATCACTCAAACCAAGGCAAAGCTTGATAATTACCAGTACTATGGGCCATACAATCACGGAAGATGCCGAAGGTTCTAGATGCCCAGTTAAGGTCTCAACACACGAAACAAATGAAGAAATTCACGTTATAATGTTGGCCGATCGGAGAATGAAAGTGTAAAATATTGTGGAAACGATAGGCATATCAAAAGGCTCAATGGTTTCAAATTTGAATGATCACTTGGGTATGAGAAGGATTTTCGCAAGATGGGTGCCGCATTTGTTCACTATCGACCACAAACGCAATCGTGTGACAACTTTGCAGGACCGTGGACGAAACATGGATCCACAATAACACATCAGAACCCAAACAACAGCCAAAACAGTGGGTTTCGCGAGGTGAATCGGCGCCAAAGAAGGACTAGGTGGGTTTGTCAGTCCTGGCGTCCGTTTTTTTTTTTGGGATGCACCAACACATTAAAATAAAAATTTATAAAACGCGCAATATGAGGATGGGTCAAGAAGGTTCAGAAAAGCAAACCAATCAATAACGAACGAATATTATGCCAACTTATTGTGTCGGTTTAATGAGGATTTGGAAAAAAAGTAACGCATTTGGCCAGGAAAATTTTTTTTCCACTAGGATAATGCAAAGTTGCACACGTGTTCAGTTTTCATGGCAAAACTCCACGAATTAGGCTACGAATTGCGTTCTCATCCACCTTATTCTATGGACGAGTGATAAATTCTTGTTTCCAAACCTGAAGAAATGGCTCTGCCCAAAGAGATTTGGCTCTAACGATGAAATCATGTCATACCTTGAAAATCACTGCATGATTTATATCAACTAACAAGGATAAGCATACAAAGTGTTATTATAGGATTCAACCAAGACTTGTTGACTTCGCCTCATTCCATTCACTTATGCCACATGTGGTTGCGGCTGCTCCCTTTTATTACTTTGTCTTAATAAATCAGAGAGATCTGGTTCTGCTACACGAGTATAAAAAATCTCTTTAATAAATTATAATTTGGTTTTTTAAAGGGGTCAGTTGTATTTTCCCTCAAGCACTTTATGATTTTATGATCGTTGTTACTTTCCCTTGTTTTCGAGGTTTTGTTGTTTCTAACACGATCTCTCACTCCCTTTGTCTCCTGGTGTGTAATTGTTCGCTTCTTATTCCAAATAAATGAAAGAAATTTCATTTGAAAATTATCTGATGGTTTTGGTTAATTTTTTTATCATTCGCTTTGCCTGGGTGCTGCATGGCGATAACAACTCAATGCCAACTTCAAATTTATTTTTTTGACAAGATCACACCCTTTGATTTGAACTTTTTAGGTTCATTTGTGGTTGAATATAAAATAAGTTTTGAAAGTTCTGAAGGGGCAAGTAACGATTGCTAAATAAAAGGGTGAATTTGGTCAATGTATGCAACAGTTTAAAATCCTTAATGAGTTTCCTGAAAAAGAATCAAAAATTTTTTTTTCAAATTTTCAAGTTATTGCTATTAACAGTACCAATTTTGAAATAGAAGGCAAAAAAGTTTTACAAGCACATTAACTTTGGATTTGGATTTTTCCAAACTTAGAAATTTCTTTATCGATTTTTAATAACTTCCGCACACAACTTTTTTTAGTCGAAATAATTTTTTTTTGTCTGTAATAATTCTTGCAACATTTAAGTTCCCACATCCGAAAAAGTGTGTGTATGTAAGCGTGTCATAACTCTCAAGCCGGTCGGAAGAAAATTAAAAAAAAAAAAAAAAATTGTAATAATAGAAGTAGTTCTTAAGGAATGACATTTGCATTGCTTCCACAAACTACTTCCTAAATTTTGAATTCAAATCAGATTTACTTTTGCAAATGATGTTCCTCTATTCACCTTTTTTTGGTGAAAGTCAGGTGGTGGCTCTAGATGTTTACAACACGTTTGACTGGGTCTGGCATGAGTACTTCTATCAAAACTTTTTGGTTTTGGTGTCGGTGTCGACTTGTACCGATTTTTGTTGATCCATCTCAGGGTTCTCATAATAAAATTTGTTATAAATGGGATCTCATCAAACGATTTAAAAATCAATTCAGCGGTACCACAGGGCTCTGTTCTTTCCCCTACGCTATTGCTTATTTTTTTAATGATCTTTTATGACAAACCCTATACTTTTTAGCAGATGACAGCAGCATTAATCATTCCTATTTATTCGACCAGAGACCCAGCCTCTTGGAGATTGGAGCGATAAGGCGGTACATGGATGATGATACCCTTAATCAAAATCTTGCAACAATCTTTGAATGAGTCGATCTTAAGGCTCGCAAGCCACAATATTTTATGCAAACGTTTCACGGAACCATATTGCTTCACCTGTGATTATACGTGATATAGATATTGTGGATTTAGAATCTCATGATGTTCTGGGCTTGGAAATCCAATGTGATGTTTAATGGCCGACGACAATTTTTCATGAAGCCAAAGAAGCATTAAAACGTCTCTAATTTTTAAGAAGTTGTAAGAGACACATCACTGATTCCGATCTCATTCCAAAGTTGAAATGCAACTCTCATATATGGACCGTAGCTTCAAAGTCTCGTGGTAGGTGGTTCATTTTGGCTAAAACTTGTTTTTTGTTTGTTGCAAACACACAGCACTCGCTTTGGAAAGAAGTTTGCGGCATTTTCCAATATTTTTCAAGCTTAATACTTAATACTTAATATTTCGGAGAGATAAAGATCTATCAATATCAAAATAGCATATGATTTAAAAAGATGTTTGTTTTTTGACCCCCCGGAAATCATTCGAACCATTAACGATTGTTTGCAATTGTGATTGTATCAACCATATTTTTTCTTTAGAAGACGTACTTCTAAGTTGCATGGTTAGTGTAACTAAGAACAAATTCACATTTTTTTTTTGTAAAACAAAACATATCGCTCCTTTAAGGACACATAGTCACATCTAAAATTAAACTTGGCAAAATGAGTTTCAAAATGTTACCTTCAATATCGAAAATTTTTTGGCATAACTTTATTTTAGTTTCTGATTATATTTTTTTCATATAAAAAGGACCATTTTTGATTTTTTAAAGATATGACTATATTGCAATAAAGGAGCGATGTAGGAAGCGTAAGAGTCATGTTTTATAACTTCCAAAAATTAAAAGAGAACTTTCAAAGTCAAAACTGATTTTCCTAACAACACTTGTCAAGAGGATATTAAAAAACACTAAATATTTCCACTTTTTGTAGCTTCCAGAGAAACCAAAGAAAATTCATTAAAAAATAATCAGACACAAAGCAAATCTTCTTAGGAAATTTTTTTATTTTTTTTGGAAAAAGTATGAATTTTAACATGGTCAAGTTAACGCATATTTCTTTTCAACCAAGAAAATAAGACAAAATAAACAAATTTGTACAATATTTAGTGCATTATGTACCAGACACACAGTCAGTAAAGATTTACATTAAAAAAAGGATTCCCATAAATATTTCTATTTGATTTCCTTTTCTGCTCTGGACTCTTTCTCTGGCTTTCGTATTTATTTTGCAATAAGGGAAATACAAATTAACAACCAAACACCTAAGGGAGATACATATGCAAATGCATTTGAAAAGTTTCTATTTTAGAAAATCCCAAACTTTTACAGGACATGCCACCAGTTCCAATACAAAAAAATATTTGTTGAGAATTTAATAATTGTGGCTTTGGCAAATTTCAATTTTTAAAAGAAGGGAGTATTTTTGCTTTAAAAGAAATATATATGAAAAAAAGAAATAATAATGCATCCAGACAGACGAATTAAGTATTTCGAGTATTAACTACTTTGTCCTCGTTAACATTCCACTTTGTGCTGCTTATAAAATCCAGACAAAACAAAAAAAAAAAAAAAAAAAATACATACAAAATTGCAGACAAGCTCAGCAAGTGGCCAAGTACATACTCGTACTTACATCGGCAACAACTGCAACAAACATTATAACATAACAATTGCGACAACGAAAAGCGACAAACCAGAGAATGACAAAAAAAAAACAAACGGCCAGACATCAACCACCAACATGAAGTAACACAACCACCATCAGCCAGACATTTGTACACCACCATCATCTAAAACTTTTGAACCACCGATATTGGCCACACAAAAACAAACTGCCACCATCACAATCATCATCATCCTCATCCTCATCATCATCATCATTATTATCATCATAGGCTTTCGTCTAGCCTTTATTAATTTGAAAGTATTTTGTAATTGTACAGTAGAGGCGAAAGTTTAACAACATCATTAAATATATGAAGCTTAAAAGCTTTATACAGGAAAATAACAAAGACTTCTCTAAACTTGGCTTGAGTTTTTATGAATGGATGAGGATTCAAAGCCACTGTCCTTCAAAGGGATTCTACAAAGGTGGCGGCGAATGGTCACATACATTCCACCATCCAATACCTTCACATACAGTTGATTGATTTTGTGTATAAGAAAATGGAAAATTGCTTTTCGTTTAAGAGAGATTACCGGCTTAAAATTGTTCTTTGAACCGAAAACAGAAAGTACTCGTACGATAAATATTGAAAATAATACTATTTACGTTTTTCGATTTTGAATTAAGATTTATTTTATAACCTGAGATTTCATCGCTTGCCAGCAGTGCTTGGCATTTCGTCAGCGATAAATAAATAATTTTTTTCTAAAAAAGAAAAATGCGTTTCGTTTAAACACTTAAGCCAATTTTTTTTAAAGCGATTTAAGTGCTTTGAAATGAATAAAAAGAAATTTCGATTTCTTGTTTAATTCAAATGGCATTCGTTTATCCAAATTCGACTGTAATAGCGTGTTCTTTTCTAGAGAAAGTGCAATGTATAGTGAATCAATTTATAAAAATAAAAGTCTATTTATCGCTCTAATTTAAAAAATCTGACATCTTGATAAGTTGGACCATTAAAGGGCAATAAATTCCCTTTTTTACTCTTTGAAAGGGCAAATAATTTTTACACTTCTTTGCAAAGTTGCGTGCTCCTTTCTATTAAGGTTGCGCTATTAAAGGAAACTAAATTCTTTTTTTTCAGGGCCAAAACTTTTATTCATATTTTTAGAACTAACGCTCTCATATGATTGCGTGCTCTTCAATCATAAGTTTGTACCATTAAAGGGTGCTAAATTCCCTTTTTTACTAGTTGAAAGGGCAAAAAGTTTTACACTTTTTTTTAGAAACGAAAACATTCAGGTAGTGAGAAATTACACTCTTTTTCAACTGCCTTAACTACTTTTTTTAATAAAAATTTTATTAATCGAATAAAAAAATAAATAAATAAAACTCTGAGCTCGATTATTAGGGTACCTAAAGCGAAATTAGTCTTTTGTTCAGGGCCCTTTGGTTCCAACACGCAATTATCTGTGTCCCTGGACAAAGGGCCTTTGGTATTTTAAGCCTGAACTGAGTCTATCGCAACAAGCATTTGCTTTAATTTAATTATGGGTTGCAAAATCACATCCTAAAATTCCTTTTAAGGTCCTCATAAAAATTCTCAGTTTTATTGAAAGTACTGACACAAGCATTTGACATTCTAAACTAATGACGTCCAGGATCTCTAATTCCATAGCACGGGTGCATTGAACAAACAATTCTTCCGCTGCACAGCCGACAAATGTGCACTGTGAAATGGTTCTTGCTATCTACGATAAGGAATACTGATCCAAAAAAAAAGAGAATTAAATCACTCGTAGCTCGAGGCGAAAGATATTGCGGAAACGCGTTTACTTGTTTGTTTCGATATTGATATTCTGGCTCTGTGAAAATTCAAACTCGTATTCAGAGTGTAAAACATTTTCAGAAGTAAGTTTTCTGTTCACAAAGGATACCAGAGATGTAAAAATGAAATTTTTGAATATGATAAGCTCCATATTTTCGGCATTCCATTTTAACTAAATGGGGTACCCAGCGTGCAATATACTTAATATTATTATATTTTTTAAATTTTTGAATTATTCTAAAATTTTTTTAGGTCAGTTTGGTCCAGAGGACTAAACTACATTCTACGTGTCCCCATGGAATTTCGGATTTCCAGCTCCCGATAACCAACCACAAATCCTCACAAAGCCTACTAAATGTCTCGGAGGCACTATCCCGAGATAGTGCAGCTTCCCAAAGAAGCATCTGACTCTGCGCTCCTGCAGAGCAGGGCAGTTGCACAGAAAGTGTTAAACTGACTCTTTCTCCTTCTCTGTGTCCTGCACTGGCCATTATAGAAGAATCCCAGATGCTGCCACATACGAACGATCGCACAGTACCTCGTGATAATGCCAACCGAACTGCTGGTGATCTACTTCCAAGAGAGAGAGAGAGAGAGATAAAAAGAGAGACTGTCTGGTATTTTTCAAATATTTGTTCAGCTTAAGGTCCTGATATTTTATATTACAAAATTAATTATATTTATTCAATATCTCGCCACTCCTTTATGGGGTATACTTCAGAAAAAAAGCGAAAAATTTAATTGAAAACGAAAACAAAATACTTGGAAATTTTTATAAGAACAAAACTTGTCAAATAAAAATCATTAAATATCACTTTCATGTGCCTAATTTCCGTTTCTGCTTTCAAAGAGTAAATATCTATAGTTTTGAGCAACGTTAGCTGTATCTGCCGTAAAATTAATTATCCTTTACGATGGTACGACCTAACCTAACCTACGATGGTAAAGTGAGCAAGGCTCAAGACCAAATAAAAAAAAAACAAATAAACAGATAAATAAATTTATCAAAATTATTCGCTTTATTTTCCCAATTGATTATCAAAAAAGCTTAATGCATAACAAGTAATTTTTTTTTTTCAAATAAATAAATTAAAATATTTAATTTCTTATTGCAGTCTACAATTAAATAAAAACATTTCAACTTCTTCCTTTCTGCAAATATTTAACAGACAAACTGTATGTCCCAATTAAATGGCCTTATACTGTCTTCATGTGCAGTGCTGCTGCACAATGTCTACTTAAACAAACAGCAAAAATGTATAAAATAATACAAACAAATTTACTGTATGAGTAGGTTTTGCAATATTTTTCAAGGTCATGATACATGGTACACGCAGCACAGTGGGTTTGCTTGATTGTTTGCTGCATCTGTGTGATTGTGAAATAAACATTTTTGAAAATAAAAGAAAAAGTGAAATATTTTTTTTTAGGTTATTTTACACCATCTAAGAGAACAAATATTTTATGCATCAGACACACTCACACAAACATAAACACACACATACATAAATACATAGTAGACATGCATTCGTCAATGTGATGAAGCAACTTGCCACCACTACGACCGGCACCAGCAGCACAACTGGCTGTGCTCTTTTGGGGTGGATATTATTTCATCAGTAATGCACTTAAAGTTTGTTGCTGTTGCTGTTATTGTTGTTATTAATGTTAGCAAACGTCTAGTATCATGTTGCCAACCAGACACATCCATCCAGCCAGCCTGCTTGCCATTTAGTCATACGACCAACAAGCCGTTAAAGTACTTCAAATCTGAATGTCTATTGGATTTGTTTTTAATCGCACAACCAGACAAACGGACAGCCAGTCAGTCACTCAGTCAAACTGCTGTTTGATTTAGTTTTTCCCCAAATAAAATTTAAAAAAAGTAAAAAGAAAACAAAAATGCAAACAAACCCACAAACAAAGAAGTACGAGTATCTTTATTTGGCATGACTTTAAATACTTTTTTTAACACATTTAATTTTTTTTTATTTTTTTATTTTGCCAAGTCATTGGTGGTGATAATAACGACAATGATAATGATGACGTCTGCAATGGCGACGACAAGTAGAACGATGATGGGCTAAAATGAGCTTTCGAGTGTCATTAGATTAAATGCGGTCTAGATTTAAATTCTTCGCCTTTTTGATGAAACTGAACGAAGAGTCATAGTGACATGAGAAAGATTTTCCAAAAAAAAAAAAAAAAAAAAAAAAAAATTATTGCGTTTGAGAATATTAAGCTTGACTAACGTGGCCAGTCATTCAAGACATTAATACGAAAAAGGATTCGTTACAAACTATTTCTCAAGCGTTCGGGCCGCTCAATCCCTTCAATTATCTACCAAGTTTTTTGTTTGAACTATCAGGCCATTCCTGGAACACCTCGATCATATTTAACTTCATTTTAGAATAACTTTCGGAGTTGTCAGAAAAACATACTTCTCTCTCTCTCTTTCTCTCTCTCGTAATTTTACGTTAACGATATCTCTTAAACCGATTTATATAAAACTTACGGCAATTGTTGCAGCTTGAAAAGGTGACCGAATCTAAACAAACAATTTAACATGAATATTCGGAGTTGTTAAAAAAAATTCGTCAAAGTTTGAGAGCAACAATTTTCGCACGAACAAATCGACTTTGCATTCGCAGCAGTTGTCAATATATCAAAAAATTGCCAAATAATAAAAATTCATTTAATACCAGTTTTCGGAGTTATCAAAACAAACTTTTTTGGTGGATATTTTCAACAATGATATGAAATGAAAACATAATGCATTCGATGCAGTTTTAGGGTAAAAAAGTGACCGGATTTAGAAAAGCGATTCAAAAAGAATTTTCGGAGTTATTAAAAATAAGCTATTTTATGAAAACGAACGAATTAATCTATTTTAATAATATTTTTTTAATAATATTTTAATTTATTTTCATAATATTTTAGTTTCAAAAAACACTGAATCTATAAAATCGATTTGACATGCATTTTCGGAGTTATTAAAAGACACTTTTCCGTAAATTTTTCAACCATTATATCTCTGAAACAAATCAATGTATTTTAATGAAATTAGCGGCAGCTAAGGTTGTTTTTAATGTTACGAGCTGTTTACATTATGCGTTCGATCCAAGCGGTAGTTCAAAATTTATTTCGAAAATTCGGATTCAAAAATTAGGAAAAAATCAAGAAGGGCTTATCTATACACATAGATTACACCTTAAAACAACTTACACATACATAATCAAAACCATACGGACAACATCGAAAAAATAGTCAGCCTCAAAAGACCCGAGATCTTATGAAAACGTGCTTTCCGAAATTCAGAAATTGTAAATTCCTTAAACGAGGGAAATGATGAAAATCGCAGAACGCATTCATATTAAATTTGGTCTATGGATAAGTATGTATGTCGAATTATATTATGTTGCACAATGCCTCCAAGCCATTTGGCCACTCCATTTTAAAAAGTATTTCACCTAAATTATATGCCTCATAGATCATTTCCTTTTTGCATTTTTAAGTACATGGACAAAATATGTGCGATTTTAAGCTCCATTTGGAATTTTAGTTTATTGGTTGCAAGTACACGCTGCCTTTAGGATATTCTGAGCTAAATTTATGATCACAAAAAGCAAAAATTGTTTTAAAAACTACAATTTTAGGCCAAGTTTCTTTTCAGCTCTATTGTTAAATTCATTTCATTTGCTGCAAGGACATATCAACCTGCCATATATCTTTGATTTCAAAAACTATATTTTAGGTAAGTTTTTTTTTTAAATCTATGTACTATGCACCTATTTTTTATAGGATGGCATGCTCTTTCTCAATAAGTTTGTGCTTGTTAAATAAATAACATTAACGACGTTTTCGTTTCTGTAACATTTTTCTGATCAATATACGAAAGAAAATCTACACATCGCACAAAACATTAATATCCTCTTAATGGAATATGTGCCCTCTTTTTCTCATAAGTTTGAGCTTATTAAAGAACACTAAATTCCCTTTTTTCTCTTTGAAAGGGCAAAAAATGTTACACTTTTTTAGAAAGGAAAACGCTATAAATTTCACTTTTTTTGATCTGTGAAAGGGCAAAATTTTTACACTTTATTTAGAAAAGAAAACGAAACTAGAGGTTACAAACTTATGGAAATTTAAATCTCTGAAACGCTCCCGAAGGCTGCATCCATTTGAACGGGGTTGTTCAAAATATGGACTCAAATAATCGCCTCAGCTGTTTGGCAGTCAAAGCGTCATAAATTTACTCGGCGGAATTTTTTTTATTAAAAACTTCAACCCACTAATGGACAAATAAATAGATGTAGGGGTCTATGATATCCTGCGACCACCACTTAAAATGAATTTTCTTAAACATATAAAATGTGAATTATATCGAATGCAAGTGTGTCTATGCATGAGTGTGTGTGTGAGTGTGTGTGTGTGCTTACATTATAAAACTGAAAGGAATGTGTTTGTCATTTATGTCGATTATGTTGTATTTGTGCCCAGTAAGTAACAATATCATGCACTTCTCAGCACACGTGCAACAAACATCCTGATTACTTCAACATACGCACACACACAGCCACATTTAATTCTACTCAGCCATTTAACATTTATTTGTAGCCAGACATCTTTATGTGTATGTGTAGGATGCAAATACGTTATTATGTAGTTGTTGTGTGCAATTTGTTTTATCTGTCCGTCTTTATTATTATTTTTTTAGTCTGTGTGCATGTCGGTGTTTAATGATCCCAGACAGTTTTCTATTGTTTCAAATTGAGGTTTAAACTCCAAGGGTTGATTATTTTGATTTGGAAGCTGTTTTCGTTTTGTTACTTAATGTTGTTGTTGCTCGTGTTTGTGCTTTATTTTTAAGTCTGACTCATTTAAAAGTATCTGTCTGGCCAAAGAAAAGACTCTGAGTTTGTGTGCGATGATTTATTTAGGCTGAATTTGTGGTGTCGATTTCTAGAATGAATTTCTTTGTTTTGAAATCATGATGCTGCTGCTGCTGCTGCTACTGCATCTGCTGGTAATTTTAATTAGAATTAGCAAACAAAATTTAAAATATTAAAAGGCACCACTCGTGCTCACACGTATAAAGAACACACAACACTTTCTTTTGTTTGTTATCAAATTTGTGTTGGGGGCAAAAGAATTAAAACCGTTTTGATTAAATTGTTTTGTTAATGTCATACATTTTTAGGTGTTTTTTTGAATAAAAATTTGGATTTTAAGACTACATATTTATAAGACAAAGAGCTGAATAAATGTTTTGAAATTAAAAACCTGTGACATCCTTGTGGCATCATAACAACCAAATATAATGAAAGCATAGGGTACGTTCGTTAATGCAGTATTGCGCTGCAACAGTATCCACAGTAGCACGTTAACGTTACATAAATAACATTTAACTTATTATGTTCCTAGATAATTATTTTTAAATCACATGATAATATGCAACCATAATCTGGTCCCATTCAATCATTATAAAATTATTACTCATAATATTATGTATCTAAATGACCATTAATATGGTTGAAAATCGCCATAGAATAGTCATGAGCGGGCAAATATTATAATAAAATATAATTAAGTGTGTCTTCTATGTGCAATTATTACACATTTTAAAGTCATTATAGTATGTTTCAAAATTACCATAATATGGTTGGGCATTATCATAAACCAGTAAAAAAAAACTAAATTTTTTGCAATGGCAGCATTGTGCGATTGAATCTGATTATAATATAATGTTACAAATATTGCATAATATACTCGCATTAAAATATGGTACCACACAATAATTATATGTTGCGAAATGACCATAATAATATGACTTGAAAATAATACAAAGTATTGGCATGTGATTATATTGAACGAAAATAAACCCCGTAATCATTATGTTAATTAAATTCATTATGTTATGCTGTGAAATTAGCATAGTATGATTAATAACTACCATCATATAGTCACATGCGATCATATATAATCATATGTAACCATATTATGATTTTCTTTGCAACGCCAGCTAAATGCTTCTCTTTTTTTGATATATTAAAATATTTTTTCAGCAGTAATTCTTTTCCTTGCATCAAAAAACTCCCTTAGAATTTAATACTGATTGGTTTGCATTGTTAAATCTGTCGATGTGTTCTTTCTATAAGAAGTTTTACAAACAAGAAATGCAGCTCTTAATGGAAGGTTAAAGGAAACAGCAGTGAAGAGCAGGGGAGAGAGCAAAAGAGGGAGGGTGCAAATAGCATTCATCCATTGCTTACTGTCTGCGTCAGACAACATCAATCAACTTGAGACAAGAAATGCCACTAGAGCATACTTTATGTTACGATATCGTTAAATCTAAATAAGTTAAAGTAAAGTTTGACTTGAAAACAGACCTTTTTTTCTTGCAACTTCATCGCCATAATCAGCATCATCATCACTTGCAACGTCTTCAATACTCATTGCTGGGATTCGCTTTGTCATCAACAACAACAGGATTATCACGACTGTCGAAGATTTGTTTTATGGTATTTTTTCTTTCTAAATAAATTACTATTAACCCGGCCAGCCAGTCAATAACACTTGCCCCGTCTACGAAGGCATTGCAGCAGACGTTGCACTTTATTCTGCATGTATTGTAGTGCGTCTTGCAACGGTCCCGCTAAAACGAAGACAAACTTTTAAAAGCTCTCTTAAACATTTGGCCTGGTTCTGCAGTTTATATGAATCGCTGTCTGTAAGTGTGTGCCTTCAATTTCGTTGTTGTTGTTGTCATCTTCATTTGCTCCTGCTGCCTCCTAAAATCTAAAAAAGGCCTAAAAAATAACAGCAGCTGTCTGAAAATTTACTGTGCACTCGAAAAAGTCGCGACACCATGTTTATGACATTCACTATTTTTTTATATGACATTTTTGCTGCATTTTTTTTTTCTTGAATTGTTTATTCTGGAGCCAGCAATTCCATGGGCTTTAAACGAGACTATCTTTCTTTTCTCATGCAGCCCGGCAGTTGAGCAAAACATTAAGTCAGACAGTACTAGATTTAGTTTATTTCTTCTTTTTTATTTTATTCAATACTTCTTTTTTGTCGCTGTTGTATTATTGTAGTTTCCATATTTATTTTCTCGTCTCCAACATTTAAGAACAGCTTGCAACAGGCGCTTCCAGGCAAACAGCCAGACAAGCAGACACTTTAACAAATACACATACAGGCATGAGTACACACGAGGCACATGCATGCATGCCTGCATCCAAACAAAGAATACAAATCAACAGAAAAGCAGCAGGAACATAATACGCTTTTAAGTGTAAAAGCACAATGGGTCAGTGAAAGGGAACAATCGGTTCAATGTAAAAATACAAGAGAATTTCCAAAGCGAGGGCACAACGTTGAAGTCATGGTAATGCAACACATTACAATGGAATAAATTCATTTTATGTATTTCAATATGAATTGGCATATTCATGTCATATTCTTCTCAGATTTCGTAATAATAAAGATAAGTTAAAATGGTTTCCGTAAAATTAATCATTTTATGATCATATATAGCAAAAAATATGGTCTTATATTCTTATATTAGGTTTTCTCAATAACCGTAATAAAATTATTATAAGGTACTCGCATAATACTAAACAACCACAATACGGTCCAATATAATCATTATATATTCAAAACGTATCATATTATGCTCTAAGATGACCACAATATGATGCCTTGTGATAATCACAAAACAGTCGAATGTACTGGAACAAAATTTAAATATGGTAATACTAAATATTGAAATTTATCGGTGTTGTATGCATAAAATACTTTAACTTTTCAAATTTTAAATAAATATTTTATTTTTCGTTCTGCTTCATGAACGGAAAACATGTATACAATTAGACACCCAAAGGGAGTCTGATACATGTTGCAAGAACAATAAAATGGAGTCATGTTGAGTGTGAATTGTTTGTTGTGCTGTGCTATTCCCAAAAAGTGAAATATAATCCACAAAATAGGAAGTTATTCCATAATACAATTACCTCCCGAATATATGAAAATTTTTGCGAATTTTTTCATATTTTATTTACGTTTTAGTTTTGAAAGTTATTTCATACATATTAAAATTAATATGAACCAAGTGAGAATTCTAACTTAAAATACTACGTAAAAAAAGCTGGCAACACTTATTTATCATTTAATGAGTATGTGGGTGTGTACATACAATGAAATTTTTTTTAATGAGATTTTGTTCATACTGTGGGAAGTCCATCATTTAAAATAAAATTATGGTTGTTTGCCAAGGAGGTTGTAATTTATATAAAAGAAACTCCTTATTGCAAAACCATGCTAAACAAATTAAAGTTGTGGACTGACCTTCGTAGGCTAGTAGGTAGTGTACTAGACTCGTAGTGCGAAGGTCCCAGGTTCGAATCCTGCCGCAGAACTCTGGCAGTTTGTGTCTGATAATTAAAGGTAGCGCACAACAAGCCTTCACTGGCTTAAGTGTATGTCGTATGACATGGGCAATCACACCCCTCCAATCAACCTAACCTAACCTATCCTAATAAAGTTGTCATAACCATATTATCAAATGATGCTTTTAAGTGGTTTAAAACTCCTCTAAAAAAATGCTTTTATTTTTTGATAGCAAAAAATGGAATACAAGTAAGTTTTTCGTTCTAAAATCGCAACTCGAAAATGTAAAAAGGTGTCCGATTGCACTACTCGATCTATTTTCTTTATTTTGATTAATTATCTTAATTAAATAATTCGCAACAGTCAGGGGACTGTTGTAACAACATAAAAAATGCATTTTATATTTTTGTTAAATCTAAGCCCAAGGTGCCGAATTCGAGACAGGCGATAAGTAAACGGGGAAAATACTGCTGCACGATGATTACAATGCATCGTTCTTAAAACTCGTAGACGTATTTGCAATTTTCAAAGTAAAAAGTGACGTTGTCTGTGCATAACATTACGATAAGCCATCATCGTCATCAACATCACTACTACAAAGACAAAACATAAGCAACCACTACAACTGCCAACATCGTGCAAACAGACACACACACACGAAGTACATCACCGTCATCAGTGCCCCGATTTACTTGACAGTAAATAATGGCATCACAATCGTTGCATCAATTCAACGTCTGACCCGTATATCAGCACTTGTCACCTCTTCACCACGTCCTACTCTTTATTACACAAAGAGTACAAAACAGCCTGCGATCGATTTTTTCATTTTTAATTTTATTCATCTGGATGGACAATAAGTCCTACACGACTGACTGACTGTCTTTTATTACTCAGCGCTTTTCTATTAAGCAAAATTAACTTTTTATTCTCTACATTAAAAGTTTAGGCCAGAGAATCTCGTTGGTAATATAAATGCCTTAAACTTTTAAAACAATAGGAAGTAAAATTTAATCCAAAGATATTTCGAAACCGACTAAAATTCTATAATTTTACAGTATTGATGTTGGAAGCAATGCAAATCAAAATCTTAGGACTTTAATACACGCGCAATAAAAACAAAAACATTGTATATAATTTTTTTTTTCATATAAAATTTTTACTCCGAAATTGGTTTGATTCTTTCATACATATAACGTTTTATAATACTGCTAAGCTCCGCATTGAAGAAATATTTTAAAGGGCATGAAGCTCAAGTGCGTAAAGTTTAAAAAAAAAAAAATCAACAACAAAAATAGGTGATTGCATCAAAAGATTCTTCATATAAAAATCTTAGTCCGAAATTTAACATATTTATTCAATTAGAAAATATTACGTCGATATATACAGGCCTGTCACAGAAATCAATTTCGATCGAAAGTGGAATTGATTCCGTATTTTGCTTCTCCAGAAAACAAAAAACAAAAATGTTTTTCGGAATGAAACCACTTTTAATTTCAAGATCGAATTTGCATTTTTTGTATCTGATAGTACAAAAACAAATTTAAAACTTTCTTGATTGAATAAATAAAATAATAAAATACGGAATCAATTCCACTTTCGATCGAAATTGATTTCTGTGACAGGCCTGATAGTGCAACATTTTCTCAGAAATTCGTTTTTAGCAATTGTATGGTGAAATATTCAGAATTTGCGTATGAAAAGAATTAAAAAGTATATTTGTTTCTCCGAAATTTTTGTTACGCGTTTTGGATATATAGAAAAATTTTTCTACGAAATTCGTTTTCAGCAGCTAAAATGAAATATTAAGAATTTTTATACAAAAAAAAAAAAAAATTCTCTCCGAAATTTTGTTTAGCATTTTCGATAAAATATCCCTCGGAAATTCTTTTACCATTAAAAATTCAAAATCCTTATACAGAAAGAATTAAAGCATTGTTTTTCTCTGAAATTTTTCATAAACGCTTTCGATGTATGGAAGGAGAAGTTACTCCGAAATTCGTAATCAGCTGCTAGTAAAAAAACTTTAGAATTTTTTTATAAGAATAAATAAAAAACATGTTTGTTAAATGTTTTCTCCAAAATTCCTTTACAGAATCTAGAATTATGTAGTGAATAACAGAGTTCTTTAATATAAAGAATTAAAAAATAATCCGAAATTTTTAATACGTTAGTTTCTTGTTTTTTTTTAGCTAATCAGGCCTAATATGTTTTATGACAATAAATTTCAAAAATAATTTATTTCATATTTTCCCGACGTTTCGTGAATTTTTTGTGCACTTTATCCGGGGATTCGTTAAAATTTTTGTTATTGTAGTTTTCTTTACTGAAAAAAGTGTAACATTTTGTTGATCAATTTGTAAAAAAAATCTATTATTCTGATTTAATTTTTTTGACTTACAGGATTTCCACTGTTTTTGTGCTTATTAAAATATACTGAATTCCCGTTTTCTCCTCAAAAGGGAGCTCAATGTTACATTTTTTTTAGAAAAGAACACGCTGTAAAAGTTTATAGTTCATAAATTTTTTGCTTTCAAAAAATTTATCAACCATCCCATTTTAACAAATGTTTTATTACAAGAAAAGGAAGAATTTTTATAAAAAATTTTCGGTTTATTTAGCGAAAATGTTTTGTGGTTTAAACAAAAACGACAACAAAAACAAAAAAATGTTTTTAAATCTATTTATTTCTATTATTTGTTATGTATTTAGATGTCGTATGTTAATATAAATGAAATAGTAAATGTTTTATTTATTTCTTATATATTTTATTAAGGAGCCGAACTTTTATAGCACAATACTGAGCAATAATAATTCTCGATTAATTTTTTTATAAAATTTTTTTCCCTATATTAATGTCCTATATGTTTTTTAGTATTGTACTCTGATGAAGGGTACTGTTTTATATGAATATTGGCCCTTTTTTGATTTGCATTCAAACTTTAATTCTAGAAATTATCTAATTCGCTAAAATCCTTAAAAAGTTCTAATAATTTGTTAAGAAAAGTTTTCCAATTTACGAAAAATTGTAAATTATAATTTAAAGTCAATAAGGCCAATGAAACTTTTTAATGAAAACTTTCAGTCTCGTCAGAACTGTTAAGAGTAGGATTAATAAGACATGTATGTATACAGTATACATATATCGTCACCAGAAATCCAAAAGGTCGTATATAAAATTTTAACTTTTTTTACAGAATTAGCAAAAAAAATATTAATTATTAAAATCCTAAACTATTGAGATCTTGGTAAAATTTGTTTTAGGTGAATGAGTTTCAGCTAATAAAATTAAATGGAGTTCTTTTTTCTGAAAAAAAGTGTAACATCTTTTTCACCTTTCAAAGAGAAAAAAGGGAATTTAGTGTATGATTATTAGAAAAGAGCAAACTACATTGTAAGAAAGTAAAATCTATTAAAACAATAAATATATATAATTTTTTTATAAATACATTTACAAAACGTTACATTTGTTTTTAGAAAAAAACGCGAATAATCAATAAAAATTCCAATTTTGAATTTTTTGTTACATGCGGCCTATTGGATTTCAGCTGACGCTATGCATATCTGTATGTTTCACAGTGTGAAAGACACATTATTAAACAAGAACTTTAAATAAAACGCAAAAACTTTAAAAAAATTCCAATCTTGAATTTTTTGTTACATGCAGCCTATTGGATTTCAGCTGACGCTATGCATATCTGTATGTTTCACATTGTAAAACACACATTATTAAAGAAGAACTTTAAATAAAATGCAAAAACTTTCAAAAAATTTTTGTTTAGGCCAAAAGTTGTTGATTGTGGGAAATATCAAGTGGCTGAAAGAGTTCCTGATAGAGACTTAATTAATAAATGATTACACTGCTTAGCAAAGTCAAATAGAAATCATTCTAAATTTTGAGCAACTTACAACACTTTCTCGAAAAATGTCTAGTTGCAATCGTGATAATTTGGATGTGCTCCTCCTTCAAAGGCAATTGTTTTAATTTTAAAATATATATATTTTAAGTGCGTCCTGAAAATTAATTCCAACTAATTGATTTAAAAATAATCCTACGAAAAAGTTTAATTACAAATAAAAATAAGTATTATTTATTGCCAAATAACTACCGGCCATAAAAATGTATTCAATTAAAACACGTTCAATCAATTTCCTCGCCAACCAAAAATTAACTTTTACACACTCAAGTCAGACAGGCAACCATTTAGTCAGTCATCCAACTTGCCGACCGGTCATTAGTCATTCTGCTAACAGTAGCAGAATGGAAACTGGCACAGTAGTCGTCTGACCAGACCAGACAATTTTTTAATTCGTTTTCACTAAAAAAAATATTAAGAGAAATAAATTTTTGCGTTGCAAATGGCTAAAACAAATAAATACTAAAGCCAAAAGGGAATGCAAGTAACTAAAGAAAAAAATTATTCAAGGCCATAAATCGTGATTAGTTTAACCGCTGTTGGACTGAAGCAATCAAGTCACGAAGACGAAATGCTCGTTACTGCAATGAGATGCAATTGCATTTTAAGGTTTAATTGCAACAATTAAAGTTTTCTTTTAAAGTTTTGCAAAAGCATTTAAATGAAATTTTTATTGAATAATTTAAAATTGTTACCAAAAAAAATATGCTTTCAGTTTTTTTCAAATAAATTGTTTCTAGTCTCTACCGCAAAGTACAATATAGAATAACACTATTTTCGGTTTAATTTCTTAATTCTTCTATTCAATACGATACGCTTTTTGAAGAGCTTCACCAAAATTTTTGGGTTCCACAAAAATTTACATTTCAGAAATTCTTTTCAATGGGCTTGCGCCAACACATTTTATTTCATTTCGAAAAGAGAAAAACTAAAAATAAGTCAGTATTTCTGCACCACTTCCTTTTTTCTCAAAAAAAATATTTATTTATTTATTTACTATGAGTTTCATTTCTGAAACTCTTTAGCGATTGTTCGGAGTAATAAAAAAAAATTCAAATTTTCGATTCAGAATTTGACTTAGTCCCAGAAGTGCACGAAGAAAGAAACTGAATTAAAAAAAAACGATTCGACAAGAATTCAAGCCGTTATTTAAAACAAAACGCAATTTTCGAAAATTTTCGACAGTAAAATATCTCGAACTAATTAACCGATTTCTTAATTCTTTACAACCCTAAAGCTCCAAAAAGGTCACTGAATATATCGCTGCATATACGAGGTTTGTCCATAAGAAACGGTGAATTTTCAATTTTCTCAAAAATTATTAATTTATTCATCAATTTCTATTTTGTCCCTTCAAAGTATTCCCCTTTGGAAATAATACACTTGTACTTGTGTTTCTTCCAATTCTCAAAGCACTTCATGGTATGGCCATGAACACTCTCAGCGATTTGGTTTTTATATCCTCCATCGTCGCAAAATACCGTCCGTTCATGGGTCTCTTTAATTTTGGGAACAGGAAAAAGTAACAGGAGGACAAATCTGGTGAAATCAGTAGTTGAGGCATAATTACGGTATTATTTTCAGCCAAATGACGAGTGAGCAGGTGCGTTATCGTGATGCAAAAGCTATGAATTGTTTTTCCACAATGCCAGACATTTTTCATATTGCTTCTCGCAAGCGGCGCATAACTTCAAAATAATACTCCTTATTAACCGTACAACCATGTGGCATGAACTCATAATGCACTACACCACGTTAATCGAAGAAAACAGTGAGCAAAACCTTCGCATTTGATCGAACATGGCGTGTTTTTTTTTTTTTGGTCTTGTCTCTCCTTGGCTTTTCCATTGGGACGATTAGACTTTGGTTTCGATGTCGTCACCAAATCAAATATGGATCGTCACTAACGTCATTCAACATTTCCTGAGCGATTCCCATGCGTCGGTATTTTGATTTAAAATTCAACAATTTTGGAATGAGCTTCGTTGCAACACGCTTCATACACAAAATTTTCGAACAAAATTTTATGGCATAAGCCAATCGATATGCCAACATCCTCTGCAACTTCTCTAATAGTTATTCGCCAATTCTCCATAATAATTTTCCTCACTTTCTCAACATTTTCATCGGTTTTTGATGTAACGAGCGTGGTCATTCATATCTTCCCGACTTTCTGTGAAAAGCTGATACCACTTGTAAACATTTTTCTGACTCAACATTCCAAGTACTTTTCAGCACTTAATTCCATTTTTTAAAAAAAATTGATGCACATTCTTTGATACAGTTTTTTCGTCACACTGTTATGCCTATTACAAACAAAATAGACTAAGTATATATGTTCGAGGCAAAAAAAAAAAAAAAAAAAAATCGCTAATGGTATGCACGTAGTCCGTGAAATTTCAACAGACTATTAAACAGACCTCGTATCACCCTAAAAATATTATATTTTGGCATATTTTACGCTAAAAAGTATATTTTTGATTATTCTAATCCATTTCTTCACACAACCTTTTCGGTTGTTGTGTTCGTCCTGATGATAATAAAAAAAATTATTGCTTGAAAAACTATCACTCCTTGTAAAGCAAAATTTTCTCAATAGCGAACAAGATGTTAAGAAGCACTCTTTTGCTTAGATATTAAAGTGTTTTTAATTTAAATTTTTTTCTATTCTCAAATCAGTCGCTTACAATCCCAAGAAAAGAAAATTTACATTTTCTAAAACTTCTCAGCAATAATTTTGAAAAGCAGACTCAATTACACATCTTTTTGGATTTTTAAATCCTGCCTTAAGCACATATTTTTTTGGTTTTTTGGAAAAAATCACAAAAATTTTTAGTCGAATGTCCTTATGAAAAGATTTGTGTATTTTTTCAGCTTGTCCTTTTACGTTTGTTGGTAAATTTGCATTTTTATCTAGATGTTTTGAATGAAGTGTCGTTAATGAATTGATAAATGTTCATTAACATTTCAACAAGACCTTTTTCAAAGTCCTTAATTTAACAAAATCCTAGGACAGTACAAAAAGGATAATATTCAATGTGTTTTCCCTTTCATATTGAAACAATTGCAAATGAAAATCTATTCAATTCGTATGAGAAGACAAAGTCAGTCGCAACCAACACGTGATAAAATAAGTTTAGAGACTGTTTGTGAAGATTTTGCGGTCTCATGCATATTTCACTTACAATTACATAAAAGAAAATTAACGAACAAATATGCATAAAATTCATTTGCTGCAACAACGGCACAACTCGAAAAGTCTATTTTTGCAGACAAAAAGTTTAAAGTTTTCAATTCACAAACGATTGAGAAATTGACCAATTCCGAATATGTAGTAGATGGTATGTTGTAAAAAATTACAACTAAAGTAATAGTAAACGTTCTGTTGTAAGGTTTCTGTGTTAAACTTCAAATGAACTAAAATAAACAGAGATGGAATATTAATTTCTTTAGAATTTTCTTATTGGATCTAATTTTAGATTCCTTCGTTCCCAAGATTTTTTTCTCAATCTTTTCTAACATATTTATAATATTCTTATTATTAAAAATATTATGATTTACAATGTTAGAATGCTTTTTAAAAAATTTAAAAAACAAGAAAATTTTGTTTAAAGTGTTAAAAAAATAATTTTTAAATAATTTTTAAATATTTTTAGCAACCAATGAAATGTCGGCATATGAAGAGCTAAAGCCACAACAAACATTTTTTCAAAATAATTTTTATTTATAGAATACTAAAAACAGTTGTAGTATCCGATTGTTTACAACTCACACAACAACTTATGAATTGAGTAAATGTATCGAGAGTTGAGTGCAGGAGATATTTGTAAGAAATTTGTACACACAAAAGGGATTTTTTAAAGAAAAAATTAAAATCAATTCTTTCCATGAAAGATTTTGCACTTATTTCGCAAAAGAAAATGACACATAAGGATTTTCTGTTAATTTCCTTCACAAATTTATTTATAAAAGAAAAGTTTATAAAAAAAATTAATACAGTTTAAGATATAAATATTTAATAGATTATTATTCATTTAATTCAAACTTGATCGTCATCTGACGAAGACGAATATTATTATAAATGATCAGTGATGTCAACATAATTACAAATTTGTAAACCGCTTGAACGCTGTAAATATTGCCAAAGAATTCAAAATTTTTATTTAATATTCGAAAGACTAAATAAACATTAAATGAAATATTAAATATTTAAAAAGGCATCACTTTGTGAGGATGCGGGTAACAATGTAAAAGGTGTTCCCCATTTTAAGGGTAACATTTCTTTTCAGAAAATAGTATAATTTTTTTAATTTTTATATATATTGGACTTATTCCTTTCTATTTAGTAGCTTTAATGGCTTTCTAGTCACGAGCTCATGTCTAATACAATTGTCTCATATCACATTTCATTCCATTGACTAACGAATCCATATTTATTTATAAAACTAACAACATTTTTCGCGCCACAAGTTGCCCACCCAGCCAGTATTCAATAAAAAAAAAAAAAAAAAAAAAAAAAAAAAAAAAACAGGAAATAAGAAACAACAAATTAAAATTCTTCCCTCAAGTCTACTACTCTCGTGCTAGAGATGACAAAAGTTTGGGTGAAATTTTTCAAACAGCTGTTTGTATTTCATAAACTCTTCTCCATGTCCACAAATATTTTATCTACTGAAGCTTAAGTGAACTTTCGAAAACTTTCTTTGGGCAAACTAAAGCGTCTGATTTTTTTAATATTTATTTTATAATCCTCATTTCCTTTTTTTTTTTGGAAAGGGGTATTCCAAAGTCACATTCAACAGAAACTGACATATAAAGCTCTAAACACATAGACGACAGCAGACTTCACGACTTCACGGCTTCAAATGCAGCCAACTTCAAATGCTGCTCTGAAGTCAGCTTCATAATTATTTTGAAGACAGCAACAGCATAATAGTCAGCTGATGTGTATTTTAGCAATAATAAAAAATTTCAGGGATGCCGGATATATATTTTATAATGAATAATATTAAAGTTATTGATAAAAAAATGTAATAATATCACGAAAAACTATAAAAACATATAAATTTATTTCTTTATTGTATTTTTGTAATGTTCTTTTATGTTTAATACTAAAAAAAATTTTTTTTGTTTTTATTTATCCAATTTATATATATAGTGGCAACACCATATTTGTTTAGTGCTGCCCGTCAAAATAGAAAATAGCCTAAATTGGCAGCAGCAGCAAATGCTGTTGTGCAGTCGTGCTGCTGTGCTGCCGTTAAAATAATCGTTTTCATTTAAATACATGCATTTTATTTTTGACATATTGCTGCTTGCTGTCTGCTGTCGTCTATGTGTTTAGAGCTTAAATTTGCAATGAACACAAATTTTTGTTGATAGTAGACACAATAAAAAAGAAAAAAAAAAAACAGAAAGGAAAGGATTTTTACTTATTCAACAAAAGCATTCCCAAATTTCTTTTACATTTACGTGCTCACATCCATTCAAAGAAAAAAAAAAACGTTTTAACAAAATTATGTCTGCAACAAATAAAGAGAAGGGGGTGCAAACAGTCATCGTCACTATGGAAATTTTGTTAAATATTTATGCGAATATATGACTGACCTTCGTAGACAAGTAGGTGGTGTACTAGACTCGTAGAGCGAAGGTCCCAGGTTCGAATCCTGCCGCAGAACTGTGGCAGTTGTGTTTGATAATTAAAGGGAGCGCACAACAAGCCTTCACTGGCTTAAGTGTATGTCGTATGACATGGGCTACCACACCCCTCCAATCAACTTAAACTAACATAACCCTATGCGATCCATTGTGCCAAACACCTTCGGTCAAGACAAGCTCTATATAAAGCCCTCGCCCTGATATCTTCAAAAATTTAAAAGCTCAGAATGAAAATAGGAATAACAGAAAATTCCGTTCTGTTATTAACTTGATTTTCCCAAATTTTCGTTGCAAGCGGTACTTTTCGGTAAAAAAAAGTATTTTGTGGTAATAAGAATCTAAAAGCATTTGCTATTTTAAAAAATGTGCCACATTTTTTGTTCTTTGATTTGTTTGCTGTTCATACAAACATTATCTAATGATTGCAGTTTTTGCAAATTTCTATTGAAACGTTTCAGGTTGAACGCTTTTTATACCTGATGATTTAAGTCTACTGATATGTTGGAATTAGGACCATAATTTTGTTTTTTAATTTTTTATTTTACTTTATTTTTTACTTCACCGACCCATTGTGTATCTCCATGCAGACTGGCTGTCTGGTTAACTGATGTTTTGACTCATTTTTCAAGGTTAACTTAATATTTTTTAGTCAGTCACCCACACACTAACAAAAATGCACATACACACACACACACGCCCACATTAACACTCATTTATCAGTGGACGTTTTTTTTGTTGTTTTGTTTTTGTGAACAAATTTCCATCAAGGATGGCTGAGTAGACAAACGTCAGTGCATTTTTTAGGACTTTTTCCATTCATTTTTATTTCATATTTCCTTTCATGCCGTCTTCCACTCCCTTTCAGGCTCAAGGGTGCAATTGTTGTATATATATATTTTTTTATATGCAAGTCTCTAAACTTTTATGTCTGGTTGGGAAAAGAATTCTATATTCAATCAAAGAAAAAAAGGAGTAAAATATCGAAACGACTTTACCAGCCAGACAAAGTCAAACAAACAGATTGCATCCCAAAGCAGACAACTACAAAAAAAATAATAATAAACGATGGTAAGAAATTCAGCCATTACTACTGTTACTGTTGCAGCAACAACAATAACGAAACTCTTACCAAAAATGTCTACAATTTACTTTTGTTGCTGCTGCTGACACTGATGTTGTTGTTGTTACTCGTATGTCTGTCATTCTTATTACGACAGTGTTTTAAGTCTATGAATTGTTTCATTCGTTACGGCGGCAATAAAAATGACAGGGTGAGCATTTGTTGCCAGTGGCAAAAGGACTTTATAAATAGAGTAGATGATAAGTTTTTATATTCTTATTAAATAAATTTTAGTTATAATAATGTTCGGAATTATTGGGTATAAGGAAAAGACGTGGTGTTTTCAACTCGTGCTTTTTTAAGCGTTGTTTGAAACGAACGCACTAGAAGTGCGAATATGTTGCAGGTGGTTTGCGAAATTTATTTCGGGTGATTTTTGGTTAAAAGATAAACTCATACTAGGAATGACACCTGCTTTCAATATCGTAGTGTGACAAGCACAAATGCAAATTATCGAACTACTGCTTTGGATCGCGTAGAAAGGCTTAGTTTCGCGTCCAAACTTTTTGTTTGGGTGCCACACGCAGTCAACGATAGAAAAAACTGTATTGAAAGAAAAGTTTAAATGTAATATAACTTTAAACGAAAAAAATATTCAAAAATTCCGAGTACTTCGACACTCAAAAATCGAAAACTACCAGCTTAAAAACCGTTTTGAAAAATCGGTTTTTAAATCGTTAGAAACGACATCATTAACTTAGAGCAAAATCAATTTTGCAGCAGCCATACAATTTAGTGCAAAGGCACTTCTTCCGTAAAATCTTTTCTTTGTCCCTTAAGCTTTGTTTTTTGGCAGTTCGTGCCTTAGAATTCTTCGAATAATTCGAAAAGTCCTTTTTACAACTCTACAAAATAGAAACAAACGAAACTTTTGCCCAAAAATTTCATTAACACACACTCTCCCATTTAATCACTATTAAAACTGATATCGTGTTGCTTACAAATCCGTAATTAGATTTCTTCCTCTTCGTTCCTTTCAACATCCAACTCTCTTTTTCTAAACAAAAAATCCAACACTCGTTATTTAGATATCAAATCGATTGCGGAATTTTATGTGATATTGAATCAATACAATACGAATTTAATTTCTACAAGGATATTTAACAATGAGACGGTAACAAAAAATACCCAAAAATATACATAATTGTACAATCTTCTGGCCAGACAAATTACACACATACTCGCACACACATAAACACGTACTGGAGTAGACGGGTGAAAAAAAATTATAAAATTCCGGGCTTCTTGTTGCTTTCTAAATTAATCGCCATAATGACATTTACATAAAAATATGTGAACATTGTAAAAAATGTATTAAACAGCCCGACATACTTTTCATCTGCAACGCACATGCATGTCATGAATATGTACATGTCGTGAGAGTGTATGAGTATGTGTGCTTGTATGCAGTTAAGACGGACTGGCTTTTGATTTGTTGTAATTTTTGAATTGTTTTGTGCACGAGTATTGGTTTCATTTCCTTTTTATTTTTGTATTTTTTTTTTGTAGGCCCAATTTCAAAAAATGAACAGACATAAATACACCTACTCAACCAAACACACACATTCATGTGCATTGTATAAAATAGTTCATGCCGTCACTCAGCCATAGTACGTTTACAACGTTGGTACCCACACGCAAACAATTATATTTTTACTGACATGTAAACGCACATCCTGTACAGCGTTGCCAGACTTAAAGAATAGGGTGACCTCACGTTTTATTAAGTGGGTGATAAGGACGTCAATATTTAGCTTTAATACTTGAGTTTGTGTCAGACTATATCAATACTACCCATCAATTTTAAATTGTATGTGGTTTTTAAAGTGTAGTGATAAATAATTTCACATCGGCAAAAAATATTCGTCTGTTAAAGACATAGAATAATAAAAAGTAATAAGTATCAATATAAAAAAAATTTTCTATTGTTATTGTATTGAGCTTATCAATATAAAAAGTATAAAATCAAACTATCCTATTTATAAGAACATAAAATTTCTCTTATTTTTTTGTAAATTAAAGTTTTCCAATAAAATGTCAGATATTTTTTTTTACATGTATATTTGTCACTAGACTCCTCGCCTTTCACTTTTTTTCACATAAGATTGATAACAAACGATACACTTCCGTTGATCTACCATAATTAAATTTTTTAGGAAATAAAAAATTCCAGTCACAATGTTCACATTAAATTGAAAAAAAATATATATTGACAATAACACTGCCCCACTACGTAAAACTCCATGGTTTTTTAATTTCAGAAAGACCAAAATGTATCATAGAAAATGTCCCCTCAACTATTACAAAGTGCCAATAACAACTTTGTAGCAATTTTATCTGGCAGCTCTATTCCGGCATAAGAATCATCGTTATTATTTTATTCAAAAGCATGTGATATTTACATTTTGCATACGAGAACGCCTGTTAAAGTGTTAGAGATGGTAATAAGGAGAAGAGTAAGATATTGAGAGAGAGAGAGAAAGAGTATCTTTATTGTTCAACTTGTTACACTATACTCGTATAACTTACACAACAGCATTGAGAGAAAGTGTGTATTTGTCGTAAGAATAAACTTAATTTACTGATTGGTGTATGTATTTTGCTGAGTGCATTATCGTAAGGAGTAAAAATCTTAAGGCTCTAAATAAGCCGGCCCTTTTAGAGAGTTCTAAATACGCATTATATAAGTACTATGCTCTTAGCTGTGGCGATTTCTCGCCAAAAAATGACGATTTTTAAGTTTTTTGGCGATGATATTTTCTGTTTTTGAAGATTTTTTTTTGATAACTTTTGAAAGAAGGTGGCGAAATATTTTGCGTTTTTTTTCTTCTGTTGGTCAGATCGGGCTGCTACTAAAAGTTTTGGATATGAGATGAGAGTGCCCAAATCTTTTACAATTAATTACGTGACGCAAAAAATCGCCAATTTTTTATATTTATGAATTCAATTATTGACAAAATGCATCACTTAAGCCTGGAATTCCAATTTGATCACATGGACGTGTAGGATGGATGCAGGAATTATTATCCTCTATAATAATATGTTATTCAAGAATAAATGGCAGTTTCATATTTACGCCCCAAAATGCCAAGATTTTTGACATTTCTCATAAATGAGATTTCCAAATTTGTTACAATATCTATTAAATTTATTATTAGAGACATTGTCCAAAATAATGTATTGTTTGTGGTTGCTTTAAATGAGTATGTCGCTGCATTTCGTTGGCGCTAGCCAAATCACCAGTACTCTTTAGCCAAGCATTCAAACTCAACAAATATTATATGGAAATTCAATAAATTTCTACCAGAAAGTCTGTAAGGTTACTCTAAGTTGAGCTCTGGGCAGTAAACCGTACTTTCCAGCTCCACTTTCGTCTTTGAACAGTCAGTAAACTAGTACCCCAATATATGTATATCATTAGTCACCCTTGCGGTAGCCTGTTTCCCCCACAGTAATGCATAGTTCAAGATCATCCAAATTCATGGCCGAAGTGATTTAGTCTGACCTAGAATATATATCCTGTAATAGTGTATTGTGATCAAAAGGTCTATGTATCATCAGTCACGTTACCCTAAGGCGACTAGCGGATCTTCATGCTGTGTTTACTGCAGTTAGTCCGATTGGTTTCAGATCCAATGAGACGTCTAAAGCAGCAGTGGGTATAGTTTTCAGAGTACCAAATGCAGATAATCGTGTGCGAATATGATCGAGTGGTCGGAGTACGTTTCGGTACTCTGACTTTTCTAGTTTTATTCCATTTCGATAATAGCAAATCTTGTTTGGGGATGTCTATATATTTTTAGAAATTTAAAATATTTTTCTTAAAAAAAAACTGCTAATGCTGCAAGATGAAATCAAATAGTAATAAATTTTGTTGTTATTTGTGCTAAAGGGTTAGAAAGGGTTTTAGCATTTCTCCATAGTAATTGTGTAGGGGTCAGTGTTCAATATCTTTAGGGAACGTGCCATTTTGTTCCATTCAACATCTCTCGCTTATTATAGTGTCATCAGTATAAACATGACATTCGATAAAATATTATTGTTTAAATTTATTATTAACTGAAATTTTTTGCAATATTATTGTTAATATTTCTTTAATCAAATGTCATTTTTATTATGAAAAAATATGGTGCAAGTATTAATATGAGTGAGAAAATTCAGTTTGAATTTAAGTAAAATTTAAATTTTTACCTGATTGTGTGAATTAACTCTATTGTACAATAACAATTGATTTTGCTCTAGAAAAACAACAACTAATCTTATTATTGCCATTTTTTTTTTGTAATAATTTAGTTTTATATAATTTATTCAAAATAATGTTTGGACATACAACAAACTATTTAATAAAGGATATGTGATGTTAGATGTTGCAAATGTCAAAATCTGCCATGCATTCCACTATCCTAGTGGACTCCTGTGTAAAAAGGATATTAAAATTTTTCTTTTCCATAAATTTAAATGTTATTCCCTTCCGAATCCAGTATATTTGTTAAGTCGTGAGACAATTTTTTTAAAACTGAGTTTTATTCCATACACTAACAGAGTTTTAAACGGTTTAATACCAATTGTTTCACATGTGTTCATTATCAGAAAATAAGTCCTTATAAAAGCTTTCAATAGGCCCTGTTAACGACAGTCGGGTACTGATGAAATGAATGCCCTTTTCGCTTTTGAGGACTCTAAATAACGACTAATCAATTGACAGGTCTGTAGAATTAGTCCTATTGTAAGTTCCATTTAGAAAATCTTATAAACAGAGGTCTCCCCGATAAAAGTTTTTATAAGGTTCCCTTAGAGAGCCTCATAAAATGACCATTAAAAGTCAACTAGAGCTGCTATTTATGTCTATTAAATAAGGCCTTATAGACGGCCTTCTTTGTCATTCCTTTTCCCGCCGTATCAGATTTATCAACCGTTTTTTATATTGTTGCTGTCTGTGTGTCTGTCTGCCTACAGACTTCTATTGTTGAACTCATTCCCATTATGTCTGGCTTTTATGATAATTTTCACATTTTTTTATTTGTTTTTATTTTTTTTTTTTTTTGCATACATTCACTTACTTAATGATGAATCACGTTGGCTTTTTTGTTGATTTCATTTTCTTCGGCTTGTTGAAGGGCACATTTAAATTTTAAATGCATATTAAATAAAGTAGACTTTAGAAATTTAGTTTGCATAAATATCGTTGGCCAAAAACCATAAGGCTCCTCCAAGTGTTAAAAAAAAATTTTTAAAAGAGGATACACAAGAGTCACAAAAAAATGTGCGAAGCCAAATTGAAGTTTTTTTTAAGCTGCTCTTTGTTATTATATTTTTTTGGTATCTTAGAAAAAAATTTTTTTATCAATTTTATTTTATCGTTTGCAATTTTCTGTGTCTTATTTGGCTTCTTGAATTCAAAGCAACTATACACTGACGTTGCAAGTTGATTTTACTGCAATTTTGTTTAATATCACTTTGTATTATTTACAAAAATATTTCAGCTGAAATTCATTTTAACGTCTTTCAGTTTTGGAATTTCTACGAAAGTAAATAATCGCACACATTTCAATAATCTGGAAATATTTCATACAGTCTAATTATAAAAAAAACCGCAAAGTCAGATAAAAACATATTTTTTAAGTATTTTTTTTTTATTTAAATTGCTTTCTTAAAAAAATGAAATATTGAAAAGTTAAACATGTTGATTACACAGTGCAACACGAAAAAATAACCATATACGGACACCACTACGTGATAAAAGACTAAAAAAAAGACCCGTGTCTCCCAATTTTTCCCAAAGTCATGCACTTTTTTTTTATGGGCCGCCAAAGATTTGGGGCCTCGGTATCATTTTCGCAAAAAAGTGATCATTTTCTCGGGCTCATATCTTGCAAACCGTTCCGAATTTCGATTTACTCTCTGAGGCAAACTTGTAGCTCTTGTCATAAAGAACAAAAATTGCGAACATATAAAATCAAAAAAACTTCACCTTCCAGATAAAAATCGCAAAAAACTTAAAAAAAATTCCATTTTTTTACCTTTTTCTCTTGTTCAGGTCCATAGGTAGCAAACCGTTCAAAATTCAAGGAAACAATCAACTACAAAAATTTACCTAAGATCTCAATAAACAAATTTCTACAACATATAAACTTCCTGGGAATAATTTTGAACACCGTTTAGGTAGCGCTTAGGTAGCCGCAAAAGTGAAAAAAGGGACGCCTCAGAGAGTAAATCGAAATTCGGAACGGTTTGCAAGATATGAGCCCGAGAAAATGATCACTTTTTTGCGAAAATGATACCGAGGCCCCAAATCTTTGATGGCCAAAAGTGCATGACTTTGGGAAAAATTGGGAGACACGGGTCTTTTTTTTTAGCCTTTTATCACGTAGTGGTGTCCGTATATGGTTATTTTGCCACGACTTAAAAATTACACACAGTGTTATTGAACATAAACTAAAAAGACAATTAAAACAAATGGACAAATTCCATACGAGCTTTGGAACACTGTAGCGATGTCTATCTTGGAGAGTGTTTTAAGAGCATATTGTTTGCCACCACTTATAAATTCTGGGAAAACCCTCATCATAATGGCTTCCTTTCTATGCCAATGTAAAATAAAAATTTAACTTTCAAAGAAACTTGCGAAATTCCTTATAATGGACTGCCTCCCATATTTAAGTTTCAGTTTTTATTATGCCGAAATGTTCAAGACAGTTTAGGCATTTTTATATGGTATATCCTCTGAAGAAAGGAAGAAAAGTAAACACGTGCTCATCATACGTATGAAAATGTGTCCTTAAATGCCTTCATCTTATGGTATAAAAGTATTCCCGCTCGTATTAGTGTCAACAAAAGAGCAAAACAACACAGACATTATGTTGTCATATAAAATTATCATGACGATATATATTTTTTTTTTATATTTCATTCTTCATACAAGTGGCAACGAATTTCTTCACAACTATCAAGGAAGTTGTGTTATTTGCAGTGACAAACAAAGTAATAGCAGCGAAATCAATTTTCCTATCTACTACACGTACCCACATAAAGTAGTAAACATATATATATTACTGTCAGATAAGGACAAGTCTAATTTATACACCTACCGTCCCTACCACTTTGCGAGACATGGACACGGTTGCGTATGAGTATTGAAAAATTCCTCATACGTTAGCGGTGTATTCCCGCAAACTTTCACCTCAGTGGATTCGCAAAATTGCCGCATTTGTTAAAATGAGAATCCAGGGGTGATTGCTGAAAAGCCGATGAATCCACAAAGAGTGACTGTTTGGTGCGGTATATAGGATGGCGGCGTCATTGCGAAGTACTTCTTAAAAAATGAGGTCGACCAAGCTTTCACCGTGAATGGCATTCGCTATCGCCAGATGATAACGGACTTCTTGTGGCCATAAATTGAGGATATGGATCTGTACGATATGTGGTTGCAGCAGGATAGTACCATTTTCCACATACCCAACGAAACAACGGCTCTTTTGCGCAAGAAATTAACATCATGCGTTTTGTTGGGATCACACTTTACAATGCGCCCATCCCGAAACACAAACTATATCACTTAGACTACTTTCATAATTATGGGTACACCTATTTAATATTTGGCCACAACTGTAAGATTAATATTGCAATAGAAATTAACCCCTCTATACTCGTATATCTCTAAGATTTCATACATTTTGTATAGAATTAATTGCAGTGAAACGCCTTATTAAGCATAATAATGACGTTTAAATTTGCCCTGTGAAATGTATTCAGTATATTTGCTCCACTTAGGGAATAAAATGTTTGAAAAAAAAGATACATAATGACACAATGTTGACATTTGACGTCAGTGTATTTTTCAAGCAAATTTCAAGATAATTTCATTGACATTAACGAGTCTAATACCTGATATTAAGAACGTTTGGGGAAATAATTTCCAAGAGACATACTAAACATGTATATTATATTATATTGAGTGAAATATTAAACATAATTTACTTATTGTTATAATTATTATATATTTTTTATTTATTTGTTATTATTTAAAAAAAAAATACCAGATCATACACTGAGTTAATATTGGCTGAAAATTAGTCGCCAACTTTTAAGGAACAAATGAACTATTAGACAAATTTTGAACTATTGTGAAAATTGTATTATAATAATACTATTGAATATTTTTATGAGAGGATATAAAATTTTGACTTAAAGCGATAATTTACTGCGACAATTTCTGCCTTATACGTGTTCTTTTCCCAATAAGTGTAATATTCTGTTGATTGATTTGTGAAAAAAAAAATTTATTGTACTAGTTTAAAATTTTTTAGTCCTGAGTGTTTTTTCCTCATAAGTTAACCCTTTTTAAAGAACACTAAATTCCCTTTTTTGGCTTAAAATGACAGAAAAAAATTTCAAACTTTTTTTCAGAAACAAAAAAACGGCATAAATTTTATAAGAAAAAACCTGAAGTACTTTTCCTTTTGCACTGAAAACTAGCAAAACGGAAAGTTGCCTGAAAAATTCGTAAGTTTTTTCACATATATGTACATCGTACTGGAATTTCAAAATAAGGCAGAACACTATACCAGCCATAAACCGCGGCTGACTCAGATCACAGGGAATACTGACGAAAACAAGGCAAAAGACTTCTTAATCTACCAAAAGTGCAATCAACTGAAACCGTGGTTATCCAAGGATTTTTGTCTAAGCTGCAATAACGCAGAGGAGGGAGAAAATTTAATTCATCTGCTCCACTTCCTCCCAGTTGACAATTAGTACTTGAATGACCTTTTTTAAACATCAGACAAAAAGTTAAATAAAGTTAACTACTTCATTAGGAGTAGTGAAGAATTTCGGCGCCAACTCCCTGATATGCGACAGCTAATGCTCTATGTAATTACCTGATCAACACCTAAGCTTCCAATACATTCTTCATGCTTGTTCTTCGCAACTTTGGATCCAAGTAAGTTAAAATCTAGTAACTCGTATTTTTCTGAACTTATTATTAGCGCACCACCCCCTCCACCCTAAAAAATGTCCTGATTTGATGTTTTCAGCAGTTACTATTTCTAAATCTTTTCTATTGATTTCATAAAACTGAAATATATTTGTTGGGAATTTTCACATTCGTTATTAATATAATTTTTAGCTTCCCGCATTCACCACGATTTAAATTATAAAAACTATTACATTTGAGAATTTTCGAAATATATTTTCGATATGAGCTTCATGTTACCTCTTCGATCGAAGAATCAATAAAAAGAAAAATCTTTTTAATTTGGACAAATTTTTATAAAATCGAATAATTCGCAGAGAAAAGATTTTTTAACAACTTCGAATATTTTTATTAACACGGTCGGTCCTATGAATTCGCTCATTTTTCGAAACTTGGGAAGTGCTTGGAATGCTACAAATTTTATAAAAGATCGGCTGATTCGTTCGAGAGATATTGTTGTCAAGCTCGTTTGAAAACAGAGATTTTTTATAATTAACTCCGAATATTATTTGTCAAACCATTTTTCTAAACTTTACACGTGTAAAGCTGTCAGGAATGCTTTATATATAGGGCGGTAAATTCATTTGAAAGATATCGTTAACCAAAAATTATATAAACAGAAAATTCTCCTCAAATCGGGTACGATATTGGCGTTAAGTTCCATATTTTTTCATTAGGACTTGTTCTCTGGAAATGTTTTCAGCTATTGTGCAGGTGCTAAGAAAACTGGTTGGGAGGATAGGGGGACAGTTATTTTGAATATTTGATATGAAAGGGCAGCAGACATCTCTGCAGATATTTTACTACCTAAGCCAATTGTTCGGCGGAGAGAATTACCGCCACGAAACTGTGTTTAATTGCACTAGTTAAGTGAACTACGAGGGACTTTATAAAGATTGGAGTTGGCAAACAAAATGGCAACGGGCCACTATCGATATGACCACATAGAGAGAAAACTATTCCGAAAAAATGATCGAATTTTGACAACAACTTTTCCGATTTCATTAGTGCAAATTGAATTGCAGTAACGAAAAGACACAGATATTTTTTCGGAACTATGCCCTATTATAACGATATTTCTAGATTCATTGATGGGTCGTAAGTGTTCCCTTATAATGTGTTCTGCGTTATAGTAGTGATGAAGCAGATGAGGAAGAGACGATTTTCCATCTCTACGCGTATACCCGACAAGACTTTTTTCGAAGCAAAACATTTTGACCCTTCAGAGTTATCAGAGATTACTCTAGGTGACCTTAACAGATGTCTTGGATCAGGACAGTGTGAAAACAGGCCTTTTTTTCAAAATGTAGTTACTTGATTCTACTTATAACAGGACACCAATCTGTCCCACTGTGCACTCTCTTTTTATTTTTTTTATAAGATTTGCAGAATTTAAACAATTAGTTTTATTACTTTTTTATACTAAAAATTGGATTTAATCTCTAAGCTTTAGCTTGCTATTGCAGATCGTTTTCAACTATTTATTTTTCCGGGGAAATCATAATTTTTGCGGTAATATTTGATAAAAAATACTCTCTTAACTCCAATACTAATACATAAAAGTTTAAAAATTTTAACACTAATTGTTTCCATTATTTTGTTTCACCCTGTTATACAATCAGTTACTGCTTAAACGGTTTTACTTGAATCATACTCTGTTTTTTCCCACAATTTTTTGTGTGTTTGTAATTTTTTACCAAATATTATTCCCGTAAGATTTTTACCTGACTTTATCCGGAGCTTTTTTTTCTCAAAATAATTCTATTTTGATGCCATCCATCCTCAAGAATACACCCATTAAATCGCATGCGAAATTCTGACCAGCCTTGTAAATTTCACTTCACTTGAATTTTTTCTTCGTGTATGTTATTTTTTCAATTCACGTTTATTAAGTCCCTGATGGGAAAAGTTGCAATACAACAAAGTACGAGTACTTTTATGGATTGTTAAAAAAAAATACAAAAAATGAAATGAAAACAATGTTGCAACAATGATGCGCTTGATTAAACTGCAATGATCTGGGGGATTTAGTTTTTGTTGTTTTGTTTTTATTTTTGTTCGTCCATACATTTATTTAATTCCCTCGAATTGATGATGATGCACAGACCGATTGTGTGCGTCTGGGTAAAAAAATGGGCAAGCGCAGCTGCATTTCGCCGTGTTAAAACAAAACATAAGACGAACTTAAAACACCAACAACAACAACAACAAAGGTAACAGCAAATGCTTCAAGTTATTTTATTTGATTAAAACAAAATGTAGACATACTTAAAAAATTTTAAAAGTTCAAAGACAGACAAATCCAGTGGAGTCGTTGTCGTATTAAAAAAAATGCAGACCGGGAAAAAATTATAAAAAATATGCGACAGACAAGGTTTTCATTTTTTTACTTTAATGGTCAAGCATTTTTTATGCTTTCGTTGCAGTTAATATATTTTTTGTTTGTTGCTGTTGTGACTGACCAAACCAGACACCAGACCAACGAAAGACGACCGACCGGCTGTTGCAATTACATAGTCTGCAATGATGACTTCAATGCCACAGGAATAGATTCACCTTCCGCCCTGACCATTGATCTGAAATTGCATCAGCTTGTGATGCAGCCAAATAAAACACTTTGTTCATTTATTCAGTCAGTCACTCAGTCAGTGAATTTAGCCGTGGCCAGCTTGGCATCCAGACAGTCACTTTGGTTAAAAACTCATTTATCAAGGCACGATTTTTTTTTGCTGTTGTTTAGTTTTTGTAGTCTACCCTTTGGTTTTGAGTTTAAGCGATTTATTTAAGTATTTATTTTTTTATTTTCGTTCTGTGTCTTGTTGCAATGTCTGCATTTTTTGTTTTTGGTTTTCCTTGTTGTTGTGTCTTTCAATACAGGTGGAAAAAGTGTATAAATAAGTCCGTCATTGCATTTGAAACCTCTTTTATATGGGTATATAAATGTAAGGAGTTTTTAAAGGCAGCGGAAGCAATTTCAAGAAATTTTTATATTTGTCTGTCCGCCTGCCGCAGCGAATAATTTTTGCTATTGAAACTCTGCGAAATCGGCTCGAATTGTTACCAAATATGATTCCATGAATCATAATATTATAAATTGGAACGGAAAACTACATTAGCTGGAAAAATACTAAGAAATAAAATGATTCAAACTACTATATTATGATCTCTGCCTCAGTATAAGCATTTTACAATATACATAATTATTTCTGTAACATTTAATATTGGAAAATTTCTGTGGTAACCATTCTCAAGCCTTTCGTGTTCGGCTAAGAGCGAGAGTATTCCTACTTCTCAGCCTAGTGTAGCCTCTGTACTTTTGGAATGTTGCGGCCTAGTGGGTTTGGATGGTACTCACATTTCTTAGGTTAGGTTAGGTTAGGTTGATTGGAGGGGTGTGATTGCCCATGTCATACGACATACACTTAAGCCAGTGAAGGCTTGTTGTGCGCTCCCTTTATCTATCAAACACAAACTGCCAGAGTTCTGAGGCAGGATTCGAACCTGGGACCTTCGCACTACGAGTCTAGTACACTACCTACTAGTCTACGAAGGTCAGTGACTCACATTTCTTAATGTTTTGAAAACACAGTTCCAATCAATGGAACGTCTAGATCTCTATGAATGCGCGTATTTTTTTTATCATACCAGGGAGCGAGAGGCGGCCAATCATACGGAGGATATTATTTGGTCGGCTTTAAATCGTTTCTTATGTTAGATGCTGAGGCGGCGGCCCATAATTGGTTTTATAATTGCGTTGTTGGCCTTAGGGTGGAATTTCTCCTCACAAGCCAATAAGTTTGAACAGGCTTTAATTTCATTTGGATCAACTTGACCTCTATGTACGGTTTTCATGTTAAACGACGATCGCTGTAGAAGCCTAGATATTTGTCTTCATTGTGTTTCGGTATAAATTGACTATTATTCTGGATGGGGGAAACATGTTTTCCTTCTCAATGCATAAGTAATATGAATACATTTCTGGTCCTTCGCCTTATTGCTCTCTGACTTTTTTGGTAATTTTTCCAACAGCGAAATGTATCATTGCAATTAAGGGGTGCCTTTTGTGAGCATTCATGGAAACTCAGGAAGGCTGCACAGCAACCGGTCATATGTAACTTAGGACAAAATAAAGTTTGTTCCAAATTTGGACAAAAACACTCAAAATCCAAAATAAAATTGGCTTAAAACTAATTGAAAGCGATTTTTTTAAATAATTTCACATAATTTTTAAGCATTTATTTCGAGCACTTCTCACTTTATAAATATAATTAAATGAAGGGTATATAAAATTCGGCACAGCGGGAAATATCTTTCCTTATATACTTTTTTATAATAAATATATTGCATTCAGCTGCTTGTAAGACCACTGACATTTGCCAGAATCGCTTGCAGAAAAAAACCCAAATCGAAAGAAAATCCAAAGATAAAATCCAAAAAACAAACTGGTGATTTGTAAGTCTGACTGGGACAATGTTGCATGACATTGATGTTGCGTTCGTTAGTTTCATTATTTTTTTTTCCTTCAAATTTTTTCTTTTACTGTTGTTTATGTTGGTCTGGTCTGGGCATTTTAGAACGTAAAGGACTGCTGCTGTCGACACGCATGTCTTTTTCTTGATTGCAAATGCATCAATAATGCAATTGTCATACACAGTTAAACAGACATACACACACAGACACACATTCACATTTTTAATGCATTTAGCTTTCCAAACTTCCGTACACACACACACACACACACACACACACACACACAAATCAAAAGACAAATGGTATCTGGAGGAAATACACTGATCAAAATAAAACTAAGAATTCAAGTTGCAAATAGACAAAACAACTACAATTTTACGATTTGAGAAAGAAGAAATTAATGCATTTGATGGACCAGTTCAATCTGTGCTCGGTTCCTGTAACTTGTGTAAAGTTATCGCAATGAAAAAAATTATTTATATCGCCACGTGTTTTGGAAAATATTTTATAAAATAATTAAATCATTTCTTTGAAAAGTTTAAAAAAGGATTTTTGTCTACTCACCCTGTTTCATCACAGGATGATAAACAGAGTGACTAGGAAAATGAGGATTTAAGGACTTTCGATATAAATATTTTTTTAATTTGAAGTTTTGTTTAATAATTACAAACTTATTAAGAAAGAGCTCGCAATTCTGTTCGGAAGTTCAATATTTTGAAATTAATGCCCCGATTGTGGATTACAACATCTAAATGTTGTGTGGTTTCGGCTACAACAAAATATTAATTTATTTTTTGATTATGGTTTGCAACATCTAGGTGTTGTTTATGTCACAGTAGTACATATTTCCGTAAAAATAGATACCTGCATGCCGAAAACTGTTAAAAAAGGATTGAAGAAACCTACATTTTGTTAGAAATAAATAAAAGAACAAAAAACACACACACACACACACACACACACAAATGGCACGTATCCAGAAAAGAATTCGAGACAGTTCAGATCCATTGGAACTACCATATATGGAATATATGGTGATTTAAAAATAAAAAGACGGCTTTTCTCAAAATTTCTGATGAAGACAAACGATGGTGATTGAAATATCGAATAAATAAATGAAGAATAAAATTTAATAAAATAAAGAAGTTTTACTTAAATAAGTGTATGATCTAGAGCCGTCGAAGAAATTAATAAATATATAATTTTTCTATAAAAAAGATCTCGAGCTTAATAAATATTTACTCTAGATATAACGAACTTCGTCTGTAAGGAAGTAAAGTGCCCGGTTCCATTTAGTTCGCTATAACCAAACTGTACTGTATTTTATTTATAAATATTAGCGTTTGGTTTTTGCGTGAAATGTTTATAAAAAATATGTATAAATTTTAATAAGTGGGCATTATATATTTTAAATAATTATTTGAAAAAGAAAAATTTGTTTTGTTGACTAGTGTAATATTCTTAATTAATATTAAAGAATTTAATGAGGGGGCGCACAACAAGCTCTTTCTTGGCACGAGATTAAGAATCTCCTCTCTTGAACCTGATCTGACCGGACCTAAAGAATTTAATAATTCCTTTTTCTTCTGTGTAGTTTCTGCTTTAAGATTTCTAACTTTTCGTATTGAAAATACGACATTACGTTTCACATTTATTTTGATGCAACAATAAATGAATGAATGAATGGGACCCAAAAAACTTTGTTGTCTTCTAAGTCGAATTAATGAAAATTAATGTATTACAGCATCATCAGCAGTGTCAGTCAGTTGTTTGGCATGACCCGCCGCTTTCTTGGTAAAATTTATACTAGCCACTGGCGTGGCTAAGGAGCAGTTGCCGTAAAAGGGTTGGAAATTTGTTGGGGGAAAATCCAATCTCAGAATTTATTGCTACGCCTTATGATGGAGAGTAGGAGGAGGGGGGGGATAATATAAAAATAGTAACAGTTTCTGTTTTTGCTAGAGAAAGCAAAAGCTTTTCTGCTCCAATCATTACAAAAATAATAATTTCTGTTGGAAATTTAACAAAATTCGTTACGTATGGGGTTTAAAACGCCAAACTTTACGTCATCGCAGCCAGCAAAATAGTCCGAAGTTGTCTGAATCGGACACATCTAATGTCGGACTTTATTCTTAGAGATTAGGTACAGATTTCTGTTAGAAAGTAAAATGTTTGTGTTAAAATCTGCAAAGATAACGTTACGTAATATATGGTCAGTCTTTAATTATTTTGCTAAAGAGAGCAAAAGCTTTTTAGCTCTAGCTTTTGTTTCTAGAGAGTTCAAGCACTTTTCTGGCACACGGAAAGCGCTTTTGTCTATCTAGCATGCCATTTCTACGCCTCTGATAATGATGTCGATAGTTTATCAAATTATGACATTTCGAATGCAATACGAAATAAATGAACAATGATTTGCACTTTAACTTTCTGGGAAGACATAATGAAATTGTTAAATGCGTTTGCCGTTTAATGAATGAAATTATCAGACAATGACTGACAATTCTATAATGAAATAATATTTCAAACTAGTGATTAATTTAAAACGTGACAAGTTCATTTAGTAGACAACAAATAGAATTATTGTAACTTTATTTATGTAACTTTTGTACTAGAGGTCTGCATGAGTACGATTGTAGGGCATTTCAACATTTTCATTTCTTTTATAATTGCAAAGTGCATTCAGCAAAGATCTATGTGAATTTTATAAAAATGCAAACATTTTCTATGTGTTGGAAGAAGAGAACACGGAAAGAAATATGGTTTCTTTTACAAATTAAATTAATTATAATAGTCATAAATTTTTTTATAAAATATTGTCGTAAAAATTTAGCAATAAATTCGAAAATATCAGCTATTGCTCATTTGTTGCAACAATGTTTCATTGTCGAAAAGATAAGTTTTTTTTTGAGTTAAAAATATACAATGAATAGTCATATCAATCCTTATATTGTTTTAGAATTATCGGACATAATAATACCTTCTGAGAAGATAATATTTTATATTCCCACTGATTTGTGAATAAATTTGAAAAATTAAAGTTTGTTTTCTGTAAAATAATTTTTTGTTGTACATTCAACACAAATTAATTTTATAAACCTCCTGCCAAGATACAGCCAATAAGATTCGTTCCTAATAATAAATTTTATATCTATAGGTATAATCTACATAATGACGTCATATTGTGAATGGGCACGATGTCAAATTCTGACTTATTTCTGGCGTTCATGTTAAATTTTGAGTTTTCCTAAATTCAGAGACTCCAGGTAGAATTTCATGACAAATATTTTTCGGAAGATTTCAGCCCACTAAATACTTTCTAAGAGGACATATTTGCGCCTTTTCAAGAAAGGGGACAAAAACGACCCATACTATATAGAGTTAAAGGGTTAAAATGTTGCCCGTAGTTTTTTACATTTGATTACCACAAATTTTAACTAAAATAAAGGATTTGATTATCTGAAATGGAGCATATGAACTTGGATTATCTTGGATTCAGCAGGATAACGCATCATGTCAAGCAATTTTTGTTTGTCCGCAGAAACATCGAGAGTCTGTGGTCGGTGGACGAACCAACAACCCATAGTATAATAACGTTTTCTTTTCTGGAAAAAGTGTAACATTTTAATTTTCAAATTAATAAAACGTTTTCATTTATATGACAACAACAAAAATCATATAAATTTTCCCCCTGCTGCATGTCCGTGTTTTGTTCTAAATAAAAAGAAGCAGTAGTGTGAAAAAGAACATGTCTTTTTTATATGTTGCACATACATTTGTAAATATGTCTGTCTCACATGTTTTGCACTCAACTTTGTTTCAGGGCTAGAGTGTACCTTATTTCAAATTACTTTAAATTGTTTGTTTAGGTGAATGAGGCCCTTATTTTGAAAAGAAAAGTGCAAAATTTTCTTGACCAATTTTATAGAAAATAATCTACTTATCGTTCTTATCTAAAAAAAATTAACGTTCTTACAGGATCGTGTGAGCTCTCCCAATAAGTTTGTATTTATTAAAGGGCAATAAATACACTTCTTTCTCCTTGAGAGGGGAAAAATGTTACACTTTTTAGAGGAAAGAAAAAACGCTATTAAATCCTTTGAATGTTCTTGAGGCTTTCTTCCGATGGGAATTTGCAACGTTTTTCCATCATCCCACGTCAAATTTGGTTTGCAAACAGACCGCTAAGGAGCAAAGAAAAGAACACTGAAGATGGCACACAACTAAAACCGGCCTTTTTACAAACCAAATTTGACGTGGGATGACAGAAAAGCGTTTCAGGTTAAAAGGGCAGAAAGTGTTGCACTTTTTTTTCAAAAAGAAAGCACCAAGGGAAGCATTCGAATAAGAAGGCCTTTAGGGAATATAAAATATTAAATATCCTAAAATTTTATGACTACAAGGCCGGGTATCTCTGTGTATTAAGGGGTGAGAACATGTTTCAAACATGACAAGGGCAATTCTCATAATGTATTTTTATTCTATTAATTATCATTTCGTTTTTTATTATTATCATTTAAAGCGATGAAACATAAGGTATTTGTCATCGGACTTATCAGTCCTATTTCCTGTTAAAAGTCAAACAATCAATACAGCAATATTTATAGCGTAGACAGACGACAGCGTTAATTTGCATTAGAAGCTCACTAATGTGAATTAAAATTTAACGCTGACAGACGACAGTTTCTGCATTTAGTAAACAGCTGTTTGTTTGTCAACTAATTTTTTTGGCATTTACATCGAAATCAAATGGATAGAATGCAAAAAGTACGATTAGCAGCTATGCTGTTGGTGAAAAATCACTATATATTTGAAAGAAAGTTGAAATTACTTTTGCTGAAACTGCTCCATAATGTAAGAATTGTACATGCACTAGCAACCATAAATCTGAACGTGTTGCTACAACTTGGGATAGCAAGAGGACAGTCTGAAATAAGAGAAAGGCAATTGTGGAAATTTGTAGGTTTAATATTTTCCAAAAGTTTGTGAAAAAGTTCAAAATATGGAGAGGATGAATACCAACATGAGGCTTTGTATTCCACTCGATAAGAGAGTGGCAATAGCATTGCCATATTGAAAAAGCTAAATTCAGTATAAATTCAGTCTGATTTCGTGCATTTATATCAAACCTAATACACATTGCGATGGGGATAATTCACAAGTTAATTTGAATTAAGACTGCTAATGCAAATTAACGCTGTCGTCTGTCTACGCTATTAGTTTCAATCATATTGGACAAAAACGTTATCAGACTGAATTTGTTCATTGTTTCCACTACACAATAGACTACTGAGTCACCAAATAATCTTTTTCAGGTGTCTGCCTTAATTGTTTAGTGTTCTATTGCACGGGACACAGACATGATAGAGATGGACTATTGGTTGGTTGTAAGCATTGTGGCAGATACTAGTTGTTTCTAGAGATGATCTGCAATGAATCAAAGAAACCATGAGTGATTGTCAGAACGTTTTTTCTTAAATATTTTTTTCTTTTTCGGAATGCCTTGCCCATGCTTTTGGATTTGCATCTCTTACACTATTTTAAACAGCGTGAAACTGTATGTACACAAGTGCAGTCCTGCGTTTGCGCCGTGTTCTTTTGTGAAAAAGTGTAACATTTTTATGTTTCATTGCCCACAAAAAAAATAAATTTAACGTTATTTTAAAGAAGTTTTAATCTCAAGAACTTTTGCAGGCACCTTCCAAGTAAAATTGCACTTATTACAGAGCACCTCCAAGCTTTCAACCCCTTGAAGAGGCAGGAAATCTAAAATTTTCTTAGAATTGGTAACCACTAATAGTTCACCGCGTGGCATACTTGCGGTCACTCTACAACTTCGTCTTATCTAGACCCCGATTAAGGTGAACATTTTCCTTTTTCATTTCTTTGATAATGGGTTTGAATCCGCTGCTCCGAATTTTATTAACAAATAATGTCGAAAATAACGTCAACAAGTGAAATTTATATGGAAAACAAATAAAAAATTTTCGCCAAATAAACGCATTCAAATTCAGAAGAGAAGAAATTACATTTTTTAATTTGTTGTTTGTTTTCCATATAAATTTCACTTAAATTTTTAATGATTATTTTTAAAATATTAATTCGTGATTATTGTCAAAGAGTGTTGCCAGCTTGGTGGTTTTTCCCTTACGTTAGGGGAACTCTAGAACTCTTTAGAGGCAAATTAGGGTAGAAATTTATAAAATCTTGAAGCTGATAAATCTTGAGATTTCAACGATTATCGCTGTTAAGCTAATTTTATCTAACAGCAATATATACAATGTTTTATAGCAATGTTCCTGCCTACTACAGATGTCGCAAAAAGTGATCGGCCTCATATTGCACGTCGACCTAGCATCAACGAGACAACGACGGCCACACAATTAGGCATCAGAAAATTTTTGTTGCAAACAAATTTTTGTGGAAGATTTCAAAAATGTTCACGTATTGCTGCCTGCCGACCGTCAGACGAAGTTTAGGGAAATTTACTGCTATACTCTGATAAACTTGGATGATTTTGTATAAATAATCTTAATGAGACCGTTTCCACTCAAGTGTTTATGTTAAGAAACAAAATTTGCATTTCTGGAGTATAGAGAATCCACGTGAAATGCATGAAGAGATATTGCATCCCCTTAAGGAGGATGTTTGGTGTGACATTTAGAGTAAAAAAGTAAATGGCCCGTAAATGGTGAGCGTTACAGGCAAATGTTAAACGAGTTTTTTTTCCGCATTGGGTCTACATTGGGTCTCGATCATTATTTGTTTCAACAGGATGGGCAACCGTTCACACAGCTTGATCAATGGTTAAGACGCCGAGACACCAATTTCCAGATTGAGTGATTTCCCAATTTTGAAATTTTAACTGGCCGCCCAGATCGACAGATTTAACAGCACCAGAGTTCATCCTTTGGGGCTTTTTAAAATCTCGCTTTTATCACAACAAGTGACGAACATTGAAAGTCTTCAAAGCAAATATTGGAGAAAAATCGCCAATTTGGAAATAGATGTTTTGCGAGCAACAATTCAAAATGCCGTAAAACGAGTGAAATTGTGCATCAACTCATAAGGTGGCCACTTGAGCGATATAATTTTTTCCAATTAAATTTCAAATAAACTTTTTATGAAAACAGATCCCTTTTTTCATTTATAGAAAAAATGGCAGCCAGTTTAAATAATGACACTACTTTTGCGCCACCTTGTATAAAACCTACGTTAATAAAAAATATTTTATTTCCTTAACTTGAAATTGATTCAAATTATTCTATTTAAAATAAAATTTTTATATAAATTTTTCCATTGGCAAGAATTTAAATATAAATACATTGAATAGTGTTCTTTTTTTATGATGAAAAATTAAATGACCTGGTAACACTGTTGCCAAATGATGTCGGTAAAAAATCTTTGGTAAGGCGAAGGTTAAGCAACAATTTCTCTCATTTGAAACAGTTTGAGAGCGGAACTTTCGTGATCATGACTCATTTTTTTGCATATCAATGAGTGTATTAATCAGGTATTTTTCACGTGTATTTTCACTCACGTACTCAACTTTAAGTTTTAATAATCAAATAATTATTACATGAGCTCGTGTTAACAATATTTTCAATATTTTATCGCTTCGAGCAAATACTTCAGACGACGTGTAAGTTTTTAAACAAATTTTTTTATAAGTAAAAATTTAACTCAAATCTATGACAAAATAACAAAAAGAAAAAAAACTAACAATAAGTAAATAAAGATTTCATTACAAAAATATTCCACTAACGTTTTTGGAATATCACACAAATACACACGATTACAAGTCCGAGTACTAAATCTTTTTCAGTCCCTGAAGCAAAAAGTGTTCTTGTATCAGTTCAACACGTGTATTTCAATATGTCTGTGTGCTTGACCATTGTGCTGTAGTACTTAATACTTGGCTTCCTTTTAAGATAATCTTATCTGCCTCTAGAGGAGATGTTTTGTATATTTCTTTTTAAAAAATTTTCACAATTAAACAATGGATTTTGAAGCTTTTCTTACGGCTCTTAAAAGTGGTGAAAAGAACGAGCTGTACTATAAATAAAAGGAAGATTTGAAAACAGTTCCAAACAGGACCAAAAAGTGTGCTGTGCTGTATGGGAAAATACCCTTTTTAAAATCCTTTTGAAATGTATTAAGATTAATTAAGTGAAGAATTTAATTAATTGATTAATTAACGATGTGTAAAGCAGAATAATAGTTTTTACTTGTACGTGTATTCTAAGAACTCCAACTAATTATTACCCGGGACAATAAAAAAGTTTGAATGAACATAAAATTTACTTTGAGCAAAATGTTCATTTGAAACTTTTTTTAAAATAATTTTTTCTGTGTAGCGAAACGCCAATACTTTAATAAAGAATTCGTATGTCGCTTTTTTTCTAGATAAATAATAAAAACGTCTATTTATCGCTTTTATAAAAAAGTTTTTGCCTTTTTTTCTCCTGGAAAGTGTTACGCTGTCTTACAAAATAAAATGGCATTAGATTTTTCATGAAGTTTTTCAATTTTGGAAAGTTTTCGAGCTTAGAGGCGTCATTGTTCCTTACGAGTATTTCTTTGAAAATGACACTGGGCAGGACCGTTAATGGATAACAAATTCTTTCAACAGGACTACGCTACGTCGCACAGCTTATGCGCCATCGCATATTATGCACGAACGATTTGAGGGCATACTCATTTCACGTGGAGGTCTACCGAGATCGTGCAATCTAATCCCTTCAGAATTTGTCTTGTGGAGATTTCTTAAGTCGCAGTTCTATAAGTCTTAAACCGCACATGCCATCCGATGCATAGGTCAAATTCAGCCTGATATATAGTATGTGCCAGAGTCATTAAAAATTTTACATTTCGGATGCGCACAATCCAAAAAAGCCGCGGCAGATATTTGTACGATCTTATATTCCATAAATAATGGCATCGATAGAACTTTAAAAAGCATTAACAAAAATTTATTCATCCCTTGTTTTATTTAAATTCAAATATAGGAAGCGCTTAATGAAATTCCCTTTATAGCTCCAAATATTCTTCTGTTGTCTGGTCATTCATTACATGATGCATATAAGCCAGGTGTGCCACCACGTATGGTTCCGATAGTTCTGGACAACAACAATCGCTCATACATTTCAGGCAACGTTTTAAAATTTCAGGTCGAGTGATCTCCCGTTTTGGTACTTTGAACTATTTGTCCAGATCGTCAGATATAAAAGTACCAGACTACTTCCTTTGGGGCTTTTTAAAATTTCGCGTTTACCACAACGAACCGCGAACCTTGCAAGTCCTTAAAATTAAAACTGAAGAAGAAGTTGCCAATTTGGCAACTTTGCTTTTGCGAGCAGCAATTCAAAGCGCCCTAAAACCTGCAGCCAGTTCAAACTATGACATTATTTTTGTGCCATCTTGGAGGAAAAACCTCTATGTCAAAGGACCTTGGATCACTGGCAATTTGGAATTTAGTGGGAATTCGATAAAAACTCTCGGAGATACTCCCCTGATAGTCGCTCTCTGTCTGCGACCGCTAAACAACGGCTACCCCGGATATCTACGGGACATACCATTACCCGCAACTTATGGCGCGTTCCCTACGTAGCATTTAGCTCTGCTTTGCATAAACAGATAAGAAAACATACAGTATCAATAGAATGACGTTGTGTATTTTATTATTCGCAGTTGGGCCCTATGCTAATTATAAAGGGTTATTTTTTTAGAAACTTTCTTTTTTTTTGGCAACACTGGTTTTGGCAGCTAAAATGTTTTCGTGAATCGACTTCAAACGATTTTTGAATTTTATTATCAAAATTCATGCTCGGTTAAAATGCATTGTCCACTTTTTTTTATCGGAAAATTGTGTTCAGGGACCAAGTTCATTTCTGGTTGAATGGATACGTGAACACGTAAAATTGCCGTATTGGATATGAAGAATCGCAAGAACTGCCAGTGCATGCCGAAAAATGCACTGATCGGCGTGCTTTATGGGCCGGTGACATCATTGGACCGTACTTTTTAAAAGACGACAAAGAGAGGAACGTTACCTGTGAATGGCGAGTGGTACCGTGCGATGATTACATACATTTTTTTTGCCCAAAATAGAAGAGATGGACTTGTCTGACATGTGGTTTCAACAAGAAAGTGCAACATGCCACACAGCACGCAAAACAATGGCCCAATCGGGAAGCGAGTCGAGAACAGTTTATTTCACGTTTGGGGCCGGTCAATTGGCCGCCTAGGTCGTGCGATTTAACGCCTTTAGACTATTTTTTGTGGAGCTATGTTAAGGATCATGTCTAGAGGGAAAAGCCCACAACGGTTGACGCACTGGAATTTATTCATAGGATACCGCCCGATATTTGGGGCATAGCCGCGCTCAACATTTGCATAAAATCATCTTTAAACGTTGAATTATGTAGATCGTTCTATCGACTCAAATAAAGATTTCATACATTTCTCCAAATTTTATGTTTTTTTTTTAATCAAATCCGAAAGCTCTTAAAAATCATCTTTTAGGAACGAAAATAGTTTAAAATTTTTTATACTCATATTATTATAAAGTTTAAAAATTATTGCCATTTCGAATCGAAAAAAAGCGAAAATCTTTTTCTTAATATTGAAATTTATTATTTTGGGATATTCTCCCCAACAAAATTTTAAAACAATTAGAGTATTCTAAGTCTACTATGATCATGTTTTTCATAATAATCATATACAGTATGGAATTCTCATATTGTGTTTGATGGTTTTGGCATAAACTTATGGGGTTGAATGTTTTCAAAATGCTTAAAGTTCACTGACGATTTGTTTTAACGACCAATAAAATGTAGGCAAACAAATATTTTGTGAAATCTTTTTCCTTTAAAAAATTGAGTTTTTCTAATTTTATGATACAGTTTGAAAATTAAAAAATTATTGCCTTTTCGAAACAAAAAAAAAAAAAAAAAAGAATTGTAATCATTTACCAAAGTGCTGACGGTGTCATTTGCTTCTATTAAGTTTTATTTTTCATTTCAAATGCTTTCAAGAGTTCCAAATACATCAATTATCCACATGAACATTTCGCCATAAATATTTAAACCTTAAACATTGACTCACACTCCGGTGTCGTAAACGTCGTTGCTGAGTGCAACAAATCACAAAATTAAAAGCGACTCATCGCTCGTACTTATTCGCAAGTATTTGTCATGAAAATGTCATATTTTTAGTTCTTGTTTGCTTTTTGCAGTCACGACTCGTCGTTTATTTAAGGTCTGGTGCTTTTTACAAATGCGATAAGAGATTGACTGAATGACTGACTGACTGCAACAACGAATATCGAACATTTCACGGTAGTTTATGATAATTATTATTTTGTTTTTTTAACCATATAATTTTTTATGAGTGTCACCTTAAATATAAAATAAAAATAAAAAACAATGTCTGATTATGAAATTAAATGGGTACTTGGCGACTTATCAGGAACGTAGTCAATCATTCGTGCAAACATACATTAGGGTACATTAAAAAAGTCATGTTCCATCCACTTTGCGGATTGACATATTTGTTTATTTGTTTGTCTGTCTGCTCAGAATTCTATCAGAATGTTTGTTTGTTGCTCTGTCTGATTATTTTAATCTGTTGCACCTCAACTGTAGTGTCGTTTGTATGTCATTGCCTTTGGTCTCGTCGTATCTTTTTTCTGTGTAATTTTGTATTTATTAATTTTATCATTGTTTTTATTTCGTTTGCCAGACGTTTAGCAAATATTAGCAAAAAAAATTATTAATTAATTTTTTTTTGTAGAATTCCGCTCTTATTTTCATCGTCCCTCCTCAGCATGTGTCTTGAAAGTCGGCCGTCAGCAGTTTTTTCTTCTGTCTGTTCATTTGTTTGCTTTAAGTTTCCGTTAATTACTATTCGTGAATTATTTAGAACATTAAACAGTGTTTTAAATTACCAGATAAATAACTAAAGGGGTTTCCAATAAGCACAAGTCAATTGGCACTATGTGCGAATTACGACCAAAACTCCTGCATCTTTTTCCATGACTGAATGTATATTTTAAGGGACGTACAGGATTTTGGTTGGTTATTTATGCCTCTTTAGCACATGCGCAACTTTATCATTTATGAACCGATAAAATTTTGTTTGTTTGAAAGGATTTACTTACAGGTTGGTGTGACGAACTTTTTTTTTTAAAATTGTACGGGAAGTTCGCCCGACCGAAATGCTGCTCGTCGCATAACTCTCTTATTCATGGAACGATTTTTATAATAATTTTTTTGCTTGAAAAGGGTTTGCTTATGGTTTGGTCCCATATTTTTTCCAAAATTGGATGGGCAATTTTCCACCCCTCAGATATATTGATTATCGCAAAACTCCTCTAATTATGGAACGATTTTGAAAAAAAAAAATTTTTTTATTGGAAAGTGTAGCTAGCAGTTTTTAAATGGTAATCGGACGGACAAAGGTACCGCCCGTAATAATGATTATAACATAACTCCACTATTTATGGATCTGTTTTCAAAGTTTTTTATTTAAGGCGATGTTTCAATTTTTCTTCAGAGTAAAAATATAAACTAGAAGTGGTTTATACAGGGTTTTAAACTACCCTATAGTGGGCTTCGGCTTTGTAATCTGTTCAATTGGCTCTTTGTACTGAAGTCGGTTTTTTGCCGTAATTATTTTTAATATTTATACATTCATTTATACATTCATAACACTTTTGAACGGATTTTAAAAATTCATTATTTGCTTGCATTTTGGTACCATGAAAAATATTTCTCGTAAATTGGACAGATAATTTGCCTGCTCGAAATGTTGAATGTAGCAAAACTCCACCATTTACACAACGATTTAAAGAAATATTTATTCAAGATTATATTTTAATCTTCCTTTTTAGTAAATTATAAATTAGACTCACCCATAACTGCCTCCAGTTTTGTAATCTGTTTCATTGGATCTCTGTGTTGAAGTCGGTTTTTTTCCTGCCCGAATTATGTCCGTTCATCATGATTTTTTTAAAAATTTTAATTATTGTGTGCAAATCAATATTCCTAAAAATGAAATGAGATTTTTTATAAGTACATATACAACAATTGAAAGCTTAGAAACATAATAAATTGATGATATTAATCGACCTTTTTTATTTTAAATTAATTGAATTATTTTATTGAGTTTGAGGTCTTCTTTTTTTTAAATATACATATTTATTTTGTTTTGATTTTTTAATATTTCAATATTTTAGGAATTTTTTTTTTCCTGAAGAAGACACCCACAAGGGTGTTGAAATATTTCAAAATCAAAACAAAATAAATATATTGTTTTTTTAAAAAAGAAAACTTAATCTCAATAAAATAACTAAATTAATTTAAAAACATAATAATAAATATCTTTGCTTTCATTTAATTTTTCTAATTTGGAATAAATAAATTAAAAAATTTTAAGATTAAAATATTCAAAAACAGAAGATCGCTAAATGATCGCTGTTGATAATGATGACCCCACCAATTTGCGTTGCGAAATATTCGATATTTGATGATGAAAAATATTCATAGGGCAAAGATGGGGGAAGATCTCTCATGCAATATGTATGTGAGATATCATTAAACATTTTTAACTCATTTCATAGGCGAATCCATGCAACTATGTCTTTGAAAATAGATCCATAAATGATGGAGTTATATTATAATCATTATTCCGGGCTGCCACTTTGTCCGTCCGATTTCTAAGTTAATTTCTGTAAAACCAAACCGTAAGCTACAATTTCAAATAGAATTTTTTAAATCGGTCTATAAATGGTAGAGTTACGCGATAATCAATATTTTGGGTGGGAACGATTTGCCCGTCCGATTTAACAGAAAAAAATATGGGATCAACCTGCAAGTGAACCCTTTCACACAATATAAAAATCGGATTATTGATTCGCAAACATAAAAAACAGAAAACAATACACACGAATTGATGACCTCCTTCGGTTAAAAATGGTGCACATTGGCAGCTTTTCACACACGATTAGGTTTGTCAACCATCATATTTATTTTTTTATTTTTTATTTCAAATATATTGGCAATTGAATTCTATAATTTATATTTCAAATCTTGAGATGAAAAGTTGATTTTTTTGCCGCCAAATTATTAAATTCGGCCATTGTGCACTGTAGCGCCATCTGTGCCTTAAATGCATATACCAGTTGTTATTATTCGAAAAGGCCAATTCCCTCTCTAATAATTTTTCTAGCTGCAAGTAAATCTCAGCAATCGATTAGAAATTACTTATTGAACTGCATACACTCCCCTATTGATCCCATTGTGCACATTAAGCTTCCCATAAATTCTCCTATCCTTTACTGTTAAGTTCTTATATCATATTTAATTTAATATTGCACTATGCATTATTATAGTTTTATTAATTTGTATTATTTTCTGAAATCGATTTTCACTTTAAGTGCTGTTTTCGTGTGAGGAATTGTCTAATTACTTTGTTGGAAAACTAGAGCAGACCTTAGGCCAGACAAGCAGACAGGCAGACAGTCAGACATACTTACATAAATAAATTACCTTATATCTCTGTACGAGTGTAGACACAATTGAGTATGTATGTATGTGTATGTGTGTATGTAGTAAGTCTGGCTGACTGGTTGGGACTGTCTGGTTTGCCGTCTGGCTGGGTGGGTAATTGGCAGGCAGTGTGCGTTTCTCGCAACGTTCACAAACGTTCAAACGTGCACAAACTCCGACATTGATATGGGCAAATGAAGTTAAATTACTTTTGCAATTGTTCTTGAATTTTGTTTATTGTTGTTGTTATTGCACGTCTCAATTGTATGTACTTTTATCTTGCGTTAACAGTTATAGCTTTTTACCTTATCCCCGGTTTCCCGCATGTTCCATCCTTAAAAATATAAAAAAATAAATTTTTTTGTCGTAAAATCGCCAAAATTGTCTTATAAGAAATAAAATCCAATTGCTAAAATTGGAAAAAATAGCACCCCTTTAATGCAACTTAGTCCCATCTCAAGAAATTTTAGTTTTCCTCAATATCATTCTTATACAATAAAAAAAATATTGAATAATATCTAAAACTAAGCCAACACTTTACCAAAAAAGTATTGACATGGAAGCTAAAATTTTAAAAACTTTAATCGCATTTTGCCAAGTTCGATTTTCTTTTTGAGATTTAACTATTCATACGCTTAAATTTTTCTTGCTCAAAATTCATTTCAGCTGGAAGAAAGACGAAGAAAGCATACAATCCTTTCCATATCCTCCTCCCAGCAGAATCACAAGAGGAGAGATATCGTGCCTTACCCCCCAAAAGCTTAAGTAATCATTATATGTATATTGAAACCACTGAGTCATGTGATATACATACATATGCCTTCCACAATCTCTCGCACTTTCGATCTACGATCGGCCAACAGTATATCTTGAAGTATTTAATTTTTTTTTTCGAGTGTAGAGACCTTGAGTGGGCGTCCAGGACGTTCGGCATCCTCCGTGCTTGTTTACTAATGAATAATAGTATTTATCAAGCTTCTCCTTGGGGTGAGTGATGAGTATTTTCCACAAAAAATAATGACTGATCGGCATACGAAATTAATTTTTTTCCATTTTCTCCTCAAGTCACACAACAGTTTGCAGTCAATGACTATTAAACACAAACTAAATCACGTAGATTGTTCGAAATTTAACACGAGTCAACTGATAGTTCCCTCTTTATAGGAGCAGTGTTGCGTTTTCAGTTAAGAGGCGGTAAATTCAATAAGACACGGATTTATTGACCCGCCCTCGTATATAAGCTCTTTTTCGCTGTGCTCATTCCATTTTTGGGTGTTTCCAAATATTTACCCTCTAATATCTTTTATATATTTATAACTGCACATATTCCCTTATCTGCGCCTTGCATGATGATATAAACAAGCCAGTGTGATACCACTTGTGGTTCCGTAGTCTATTCCTACTGGCAAATTATTATAAAATGATTTTATTTGCCAGAAAAAAATGTACTTTTATCAATATATTGAAAACAGCTTCCAAATCGATGGATAAGTGTCAGAAAAAGAGAACATCTCCCAATGACAAGTGTATGTAAAAATCATTGAAACTTATTCCAGTTTGCACTATTTCGAGATCACGATCTTAGAATTTTCGTAGCTTTTTTTAACGAGAATGATCTTATTGACTTCTTTGGAAGTCCTTATTTTTTTATACATATTTATATTACAATTATATTTTTCTGACCTTAAGTCTTTTTTAATACAAAGTTTTTTTTTTTAAATTCCAACAAAATAGTTTTTTTTAATTTCAATATATATTTTTAATCGCTTTATTTTTTTCTGCTTCATGTCGAAGAAAAAAATTTTCTTCTGAATATTTCCAAATAATTTTCCTTAAGTCTCAAATATTGTCTGGCTGTCTTTAGCTGATAATTTATTTTCAACATTCATTCCTTTGATTGATGGTCTGTGTTAATAAATTTCGTATATTTTTTTTTATTTATTAAAATGACGTTTTAATTAAAAATTGCATGATTTGCGACACGTTATTGATCCACCAATTAAAATTTTCAAACGCCTTCATAAACGAGTTCCACAATTAATACGATTTACGAATGAATTACAAGATTTTTTATTCAAAATGTTGACCTTAATTCTAAATTTAATTCATTAATAATTTCTTAATTGTTGTTGGTATTTGAATTATAGAAGATTTTCCACACAGATTTAAGAAGATTATATTTTTTTGTTGCAATTTTGAATGAAATTACATTTAATTTGATTGGGAGCATTTTGGGGCATTTGGAAACAAAGCTGTTTTGAACTATTGGGTATGAGAAAAATGTGAATAGCAAATGTTGTATTGCATTTTGAAAGAACTTGAGCTTATACTATTTTATATTCTGTAAGAGTGCTACAATCAGCTGTACCGAATCTCATATACCCTTCCCCAATGTGTGATATTAAAATGCATTAAAAATTTCTAATGCATTTAATTTTTTTTTTTTTGTTATTGCAAAACTTAAGGTTTTTTAGACTCAGATTTTTGTTTAAATTATTTTAATTATAATTCAGTTAAATTTCAGTTTCAGTTAAATTAATTATTAAATTTCTCAGTCTCTTTATACACTTTAGCTTCATTTTATACAATTATTTAAGGATCTGATCCTTAAAGAAAGTGTCAACTCGGTAGTTTAAATATAGGTCGATGATTATTCAAAAAGGATGACGAACATTCGGTTTCGGTAAGCTGCATCGGGATTTTTTTGGTCATATATGTTACATTATACATTGATCAATGAAAGATAAATAAACAATAATTATTTCTTCATACAATTACGTACATTAATAGACAATAATTTAGAATGATTTTCCGCCATCGCATGTAAAATATGGTTTATAAAGAGACAAAAGAGTTGACAAAGTGTAGATAATGTTCATACTTGGCTTCAAAAAAACCTCGGTATTCTGATAGCGGAAGCCATGGTTCGATTCCGGTCTTGATCGAAATTTCTTTGTATTTATATATTTCTTTTGTCTATATCTCATACATTTGTCAACCGATTTAGGTAGTTTTTAAAAACTATATAATCCGAAAAATTTTTACATTCTGTTTAATATTTAGATCTGTAAGTTATATGGCCTCTTAGGCACACTGCAAGGGCTTACAAACATATGCGTAAGGAAAGATGCGGTCTATCAGAGAGGAAATCATAAAGACTGAGAAATAGCTTGGAAAAGGCCCACTCTCCTTTCAATAACAAATAAATATTGTAGAAATTAAAAACGAAATTACATTCGTATATATAGATTTTCCATCCCTGGTGCATAGTTTTAAAAGGGATTTAAATATTTGTTAATAAGTCCAAATTAAAAATTTTGTGTGTTGTATGGCCTTTTGCATTTTACATGACGATATGATTTTTTTAGACTGCTAAAGGGGGAAAAATAAGATAATATAAAAAAACGTAGTTCTTTGGAAAAAAAAAACACTGCCCTTAATATTACTATTCCTGTCTTATCGCTTAAAGCTGAGGCATTAATGCAGCAGATGCAATTACAGTTTAAGCCAACAAACAAATTTATTTTTAATGCCACGACTACTGGCCATTGGTGCGCCATACTCTAGATAATTTATTGGTTTATTTAAAAATTTAATGATCCATAAAAATGGAATAACAGCAAATAAAAAAAGAGTTTTTTCTACGTCTTTGAAATGTAACAACCATATGAGAACAAAAAGAACAAAAAACAAGATAAAAATATTAAATAAACAATTTGTTTATTTTTTTAATATTAAAAACACGCGCAACCAGTAAGAAAGAGAACACAACATATTTAATTTTAATTAAAATATTATTTAAGCACAAGGTCTTATTAAACGATTAAACGTTTAAAAAGTTATCGATAATTCAATACTCTTTGATTATCATCTTCAAATACAATTTTCCGAGGATAATAATCGATAAAACTTTTCAACCGTTCGATAATACCTTGTGCTTAAATAATATCTTCATTAGAATTTTGATTAAAATATTCCCTCTTATTATCATTGTCGCGTCGACGTCACATCAAGTGGACAGTAAAAAAAGACAGCAGTTCTGAACTCGTTGTAGGCAATAATTTACTAATATTGATGGCCAATTGTAATTTTATAAGCCATAGTAGTAGTAATATCCTATCAACAATATTTAATAGTTCTCGATAACGATTCCACAATTGCCAATATATATTGATGTCCACTTGATGTGACGTCGACAATCATAATAAGGGCAATTATTTAAGCTCAAGGTCTTAATTTTATTTGAAATTATTGATATTTCGATACTCATTGAGTATCATCTTGATGAAAATTCTGAAAAATATAGAGATATTATTTATTTATACAGATATTATTTTCATTAGTATTAAAATTATTAAAAAAAGGTCAACAAATTTTGAACTTATATTTTATATATTTTATTTAATTTCTTTTTTCAGTTTATTTATAATTATTTTTTAAAATACATATAGCGGGTTATCCATTTAGTGGTTTCAAAACCCCTGAACTCACAATTCTATCAGCTGTTAAACATTTGTCATTTATTTAGTGAAAGATTTGCCATTTACGGTATGGATCGTTTAACAACCGATGGAAGCGTGAAAATAATACGGGGTGATTACGATCGTCATAATCGACTTACTGTGCAAGGAATACTAAAAGAAATTTAACTTCCAGTCTCTCTAAATTTCTTATAATCTTGCCCATTCCTTGCACAGTAGGTCGATTATAGCGACATAATCACCTCGTAATGCTCGAAAAGTGGCAAAATTTCAACTATCGCTATTGTAGTAAATTTTAAGGAAGTGGTCAGGCCTGTGCCTCATCGCAATATGTGCACTGCCAAAAAATATCGCTTGTGTTAGTAAAAATGTGGCAGATAACACGAATTTGTTGAGGTGCTGTCTGCAATTGGGCTTATCTTACGGGTTATTATGGCGTATGTTTCATTTAAATTTCCACTGTCATCCATATAAAGTCCAACTCGTGCAACAATTAAAGCCGCCTGACCATTCACAGCGCCGTATATATGCTGAGCAACAGACTTCCAATGCTGATTTTTCAAACAATATATTTTTCAGCGATAAAGCTCACATCTCACTCGGTGGTTACGTCAACAAGTAAAACTGTCGCATATGACGCTTGGAGAACTTAGAAATGATTATGGAAAAGTCATTGCATCGGCAAAAAGTGACTGTTTGATAAGCATTATGGGTTGGAGATGTCATTGGGCCGTATTTATTCGAAAACGATACTGTGATGAACCGTTGCCGTCAATAACAGTACCGGACGATATGTGGTTTCAACAAGATGGGCCGCGAGCCAGACAACACGACCGATTTTGGCTTTATTGCATGTGAAGTTTTAAGAACGCGTAATTTCAGGCTTTGGCGACATCAATCGATTACCAATATCATGCGATTTGACTCTGTTAGAATTTTTTCTGGGGCTACATCTACCGTGTCTTACGTTGCAGCATTTGGAAACTAACATTCGTCAAGGTATCGAAGTTATCGAAGGCCGAAATATGCGAAAAAGTGGTCGAAAGGATCCAGTACTGCAACTAGAGTCATTTAACCGCAAGGTTATAAGAATTATAAAGAAATAGAGGTTTTATCGCTTTATGCTTGTTTTATTTAACAATTGAAACCGAAAAATGGATAAGCCTGTATAAGTTAAAATAATCTGTTTTTTGTCCTAGAGATAAAAGGAAAAATAAAATTAAATTAAAATTATGCTAAATATGGAATTCAAGAGTTAAATATTTCCTTGTCAACTTTGGAATGTTAGCTACGATTAACTCTTTATTAACTAAAAAAAATATGTAACAAATAATTAGTCGAATGATTTAGACTAAAAAAATTAAATTAATTTTTTTATATTTATTATTTATTTTATCTTCAATTCAAATTTCCACTTTAAAATGTTTATTTTTTTAAACGTACAAATAGTAAAAAAAATATATATATAAAATAATGATAATAAAAAAGTATATAAAATGAATATAAAAAAATTGAATGAATAATCATTTACGATTTAAAAAAATGCCATTATTTTAATAAAACGGGTATTAAAATATAAATGTCCGCACACAAAATCAAATAAAATAAAGCAATGACACTCCATTCAAGTGATAATGTCTCTTGTCTAGACAGACATGCGTATTAAACAGTCAATGGAATCGTTTAGCACCATTTTTATTATTTCGGTACAATCACTTCACTCACATACAACCTTTTTTTTGTTTTTCTGCTTTTGTTTTTATTACTCATCAAATTATAGTTTAAAATTACTCGTATAATGAATTGAAATTAATTTAATTCTCTTAATTTTCAATGGTAATTTACGCCTGACATGTAGAATCCTGCAGAATGAAAAGTTTCAATTATTGGTACGAGTATGATCCCTAAGCCCGGAAAAGACCATACGACAGTAGATTCATACAGATCTAACCTCTCAAGGATATTAGACAAACTGAATTGTGAACAAGCTCAGCCCTATGATAAACGGGAGTGGTTATATCCCGTATCATCAATTTGCGGTCAGGAGGAAACACAGGACAATCAAACAAAAGCAATATTAAGACTATACAAATTTGATGTACGTTATTATAGAAACAAAATGATTGTTCGAGCAATTTCATGGTGCCAATCGAGGGGCATAAAAGTACCCCCGCCCCCCTCAAATAAAGTAATTATTTATTTTTCTATACCTGAATAACTACAATAGTTAGATTTTAAAAATGTTAGTGCAAGCTGCTCTGACAATAAAGTGAGTATTCGAGCAAAAGCAGATAAAAAAGGGGTTATGGGCCCCCCCACATTTATATTTTTTATTAATTTTAGTATATCTAGAGAACTGCAATATTAAGACTATAAAAATTTGATGTACGTTATTATAAAAACAAAATGATTGTTCGAGCAATTTCATGGTGGCAATAGAGGGGCATAAAAGTACCCCCGCCCCCTCATATAAAGTAATTATTTATTTTTCTATACCTGAATAACTACAATAGTCAGGCTTCGAACATTTAATGCAAGCCACAGTGGGAATTCGAGGAAAAGATGAAGGGTATAAAAGGGCGATACGTGTACCCTCTCATAAAAAATAATTATTAATTTTTCTCTGCATGAAGAGGTACAATAGTTAGAATATCCAAATTTAATGTACGTTGCTATTTGAATATGTGTGTATTCCAACAAAAGGAGACGTAATTCGAAAAGACGTAGATTGCTCCGGCAATAAAGTATTTTTTTCCAGCATATATATGACGGGTCCGGGTCCTCTCATATTAATTAGCTAGTAATTGTTCTATATTTCTTTCGCAAGATACAAAGTTAAGTTATTAATTTTATGGGAGTTACTTTGAAATTAAAGTGCATATTCAGGCAGAAAACTACTTGGATAGGAGCGGGGAAAAGCTTACACTCTTACAAGGACATTTGTTTTATTTTATTAGAAGAGACATATTACTTCTAGTCAAATAAGTGATCGTATTGGCTTCCATAAAATTTGAGATCGTGGTAGAAAACCGCAATCCTCCGCATAATTTTGTATGAACTTTTGCTTATAATTTTCATTTTCATTTCAAGACGATGGGGGTAGCGAAGCACACCGAATCTAAAGAAAGGAAATTATTACATTGATTTTAAATTGTATGATGTATGGATATAAATAAATAAAATAAATATTAAAAAATACATGTGATTGTTTCTAAATGGCATTATATTTATTTTTAATATTAAAAATTATTGACACAAGTTTCGCTTAATGGTACGCGTAGCGTATTTGATTCGAAAACGAAGTACAAGACTAATAAGAAAAAGTTAGTTTTCAATATTAAAAGTTAAAAAAGGCAAGAAAGTAAAAATAAAATGAAATGTCAAAGGATGCCCATGTACCTAAAAATAAATAATTCTCCAGAAGCAACAGGTTTAAATGTCCGTCCGTCCCTCCGTCTGTCTGTTCATCCATATTTATGTCTCCTTGATTTTTTTGAATTGATTTCTTTTCTTTTTTATTTTAAGAATACAAGTTTGCGACTACAGTGGAATGAACATTATCAGAAATAAATAAATCAAGTCATTGAACTGAACATTTTTAATTCTCTTTTCATTTTACTTTTTCCATTTTCTTGGGAAACGAATTGTTATTGGCAAAATGATGGTCGTAAATGGTGTCATTACGAATTTGTATATTTTCCTTAAATTAGGATATTGTCCATAAAATTATAATTCCTTCTGGTTTTTTTTTATTGGCAACAATTTGTTAAAATTATTGCTACACATGACTGTTAAACGCTTGGAATGTGGATCTCTTATAAAAGCTGGGGATTTTATTGTTACAAAAAAAATATTTAGATTTTTTTATTTCTGAGGGAAGTGTGACATTTTTTTGTGTACCCTTTATAGAATAGTTTCCTGACAAGTTTGTGGTTACTACAGAATACCAAACACCTATCTATCTCTGAAAAAGGGCAAGAAATTTAAAAAATGTTACACTTTTTCGAGAATAGAACACGCTATTAGGTGAAACGATATCTTTTCTGAGAGGTCAAGTTGATAATTTTGACTTTTCTCTCTTTTTCTTCAATTTTGAAAAAAATAAATCAAACAATTTTTTAAATTTACTAACTACTGAGCAAAAGCAACTTTCATGTCATCCTTAAAATTTCTTAACAAATCAGTTAAATCCCTTGAAAAAAAAACACCAACCATGTGCATTTTAAAAAACCGAAAATAATAATTCCAATGCAGTTTCCTCCACTTTTCGTCTTCGAGTGCAGCAAACTCGTACTTTTGTTGCATCATGCAGTTTGCAATGTTGTTTTTGTTGTGATATTGTTGGGTTGCCGCCGCTGAAATGGGTGTGCTTGAACTGGTTGTTCAACTTCTTTCGGACATTTGCCAGAAAAAGAATCTTGTTGTTTGTTTTTTTTCTATTCTTGTTTTTTGTGTAGTTGCTGTGATGCCTGTTTAAAATGTGCAGCAAGGATGTTGTCGCCTTAAAGCGTTGGTTGGTTGGTCGTTGTGATCTTTTTTTTATTTTGCAAGCAAAAAACCTAAATTTATTGGCGATTGTTTGTTAGTATCGTGAGTTTACGAGCATGAAAATAAGATTTGCGACTAAAAATAACCAACAGAAGAAACACACACACACACAGATAGACAGACAGACAAACAGACAGACAGACACACTTATCTGTTCGTATTTTTTATCCAATATCACCAGGAGGTCATTGCACATCCAGGAATTGTTTGAGTGCATTCACAGCAGTGCCGCATTGAAAGCTTGGCATGGCAACAAGCTGTTGCCACATTGGCCTATAGGTAGAGCTTTCAAGTTGTCTTTGTCTAAAATAAACATCATAACAAATAAAGTAAAATGTTGAACGAATAAGTTTTAGGTATAAAATAAAATTCTTTATTTTTAACAAAATTCATATAACATTTTATTAAAATTAACATATTAGGGATAAACACCCTTGCAAAAAGTTTTTGCAAATTTTACAAGCCTAGAACTAATGCTACAGTTTTCTAATCCATTAGAGCAAAATAAATACAATACATGTGTATGTGAATTTTTTATTTACCACAGTTATTCAAGTTTGCAAGACTAGCAATTCATTGCAATACACATCTAGTAAATGTTTAAAGTAAAAATCAGGTGTGGAAATGTTAATACTATCCTACTTTTTGTATTCAAAACTCTTTGGAAGTTTACATTTGAATTTTTTTAGAGCATTAATTTTTGACAATTTGCTTTTTTATGCTGTTATATGTTACAAATAACAAATTGTTATTACATAAATTCCAGTCTTGTTACCAATATTGTACTAGGGGTGGCTCAACTATTTTTCCATTCCACATTTCGCTTACGTGTATATTTTTATGTTTTTTTCTATAATATTTTTGGTTTTTTTTTTTAATATTTTTATGTTTTTTAATATTTTTACGTTCTTTTTTAATATTATTTTTTTTTAATTATGCAGTTTTTCATAGTGTAAACAAATCAAATGTAAACAAAAAAAATGTGTTGTCAACTCAGCGCATTCTTTTAATATTGAGTGATTAAATATTCTTTTAAATAAAAATAAAATATGACTGCAAATGCAACTTTCATAATACGTAATTATTACTAAAACAATAAAGTTACGCTTAAAAATTACTTTCTTTTAAATGGTACTTTTTAAAAACTTACTTTATGAAATAGCTATTTAATAAAAAAGTACTTTTTGAAAACAAGTACTTTTTGAAAGTGTTGCTCTGTTGAAGAACGTAGATTTAAAAATATCTTTTTGAAAAAGCTGTTCCACAAAAAAATAGCTTTTTGAAAAACGTACTTTTGTCGAAGGGTACTCTTTTAAAACACATAACTTTTTAATAGTGTACTTTTTCGAAAACGTATTTGTTAAATCCGATACTTTGTTTAAAGGTACTCTCTTGGAAAACGAACTTTTTGAAAATGATGCTTTTAAAAATACAAAAGAAGCTTAAAAATTTTATTTATTATAAAAGGTGCATAACGGTGTAATTGTAAAATTTCCTAAAAGTACCAAGATACAAACATTCAAAACTTTTTGCAGAAGTACACAATCCGAAAACAGTTTGTTTTTCATATCTTCTACTTTAAAATAAAGTTTGTGTACAAAAAAGTACCAAAAGCCAGTTTTCCCTTTTTTTGTCCCCTTTAGAGTACAAATATGAAAAAAAAATAAATAAACATTTGCCCGCTTGTTTTAATATTAGAATGAATTTTGTTTTTGTTTTTTTGTTATCATTCCCGAGATATTACAGTGCCGATCTTACCCCATTTTACCCACTGAGAATGGAATAGAATCAATAGAATCATACGAGTATATAAAAACGAAAATAATACAAAACAAAAATGGATAAATTGCTTCAACTGGCTCCTATCACTACTCTTCACCTCTTGCTAACAAACAAAAAGTTGCATGCAAACGTTGCAACATTTATTGCAAAATGTAAAGATGGACAATTGGCCGAAAGTTATTAGAAAGAAATTAGAAGTTTTTAAATTAAAGTAAAATATCTGTAAATTTTTGTTTTTTTTTTCGATTCGTACTCCCTCGATAATTGTTCGAAGACTACCCTCGTAAAACACCATCAAGCACTTGTTGAATATTTTGCCCTCATTTTACAATAGTACAAACTAATTTTAATATTCATACAAGTAGATAATCAATTCAACAGCACATGCATATAGATATTCGAAAATCCGTACCAAGTCGAAACAAATCAATTGAAATATTAATGTTGTGCTGGAGTCACAGAGTACGAGTAAAAAATTTATAATTCAGAAACGTCGGCACGTGTTGGAAGCAGCTGCAGCTGCAGCTAGAAATTGAATGTCAGCAACAAAAAATTATTTATTTATTTGTTAAACACAAACATGAAATACGAGTAATTATTTAATAATTTAAGTCTACAGGTTGAATAATAATTTTTTTTAGGGGGCAGGGGGAAAGTATACAATAATTACAAAAAAGAGCAAAAGTTATATTATGAAAAATAATTTTCGATTTACCAATGGAATTTCGATTGTTGTTGGCTTTAATTTTACGGTCAAGTGTCAAGTTGAAAAAATTTGAATTACTTTAGCCCATTTGGAGAACTCTGTTCTCCTTCTTGAAAACCTAAATTTTTTTAATAAAAAAAAAATCATATATATTTATGTACTTGAAGACAGTTCCAGAAAGCATCTCGCAATGACATTCCTCTGTTAAAAGTATTGAAAATGATCCGAATTTGCAACACTTCTAAATCATAGCAGGGAAGATCAATAAGTCAGCCTCTTAAATGAAAGCGCAAGTCTGCTCCTGTAAAAGAGGCAGCTGTCAGTTGTGAAAATTCGAACAATTTTCGTCATTGAGTTGGTGTTTGGCAGCCATTGAGAGCAGACTAATGCCTGATTTGAGGGAAAATGGAAAAAAGTGAATTTCGTATTTTTTTGCGGGGAAAAACTATCACTCAAACCCAGGCGAAGCTTGGAGTAAAAACAAGGGGTTTACTGAATTTCCTTTGTGCCCATACAAGTCCGAACGTTCTGGAGGTCTCTACTCCCGAAACATTTGGAAAAACTCACGATATGGTGTTGGTCGATCGTAAATTGAAAGTTCTTAAGATTGTGGAAGCCATAGGCATATAACATGGCTGGCTCACTTGGGTATGAGAAAGCATTCCGCAAGATGAGTGCCGCGTTTTCTCACAATCCATCACAAACGCAATCGTGTGACAACTTCGCATGAGTGTTTGGCGTTATTCAATCGCAATATGGACGAGCTTTTGCACCCTCTCGTAACAGTGGAAAAAACGCGGATCCACTGCAACACACCAGAGATCAAACATCGCTGAAAACAGCGGGTTTCTCGGGGTGAATCGGCTCCAATCGGTTTTTTTTTTGATCTGATCTCATAATTTTAAAAATTTTAATGAACTTTTTTGACGTTATTTTTACTGGGATGATATTGAATATAGATTTTTCATTATTATTTTTGAGAAATTCTTTGGAATTTTATCAAAATTATAATTTTATGTATTTCGTATGGGCTTACAGTTTGATTATATTTTGAAAGATTCCAATGAAATACATTATTATTATGTTTCTAGAGAAAGTTTTCGAATATTCTATTTTTGTATAAATTCTTCTTATTTCATTTATTTATTATTTTTCAAAATATGACATTGACACCAGCGAAACGTCGGACATGTAGACCAACTTAATACCCACATCAAGCAAATAAATAAGTTTACATTATTTCAATACGGAACAGTATTTAAGAAAATTTCAAATTAATAGATTTTCGTGCCCACTGTTCGTTCTATGGACCAAAATGTAATTTAGCACCTTTTTTTAACCAAATCGTTGTGACATTTCAAGTGCTAAATTATTATAAATTTTTGTCTATATTCTTTTAGGTTTTTTATTTTCGTCTATAAACTTGTTCATAAAGTTTATTTATGCGCTTTGTCACCTCCGCTTTTATTGTTCGTCTGCGAATTTGTGAATTTCATTTCGTCACAATGTCTGTGTATGCGATTCGATGTGTTTGTACGAACATTTGGACCGTTTTGACTCGCTTAAGCCCATCGGAAAGTTTTAACATTTTAGAAATTTTGCAACAAATAGCGAATTTAACTGTCTAGACATAATGACGTTAAAGTTCTGTGGAAATAATGGAAACAAGTACAAAACTATTTTAAAATTTGTTAGTTACTCAATCATGTAGATTTTTTTGCTCGCATGATTTAATTTTTTTTTTTTCGTTTTGCCAGGCAGGGGAAACCTTCAAAGAGGTTCAGGGGGTCATGCTATTGGGATTTTTATTGTTTAATGTACAACGAATTAAAAGTATCAGATTTTTTTTCGGACATTATAAAATTAATCTCTTATTACAACTTACAATTAATATTTTTTTTTTAAATATTTACGTTCGTATACAAAAAAAACTTAAAACTTTATTTTGCACAATTTATAAAACTGATTTTATCAAAATTTTCGGCCATTTAAGGGACCCATTGTTGTCAAAAACAAAACAGTTTTCGAAATTTTCTGACAACAATCAAACGATCGTGAAGAAATTGGCAGTTATTGATGTTGTCGAATCGATTGATACACGGTACTAAAAGTCAGCAGAATACCGCAAATTTTGTATCGAGATCAACCGTTGAAAACTTATGAGAGGATTACCCACATGGCGTACATTCGAAATGTTTAATTTCCGGTAACTGCGATAATGGTATTGGTTATGTTGGCTTTATATGGCACTGTTGTGGCTTATTCGCATAGAGCTGCGATTTAAAGAAAACTCCACAAGAAAAAGTTTAAAGTGGGCAAATAGCACAATTTCGGTAGCTATTTAGTTTACATCACTTCCCCGTGAAATGACCACACCCTCAAATCTCTCGTGCATACACTTATCACCGCCCTTGTGGAAACCACTTGTCATTGGTGTCCATATCATCTGATTTACACCAAAATAATTTGGTTACCATACAAATATAGGACTTGTCGTTGATAGTGAATGCCTGGCTAACTTCATTCTCAAAGAAATATGGACCGATAACGCCACCAGCCCATAATCCACATCAAACAATGAAATTTTCGGAATGCTCTTGCATCTCATGTGGATTAGATCATCCCAAACTCGACAACTTTGTTTGTTTATGCACTCATTTATTCAGAAATGGGACTCATCGCTAAAGATGATTTTCTTAATGAAAATCTGCGTTAGTTTTCAGGACCCATTCAGCGAACGCACTTCATTGTCTATGGTCGTTTGCCCTCAGCTCCTGGTTCAATTGAATTTTGAACATGTGCAGGCTTAAGTCACTAAGCAAAATTCGTGAAGTTGGGGTCTGCGAAAGGTGGAGTTCTTATGAGCGAAGCGAAATCGACTGCCTTGCATTCTCCTGTTCACTCTCAAGAACAACACCGAGCTTGCATTTCTTCATCGTACGAATTCTGATTCATTCTTTACTGAACCAGTGAACTCAAATTTATCTACTACACTGCAAATAGTCCTCTTGGTAGGACGATTATGGAGATCGTAAAATAAACAAAGAGTGAAGAATACCCGCTTGGATTAAACAATATTATCATTTGTACGTGCTGTTAAAACGTATATCCGTCCACGATGATTTGGCAAATCAGACTGAATGCCTGACTGAACAGCCAACTCGACAGATGCAGCTTCAACAATATGGCCTCTACTAAATGACAAAGTTTGAGAGACCGATGCCTATGTACATGCACTCATAAAGTAATCTTAGCGATTAATTTAAGTTGCGTTCAATTTTTATAAAATATTTAATTATTTCTAAAATAAAAATTTTCTAGGCCTTTGTTTAAATGCTGATAAAAACATTTTATTATCACCCTGTCTAATCTTTTTGTTTCATTTATTTGAATTTCGGGTGCCAAGATTCTCACATGGCGGAAATTCAGCAACAACAACAAAAAACTTTATCCACCTTTAGTACGAGTAGTTTATCAATTTGGGTTCTATACCAAAAAAAAAAAAAAGCTTTTCGTATGAAAAAGTAGTTTGAGAGAAAATAATTTAACAGAGCAAAAACAAGACAAGAAGAAAAGTTTTAAACTTTTTTAGCCACTTGCACAAGGAATATGTACATGTGTACATATTTTTGTATGTATATGTGTAAACATCATGTGTTGCAAAGTTAAAACACACTTCACACTAATAACAACAGCAGAACTATTAAGAAAAATTCATCAGAAATGCATCGTAGACACCCTTTAAACTTTTTCGCGAGCCCAGTTTGCTTGTCAAGCAAAGTGTTTTAGTGAGAACGGGATTTTTGATGTGAATGAATTATACATTCGTTTTTATTTTTAGGCCGGACTCAGTTTTATTTCTATAAAGTTACAATGACATTTCACAGATGCTTAATTTCAGCATATTTCTATTAACTGCTAAATATATCATAGAAAGTACTCCAAGCCATATAATCATATGCTTTAAGGAATATTGATCAAAACAAAAATCGCTTTCGGTTGAATATCGTCCTTGTTGGTGTATGTTTCAGGATATTTTAATTGTATTACAAAAATGTTAAAAATTTGTGTTGTGCATTTTTTATATCGACGGGGTTTGCTACTCACTAGTGGGCCGAAACTGGCCATTTTGCAAAGAAAAGTTGTCGAGGGATAACGCAATCAGTCCAAATTAAAATTTTGAATATTTTTGTGTTTTTTAGTTTAGTCCTTAAAACATTGAAGGTTAGGTTAGGTTAGGTTGATTGGAGGGGTGTTTTAGCCCATGTCATACGAAATACACTTAAGACAGTGAAGGCTTTAAAACACTGAAACATTGCATTTTAAAGAAACAAGTATTTAAAAGAGCTGTCTATTAAAAAAACAGAAAAAAAACTTAAAATCAATTAAGAGGGTTGTAAAATATTTACAATATTGACATCCATAACTACGAGTATTAAATTTCAAATTTACATCAGACTAACATTTATTTTATTAAATTTTCAAAAATTTATTGTTTGTAAATTAATGATATTATTCGACCTTTCTTAATTAATTGTATTAATTTATCGAGTTTGACGTCTAAAACAATATATTTATTTTTTATTTTTCAATATTTCAACACCCTGTGGGTGTCTTCTTCAGGAAAAATTTTTTATACAATTTGTTTTTTGTTTCAAATTGTATAAAAAAATTTTCCTGAAGAAGACACCCACAGGGAGTTGAAATATTAAAAAAAAAAAAAAAATATATATACATATATATATATATATATATATATATATATATATATATATATATATATATATATATATATATATATATATATATTGTTTTAGACCTCAAACTCGATAAATTAATACAATTTATTGTTTGTTTTGGCCTTAACTGTTCGTTGGGCTCTGTTATTAATTAATTTTACTTTATAATTATTTTTTAAGCTTGAAAACTTTTTTGAAATATTTCGCAAGAAGCAGAAAAGGCTGACTTATTTTGGATTATTTTTTAAAATTTTCTTTTTTTATATTTTCTCCGATTTATGGGTAAATTATTTTCTTTTAGGAAATTGTTAAATATATATTTTATTTCATAAATGAGCTTTAGGTATTTTAATTTAAAAAATAAACAAATTTATTTTATTCAATATTTTGACGCCTCTTTGAGCATCTTTATCAGGATTTTTTTTTAATTTATCCAAAGATTCGTCGAAATATTCAATAAAATAAATTTGTTTGATATTGCAAATTTATTCACCCATATTATGAATATCAATGTTGTTACATGTGACGTCGACGGTGGCAAAATATCATTACTGTTGTCAATATTGGCTTATACCGACAACAATTGACAACCGTTTTACATTTTCCAAGGCAATTTGACGCCGACATTGTGTTAAGTTGACTCTGTTTTTGTCAACAAAAATATTGTTAACGACTGGTGTTTTTTTATTATTATTATTATGTTTACTGTCTTAATTCTTAATTAGTATAATACATACAGCAATTAAAATCTAAATAACTGAATATAAACGCAAAATTAATAATATTACAGTGAAAAATTGCTGTAAAAACCTTACGCATACATTAAAGGTATAAGAAATTTTATCAACAAACACTAACTAAATTCTTTCATACAAAAGAATCTGTGTGGTTGTTTAGCAAATATCTTATAGTTTCGGATTCAGACCATCTGCATCTTACATTAAATGACAGAGTCAGTTCCCTCGGAAATGTATTAAACATTTTATGGTTAAAGTTTTTGTGCAATAACTCAGTTGAGTATCTAGGAGATAGATTGTGTATTATTTTAAAATTTTTGTTCTGAATTATTTGCAGTTTCTTTTTATGTGTTTTAGCGGTTTTGTGATACCATACTTGGCAAGGGTAGGCCATAATGGGACGAATACACATTTTATAGAGTAATAATTTTTTATTTAAATTCAGTTTTGATCTTCTACAGAGTAGAGGATATAGGGATCGACCGCATTTAATTGCTTTATCGCAAATGTTATTTACGTGTTGTTTGAATGAAAGTATCCTGTCAAGGATTACCCCTAGATATTTAATGTCTTCTTTCAAAAGAATAGTTATTCCTCGAGAAGTTAGTTGTAAGGTTTGCAGACTTATTATAAGGAAATATAATAGCCTGCTTTTTAAGGTCATTGACTTTAATTTTCCATAACACTATTAACTTTCTGCACTAGTCACAAATTTCTAGCAAATTTTTGCTTTATTCACTTACTTCGCATCTTGCAAGTTATAGATGTCTGATCTTTGCCTCATAACTTTCCTTTTACGTTTGTTGTTTGTTTGTTTGTTTTCTTCATTAGTACAACATTCACTTGAATCTAACATAAAATACATTTTCTTTTAAATTCGAAAAACTAATTCAAGAAAATAAACAACATTAACATTTACAGCGATGATATTTAACATTATGGATAACAGCACAACAGCAACACAATACTTTTTTTTAATACCAATATAGCATTGGGGTGATGGCGATGGCATACCAATGTGACGACGGGTATAGTATTGTGTTGACGTCGACGTCGGCATTCATAATAAGGGTGATTATTCGGGATATTCTCCCCAACTAATCATTAAAAACAATTAAAGTTTTTACAAAATGCATTGTTTGTTGTGACTTTAACTCTTCATATGTCGACATTTCATTGGTCGCTAAATCGTGAAATTTAAGCAGTTTGAAAACATTCAACCTCGGATGTTTATACTATACGAATCAAATACAATATGAGAATTCAATATTGTATATGAAGAGCTAAAGCCACAACAAACAATGTATTTTGCATAAATTTGTTGGTTTTTTCTAAAAAGACCTAAAGCTTGATTATAAAATAAAATACATATTAAAATAAAAAAGTCGCAAAAATAGTATTAATTAATTGAAATTTTTAAATTTTCGTGCAATTTTATTGTTATTTTGAAATTGTTTGTTCTTTTCTCGCTTCTTTTAAATTTCAACTCAGATGATCCTTCGATATTTTTTTGCTATTGAAATTTGAAAAAATAGTAACATGCAACAAATTTATTCTTATGTTGCAGAGTACCACTGTGGTTCGTATTATAATGAGCATTTACCAACAAATTTTTTTGTCCTTTTTCTTTCCTCATTAGTTTTTTTTTTTTTGTTGCTTGTAATAGAAAGTGTTAAAACTCATTTAAAACTATTTTCAGTTAGTTTTTTTGTTGTTTGTTTGATGCCGTCCAGTTGTCTAGCCGCAAGTGATCATATAATTTTTGATTGATTGCCTGCAAAAACTTTTAAAACATTTCATTCTCTTCATAATGAAACAATTATTTCCAGCAGCACCGGCTTGGACGAAGTGTAGATTTTTCAATTAAACTCGTTGCAGAAACTTTGATTACATGACTTTTTTTGTAAGTTTGAAAGAGTTGTAATTAATTGAATAAATTTTATTACTTCCATATATAAATATTTTATTTTCAAAGAAGTAAATTGGTAGGACTTTTTTGTTATAGGTCTGCATGGGACAGTACAAGCCCTTTAAAAGGAGTTAATAAATAAATAAAGAACTTGTATGCGCATAAATATGGCCCAATAATGAAATTGTATTAATAAAATGAATAAAAAACAGAGCTGAATACGTTTAACATGCAAAAATACCTTGAATGTCTAGACGGCAGACATGCACAATAAAAATACATATTGGCTTTTTTGTTATTGTTATTATTGTTGTTGTTATTGTTGCTCTTCTTTGTCATATATTTCTTGTTGATTTTGAATGTTGAACTTATGAAAAATTAAAAGAAAAAACATATTTGAATGAATAAACCTCCTCTTGTATTTATGTCACATTAATGCAATTCACGAACCTTTTTCCCCCCTCTCCTTTTGTTGTTGTTGTTGTTGTTGTTGTAACAATTCAACCCCATATTGAGGGAAACAAATTTGAATCACAACTTGAGAAACTTTTTTTTTTAATTGTCTTTTGAAATTTGCACACAGTAACGAAAATTTACAATGAGTCTTTAATTATCGGTGTAAAGCGTGATGCATTAAACACATTCGAGACAGCAGGCTACCGACTACAACCTGTCAAAAATAGAATACATGTGTGTATATGAAAATGATTATTTTTACAACTGCACGGCTACACGACTGCAGGTTGTTGTCCATGCTACTTTTGTCGTGTAGTCAAATTAAACTAATTTCTATTTTTGTTGGCTACAAAACAAAAACAGTATTGACAATATAACAAAATATGTAAAGCAAATTACCGATTAGAAATATTTTTTATTGCAAAATAAAAAAGAAAATTCCAAACTTTATATGTTATAATATATATGCATCAAGAATTTTTAAATAAATAAATTTATTTGTTCTATTGTGTTGATTTTCTTTCTTGGGTAATTTAGGTGTGATTTGCGTTAGAGTCTTGTTTTTTCAGCAAATCAGGCCTGATGTGTTTTTATGACAATTAATTTCAAAAGTTATTTATCTCGTATTTTCCCGACGTTTAGTGAATTTTTTGTTCACTTCATCCAGGGACTCGTCTATTTTATTAAAATATTAAAAACATCGAGATTTTATAATATTTTATAATTTATAATTTGTTTTATTGTTACATATTATATTGACTTGAGCCAAAAGTACCAACATTCGTGAAGATTAAAAAAAAAAATCACAGGGTAATAGCCCTTTTTAACATAAAAATTAATTAGTAAAATTTATAAAAGTTGTAAGGAAAATAAAACTATCCTGAACAAGAACTATAAAAACTTAAAAGCGCTAAATATGCACCACTGTAATATACATAAATGAATTGTTGCAACATCTGTTTACTATGTAGCTGCCGTTTTCAAAATAATTAAGTAGCTGACTACATGACGACATTTGTAGACAACGACATTTGTAGTCGGTGTTCGTGTAGCCTGCTGATGTCTATGTGTTTATAGCATGAATGAAGCATCAAAAATATTATTAACATTTTGGCAGCGAAAAAGAAATATTTAAGAGAATTAATAGTTTATTACCAGGGTTGTCAGATGTTTCTTTTACCTACATCACCGCGAGGGCAAACGAAAATCGCCACACAAAAAGACCCTCAAAAATTTTAATATGTGTAATTTTATTTACAAAATTCATTTAACAAAAAGGCAACATAATTATTTAGAAAAGAACATATAAACTAAAATTTGTTCATATTGACTCATAGACTTTTTCATGTACGTGTGAATTACAAACACAAAAGTATTCCTATACGAGGGCAAGTCAATAAGTTGGTGATTTTTTTTTATGTAATACACGTTTTTCGATAATAATCATTTTATTTTCCACTCTATACACTCTGTCCGACGTTGCTCTAATTTGTTTATCCCTTCCAAAAAATAAGATTTGTCCAGGTGATCAATATAGGTACGAGTATTTGTTGGCGTCAAATCTCTTTCTGCTTAGCCATTTCTTCAGATTTGGAAATTTCGCCATGGAAACTGCGCATGGGTGTAACTCCTGCAATAGCCTCGTGGAAAAGAACTCGGTTCTTGGGCAAATACGGACGTTGTTTGTTTTATAATTTTGAAGTTAATCAATGTTGATTATACCGTTTGCATTCCAAACACAGTCGCCATAAATTACCGGCTGATAAACCCACCTTGGCCTTCTTTGGTCTTTATTCACCCCGACAAATCCACTGTTTTGATTGCTGTTTGGTCTACAGTTTGTTACAGGGGATCTAAATCTCGTCCATGGTTACGAACAACACCAAATGCGGTTGAACAACAACACCAAACAATCCTGCAAACTTGTCAAACGATTGCGTTTGTGATCGATTGTGAGAAAACGCGGCACCCATCTAGCGGAAAGCTTTTTCATACACAAGTTATCATTAAAAAGCCTATGCTTTCAATAATCTCTCTCACTTTCAATCTCCGATCGGCCAACACCATACACAAATTTGTTCTTCTTAATTTATATCCCAATTCACATTTAATATAAAATTGTGCGGAGTCACCTAAATGGCCATCATTTAAATGAAGGATATTCCGAAGACATAAATAAGCTTTTCGATAATTTGCATTTGTCGCTGTCTCCCGATATTTAATATGGCAATGTTGCCATATTAAAAAATTTTTAATTCCCATTTCAAATACCTTAATTTTTAACCGATTTTAAAGAATTAGGAGGTTGTCAATTCGTTTGTATTTTTAAAATTTTCTTTTTAATAATATTGAAAATTTATTCTTTTGAGATATTCCCCCAAATAATTGTTAAAACAATTAGAGTTAAAAAAAAATGTTCACTGACGATTTGGTTTAGCGACCAATGAAATGTCGGCATATGCACAGCTAAAGCCACAACAAAACAGTTAAAAAAATTTAACATTTGCAGGTTGGTTCCATATTTTTTTGAAAAACGGGTTGCAGTTTGCTTCATTTCCCTTATTTCTCCACAGATTTGCAAAACTATTTGTTTGTTTGAAAGGGTTTGCTGTTAGTTTGGTCCCATTTTTTTTTACCAAAATAGGAGGGGCAATTTACCCTCCCGATATATTAACTATCGACTAGCACCCCCTTTTGTAAACCGATTTTGAAAAAAAAATTATTTGAATGTACAGATTTATGTTTCATATTACAAAATTTTAAATAGAAATCTGACAGACAAAGTGACCGTCCGAAATAATGTTTATACCATAGCATTGCCATTGATGGAACTATTTCCAAAATTGTTTATTTAGGGAGATTTTTAGATTGTTTCTGGGAGTTAAAAATTAAACTAGAAAGAGGTTTTATCGGCTCCAGTTTTGTAATCCGCTCGATTGGCTCTTTGTATTGAAGTCTGTTTTTTTCTTTGACGGAATGTCTCAGTAGTAGAACTTATTAAAAAAAAAAGAATTAATAATTTGAAGGTCATTTCCTTTTTAATGCACATACACATACATATACACACTCACACGAGCGCGCAGTCAAAAATAACTATCGCCAATAAAATATTCAAGAAATACGTATTTTTTGATTTTATTAAGATTTAAATAAATTAAAATGCTAAGAAGCGACGAACCAAGAAATTAAAAAATAAAATTGAAATAAAAGAAAAATCTAAAAAGCAAAAAGGGAATTAAATGCCAAGTTTAGTGCATTTACGAGTAATTTCAGTTCACTTTTGCAATGACAAAATTCTTTTATAAAGATTTATGATGCCATAATTGTGGCCAATAAAGTTTTATTTTTGGCTACAAATAAGTTTTATGGTGTCTTCATGAAGTCTGCGGCAACCAAAAGACAAAAGGAATACGAGTAAAAAGAAAAATTAAAGCAAATTAACAATTGAAACCCAAAAGCAAAAAAAAAAAAAACGAATAAAACAAATATATCTGTTTGCAAAAATGCACATAAATTTTGCAACTCGAGACTTTTGATGGTGGGCAATAAACAATTGAAATGTCACGAGAATTGAGTTGATGCATTTTTGGGCCGACAAATTTACCAACAAATGGATTAAATGAAGTCTTAAGAAATTTATTTTTTATACAAAAAGTTATAAAAAGAAAGGATTTTAACTGTATTTGAGTTGTAAAAGGAAAAAATTATAAAATACAATGGATTTGTTAAAAAATATAATTTTTTTATAAAATAAAAATCATGCTTTTATTAGCAATATCTGAAAGTTTTTATAAAATAGTATTAAGGTCCGATTTTGCAAATTAAACGAAAATTTCTCATAGAGATGTAATACCACGATTAATAATTTTTTTTTTTAACAAAAGTTACAAAATTTGATTGAAAATAGCTGAACCGGCAATGCTGGTTACAATCAGAGGTAAAAGGATAATGGCACCGTTTTAGGAAAATGGATAGAAAAAAATTTACATCCACCTTTTTATACTTTGTGGCAGGAGTCAATATTTGAACTGGGCTCGTCCGCCCAAAACGGTTCTCTTTTTTTATAAAATATTTGTTTTACAAAGAAAATTTTATATAAATTTTTCGTCGTTTTTTTACTATTAAATTTTTCTTCATTTCATTTTCAATTGCCAAACACAACCTACGAAAGTGCTCGGCTTATCTGCAGAAACAACCGAGGTCTTCGCCAGGAATTGGACCTTGCGACCTTAGGACTACTACCCTAGTACTCTTGCTATTAGCCTACGAAGACACCCTAGTCACATAAATATGTACGAGTATATTCAATTATTCGAAATTTATGAAGCAAATTTATAGAAAATGAATTGTTAACATTCCATGGAGCACCTCAAGAACGTGGAATAGACAGTAACAATACTATTTAATAAATTTTCAGTATGTTGCTTTAACGCAGCCTCGAGTGGTCGAACAAGCTACAAATGTCGCAAGAAGTGGATGGTCGACTGAGAACATCGCTGCTGTTACCGACGACCTCAAAGAGAATCTGCAAACATCAACGAGACGACGGTGCACACAATTAGGCATCACCACCAGACGTTCGTTGCACATGTTTTTTACGGAAGTTGCTGCAATGCGTCTCGATCATTTTTGGTTTCAACAGGACAAAGCAACCAGTCAACACAGCTCCGGTAACGATGCAGATTTTGAGACACCAAAGTTTCAGATCGAGGTACTTTACCCCTTTTGGAGATTTCAACTGGCCGTCCAGATCGCCAGATCTAAGAGCCAGATCTTCCTTTGGGGTTTTCTGAAATCTCGCACTTACCACAACAAACCAAGAAATCGCCAATTTGGTGTCACACGTTTTGTGAGCAACAATTCAAAAATGCCATAAAACTAGCGCAATTAAACATCAATTTGGGAGGTTGTTCTTTAAATGATATAATTTTTTCCAATTAATGTCATCAATTTTACACTTTCAAAATACTTCCCCCAAGCCAGAAAAAGTTGTTGGAATACAATAGAATTTATGAAATACACATTAAACTAAAAACATGCGTCCTCGGTTGCTAAAGACACATATACATATGCGCCCTTCGGTCGTGTATGGGTTACAAAATTTACAAATAACAATTATTTCTGTTCAAAATAATTAATTAAATCCGTGAAAAAAATATAAACATGTTCTTCCTTTAATGCAAAAATCATAGCTGTTCCCGACCCTGAAAACCACACATTAATACCGTGTTCAAATACATCACGTACGAATACTGTATCAGTCACTGTACTTGTACTAGAAATCTATCTAAAAATCAAATGTGGAATGAAGTGAGTTTCTCTCGTTGGTAAAACAATAGCAAAAATTAAACGGCCATAGATAAATCATGATGATGATGATGATGATGATGCTGATGAGAGAATGGGATTAAAATCTTTTTTTCCTGCTTTCAATTAATTTTTTTGTTGGTATTTTTAAGTAACAGGTTGATTAACACGAGAGTAACAACAATAACAGCAACAGTGGTGATTTTTAATAAACAGAATATTTTTTTTATATAAATCAGCACCATAAAGAGGTTGCCAAAAACAAAAACGACAGCAACAAAATTAAAACATTTTTTCAAACCAGAGACAAACAACGGACCGACCGAAAATTAAAAACAAAACAGATTTATATTTTATAATTTTTGGAAAAAATATGGTTTTTTGTTTAAAGTTGAATGTCTAGACATTTAAGCAGACTTGCGCATAAATATTATTCTTGGCTGTTGTCCTGCAGTTGTTGTTGTTGTTGTTGTTAAAATTGTTATTTAGATTATATTTGCTCTTTTGACAGCCAATGGAGAACTCAATGTTTATTTTTCTAAATTAAAATTGGGCAGTAGTGGGCAAAAAACATTTGAAGCGAATGACTATTTCTTTTTCAAAAAATTTAACAAGAAAAAATCTTTTTAAGTCAAAAAAAAATTTAACGATAACGTAAAAATCTTTTACGTTTTTAGTAAATTCGAGCTATTCGGTCCTTTCAAGTAAAAAAGGACAAATTTCTCCTCGAAAGGGCACTTAAAAAAAAAGAAAACACCTCAAGTTAATACAATTAATTCTCTTCATTGAAACTTTTTTATTTTATTTTTGCATTCTTTTGGTTAGTTGTTTTATCGGCAAAACTCACGACAACTAATACCGTTTTCTTTTCAGAAAAAAGTGTAACATTTTTTGCCTTTTCAAAAAAAACACAACTTATTTCTTCTTGAAAGGGCAGAAAAGGTTCCACTTAAAAAAAACACCTCAAATTAAAGCACTTATTTTCTTTATCGAAACTTTTTGATATTATTTTTGCACTCTATTAGGCCCACTATTTGGTTAATTGTTTTGTCGGCATGACTTCCGACTTATAATATTGTTTTCTTTTCTGAAGAAAGTGCGACATTTTTGCCCTTTCAAAGAAAAAAAATTCATTTTAGCGCATTTTAGCATTAAAACGATATATAAATTTTTATTATAAATTCATCAACAAAATGTCACACTGTTTCTTAGAAAAGTACAAACCTTATAAGGTTTGACTCATCTTCAGTATTTGTTTTAGACAGTGAAAATTTGTCAATAATGATCGCGTTCCTAGTAATCGATAACATTGTTTTAGGCCTGACGTAAGTAAAACCAATTTTTAGAGGCCCTTGGTGACTAAAAAAAAAGAAATTTGAGAATTTGCATGTTCTTTTTAGTCACCATAGAGTGGTAACGAAATTTTCTACAACTTATTTCTAGAAGTCTTAAATTAGATCTTCTTTATCTGACATTTCTGCATTACCATAATACTTTTAAAATTTCTTTTGTGACATTGCACAATGGGGCTTTTTTAAAAGTAAATGGCAAAAAGTATGTAAACTCCTAAACGAGATTCTACAAAACTTTAAGCACCAAGAACTAATGAACGAATTAGGCTTTTAGAAAGTTTAACAGTGGGCCAAAGTTGTAAGCTTTGCAAATAACAGCGATTTAAAATAGTTTAACATTTTTTAATTTTCCTTACAAAAAAACTTTAAGATGCTGTCCATCTGGCTTGTTCTCTTTAGCTCCTTTATATCAAGCCTCTTTCCTATTTGTACTGGTCTTCATAATTTTTTCTAATTTTCAAATTTCAACTGCTTTAATTTTATCCATCAGGGAGGCTCGAAGCCTGATAGGCATTTTCTTTTCTAAAAACAAAAGTGTAACATTGTTTTTATCAATTTATAAAAAGTCTAAAAAGTAAAAGTCTAAAAAATTTATCTTCCTTATAATGTTGCGGACTCTTTCCTAATAAATGTGCCTCTTTTTTTAAAAAGGGCAACAAAATTACACTTTTTGGGAAAGGAAAAGGATTTTATATTATATTTCAGCCGAATTGAACGATGGCACTAACTAGTCATTCAAAAGACTTTAGCGGGAAACTAACCTACAACACCGAAAATGATAGAATTATGCTCTGCCACCTGATCAAGGAGTCCATTTTTGAGATCCATAGTAATAGAAAGCGACAAATTTATTAATTAAAAGCGAACCAAAACCAACCGTTCACCAATAAGGTCCGATCAGTATTGAAATGAAAGAAGGCAAATATTAGCGAAATGTCTGTTTTAATGGAAAGACCCATTTATGACAGGATATGGGATCCCTTAAACAAAGACTTTGCTCGTTGTAATGGATCCAAAAAATATTCTAGATCATGCTTAAGCAAGAGTTATGGCCTGGTTTGTATTGGGGTTTAGACCAACTATTGACTACGCTTTATGGGAATGCAGAAGCTTTACAAGGAAAAGTCTACCAGGTCAAATGGCACGAAATCGGTAGACAGTTCACGTCACCTTCCCGAAAAGTAGCTGTATTTTAAATCGGTCAAACGGGATTGTCCACGGTGACACATTCACCAGCCTCCGGTTGTAACTACATGTCGTCCACATAAATATTCTTTCATTGGGGATTAACTTGCGTTTTGCTGTACTATTGCATGACTACGACGATTTCCTGATCAATTTCTTCTTCCTCTGGGGTAGGTGTGTACACTGATCTCATCTCTGATTGCGTCACCGAAATATATTACACTATCGCATATTACTTTTGATAAGACAAATATTATCATATGGATTTCCTAGCTTAGTGTAGAACTTGACCCGGTGAATTGGCATCAGTGGCACAACAATAAACAGCATTTGCCAAAACAACGTGGCAGCCGTAATATATTTTTGGCGGGGATTGAACCCACGACCGTTAGATCACCTGATAGTCTCTTTTCTATTATGACCACCACTGTAGCTGCTGTTATTGTTTTTAGTTCAACTGGATGAATGAATGAAGCAATTTTTTTTCGGCAAAATACTATTGGCATCGCATAGTGAGTAGCAGCCTTATTTTTTTTATTTATTTATTAATATTATTAAATTTTTTGTGGTTGCTAAATTTGGCTGCTGTCAGATAATCACACCCTTCCCATCATGTGTTTGCGTAAATTTGTGTTGAAAATGTCTAAATGGCCATTCGATAGATGAACAATTTATCAATACGGATTTGTGTTGTTTGAATGTCTTATAGAATTTATGTGTCTAACGAAACATCGAAACTGTCGTCTGATATTGATCATTAATGAATGGCGGCTTTGTGAGTGACATCTTTTGGTTTTGGTTTCGTTTTAGTTTTATTTATTATTTTTTTTCAATAATCAAATGAATTTATTTGGCTTTTGAAATGTTATTGATTTATTATAATAATTAAAATGAAATTTTAGTTTTGATAAAGCGAATAGAAGGACGGATGTTTAATTAAGCAACATCATTAATCGATGTTATTCTGACGCAATCAATTATTTTGTGAACAACTTTCAAAGATTATTTTATAAAATTGAAGATAAGGTTCTGGATGATATTGTGTATTCAAAAATCAAGACATTTTTTTAATATAAAAACAAAAACAATATACATACATATAAAATCTTTTAGAATTAGTTTGAAAATATTATTAACAGAGTAACAAGTTGTTCCACATCGTTCAATCATGTGTATGAACCAGCGTGGCCAAAAATTTGTAGATACAAGGTGGCGCAAAAGTAACGTCATAATTTGAATTAGCTGTCATTTTGTTATATATAAAAAAAGGACCTGTTTTCATAAAAAATGTATTTGAAAGTGTAAAATTTATGACACTTTTTGGAAAAAATTATATCGCCCAAATGGCCACCTTCCGAGTTGTTGCATAATTGCGCTCGTTTTACAGCATTTTCAATTGTTGCTCGCAAAACATCTGGCTCCAATTTTTTTTCAAAATGAAGTAATGCAGCAGCACCTGGTTACACCCTAAAAGCGGCCAACGAACACAAGCATAAAATACAGGAGTTTTCTTTGCTGAAAAAAAGTTTAGCATTTTATTGACCAATAAAAAAATTTAACTCCTTTGCAGGATTACATACTCCTTCCTAATGAGTTTGAATACAAACTTCCTTTTTTTTCTCTTCGAATGGGTAAAAAACGCTGTGAGAATAAACGAGCATTAGAGGTTGCCTACTTTAAGGGCTCAAAAAAAGTGACAAAGTGACAGTCTAAGGACTCGTTTAAAGTTTTTACGAGGCTCAAGACATCCCACATGTACTTATTTTACATTTTCACAGCACATTTGTGTGTGTGTCATAATGTCCGCCGACAGTGTAATAAATGTTACTCTCCCCCTTGGAGTATCCTTTTGGGAACGATTTCTAGTTCTTTTGATTAACCCAATGACTTTTTTATAGTTAATTAAACTCAATTAATACATTTTTTATTTTTTATTTTTTCAATTGAAACTCTTAACAATCATATCAGTTTATTGCCGTTTGTCTATATTTGCTCGCAAGTCTAGTTTATTTCTTTGCCCCATCCGTCGTCCATCCATCAATATGGTTGTCTGCCTCTATTTGCCTTTCATATTAACACTCATTCATGGGACGGCATTAAGTCATGTCAAGAAACTAAAGGATAATTGTGTGATTCTAAGCATTTGATAAATTTGTTTTTATCACTTGCTGCAACTAATACCCGACAAATGTTTATTGCTTTGGCAATTCAGATACTTTGTTGTTGGTGTTGCTGGTGAAGTCTGGTTATTTAAGCTTGTTCGACTCGGCCTGTGAATTTATACATTGTCTTTCCGCTTTGAGTTGTTGGAGGACAATCTAAAAAGGATGTTCGAGAGGTGTGTATTGTAAGATTTTTGTTTCCCTATGAGCAGCAGCTGTAAGTTACGACATCTAAATTAATTGCAAATGAAAAACTACCATAATTTAGTGGTAGTTGGCCCAAAAGTAGCCCACTATAGCCTAGCGGGCCACCATACATATTTAAAAATATTTGATGAATGCCCTTTGATTTTTCTAGGACATTCTCGTGGTGCTAAGCTTTGCAAAATATAGAAATTATAAAGTTATTAACAATAAATATATTGGCTGATTTTGATTTTTTGGCCTTTTCTTTTTTAAACAAGGTGCAACAGTTTTTGGCCTTCAAAAGATAAAAAGGGAATCCAGTCATCTATAATAAGCTTAAACTGATTAGGGAAAAAGCCCGGAATCGTGGTAAGGAAGTTAAATCTTTTAAATTAGACTTTTCTAAATTGATCAACAAAATACTTAATATTGAAATTTATTATTTTGGAATATTCTTCCCAATTAATTGTTACAAGAATTAGAATTTTTACAAAATGTACTGTTTGTTGTGGCTTTAGCTGTTCATATGCCGATATTTCGTTGGTCGCTAAACCAAATCGTCAGTGAACTTTAAGCATTTTAACACAACAAAATGTTGCTCATATTTCAAATAAATAAATAAATTAATTTATTTTATTTATGTAGATATTTATAACACTGGATCTCTAGCTAGATCTAGATCACTTTTTGAAATCTTTTTTGTTTAATTTTTTCATTTTAAAGCACCTCAAGTCTTTGAGGGGAATCGAACCCACAACATCTTGATATTTTAGTGCAACCAATATTTATTCTGCCTCCATATAGAGAGGGTATCCATTTATTGATGCCTTAGCTGCAATCTTCGAGGGTTGGATTAGGTTCAACAGGCAACTTTAGCTCAATTGGGGCCATAATTTACACCCTTTGTGATATTCAAACTAGATAGAGAATGGGAAGTTGAAAATGTACGAGCAAAGAAGACAGAAGGAGAAAACAACTACGGGTCGAACCTGCGAACCTCTGACTACCCTCTGGTCTTCGAGTGTTAATATAAATTAAATTAATAGCTTTTAAATAAAAACGTGGGAAAGAGAGGTTTAAAAAATCACCTAGAGTTGTAGATCATTCTGGCAAAAACTCTAATTTAACACAAAGAACTAATCGAGCAGATTACAAAATGGATGCAATTATGAAAATCGATTCATAAATTTTGAAGTTGTGAAATAATCAATATTAAGGGCCACTTTGTCGTTCCACTGCTCTACATGCGCAGTACGTTTGGGGAAATGTATCAGCTTGCAACAATACTCTTGAGCAGTCGGGAAAGTCAAAATTTTATAATTTAAACAGCAATAATTCTCTGCTGTTACATGTAGAAATTTTATCTCGATCAGACCATCCCTTTAGACATGGTTGATATATTCCCAAAATATTTTAATTGTGACCCACTGTGCAAAAGTTTCTTTCGCAAATGAGCTCGATCTCAGAGCCCAAGTGTAGACATTGAGAATAATAATTTTTCTTTAATGGACACATAATCCATATATTCGAATTTTGCGTCCATCTGCTTAAATAACCATTTTCAATCTCTATATTTTTTAAAATCTTCCTATTTCGATTACCCTTCACGAAAAAAAAACAAAGTCCAAGGACTTCAAATTGACTTCCAATGGAATCCAAACAAAAAGGAACTTTTCATCTTGTCCTCCTAGAATTTTCGTTATATGTTTATGTGTCATTGTATCTATAGTTTTTTCTGTCTGTGTGTGTTCCTCGATTGTTCGAGTTTCTGAAAAGCGTGCTACACGTTACCAGCATATTTTGGCATATTACGTGATTTCGTTTGTCCTTGAAGTTTTTTTATATATATTTTTTATTTGTTGTTGTTCCTTCCTCTCTGTGTGCTAATTTTTTTGTATATGAGTATTTTTTGTTGGTGCCTAAGTGTGATTTAAAAACATTTGTATGTGTGTTGTGTGTGATGTTTATAGGGGAACTCCTACTGCATCAAGGAAAAAAATAAAATCTTCTAAAAACAGCAACAAAGTAGTAGCAATTTTCTATAGGTCATTAGGAAAATTGATGTGTCCTCGTATTTGTTTGAATTTCGATTTTGCAAACTCACACACACGCACACCCTCATATACTCATTTGTAGCCTTGAATGTCAGCAAAAGCATAAAATGTTGCAAAAATTGTTTATTTTTTAATTGAAAATTTTATATTTAAATATTATCCTTGTAATGCGGGTACACTTCTTGCTAAAGATTCGAATCATCAAGTTGTTCTTTCTGTTGCACTAACAAACGAGTAAAGTTTATTCGACGTAAATCAATGGGAGTGATTGATTTTCAAATTCACTTTGATTGCGGTGCGAAAAGATCAAGACGGTTGCACACTTTCGCAAGATACTGTAAAGCTTTCTTATTGTCTACAACAGACAGTTAACGGTTGACAAGCATGAAGACACAGGAGATCTACCTCTTTTTGGGATCCCAACGCCTGTGCATACGTCTTATCGTAGTACCAACTGGAAACATCCACCGGTAGCCACGCACTACTATTGGGTGGCAAATTTCCGGGTTTAGAACTTTTGTTTATAATCCCTAAAACTTGTATGTTACATACTACTTAAAAGCAGGGCAGGACAACGGTAAGTACATATAAGAAATAATTTCAAGAAAAGTTACAGCAGATTACGCTTATTCTTCCTTTGGCTTCACGGGGCTTTTAATTGGGGGGAATTGAGTCAATCCAATTAATATTGGAGATTCTTAAATCACGGCCCACCAAATACAAAGGGAACCAGTAGCTCCTAGGACTTGTCCTAGACTGAATATTGAGGCCCCTTCATGTGGTGGTTGTAAATCAAACCCAAATCGTGTTAAAAAGTATGTTGACCAAAGGCTAGTGGCTAGAGCTCTCCTGCTACCTCTAGGTACTGTTGCTAAACACCAACTGAAGCTGCAGCCTACAAGTGGTAGATGTTAGATGGCTGCAGTTCCTTAGCAAAGAGCTTGCACATGATCTGTAACTATAATGTACACTGTGAGTGTAGTCGCGGTAGTGAATGCATTGACTGCACCCAATGTTGCGAGCATAGTGGGGTTGGGCCGAAAGCCAGGTGTCCACATCTGTCTATAGAAGACGCCGGTATAATAGAATACATGTGCGTCTAATCTCTTTCAAATGAAAAAATGGGAGCAAATGAAGGCACTTCGTACCTCATAAAGTAAATTTTTATTTTTATTTTACGTTATTTTTTTAATGTGCTAGTTTAAGTGAAAATTTAGTTAATCCGTTGCACGTTCGAGTCCTGAATTTGACAATCAAGATTGATAATTTTAAAATGTTCTATTAAGGAAAAAGTAAGGAGATGGATATTATTATACTAGCAGAACGGGACAGCACTGTTTCCAATGCAGACTGCACCATGATCATCAGCATTCAGGTGTCAGGTTTTTACCACTTGAGCCAGATTAACTAAATATTGAGAAATTATTTTATGCTTTTTATTTGTCGAGAAAAAGAAAGCTATTTTCGTCTATTTAATCCTTTTCTAATATAAAACTAATAGCAAAAAGTACATGCAAAGAGGGGGTAAAAATCGCAGCTCGAAAATAACCAACAAAGGCAGGCTTCAAATTGTATACGTTTTCCAAAAGCCTGTTTACAATCACGACTTGATCCCTGCAGCAGGCGGCAGAATCCAACTGCGTAGAAGTTGAATTCACTGTAGCACGATAATACAATTTTAATGGTTAATAATTAAAAAAAATCGTTCCCGCCATCGTTTCCAAGAAGACTTGGTCTCGAACTCCTTTATAAATATACCAAATTTAAGGGCATCAAGCTCGGCTTTCAGACTCACCGCCTTAAAGGTGAAGATGCAGGAAAAGTGGCTATAAACAGAGATCCTCAATAAATCTCTCACCTTTACCAGGCTAATGACTTGTTATGAGAATAAGTCATTCACACGGCCATTATTGGTTATGATTGTAGCGAACATATAATAATTGTTTTTAAATATCTAAACAAGTAAGATTAAAATCATTATTTGTTTCTTCTTTTAATTTATTATTTCTTTACTTTCCGTTTCACCAACAATTATTAATTACATCTGGATTATTGAAAGCCCCCAAAGTTCATCACAACCGAGTCGAACAAATTAGAAGTCATTATCAAGGAACGACATTTTCATTTCTTTTAAAAAATTCATTACTGCATTTTTTCAACTTCTTAGGAACTCAAATTGAAAAAAAAAACTATTATTAAAAATATGAATTTCTTCAAAAATCTATTTAAATTCGATTCGAAAACACTTTTTTATAAAAAAATAGTACTTGTCATTAAGTTTCTTTCACATAAAGAAAAAGAAATCATAAATAATGTCAAATTTGTTCGCGTTCCTAGTGGTAAATAACCAATACGAATTTAATATAAAATTATTTTCTTAAAAAAAAAAAAAAAACATTAAAAGTTTGAATTTCGTATGAAGATACCCGTAGCTGCCAAATCGGTGAGTAATTGAGAACATCCTACAATGACAAGTCTATTTTAAAATCATTTAAAGTGAGTCGAATTCGCTCTAGTACCGCCTTCTAATCGCAGCGCTTTCATGACTTTTTTTGAACGCTCTGCTTTTTTACTGGCAACACATATTTTTGCATCCAAATCGAAATAAACAAAATCCAATGACTTCAAATTAGTCTCACATCCAATAAATTTTCATTCATGGAATCCAAAAAAAAAAAAAAATTACTTTTCATCTTATCTTCTTATAATTTTCGTTATATGTTTATGTGTCCATTACATTTATAGTTCTTTGTGTGGCTTTGTCTGTTCCTCGTTTTTTTAGTTTCTGGAAAACGTGCTACACGTTACCAGCATATTTTGTTATATTACTTGACCCCTTTTCCAATACTGGGTATACATGTTTGCAGCGGCCATGGCTGCCCATGAACATGAATGTCACATAATGATCAGTATTAAAAAAAAATTCTCTTACATTAAGATCACATCGGATCATATTTTGTTTCTAAAGGAAGTTTTAAAATTAAAGCAAAATTGGTATTAAAAAAATACGGACATTATTAACGATTTAAACGGATATGAAACCACATTTCTTCTAATCTAATATCAGTTACATTTCTATTGAATATATTTTCGATAAAAAGCATTTTTTAAGTCCCATCACAATATGCATGAAAAAAATACAACGAACCTAAAATTTGTTTCTATCAAGAAACCTTAAAAAGTATTTCTTTATATAAAATTGTTGCACTCAAACACACACACACGCACACACACACAAAAGGCGGTTCCAATTTAAAGGTACAAAGAACCACCAGCAAATAAAAAATCATCACTCACCCGAGAAGAAACAGTGAAAAGAGTTAAACAAAGTGTGTATGAAAACAATTACAAATATTTTAATGCAATTAACACACCTGTGTTAAGCGTTTTAGTTTAGTTAAGTCCGTCGTCATCGTCTTATGGTGTCGTTACCTTTGCCACAATTATGCCGGTAGTTTGTTGCCTGCGGCATGACGAGGAGAACGGTAGGGGGAGTATGCAGGGGTGCAGCGGAAAATACTGACTGCCATCTCGTATTCCCAACAACGAGGCGGTATAGTTAAAGAAAACGAATTGATGAAGAATAAGAGAATGAAGCCGCCAAAAACCACAATGCAACTTAAAACCAGTGTGTGTATCAATGTGTGTGAAAAGGAAATTTCTATGTTTGTATAAGTCCTTTATAATGTATGTACACGAACTTTTGTAATAAGTAAATATTTTATTTATAATTATTGTCAAATGCGTACCATAATTATAAGGACATCATGTTTAATTTTTGGAAAACAATAGGAAAACTGCCCCCGAAACATCGAAAAACTAGTTGGAGGAATACTTATGTGTGCAAGGTCTCATAAGTATCTGTTAAGCAGAAATGGTCGTAGGATAAAATTTATCTTTACAGAGGCGTGGCTCTACCCATATTAATACTTTTATAGATGCCATCCTAGAAACATGTGAGCTAAGTTTTTTTTAAGAATCAGGCAATTTGATTAAAATATTATATAAGCTCGAGGTTTTATTTAGTGGTTAAACAATTTTATTTGAATATTTCGATATTAATTGAGTATCAGAATTTTTCTGAAGATGATACGCAATGAGTATCGAAATATCGATCATTTTCAAATAAAATTGTTTATCCACTAAATAAGACTTCGAACTTAAATAATATTTTAATCAAATTGTTATAAAAAAAGTCAAAAAATATAGAGATATTAAAATCAGTCAAGTATATTTCGTTGAAAGATATATTCCCCCTTATTATAATTGTCGACGTCGACGTCACACCAAGTCGACATCAATATATATTGGCAATTGTGGGATCGTTATCGTGAGCTATTAAATATTATTGATAGGATATTACTACTACTATGGCATATAAAATTACAAATGGCCATCAATATTAGTTAATTATTGGCTACAACGAGTTCAGAACTGCTGTCTTTTTTTACTCTCGACTTGATGTGACGTCGACGCGTCAATCATAATAAGGGGTATTATTTACTTTACAGAGGCGTGGCTGTTCCCGCTTTTTTTAGTCGCAAATATATTGTGACAGAAAGTTATTAAATGCTACAAGATTTCATTGAAATTGTTCTTAAGTTATAGAATAAGCAATAGTACGACACAGTTGATCGGGAGGTAAGCAAAGACACACGAGCGGACACATACAACCGAAGAAACTGCATAAGAGCAACGAACAACAGAAAAACGATTTAGTATGAAAAAAGAACACTACAGATGGTAAATAACCGAAGCCACCTTTGATGTGGAATGAACGAAAATTGTTCAAGCAAACCCCGTCGGAAAAAGAGATCAACTCCCAATTAAAATATGATTTGTAAAACAGCACTGGTTTAAATTTATATTTATAGAATCATTTTATCACACACAATTTCACCATAATATGTTGCTTTAAGCTCTAATCATTTGAATTATGTGTCCTTGCGTTTATTCTCAATAATGACACTCTGTATTTAAGAAATGATGATTTTATAGTAGTATATTTTGTTATATGATAATGGTGTTGTATATCGAAATAGGTTAGGTTAGGTTAGGTTGATTGGAGGGCTGTGATAGCCCATGTCATACGACATACACTTAAGCCAGTGAAGGCTTGTTGTGCGCTCCCTTTAATTATCAAACACAAACTGCCAGAGTTCTGCGGCAGCATTCCAACCTGTGACCTTCGCACTACGAGTCTAGTACACTACCTACTAGTCTACGAAGGTCAGCATATCAAAATACATACACGTATTAATTAATTTCGCAAATATTTTGTTTTCATGTTGAAAGAATAATTTCAATTATTTTCAATTGTATAGAGAGAGAATTCTAGCTCTTACCCTATATATTTGAGGCGAAGTGTCGTTTAACAAGCCTTGTTACGAACGAAATCACGTACTTTTCTTACTTGCTCACTTGTGCACTTTACGACACATTTATTTACGTTAAACGACACTGCAGCGTTTGAACTTTAAACGCGTTGAGACAGATGCTGTTTTATGATTCTGCATTATAATGCAATATTGGGTGAATAAATACTTGAGATGGAATCGTAAGGTAATAACTTTTCACTCACTTGCTAAATAATGTAGGGCTTCTTTGACTCACGTGTTTTTGGAAGAAATTTGTGCGTTATTATATATTTGGGATGGCATCGTAAGCACTTTATTTTTATTTGTCTCACTTTCGTAATCAATCGCATGAGCCAAAAAAAATGTTTTCTAATCACAGTCCATAAAATTCACATTGACGAAATAATTACGTAATTATTTGATAAGATTTTATTCATAAATTTGTTTAAATAATTTTTAGGGTATTCGAGGAGTTATAGTAGAATTTCAACACAAATATTTTTGTATGACTTTTCAATCTGTCATATCGCTGTTTAAGAGAAGCTTTTGTCACCTCTTCAAGAAAAGGGACAAAAATGACCCATACATGGATAGTTTAGTGGGTTAATATGCACAGTTAGAGGTTTAAAATGTTGTACAAACATTTTGCTCACAGTGTTGTACATAAAATTACTGAACACAATTTATGCCTAAAATGTACGGGTACATTTGTTACTAAATAAGAAATTAACCCTTAAACACATTTTCTGTTTTGTAGCGTTCAAGTTGCATTTCGATTTTTAGCGTATGCGGGATCTACAGTGGAATTTTATGGCACATTTGCTTGCATTTTTGCCCGATATATGCCCTTTTTAAGAAAGGTACAAGAAAGACCCATACCGCGAGTGAGTGTTAGAGGGTTAAAGTATTTCACAGGAATGTGCCTCATTGTGGTTTATGTAAAACTTCTGATTACAATTTACACATAAAAGGTAAGGTTTTCAAGATTTTCTTCACCGATTCACTGCAACAATTTGCAATGGGAAGCGGGGGAGCCAAAACTCGCCCTCAAATTAATTCCAGACGTAAGCTTTCAAAACGGCGATATGCAGTTTTTTATTCCCTCTACCAGAATCAGTCTGTAGAAGCTTTTTATTTCGAAAAGATTTAATTGTGTTGCACTGTGTAATTTATTGTCGAACAAGCTGCGTCATTTATTTTGTATCTGACTTGAGGAGAAAATGGATAAAAGTGAAATTCGTGTGCTCGTTAAGCATTATTTTTTGTCGTAAAAAGCAATCCCCTAAACAAAGACGGAGCTTGATAAATAATCGTTGTGTTCGTACAATCACGCAAGATGCAGAACGTTCTAGACGCCCAGTTGAGATCCCTACATCCGAAACAATTGGCTAAAATCACGATATAATATTAGCTTATCGGTGATCGAAAGTGCGACAGATTGTGGAAGCCATAGGCATATCACATGGCTCAGTGGTTTTAATTTTGAATGATCACTTGGGTATGAGAAAGCTTTCGGCAAGATCAGTGTCTCATTAGCTCACAATCGACCACAAACGCAAACGTGTGACAACTTCTCAGGAGTGTTTGAAGCTGTACAACCGCAATACCATTTTCTAATCGTGAACGAAACGCGAAACCACCACAACACACCAGACACCAAACAGCGGTCAAAACAGTGGGTTTCTCGGGGTGAATCGGCGCCAAAGAAGACCAGCCAATAGAATCACGGCGACCGTTTTTTTGCGATGGACGCAGCAATAATACACATAGACTAAAAAAATTATTTTCTACCAGGACAATGCAAATGTGCACCCATGTGCAGTTTCCACGTCAAAATTCCATAAATTCAGCTACGAATTGCTCCCTCATCCACCCTATTCTCTAGATTTGGCCCTTGGTGATTAATGCTTGATTCCAAAACAGAAGAAATGACTCGACGGAAAGAAATTTGATTTCAACGGTTAAATCATCTCACATACAAATAACTGTTTTGATGACCTGGACAAATCTTATCCTTAGGAACGAATAAAAAATTGGACAAGGTGTATAGAGCACAAAGGAGATTATGTTGAAAAATTAAATGATTTTTTTTTAATCAAAAAACCTGTGTTGCACTCCAAAAGTCACGGACTTATTGGTCGAAGGCTAGAAAGGACACAAAAATTGTTTTCTTTAAATTACCAAAATAAAAATAACATGAACGATTTCACGTCAAAATGACTTCAGGAAATAAATGGACTCAAGATAGGGCGTGATTCACCCCAATCACCTTTTAGTGTTGCCCATCTCTACTATATACTTGCATGTAAAGAAACCCATTTACTTAATGTATGTAACGTTTGCAAGCGTGTGCATTGTCTTCAATTTATAAGAATGCGTGTTTGGGAGTGTGTGTGTGCGTGTGTGTTGGCTGTTTTGTGGCAGTTGCAAAAATTGTGTGATTTTTGCCGACATTTAAAGTTTCTTATCAGTTTATTTTTCCCTCCAGTTGGTTGGCCTTTGATATTTCACCGACAAATGTAATACACGAAGGTGTGTACATGTGTGATAGTGAAACTTTGTTGGTGTGCATGTCACTTTTAGGTACAAAGAAACAACATATTTGTCTCTCAAGCCAAACTTTCATTGTTTCGAATACATAAATTCAAGTACATTTCAAATACATACATACATATTTATTTTTTTGAAATCGGTGACACATGTCGAATCACGTTAAATTCATATGACAAAAACTGTAGGAAAAAAATGAGATAAAATTTGCAAAAAGAATTTATTCATAGACAATTTGAAACTTACGAGTCTTAAAGCAGAATATTTATATTCATTTGAAAAGTTTGTTTTAGACTTTTGAATAGTTTTCATAAAAACTTCAGATTTTTCAACAAAACATAATCATTAACATAATAATCATTGATTTCTAATGGAACAGGAATTTTGTAGGTGTTGCAGGATTTTTCACATCCTTCTTTCTTTTCCTGAAGCAGCAAAATGTCCTAGAACTAGCGGGCGGCCTTTACAATGTAAACAAACTTACGATCAATTTCCAAACCTTCATACCGAAAAGTTTACAATTTTTTTTTTTCATAAAAAATTAGAGTTCAATTTAAGACAGCCGAGGTGAGTAATGTCTGGTGAGCTGTCACCTGCAAAAAATCGGTATCACGATTGCACAAAAGCCAGAGGCAATGACAGAGGACGTCTCCCACTGAACCAAAATTTTTAATATTTCTTTGGTTTTGAAGTTCATCATGGCATGTTTTTTTTAGTGAGACTTTTCTCAATCCAAATGATCTACAGATGGGCATCCATTATCTGGGATTGTTGGTTGGGATCGAAAGGATTATGGATAATCGATAAAGCCCACCTATACAGAATACTATCTGACACGGACATCTGCAGATTTTGCGGTGAAGATGAGGAGTCGATGGAACACTTGATAGCAAATTGTGGGGCATTGTACCACAGAAGACACAGGACTCTACATGCATATACGCTGAGTGAAGAGGATCTGCTAATGCTCCCACTGAAGGAGCTGATCCTATTTGCGAACGTATTAAACTGCTAGGGACAGGGGAAGCACAATAGATCAACAATGGTCGCAGTGCAAAGGGCCATCCTGGGTGAAACCCCCATTACATTACAATTACAAATTACAAATGGATAATCGATTTTTTCGATTAACTGCGGCAAAGTGTTTATTTTATTTGAACAATATTGGTTGGCTTCATTTTTCTTAACTTTCATATTTTGGACCAAAAACTTCTCTTGTGTAACGTAAACGTGTGTTTTATCTTGTTCTGTAAAATTCGAAAAAAAGCTGAATTTTCGAAAAAAAGCTATTAAAAACCTAGATGCTTAAGGCATTTATCACATCTTGCAAGAGCTGTTTGAAACAATTACACATACATCTCATATACACATATATCGGGTCCCTGAGCTCACGCCTGTGAACGTTTATAAATTTTTTTAAACCGCTTGTCTCTGCGACCTAGGAAGTATTTTGAGAAATTTAGTTCTATTTTTTGTGAATTCTTTGATCATTATTTTTTTCGGCAGAGGCATATGGTCGAGTAGCCAAAATATTTCTAATCCTAATAATTTTAACAAACAAAAAAAGAATGCCAAACAAAGTCCCATTAATTATATAAGGAGCATAGAGCCTCATATTTTGTTTAATTATAGCAAACTTCTGTTTTATCTAGCAGTCAAACTTAAAAATATAATTAATCCTTTTTTATATTGAAAAAATACTTCTTTATCCATCTGCCCAGATTTATATTAAAACACTCACTTCTATTTCACAGAATGCAATGAAATATATTAAAATATTTATGATTTTTTGATTGAATACAATAAAAATCAAAGCTGCCTTCATAGACAATCATTTTAACACAAAGTATTAAGAATTCCATAAGAAATGAACTAGAGAAGAGAATTGTTTAATGCCAATAAAAATCTATGGGTAATTCAATTATACGCAGTAGCCAATAGAGACTGAAGAGATAAAATGTGAGGGAATAGAATACAAATACAGGAGAAAACAAACGGATAAAGAACGTCACTAGCAATTCCAAATTGAATTGATTTGTGCACCCCACAATGAAACTCATGCCTGTGACTACTTCATCAAAATATTATGGACAAGCGGGGCAATGGAAAGGTAACAAATAAGACAGACAGACAGACAGATCAGATCACAGAAACCAAAGTAATATTGTAATTCAATACAACAAGACAACAATTAACTGCATGCAACATAACGAAGAGCACCCTATAGGACATCAGTAGTTTTTAATGTAATGTAATGTAATGTAATGGGGGTTTGGCCCAGGATGGCCTTTTGCACTGCGACCATTGTTGATCTATTGTGCTTCCCCTGTTCCTAGCCGTCCAATACGTTCGCAAATAGGATCAGCTCCTTCAATGGGAGCATTAGTAGATCCTCTTCACTCAGCGTATATGCATGTAGAGTTCTGTGTTTTTTTAATAGAACGATCTGGAAAGAATTCAAAAAATATCAGTAACAAAGTACAGATGGGCATCGATTATCAATTACCGGCGATCGATAATGAAAGAATTTTTTTTTTTAATTGTAATTCAGTAATCGGGATTGCAAAGCAATCCCGATAAACTTATGTATTTTGCTATTGTTTTAAATGTGCAACAATAAAATTAATATAAGTGCAAAGAGAAGTTGGAGAATTCATTGCCTTGTTGCACGTTTATTTGTGTTTCACATTTGAGCAGTTCGGACTGTTATCGTATAATTTTAGAATAAAAGCTCAGGAATGTGATATATACGAGGGCAGGCCGAAAACTCAGTACTTTCTGAATTTCAAGCCTGTTAACTGAAAGGGCAACACTGCTCCTGTCAACGAGCATCTGAAGTTGACTTTTGGCAAAATTTAAATAAGCTGCGTCATTTAGTTTGTATTTGACAGCCATTGACAGCAGACTATTGCGTGATTTGAGGAGAAAATAAAGCGAAGTGAATTTCCTGCGCCGATTAAAAATTATTTAAACGCTAAGAATTGGTTTGCTGAATTTCGTTATGGCCGCACGAGCACGAAAGATATCGAATGTTCTGGACGCCCACAGTAGGTCTCTACTTCCGAAACATTTAGAAAAATTCACGATATTGTGTTGGTCGACCGGAAATTAAAAGTGCGAAAGATTGTAGAAGTCATAGGTATATAACATGGCTCAGTGGTTGCAAATTTGATTGATCACTTGGCTGAGATGGGTGCCGCGTTTGCTGACAATCGACCAGAAACGTAAACGTGTGACAACTTCCCACGAGTGTTTGAGATTGTTCAGCCGCATTACAGACTAGTTTTTTGCGGCATTTCGTAACCGTGGTCTCGGCGTGAATCGGCGCCAAAGAAGGCTAAGGTGGAGATTTGTCAGCCAACAAGTCATGGCCACCGTTTTGTGACATTTTCGCGGTATAATCCACAGTGAATACCTTCAAAAAGGTAAAACAATCAATCGCTAATAATATGCCAACTTATTGAGTCGATTTAATGGGGATTTGAAAAAGACGGCTGCATTTGGCCAATAAAAAAGTTCTTTTCCACCAGGACAACACAAGGGTGCGCACGTGTGCAGTTTCCATGACGAAATTCTATGAATTAGATTACAAATTGCTCCCCCAACCGCCGTATGCTCTGAATATAGCTCCGAGTGACTATTTCTTGTTCTCAAACCTGTAGAAATGGCTCGGCGGAAAGAGATTTGACTCCAACGATGAAATCATTTCACAAACAAATACCCATTTTGATGAACTAGATAAATCTTTTTTTGGAAGGGTTAAAAAAATTGGAGAAACGTTGGAAGAGTGTACAGAATTTTCAGTGAAAAATTTGTTCCTATAATAAATTGCATATACATTTTTTTTATTTAAATTTTTTCATATATTATTGATCTTTAAATTTGTGTATATGCTCTAGTTCTTTTATAATTTTATTTTAATTTAAAGAACTTATTTTATTTGTCATGCTTCACAGGTCTGTTTTAATTTTTCAATCCATATCTCGGTATTCATCGAGTACCATCTTCAGGATGTTTGTAGATTTTATAAAAATTAGAAAAAAAATTATATAAAATAAGCAAACATCCTGAAGATGGTACTCGATGAATACCGACATATCGATTAAAAAATTATTTAAAAGAGACCTGAAGGTTGAAAAATAAAATAAGTTCCTTAAATTTTTGTTTATTTTTTTAGTATTTGTGCGTTCATTTTTTTTTTTTGATTCTATTTTTATTTATTTTTATTAATATCACTTTTCCACCTTTTTTCTACTTTATTTTTTTAATAAAACTATACAACTGATATATATATAATGTTTCTCAAAATTTTGACTGGTAAACCAAACTGACCCGTAGTAATGGAAACAAAGTTTTTTGCAGTTGTTATTGTAATAATATTAAGAAACAAAATTTTGAACTCGTCGAAAATTAATTTTTTTGTTTTTAAACAACTATTTACGATATTTTAATATGTTAAATTTTTTAAATTTAATTCGTATATAAATGTTTGAATGTGTGTGTATGTATGTAAATATAATTAAAATTTTTTTTTTAAATGTTATCAAATATTTAAAAAAAAAAATCCTAGGAAGGCGAATAAAAAGCTTGATTATTTAAATGACTTACGTGTATATTATATAAAAATAATGGTCGCTACTAATAGTATTAGTTAATTGAACGATATTAAGTATTTCTATTATCATTATTACTATATAATGTTTCATAATTAATTAATTCATTATTTTATAATGTTTCATAATTTTGCGTTATTTTATTTATACTTATTCAAATGCAATCATTATTCAAATAAATATGATTTGCAAATGTTTATTATGTGCCCACAATCTAATACGCCAAATAAAAAATAGATTTTTATGCTAAAAAAACCACATGTATTACAAATCAAATTATTATGGTATATCCCATATGGTCTAGTGGCTAGGATATCTGGCTTTCACCCAGAAGGCCCGGGTTCGATTCCCGGTATGGGAAGTGTTTTTATTTTGTAAAATTATAAATTTTTTGATATTGATGTTATACAAAGTTTTTCTTTGTCTTTGCACACATTTAACAAACACTTAAAAAGAAAAATTATATCAACAACTTTCTATTGACTAGGTATCTGTAACTCTGTACGAGGATAATGCTGTTCTCTGTGTCCTATATGTTCCTATAACTTTCACCACACTAACGTCCTGCTGGTCTTATTTTAAGTTTATTCTTCGTAGTCTCCACAGACTTTTGTGTCGTTTCTGCCACAGGATATTTGATACAATACAATTGATTTTTGGAAATTTTCTATTTTATTTATATTTGATTCTGTTGTGTCATTTGTGTTGTTTTAACTTTTATTTTCATATATTCTAATCAATTGGTAGATCAATATTCTTGGAAAATTATTTTCAACTAAAATACTCCTAATATTTTTTTTCTCATATTCTTAACCCTACCAACTTCTTGGACCTTAAGAATAATAATTCATATTTCTTCCTAAAAATGTCAGTTTTGAACATGTTTCAAATTAAAAAAAAAACCCTATTTAATAAAATTTCTAGAACAAATAAAAAAATCATTGTTTTATTTTTCTCTTTTCACTAATAATCAAACTTAACTGTTTCCACTTAAAATTAATTTTAATTTGTGACTAATTCCTGTAGCTAAAACAATTATATTCCTAAAGTCGAGATAGTAATTTAATTTAGCCCAGTTAGACGTTAATATTGTATTTTGTACAGAAATATAATTCACAATTAATGAATTAAATGCAAGATACGAGATACGCAGAATTTTTATGTTGTATCCCATATGGTCTAGTGGCTAGGATATCTGGCTTTCACCCAGAAGGCCCGGGTTCGATTCCCGGTATGGGAAGATATTTTTTATAATTTTTTATATAACTATAGCACAGAACTAAACAGAGATATAAAACTCTTTTAATCAAATATGCTACTGTTCGAAAATGCAATTAAGATTTGATAAGAACATTTGTAATCGTACTCGCAAACGATTGCTGATTTCATATGAAATGATCTTAAAGAATCTCTAGATAGAAACATAATAGTACTAAGTCCACATGGTTTATATGTCGAATTCTGATTAACAGCTGCATGGCAATTTTCACCATTTTGTTGAAACCATCATCCAATTAAGGCAATAAACATTTACTCGTGCCAAATAATTGCGTTTTTCTGGGCTTTCACTAACATTATGATATTTTTGGTTTGTTATTGATATTTAACATCTTCAATTGATTTATTACCCCTGATTATATTCATTCTAGTTGAAGAAATCAAGTCTTTCATAACTATAAAAAATACTTGCCACAATAAAATTTAAACATGAACCACATTTAACATGATTGATGGCCTTTTCATTTCTAAAAAAAAGTGTAAAATTTCTTATCCTTTCAAAGATAAAATTGGCAATTTAGTGTTTTTTAATAACCACAAATTTGGTGGGAGGAAGCACGCAATCCTGTAAGCGATAAATAAATATTTCTTTAATAAATTAATGTTGCACTTTTTTCAGAAAAGAAAACATTTAGCGGCAACAATAACTTGTTTGCTACAACAATATATTACTAGCGAAATAAGAATTTAGCTGTGACAATCACATAATTTTAATACAGTGGCATTAGTGAGAATAGGATTTTACTCAGATCCTTCGAAATTCACACAGAGCTTACGGTGGAGCTCAAAGCACATGGCAGTTCAATGTTTACGACATCGTACAGACACCCAAATTCAGAAGAATTAAGAAGCGACAGTAACATAAAAAGTGTTCATAATTTTCCTCCATTCAGTCTCGGCAGTTGTACCAGAAGCCGTGGAACTTAACTCTTAAATTGTTCAAGATAAATTCAGAATACAACAAACCTTCGGTTTCTCTCCTACCCTATTTCTTATATTTCTTAATGACCTTTTAGGTAAAACTTCCAACCCTACAGATGACACCAACATAAGCCATTCCTACTCATTTCACTACAGGCCAAGTTCGTTGGAGATTAGAGCGATGAGGCAAAATATATATAATATGCTTAATCAAGATCTTGTAATAATCTCTGAATGGTGTCATGCGAATCAAGTCGATTTAAATGCTACTAAAACACAGTGCTGTATACTTGCGTACAAAGGTATGACAATACTTGCTACTCCATCTACAAATATTGAGGAATCAAAAGCTCTTGATGTTCTTGGCATGAAAATCTAGTATAATGTTCGATGGACTGAGCACACATTATTTATATCGCTAAAGAAGCATTCAAGTGAATTGGCTTTTTAGGACGTTGTAAGACATACTTCACCCCTACTGATATCCTTACTATTTACACCGACCGAAAATGGAATACAACTAATGGTATACAACTTTCATATATGGGCCGGTGCTTCAAAGTATATTTTGAAGCTACTGGAGAGGGGGAAAAGACTCATTGGTGACAGTAGTGTAGCCAACTCCATTGACTTACTGCAGCATCTTCGTGGGGTGTGTTACGCTGTTTTATCGTTACTACAATGGAATGTGCTCTAATGAATTAAGGGAATATATTCCTAAGATCCGCTCATATCTGCGAACAACACGTTCATCATTGAGAGCGCATCTATTTGTGGTCAATATATCATTGAATCGCACTGCGCATTACAGAAATAATTCGTTCTTTGATCGAACTGCTCGTATGTGGCACGAGCTCCCTGCAGTTGTGTTCCTTGGCCTATATAACGTGGAGAGGTTCAAGTCGAATGTCCACAAGCAGTACTCCCTCACAATATCCTTTTTCCTTAGTTCCAGCACAATCCATTGCATAAATAGGGGTCCAATCAAAAAAATAATGAATTCCTGTTATCACAAACACCTTTATTTATGGCTATTTTATCTTTTTCTAGAGGTAGTAACCACTGTGCATGCAACACGACAGATGTTTGGCAGTTTCGCAATCATTTTTTATGACCCACTTCCTGTTTGCTTCCTTCTCTTCAATCTTCAATGTTAAAATAATGACTTTCGAACAACACTTAAATGCCGAATATCGCTCACTAAGTTGTCACATTTAACTTTAGGTATTCCATAAAATAAAGCTAAACGTATAGTATTTTATTCACATTTTGAATTACAATCGCTTGTACGAGTTGTATTGATTGAAATCATAAAAATGTATTTCTATCTCTCAGCCTTTTCCATTGCATAGTCTGGTCGTGCACAATAACAACTTGTTACAACTGAATGTGTCTCACTATTATTCTGTCTATAGATGTTAATGTTTTCCCCTCCATTTATTGCTTGACTGACTGCCTCCCATAATGGCAGAGCGAATGTTTGGCCGTCTGTTTGGCTGACAAACACACAGAGATCAAACATTCAATAAATTCTGCATTCATGCTACTACACAACAACAACAGCGAACAAAAATAAAGTGTGTGAATTAAAATTGTACCGAAAACAATGACACACAGTGCAACAGCGACATGGTTGTTTGTTGCTGGTTGTTTTATTTTTGGTTGGTTGGCTGACTGGTCGGTTCGTAGATACAATATTTTGTTAGATTGTCGGTATTTATTTTGTTTATTATTATTTTTTTATTACTAAACCAAAGTGTATGCCTTCAAGCATGCCTGCTCTGTATATTTGTTAAAGTGTCCCGCATCTCCAGCACGCCGCACTGTGGGGCGGATTGATAAATTGTCTGTAAAGCGTTGTTAGAAAATGTAAATGGGTGTGCAGATAAATTTTAGAATGTATGGCCAAAACAAAAACCTTCTTGTTTAACAGAGTGCTATTATTATGCTAACATAGCTCTGTTAAGCACACGATACAAAAACTTGATTAAAGCATTAACAGTTGATGGAGAAATCAAAAAAATATACTTATTAAAAAAGTTTTATTACATTATTTATGTCATTCACTTTCCTAAAAAAAATATCACAAATCGGAAAAAAATTTCCTAAAAAAGCTTTGAAAATTCAACTTTAATCATACATGGTTTCTGAGAAGGATTGTGGTCACAGTGACTACACAGAGAGGTGGCATGCAATTCCACTATAATGAAAATGGAAAGTGTATTAGTTACTATTGACTTTAGGAAATTTGTAATTAGTATCAAATATTCAACTTTATTCACACAAAAGTCAGCTTGACCATCATTTGGTGAAAAATTATTTAAATTTTGTTCACTAAATTAAGTGGAAGGGGGAAACTACATTTACAACTCATGTTGCACGAACAATAAAGATTGTTGTTCACAATAAAGTTGTTATTCGAATTTTTTATAGATTTTTTCTTAAACAAAGATATCAAAAACAATTTTAACATTATATATTAACAATGTACAATCAATATATGAGATAGTGATCTCCTTTAAAATACTAAGCGAGATATTTTTGCATAAATTTTTAAAATTAAAGAAAAATTAAAATGCACACAAAATGTATAAAGAGTTCTTTTTCCGGCAGTATTTTTTCAGCCGGAAAACTCAATTTAAACCAAACACATCAAAATCATTTGAAACTACAGCATAAAAAAAATATTTAAATTGTGCTAAAGTGGACACGGCACTGCAGAATTCTTAGTAAAAATTATATAAAAAAATAAAGAATATGTTTGTAAAGCTTCTCTAGAGTCTAATGTTTCAAAATAATGAAGTATTTTAGAGTTTATAACTCCTTTGTAATGCGCGTGGCTCATGGAACTTATTTATCATAGTGCTTTAATGTCACGGAAAGTAATTTTGCAAAAAAAAATTTATGAAAATCGTTCGAGAAAAAGTATAGATGAAGAAAAACATTTACGTTACACATCCAACTTTTCTAATCATAGAATTGTGCCGTCATGGGAATTTAATTTCATAAATATAAATGTTTTATTGGCGTGGCACTTTCCACTTTTCTCGTCATAATATTGGATTGCTACGGAAATTCAACGAATGCGCGAAATTTCATAAAAATCGGTTAAGTAAAATAATTTAAAAAGAACATCTACGAATTATAGGCGTGGCACTGTTCACGTTCCTCTTCGTAACTTTGTATTGTTACAGAAAAACAATGCATTTACAAAGATTCGTAAAATCGCTCAAAAGTATTTGAAAAGAACGCTAGTTTTATAGGCGTGGCACTGCTTACTGTTCTGATAAACCGTGGAAATTGCATACTCTTCTAAAAAAAACTCCACAACGGGAGGCATCTTAAATGAAAACAAATGAACAATAAAGTGATAATCTCTCCACTTTTTCAAATGGGTTAATCACATACCCTTACGTCAGCCATATCGTATCCAACTAGTTGCAAGTTTACTATTTACCGTTGTATGTTTGACATCAACAAGTGCGTATACGTTACATACAATCAGGCGAAATTTTATATAAAGTATTCGTACTCAACTAATTTTTTTTAAATTAAAATATAGAGTTTTCAAAATCCAGAATATAATTTTCTGGAGACTTTCAATATTATTTTTATTTATATTCGTTCTTAAAGCTTAGAAAATTTATATGTATTTATTGCAAGTATTTTTATTGCCTGGCCCACTGTGCATGTTTGTGACCAGCTAACAAATACAACAAATCAAACACTCTCACACACTAGTTCGCTTACTCGCAAAAAATCGTCTAGACATAGACTAGACTCCATAAAAATAATTATTATCGGTTGCAATTTCTTTTATAGTTGTTTCGTCATCATCATCATCATCATCGCCATCAACATCTTCCACACACATTTTGCACTTGCCTGTTTTAAACCTGACTGTTTTGATACTTCATTCCTCAATACAAAAGTCTTTTGGGGTGTTCGTGTTACAATTGTTTCAAAATAGAGATTTGTAATGTTTTGTAGTTTAATTGTTGCAGCTCTTTCTTGGTATTTTAGTTTTGATTCGTTTGGGAAAGTTGTAAATGGGTGAAGGTCTGAAGATACATGCGTAAGCTGTGATTTGCCAGCACATAAGATTTCTTTTAATTAAAATCGAAGAGGAATCGAAGAGATCTGTCCAAACTGGAGACAATATAATCGGAAAAAATTTAGGCACATGCAACCTTTTCGGCAAAGGATAATATGCTGAATAGGCAAAATAAAGGACGTTGTTGCATAAAGATAAGATTTAGTGCAGTAACAAAGAATAATTAATTTAAAAAAAACTTTAAACTAAAATAATGTAACAGTTGACAACTGTTTCTAAAATTATAATGTTTAGTATTGCAGAGAATTTTTTGTCATTCACTTCAAGGACATACATGCCAAACTCAATATATCCTTTTTTTAAATTTTAAATCATCTCTAAGTCTATTCTGTTCATAAAAAAACTGCAAAATATAACAAATGTTTCTAAAATTATTACAAATTATTCTGTGCAAGAACATGCATTTATCCTTAATTTAAAAAACAAAATTTTACCCACACTTACGATTGAGCCACTGCAAAACTTAGTGTTAAAAAAATTCTCTTTCTAAGCTCAATGGAAATTTACTTTCATTCCGAGCAAGGACCCGAGTGCCTAAATCTAATGTTGAAAACTAAATTTTAGCTAGACATACTTGAATTTGGATTTCAAAAGTCTAGTAAGTGTTTTCAAAGCTTCTTTTTGCAATTGTCTTGTACATTTCATTTAATTCGGTACAAGGATATGCCATCCATACCTTACATAAGTCCGGTCATGATCACAATATTGGCAAAAATTAACAAATGTTGCTAAAATTCTGCTTTAAGGCTGTGTAGTAAATTTTTTTCCTGCCGAACAAAGACGCTCTTATTTCCCATAAATTCTTATTTTAAAAAATATTTCCTAAAATTTGAAACACAGCAAAAAGTGATAAGGATTCCTTAAATTGTACATTTAAACTCTAATATAAATTTATTTTCCTTAGTTGCAAGGACATAAATGCCTCTTATATATCCCTGATACCAACAATTGAGTTTTAGCAATATTTGTCTACAGAATATTGGATAATTCAGCAAATATTGCTTAAATTATACTGTTAAGTTCCATACCAACTTTGGTTTTAGTCGCTACAAGGATGTGACTAGTGCTCACATATCCTTAATACTAAAAATTAAAGTTTAGTTACATTTGTGTTTATAATTAGCAAGTCCGATATGCTTTCTATTCACTTCCTGCAAGGACTCTAAGTTTTCGCTCATATCACTCATTGTTACCCGATACTTATAAAATTTTACAATATATTCAAAGTAATAATAACTGGGCTGCTCACTTTGTGATTATTGCCATCATTGTTAATATGAACAAAAGGCCAAAATTTTTTTCATTAACAACACCAGGTCAAAAAAAGAAACATTATGGCACAAAAACTCAACAACAATGCAATGTTGGCGATAGAAATTTAGGGAAAGAGAACAAATTCCAATGAAATTTTTTATGAAAATGCTGAATTCCGTAAGAACTGGTTAACAAAATCGACTGAAAATTTAATTTGAATTTTTGTGGGTGTGGCAGTGCCCACTTTTTTGATCAGAATATTGCGTCATCACGGAAACTCAATCCGTATGCGAAATTTCACAAGATTTGCTGGTAAAGAACTATACAAATTATAAATTAATTAAAATTGACAGAGGCGTGGCACTGCCCATTTTTTGGCACGTAATGATATATTAACACAAAAACTCAACGTATGGAAAAATTCTCATAAAAATCGTCGAAGTTAAAGTTTGTATGTAGTTGAAAAATAAAATTTAGGCGTTGCACCGCCAACTTTTCCAATCATAATATTGTATTGTTTCTGTTTGCTTTTGTTACTATTTTTCTAATAGGATTATTTTTTTCTTTTAAAATATGGTTTTTACACTAATATTTTTGACATACAAATTTAGTTGTTAATAAACAGTCAATAAAAATTTTGCTAAAAATTTTTTGCTTTATTGCAATGAAACTTTGCTTTCCTTGCAATCATATATTAGTAGTAGCAATAATATAATGGTAAAATATTATTTCGCAAAATGTTCAAGGTAAAGCATTCAAATATATATTTTTATTATAACTATTTTATTTCATTGTGACAATTAAGTATGGCAGGATTGAATACAAAATGGTTGCAGTAATCATTTACCAAAAGCTTTTTATTGATATTAAAAAATTTTCTTATTATGTAGTATAGTGTAGGTATAGTTCTTGCTTTATTTATAAAATTTTCAGTTCTCAAATTAAACAAAAACAAATTTAATAAATAGAAACGAACACAAATATGAAACAAGAGACGGTCCCAACTCTGCAATAGAAGGCTATTCAGAGGAGTTTCTGCAAATTTTACCATTTAGAAGGCTTTAAAAGGCCGAAGACAATTTTTTAATAATTTGTGAGGAGCCATGAAAAATTGCTAAATTATAAAGCCAGTATAGTTTCATTTAAGTCCAATTGTTCTACCCTCGTATATTTCGGAATTTATTTAAGAAGTTTGATTCTATGAAAATAAATTTTGATTTGCAATATAATACGGTTTTACTTAACATTTATTACCCTTAAATTAAATTAAAAAAATATATATCCACCATTTTTTTATTTTATTATAATTATTTCAATGGCCCATTTAATCAGTCCCACTTTGAGACTATATTTAGCTGCCTTTAAGCTTTAGTCAGCCAGTCCAACTTCCTACATATTGTTCTTGAACACGATTTTTCATCCCTTTTTTCTACATTTTTTATTTTCGTGTTTTATTTTCTTGTTATTTTATTTAAAAAAATTGTCGGCGCAATTGTTGAATGTGGATTTCGTGATGTGAAATTTTTTAACACTTTTTCCTCATTAAACGTTTAATTCAACATGCTAAGCATTAGTGTCTCTGTCCAAACCAACATTAAAACTAAAATTTATTAAGAGCTAAAAAATAACAAATAAATAAAAACTTAAAAAAAAAACCATTAAAGAAAACAAGAAAAATCCCCGGCTTTATTTATGTCTTCTTAATTAAAATCAAGCAAAAAGTCAAGTAAATAGATGATAATGGGAACTCAGACACGTCTGTATAAAATTTGTGTTTTTTTTTTGTATTAAAGAATGCCAATTTTAACTCAAACAGGTTAATAAAAATTCGCCTTTTTATTACAGAATTTCAATTTCAATAATTCCAATTTCAATTCCTTTAACAATGAAGACTCTTTACGATCATAATCATTAATGTCATTTAAATTTGATTGACAACGAAGAAGAAAGAAATCTCGCGCGCATAAATTTTATTTCAGCCAAATGCCAACATAGGAACAACAATACAAATATAGAAGCAAAATAATCGCTGCCATTGACAGTTGCTTAAATGTCGGCAAACAAATATGGGGAATAGTGCAAAATGTTTGCATAAACATTCACAATAACAGAAACTAAAATGCATATAAATCAACAACAATAAAGTTTACAAAGAGGGCAACAAAATAAATAAATGTAGCATAGACAGCGGCCATAAGCCCAGCAATAACACTGTGTTGTTGTGGCAGTTCTATTGGCAATAAGTTTAATGGCAAAAAAAGCTAAACAATTACAACAAAACAACACTAACAACAACAACAAGAACAAAGTCCATTCACGTCTAGACATGAAATAACAGTAGAGCATAACGCAACAATGCAAAGACATAAGCTTGAGAAAACACTAGTTAACAGGTGGTGGCCAATATTGCATGGTTAATGGAAAACTTTCTAATAAATTCTTTTTTCTGAAATAAATTTAGTTTAAATTTTTTTTAAATCATTTCAGATATTAGGAATAATTTCTACAAAACCTTTAATTAATTAATTTTGCAAAAATATTTTATATATTAAATTTTATTTTTTGTTTTGCCTTATAAATGCTTTAGAATGTAAAAGAAAAATCATATCATCCGTGCTGGAATCAAGTCAAAGCGGCCTCAAAAATACGGAACGCTTGGCTTGGATTCGGGATTGTTTCTAAACAACTTAGTTTAGGTTAAAAAAAATCCAGGCTTCATTTATGACAGAAATGGCCGTATCAGGTGGGATGATTTTCTTATTTGAATCCTGGAACAGTTTTCATTTAACAATTTTTTATATATGTACTTAAATGTTTATAATCATTCTTTTATTTGTTTATATTTAAATTTTAAATTTCATTTGTGTATGATACTGATCTTGAAACCATGTCTCCCAAATTCGTAGCATGTAAATCAGGAACAGACTTTGTTAAAAGACATAAATTTTATTTTTCACAAAAGCGTCCCATGTGTCCAAATTTGGAGGGCTATATCTTAGGAAGCCATACATAGTACCGCACTAGCTTTCGCATCATATAATAAACAGATAAAAGTAGAATATGTGTACTTATTCTCAAAAAAAAAAAAAAAAAAAAAACCGGGGGTATCAAATATAGCTCGAGTCGAAAATTTTTGGAACTATCCTGTATTGATTTGTATGTGCTCTGATGCAAGATCATTTGCATATGACTCTGAAAGGACTATTGTATAATTGTTGTGCAACAATTTATCATAACGCAAAGGAAATTAAACTATGAATTTCTAAGCCATTGATTCTAGATGTTTAAATCACAATTTTTAATATCCTGTTACTGTTGGTCACAACCTGTAGCATCTTGTTGATTAAACGGATTAAAAAGCGTGTGAAAATGTTGGTAATTGTGTGCAATATATAATTTAAAAAAAGAAGTAGTGGGGATGTTTTCTTTTGCAGACAATTTTTTTTTTTTTTTTTTGTAAAAGTTCAATTCCATAACAGTAGTCACCCAATTGGTTATTGCAAAACCGGACACACAATAAATATCTACTATCAACACTAACGCTCGCACGCACACACAAGCTTTCATATACATGTAAAATGTTTCGCAGAGTGGTTGTAAGCGTAAGTGACTGCATTTTTTTTTTATATTCTAGAAGTATAAAAGCCATTGACGCACAACAGCTGCTTGTCCAAAACTTCAAGAAGCACGAAATGCAATGCAATACAGTTTTACTTGTATCCTTTTCATGTGCCTCACACTGACACTTACAAATGCTCAGCACAAAATTAATGCACTTATGCTTGTTTCTTCTACTTTTTTTTCCTTTCTGTTATAAACACTTTTTCTTTTAATGTCAGTCAGTCTATATCAACATGTCACTGTCAAATTGCACACTTTTTTGCAACACATTCACCATTTGTGTATGTCAAGACATACAAACAATTTTTAAGCTCCCACCAAAAAAAAAAAAAATCTGTCGTTTCTATTTTTGCTCTTCACATCAATACATTTTGCCGTACAATACGAATAATCAAGTGGCAAATAAAGCAACTGCACTCACATTTATTCAAAAAACGTATCACGTTTTCTTTTCTAAAAGAAATTGCCAAATGTTTTGCCATTCCGGAGGAAAAGGGGATTTAGTGCTCTTTAATAAGCTCAAAATTATTAGAAAAGAACATGGAATTCGCTCTAGAGGACTTGAAATTAGAACGATTAATTTATTTGTTTTTTTTATAAATTGATAATCAAAGTGTTACACTTTTTTTTTAGGAAAGAAAAAGCCATTAATTGAAAATTTGCCGTGAGGTGTGTTTCTTCTCCTTAAAAAACTTATTTTACAACTGAGTTTATTCAACAGTGCTACATATACTTTTTTCTAAAATTAATGAGGTTTTTTTCTGAAAAATATGTGTCATTTTATTGCACAACTTATAAAAAAATTTACTTATTGTTCTAATTTAAAATTTAACTCCTTTACTACTACGTGTTCTCTTTACTACCTGGCAATAGACTTTTAAGCACATTGACTATTTTCTTGTCCAAAATTTTCCCGACTAAAAATACAGATATAGTGTTGTTGAACCAAGAATCCTAAAAATATTTTCCGTTCAGTTAAACATATTTTTTTTAATCAATTTACTTTATTTTTCAAACTTAAGGTCTCTCATTTTATTTTATTTTATTCTATTTATCGATATTTATTTATATGGAAGATGGTACTCTAAGAAACATAAACCTTTAAAAAATTTATTAATTATTAATTAATTGAAATAAATGATAAAATAACCAGAAAATATACACACATTTTTTTTTAAACTTTATTGGAACTGCCCTCGTAAAATTAAAAAACCCCTTTTTCTAAATGTTAATAAATTGTACATCGTCTTATCATTTTATCATCTCGTTTAACGTCACAAGACAGTAATAATATTCTACGCAAACGTTTTATTATGATGAATATTAATAATTAAAGTATGTGCGCGAAATAGTTTTTACAGAAACAATAGCGGCATTGACTCTTCGTAGCAGGATATGCTTGTAGATCGAAATCATTATGTCCCCACTTTGATTTGTGAGCGTAAGAAATAGAACCAAACTCTTAGGAAGTTTTTTTATGAACGAAGTATTTCGGCTGAAATACTGACACATGTACACATATATGATAATTTTTCCATTTACAAATGTTCTCTATGAAAATTCGCCAGCCATACCAGTTATGCTTATAAGGTACCCATAGACTACATAATGTTATTGAATATTTTGTTACCTTTAGTATTGTCGTTTTGCTCCAAACTGTCCAATATTTTTTGGCTCAATATTTTTTAAATAAAATAAAGCGTCACTTTTCTTACAATACGAATATATGTAAAATTAAATAACAGCCACAAACATATCGAGCCTTTGGTGCAATACCGTAGTAACTCAAAATTTGATTTTTTAAGGTTATATTACGAAATTATTCGCCTTGTCGTTTTTTATATTCTGTAAAAGTTTCATAAAAATATTTTGTATACTCAGCTCTTGAGAAAAGCACAAAATTTAAGAAAATTGTAACATAGTTTTTTTAAACTTAAACTATAAAAAATACGTATTAAATAATTACAAATAGATGTATGGAGATAATGTTTTGATGGGAAATTTGGATGGGAAATTACTACTGTACAATGTTGTAAATAAATTACGAAATATTCCTTTTTGCACATTGTATATCAAAAGACTTTTGATTACATTCAATACACCCTTGGAATTTTATTCTTCAATTATGAAACAATGACATTGCAAATGTATGGGTACCTTAACGTTGCAAAAACATATATTTTTTGCGAGTAATAAATTTTTAATTCGTGTAAAGAAGTTTTTAATTCAGGTTATCAATTAAGGTGAAGCTGGTTGCTTTATTTTATGAAACTCATCAAGAAAGCAGTGGCAATTTGGTGCAAATTTGTAAATTTGTAGCAAATTTTCTAGACTTGGAAATATGCTATTCAAAATGAATTTATGTAACAAAACTAGAAATTACGTGGTTCGAACACATAATAGAGAAAAAATAGTTTGTCTCGAACTTGAGGGAAAATCAAATATCAAAGGAAATTTACATGCATTTAACAGATTTTTTTTTTTTCTTTGAAATTCCGATCGATATGAAGATTTTAACTTGACTACTGATATCGACTAGATTAATATGGTAATTAAATCATATAAATCCTTTTTCAACGACTTAAGGCGTTTTCGTTTCTAAAGGCAAATGTAAAAGTGAAAAAAGTGGAATTTAGTGTCCTTTAATTAAGAAAAAGCACTCATTCCCGTAAAGGAGTTATTTAATTTTGTTTTTATTATAAGGAGAAAATATCCTTTTTATGAATTGGTCAACAATATTTTTACACTTTTTCCAGAAACGAAAATGCTATTGCTTAGAAAAGTGTTAGAATGATCCACAGAAATTCTGTTGCGGTGACATACTTTAAATTATTATGATATTATTTTTATCTTCTGACTGATTCGTAATCCCCTTGACATTTTATATCTCTTAATGAAAAATAAAAAACTACAGCAAAAAGATGATAAAAGATCAGTATCTTTAAATAGTTTAACTTAATTGTGACAATGTTTTCAAATTATTTCATAAAAATTTTATAAAAACAACAAATTCTTAAACATGTGGTTAAATGACATAAACAGTTTGTGTATTTATAAGAGTCGCTACGTTAATATTCTAACATGCAACACATGTGTTGGAATAAATGATTTGGCAGAAATTCAAGAGCCCAAGTGCGCTTTGAGTCATCAAGATTGTGAGGAATTCTTAAATATGAAAGCTTTAGATGTGGACATTTTAAAAGTTCAGGATGAGCAATTTAATTTGGAGTTGGAGGTGGAACGTTTTGCAAATTTAAAGAAATTAATTTTCCATCAAATGCCAGTAACGGATGAGTGTCTGTAATTGATTGGCCAAAATTGCCCGCAATTGAAAAGTCTACACTTAATCAAATGTTTCGGTGAAGACTTTCAGGATCTAGTTTTCGGTGTCAATATAAATATTAATAATATATGCAACATTAAGCAGTTGCAAGAACTTGAAATTCAGCCAGAAAGGCTGCCGGGACCTGTACGAAAATTAAAGCTGGAACTTGTACAGCAAATTCTAATTGGTCTTGTGGAATTGAGACATTTAAGTTTGAAAAATTTCACTATCGTATGCGAAGACGCAGAGAAAACTAATAGATCATATCTGCCCCAAAATATATGGTCTTTGGTATACCTTAAAATAGGCTTCATAACTTCTGAATTTTGGTGCACTTTTTACTGACATTTTGAAATGCTGTCCTGAGTTACGACACTTGACCATATCCGTCGGTGAGGGGGAAAATATTAGTTTAAACCTTAAAATAATTGATATTTTGGGTAAATATTGCAAAAGTTTAAAAGTCTTGCACTTGGAAAATCTATATATATAAAATAGGATGTGTGTATGTATGTATGTATGTATGTACATACCGAGCCTTTGCTGCAATAACGCAATAATTCAAAAAAGGTTGTTTTGCAGAAATTGAGTTTAAAGTTTTGAATTTACACACAACTTAATGGTAAAAGAAAATTTTGTGCTTTTCTCAAGAGCTGAGTATACAAAATATTTTTATGAAACTTTTACAGAATATAAAAAACGACAAGGCGAATAATTTCATAATATAACCTTAAAAAATTTAAATTTTGAGTTACTACGGTATTGCACCAAAGGCTCGATATGTATGTAACGTAATGGCTCCAAAACGGCTGGGCCGATTTTGACGAAATTTTCAGGGAACCTTCAGAATACTCGGGCGGGTGACACTGTGAAGTCCGATTTTTTATTTTCGGTCTATGGGCAGAGTGGCGTGGCAAAATCAAATAATTCATAAAATGAGAACGGCTAGGCCGCTTTCTGTAAAACTTTTTGTCAGCTGTTCGTATTTTCGAGGAGAAGGTTTTTATGTAAGAAAATTCATCCGGAAAAGTCGGAAAATTGGAAAAATCGAAAATCGAGTTTTTGTATGAAATTTTGTTTGAAATTATTCCTTAATGGCTTTTCAAATTAAAAAATAGAAAATTTGTCTGAAGGCTTAAAATTGGGGCGAGGCGAAGTTCGCTTGGTCCGCTAGTTGTGATATAAAAGTGAACAATTTTTGCCCTTTACAAGGACTAGAAGAATTAGCACTGAACTCTCGGTGTGACTTTCAATAATTTACAACAAATTTTGGGTGGCATAAAGCTAAAAACTTTTGAATTGATCAACACCTTGGTATTTGATATTCAAAATCACATTTATATATCGCAAACTTTAGAATCCATTACTATTGATTCTATACATTCCAAGGAAATTTCGGAAATGTTTCAAAAATGTCTGAACAATTTTCCCAGCCTACAGACTTTGTTTTGGGTTAACGGTGATATAAACCAAAATTGGATTGTAGAAAAATGTACCCAACTGCAGCAAAAAAAAAAAACAAATTTTCTCTTTCTTTCATTTAAAAAATGTTAATTTATTAATTTTATTATTTAAAAAAAAAGAGAATTGTTATGAAGATGATACTCAATGAGTATCGAAATAACGATTAGTTTTTAATAAAATTTGTTAAACGATAAAAGACCTCAAGCTTGAATATTATATTAACTATATTAATTAATGCTTATTCTCTCTTTAATTTGCCTGCCGAGGCAGCCAGAGCCTTTCCCAGGAATCAAACTGCAGACACACATACTACTAATCTAATACACTAGTTGGTAATCTGGTAGGGCAGCGTAGACTTATAATTAGTCTACGAGTACACGAATACAATGGGTTTTTGAACGCTGCAGCATTTTGTGGAGAATTAAGAAAAGCTTTAAAATAGTAGAAAGGGATTGAAAAATACACATACATATATATGCGTCTTTATACGTATGTATGTATGTAGTGTGCGAAGATAAATTCGATTTAACTAGTAGAGTTACAAACCAAATTTGTTTAACACAATCCATTTAGCAGCTAACAGAGCACTGTTAAATAGTTAACAGTAGTCACAAATTGAACCACAAGGCCAAAGCTTGGAATTTAGACAGAGAACAAAAACTCTTGGGATACCCTTTCCATATGGTGTAGGTAGTACGAGTATGTATGTTTTTCCATATTTGTTCAATATCGCCACCAATCTTCTTGAGATATTTCACTATTTTCAAAATCAAATTTTGTCGATTCCCAAAATGGGTACAGATATTTCAGCAGTAGGATCGTACTTGGGAACTCTTTGACTACCCTTTCTATATGGTGCAGAACTTGCGCTATTCCATATTTGCCCAAAATTTTCACCAATCCTCAAGAATTTAAGTTTTCCTTAGCTCATATTTTGTTGTTCTTACGAACGTATTTCCCATTGAATATAATTATAATATGAGTAAAGTAAAACTTGCGACTACTGTTAACTATTTAACAGTGCTGCTGGCTGCAAAATTGGCTGTGCTAAAAAAAAATTGGTTTGTGTCTCTATTAGTTAAATTCCAATTTATCTTTAGACATTATCTACGTACATATACTCGTATAACGTCAAACTGTTGTGGAAAGTGCAATTCCCTTAAGGAAATAAGCTTATAAAAGTATTGTAAATGCTTAGCAGCTCATTAGCAAGACCTTAGCAGGTTATTGGCAAGAGCTAAGACACTTGTTATCAAGTATTCAATGACCGTATTTTGTTTACATTCCAACTGTTCAATGCACCTAAAGCTAATATTCTGAAAACCAGCGGCAATAAGTTCAGTTGCAAAATATCAACAGAAACTAGAATTAAAAAATTTAACCTCAAATCAACCCATCGCATGACATTAAAAGCGTGTAACCATGTAATCCACTCAACAAAAAAATACGAAATTAAAAAAGAAATAGAAGCCACGCGAACTTTTATTATTTTTAGTCAATAACAGACTACATGTTTTACAAAATCGGAAAAAAAAAATTAAATAAAACAAAAAAGTTGTAGGATGTATGCAAATGTATGCAACTACTGCTTTTAATCTCGATGTGTGGTGGCGGATCAGGGTTAAAATACGTGTGCAGCCAGGCACATACATTTATTCAGCCACATGCATTTGAGGGCATGACTACTTGTGGATTAGAAGTCTGCTTGGCTATGCCATGGCTGGGTTTATATTGCACAGTTGTCCGTCTGTCTGGCTGTCTGGACGTGAGTGAACATGTTCGATTGTAGGTTAAACTTACTTTTCTGTGTGCACTACATAAAGATTAAATTAAAAAAAAATATATATATATAGAAGTAAATAGAGAGGAAAGCAAAAAAAAATTTTTTTTATACCCTACAGACGTAAGGACAATGTGTTGGATTTGTTATAGAGTATGCATATGAATTGATATAAATTAAATTTTCTGCTCTCGTTTGAAAAGTTTTAAACCCTTAAGATATTGCACTCATAGTTTGCCCCTTCTCTACACTTCTTTTCTGTTTAAGAAATTAGTAAATAAAGGGCAAAAAAAGAACATGTTCTTTTCTAAATCTGCGCTCGTTCGGAATATCCAATGTGGCATGATCTATGTGACCCTTAGCGCTTTCAGCCTTTTGAAACCTCTTGTCATTGGTATCCATATCAATCAATGCAGCACAAAAAAAGTTGGTAATCATAGACCAATAGCGCTCGCCGTTAGCGGTGATATCCTGCCAATGTCGTGCTCAAAGAAGCATGGCGCCACCAGTCCAAAATCTACAAAGAACAGTGACATTTTCCAGATTCATTTGAAGCATATTGGATCTCATGTTGATTGATAACGTTCCAAATTCAACAAGTTTGTTCATCCCGAAATGGGCCTCATCGCTGAATATGATTTTTCAATGAAAATTAGCGTTAGTTAGAGGGTGATTTTTTTAAGGAGGAGCTACAGATACATATAGCCTTGTAGTAGTTGAATTGACAAATTCGTTATAACATAACCTTAACATAGTGCCTATGTTGCACGTTCTAGTTTAAAGAACTTTATTGCAATACGAAGTATTATAAACTCAATCAATGCACTGTGGGGAAACAGCGGAAAGTATTAACAACTTTACAGGAATTTAATAAGATACAATTTATTGAGATTGAGGTCTAACCTTAAGTATTTATTTTAAATATTTTGGCACTTTTTGGTATGACCTTAAGATTTCTCAGCGATTCGATTTTTATCTCATCAATAATCGCAGGGGGCCAAGTCCGGTGAATACGGTTGCCATATTTTTTTTCCACAATTCCACAAGTTTTTTTCGTCTTGCTTTTCGAAAGCGGCGCATAACTTAAAAATAATACTCCTTATTAACCGTACGACCATGTAACAAGAACTCATGATACATTACGCCACTGTAATCGAAGAAAACAGTGAGCAAAATCTTGAGTCGACGTGCTTTTTGGGTCTGGACTCTTCTTGGCTCTTCCATTGGGACGATTGGACTTTGTTTTCGATGTCATAACCATATACTCATGATTTGTCACCAGTTATGACACTTTTAAACAAATCTGTGTCATCGTTAACGTCATTCAACATATCATGAGCGATTCCCATGCGATGGTTTTTTGTTAAAAATTCAGCAATTTTAGAACGAGCTTCGCTGCCACACGCTTTATGTCCAAAATTGTATGGCATGAGCCAACCGATATGCCGACATCGTCTGCAACTTTTCTCATAGTGATTCAACGTTTCTCCATAACCAATTTCCTCACTTTCTCAACATTGTCATCGGTTTTTGATGTGATGGAGCTTCCAGGACGAGCGTTATAATTCATATCTTCTAGACCTTCTTTGAAGAGCTTCTACCATTTGTAAAGAGTTTTCTGGCACAGAGTACAATCACTATACGCCTCTCTAAGCTTTTCAGGTGCTTTTGAGAACCTAATTCCATTTTTTACACAAAATTGTATGCATATGCTTCGATACAATTTTTCGACAGCAGAAAATCCCTGAACATGCAACGTCCAACTTTTATGCCTCTTACAAATAAACTCAACTAAGAATATATGTTCGAGACAAAAAAATCGCTAAAAATACACGTAGCGCGAGAAATTTCGAAATTCACCCTTTCTATTGAACAGACCTCGCTGCTTAGTTTATTTCATATCACAAGTTTTATAAAAAATATATAAAAATATATAATGCGAATTGTATGTCCATGTTATAGGCTATACTTTATAACTTTTTGTAAGTTTTTTTCAGCTCAGCTTGGCTTAAATCACAATTAATCTAAAACTGATACCAAGGAGTTACTTATATCTTTACTGCGACTTTAAAAAAACTCGAGTAATTTTGTAAATATTTGTTATTATTCATACTTTAGTTTGGCTTGAATCATAATTTTTCTTTCTCGCTGCGATTAATTATTTAATTTTTTAATAATAATCCTTTTTCTATTAAGGATATATCAGAGGTACTCATATCCTTGCTGCTATATGTGATATATTTGCCCTATTTCGTAAACATTTGCTTTTTCTGGAAGCTTAACTTAACTTAAATCATAATTAGTATAAAATTTTTTATTGTTTAATCTCATCAAGGATGTGAGTAGGTCCTACATATCCTTTCGGCTTTTTAAAGTTTTCTTGTTTAGGGTTGCTTATTGTCGCAATAAGTCAAAGGTGGTGTGAGGATCGGATACCTACGAGTATATTGCTTGGACTTTTGGCAAAACTCAAAGTTTTCCAGAACCTGATGACACAAATGTCCCTTAAAAATTCTAAAAATCGTCTTAACTTCGGGGTTGTTTTGAAAATGAATTATAAAAATTAGAGAAATTTCCGTTTGGCATTACTTATACATTCATCCCACTGTGTCTATAAAACGTACAGACAAAACACGTACACAGTGGTATCAATGTGCATAACATTCACATAAGATTTTAATTTCTGTCTATGGACGCCTGCTGTAAGTCAAAACGTCCAGACATGAATCACTACAACAAAGTGTTTGCAACAAAAATTAAAAAAAAAGAAATAGGAGTACATTCACTATTCTTAATACAAAAATTTCTTCCATCCACAAGAATAAAAATATTAACTGCAAAGCCAAAAATAAAAACGAAACAACGGAATAACAAAACAACAGAGACAATAATGTATAGGAAAAGAGAAAAATAAGTGCCCACACACACACACACACACACTGATGTTCATGTGAAACTAGCAAGCCGGACGACATAAACAACTGAAACCGAACGGAAAACCAAACGGACAGACATTCAGAGCAACGTAAGCATACCAGACAGTCTGACGCTGTTGGAGCCCACATTATACTAGACTATATATTTCAACTTTATTTTTTGTTTTTTTGTTTATGAAAAAACACACGAAAAAATAAATGCACATATGAACATTTATTTAAAAAATACACCCATGAATGTACGTATCAATGCATAAATGAATGATTGTATGCACGTGTATACACACATACATACATACATATGTATTAGATTTGCAACATTCACAGCCATTTATAGAAAACAAAATAGCAACTTCAGAAATATTTTATTGAAACTTGCAACAGATGACACACATCACGATTAGACAAACAGCAGGATAGATAATTAGGCAGACAGAAATACCGAAAAGTTGGTGTCATACAATTGAGTTGTTAACCCCCCGTTGCTTCACCAGGGGACATGTTAAAATTAGAAACACTTTTCAATCATACTTTGGCACTAGAACACGAATCATGTGACAGAGTACTGAAGGCAATACTACTCGTTTTGGGTCCAAGTGCAGTTAAAAGTGTTTAGCGGACCGGATGGAATGCCAGCACTGATCTTGAAGCAGCGCTGTTCGACGCTAAATCGTCTATAAGCGAACCTTTTTAGTAAACTGTACCGTGCTGGCGTGTTTACAGAGTGCTGAAAGTTGGCTAATCTATAGAAAATCCCCGAAAGGGGCAGAGGTTGTAAGCCCTGCAAATTACCGCCCAATCGCAATTTGCTCTGCATTTTCCAAAGTAATAGAACTTCCATCTTGTGAGGTATTTTGACTCTAACAACCTACTCTACGAGCGCCAGTATAGTTTCCGTAAGAGCCGCTCTACGTTTCACCTCAGAGAAATGGTGTCATTCTATTTACCATTTTGTCGCTTTTTGTATAGGTGAAAATTTCTTTCGATTTAGATCGATCTCTCTCAGGGATTTCTTATAGTTGGGATCTCATCAAACGAGTTCATGATAAATTCATTGGTACCACACGGCTCCATACTCTCTCTTACCCTATTTTTTGTTTTTCATAATGACCTTCTATGTCAAACCCACAAGCCTATCTACTCCTTTGAAGATGGCATTAGCTATTCCTATTCATTCGAGCATAGGCCAAGTCTTTCAGGGATCTGACTAAAAGGCGCAACATGATCTTGTAACAATCTCCGAATGGGGCCATGTGAATCAGAAGATCTTGATTTTCTTGGCAAGAAAATTCAATTTCATGTGCGATGGAAAAAAACTGCGTATCAAAATTCCAATACAATCAAAAGTTAGAGATTTTGGACCGCTTGCACGTGAAATGACCCACTGTGCAGCGTTCGTTTATCCACATTCGACTGTATTGATAGTTTTATCATTATCATTGACTGTTTTAGTTCTAAACTAAATATCCACAAAGGCCCTTTCACACTGTTATACAAGTCTTTAGATTTTCATTTGGTTTTGAAAGAGAGAAATCAAATAAAAATTTTCAAAATTGTCAAAAAATCTAACGCAACATTCCGTTGTGCGAAATTCAAATGGAAAAAAATCGGTTTTGTTGGTTTGTTTTTATTCTCAATTGTTGTTTTTTCTACGTTTTTGTAATAATTTTCCTGAACTTGATGGTCAAGGAGTATCAAAATATCGATAATTTTCGAGCTTGAAAAATATTTGAATCAAATTGTTATAAAAAGGTGAAAAAATATAGAGATGTTTTTGTAAAAATGTTTAACGTTTAGAAAATTTTTCTAAAAATTACTTTATCCAGTAGGATATCAAATATCTTTCCTTATTTTATTTGACATCAATATAACATATCGCCCTCACACTACGAGTACAGCCTTGATACTCGTACTCTGGATTATAGTGTAAAAGGGGCTTAACTAATTCAATAATGCCACAGATGTTGTATATCTTATGGTTGTTTATGTACATTTGCATTCAAGTATTTAGAATATCATAAAAAATAATTAATAGACTTTAACTACTCACCGCATTTCCGTCCATAAGAAAAGAAAAAAAGCAATTCCATACCAAAAGTTAAAAATAATTCTCTGGTTAAGCAGGTTCACCGTGGCAAGTTCGATGATGTTGATGATTGATGTCCAACACGTTTGTATGAATTATGGTTGCATGAAGAGACCATTTTTTGTGGCTGCTGGTGATGATAAGGATGAAAGTCTGCTGATGACTGTATGGTAAGTCCAATTAAATGATATTGTTGTAAACGATATAAAACTCGATGTTTTTGCCTCTACAATTTGATTAATTAATAAAGATGAGCCACTAACAAAATTTTCAAATAATATTGGTTGTTGTTTTATATTTTCCCGAGTACAAAATTGTTTAATAGTTCATTTTCAGTCAATATTAATGGGATCTTGTATGGAAAACAATGACAACGTAACAATTCTGTCACAACATTTACAATGATAGCAACGAAAACAACAACAAGAATAACATCAGTGTTGCTAGTGCAGGAGGAAAAAAAACACAAATTCTCAACACAATTTGCAACAATGTATGACTTTTTTTTAAATGATTTATAATGGCGTATGGCGGATGGCGGTGTCGATTTATATACAAGACACTTGACGCCAGAAGCATAGACAACAGACACAATTTCTATAACAAGTCGAACGATTGGTTGGCCGTTGTTGTTCTTGTACAATTTGCCAACAATATTGTAAGCAAATATTTATACGAATTATTAATTTGATTTAACACGATTTATTAATTCATTACAAATTCCCGACATTCTCGCATATACGACTTTACGAGGGTGACGTGTTGCACGTTGCACGTAAATACCTATTTATTTGGAATTTTTTCAGTATTTTAGATATATTTTTTTTTAATTTAATGCCTTTTTAAAGCATTTTTCACTCACTATTATTGGATTGATGTCTTCTCTTTATATTTTTAGATTTTTTTATTTTATTTTATTATCAATTTATTTTTTATTTTTTTTAATTTTTTTATTATATTTTTTTATTAGGTATATTTTTTAATTTTATTTTAAAATTTCTTTTAAAACTTCTGAAGGAGTTATTTAAAAAATATTTGCTATTACATGACTAAATTTTTAAGTTTTTTTATGTCGCTTTTAATTTATAATTAATTTTTTTCAAAACTTTTCATTTTTTTCTTTTTAAATTTTTTTTATATCACATAATTTTTTTTTTTGCCGCGTCGCTCCTAATTTAGGATTTGTTTTTCCTCTATATTAAATAAAAAAAATTAAAATAATTAAAAAAAATTTTGTTTCTAAATTTTCAATTTTCATTTACATTTTTTTAAAGCTTTTGGAATTGTTTTCTATCACATCACTTTTCTATTTTTTATGGCAATTCTAGTTTATAAGTTGTTTTTCTTCCTATAATTTTTAAATAATTTTGTTTTTGATATTTTTTTTTTGATTTTTATAAAAAAAAAATACGATTTACATTTATTTACCGTCTCTCAAAGAGTTTTTATGAAAACATTTTCTACCACTTCACTTGGTTTTCTTTCTATATTTTTATTTTCTTTTTATGTGGCTTCCAATTAAAAAATTTCCGATCACTTAGTGATTTCCGGTTCCTTTTAATCATCTCAACTGTAAACGTTTGTTATTCCAAGATAATTACACAGTCTAAATAAATTAATAAACCTTCTTTTTAAAGACATTCTGCATGACTTGGTACTTTTACTTATGGCAAATGAAGGAATGTCTTTGATACTCGCACTCTTATGTTGAAAGTAATTAGATTTGTTGCAATGAAGTTTAAAGGCTTTTGAAGCTTTTGAGGGAATCGAAGATGTAAATAATGAAATCTAAAAGAAAATTTTTAAAACAAAAACTAATAATAAAATAATAAACTTAGAAAGTGATAACTTTAATGAACTAAATGTAATTATCACTCATTTGCGCCAGGAATGTGATAACTCAATAAACACGATTTCTGCACTAAAAATGCACATTTAATTTAATATATATATATATATATATATATATATATATATATATATATATATATATATATATATATATATATATATATATATATATATATATATGTATGTATACATATGTATACATATATATACGTTATTGGCATCTACACCGCACAAAATAAAATCAAAATGAATGATTGACATGCCATCCAGCATATGTATGTTGCAAGCTCCAGCCACATGAGTACGAATTTAATGTTAAGCATTTTTATCGCGTATATTCTCCCGTTCATATATGTACAAAGAAAGATGTAATTATTCTGACAAATTCGAATGCAACGTAGCGAAATGATTACAGTCGGTCACGTCCGTAAAACATTTTCAGTGATGGTTGCACCATAGATGTTTTTTCGTCGACGACATATGAGGAATAATATTTAAAAAAATCGCCCCACGAAAATTTCGAACAGGTTTTTCGTAAGAGATTTAATGCCCATTATCTCTTCGTACTCAAACTATTTGATAATAACAGAAGTTAAATGTTATGCCAAAAATTTTAACAACATCCAGCAACTTGTCACAAATAATAATCTCCCTTAAATTTTCCTTTGAAAACATGATCAATTAATCAATTAATCAATCTACCACAATTCCGCCAGCTGGAATGTATTTGGAGGCCAATGGAATCCAAAGTTATCAGCTCTATAGCATATCATTCACCAATCTGCGGTGTTAGTTAATGTAAGCATATTTTAGCCAAAGTAATAATAATAATAATAACTTCCAAAGAAGCCAATGAGTTCCAGAACCTGTAATCTAGATGTAGTCCAACTTCATACATATTTGACAAGGAATAAATCATGAGTGACTTCCTGTCAATCTCTGCCAATTACCAGCGAGACTTGGCGCCAAAACAATTTCGTGCCGTAAGTTATGCCATGTATATGATAAACCAACTTTTTTTAAATTTTTGGAAGAAACACAATCAAAAAATAGCTGCCAAAGAAGTCATGACAATGTAGAGTCTGTAATCCGGAAATGAATCGGGTTCCACTTATTTTCAATGATTTTAACTAGGCTTGCCCTTACAAGTTTTCCTTTTTGATGCCCTTTACTGAATTTCTTTTTTTTTCTTCTTCAAAGAAAATAATTTGATATTACATAACGATTAGATATTTAAAAATGCAAGTTGACGTCTCCAATAGTCAAAAATTCTCTTTCAGGTGAAAGAAAAGGTCTCAATTACGAATTAATATAAATTGTTTTCGTATTAATTTAGAAAATAAGCAAATTTTTCACACAAAAACATTTTTAACTTGTTGACCACCCTAGGTACTTTCCGCTTGTAATAAGGTCGATTTTAGAAAGATTTTCGGAGTAATTGAAAACCGATTTTATATGAATTTTCGGAGTTGCTAGAAAACACTGTTTCCGGAATCATCTACAACGATATTTCTTGGTCGAATTAAACGATTTTGCTAAAATTTATAACACTCAAAGAAGTTTTCAAAGTTTCGCAAAATGGCCAAATGTTTAATAAAATTAAATTTCACAAGAACTTTGCGACTTATTAAAAACACATTCGGTATAGTTTACAACAGCAACAAAATATCTCTTGAGCGAGCCAATTGATTTTTGTTTAAACTTTGGGCAATTGACGTTGTCTTGTCTGCAGAAACACCCTTAGTTTGAGGCAGCAATCGAACCTGCGACCTTCGCAATACTACTAGTCCACGAATACATACAGCCTTTAATAGGAACATGATGTTAAAAAATAGTGGGAAAAGCTTCTCAGGATCTGAAAGCGACGAAGTCTGATGAAATTTCGATTTAAGAATATTATCATGATATAAGTGAATTTCTGTCTTTTCTCAGGAAGAACTTAAAATAGTAAAAGGTGGCGCAAAAGTAATGTCATAAATTTGATTGGCTGCCATTTTTTGAAGATGGCGCCAAATATCGCTGCGTATTGACAGTGATGTTATAACTATATGGAGAATTAATTGTCAACAAACCATTGAGCGATACACACCTCAAGAACGTGGAATTGTTGTTACTGCTTATTTGATCAGTTTTCAGTCCGCTGTGTTGAAATTATTAAATTTTGGCATTACTTTTACACTATACTGTACTTTTTAAAATTAGAACAGATATTATTAAATTTTGTAGAAGTAATTTAAAGATTTCATCAATACTCTAATGAATAATACGGAGACAATAAATGTGTCATTGTTTAACAATGACTTCCATTTCCTTTCATGGGATAATAAAGCAAAAGACAAAACCTCCCTCGTATCAATTTCTTCTCGTTTTTTAAAATTTTATTTATTTGTTAAGTGCATGTGATTGTACTCATACGTACAACCGTTGCTATTAAAGGCCATAAAATAAGCCACATTATGCTGCATTCGCCATGGGCATTTTAATATTATATACATGACTTTTTATGTTTCTGCAACATTGTTAGTGTCGATTATCTTAAGTTACACGCATCAAGATCAACTTTATTTCTGCATGAGAACACACACAAACAAACATGAAATTATTATAAAATTGTATTTTAAAAATGTTTTACTAAAACTTTACTGGTTCAAGCAAAGAAGGTCTGTTGTTTAAGGCATTATTCAGTCAAGATTATTCCAAGCAAGTAAGAACTTGCCGTAAATAAAAAAAAACCTCTTCGCATTTTCAAGAAAAATGTATTTGAAAGTGTAAAATTGGTGACATTTAATGGCTCGAATGGCCACCTTCCAAGTTGATGCATAATTGCGCTCGTTGTACGGCATTTTCAATTGTTGCTCACAAAACATCTGACTCCAAATTGGCGATTTCTTCTTTAATTTTAACTTTCAAGACTTGCAAGGTTCGATGTTCGTTATGGTAAGCTCGAAATTTTGAAAAGCCTCAAAGTCTGGTGCTTTTAGATCTGTCGGTATGAATAGTCAATTAAATCTCAAAAACGGCAGATCATTTGACCTGGAAAGTCTGTTGATGCCTTATTGTGTGCATCGTCGTCGCATTGAATTTTGTGGATTCTATCTGATGTCGTCGGCAACGGTTACAGCATAAATATTAAAGCACAGTGACATTTGGCGCCATCTGCAAAAATGGCGGCCAATTCAAATTATGGCATTACTTTTGTTCCATCATGCATTTTGGAGTTTTAGACCTAAAAGTCTATAGAAAAAGTAATATGGGCATCACTTGTTACGTGTCAAATTTTTCACGCGAAATAATCAATGTTGCTGAAAATTTTTCACAACTTCGAACAGAGTATCAGCCTTAAAAGAAGAAAAAAAGGCTTAGAATCTTTTTCGCGTCTGACAAATACGTTGCGCATATTTTGCCCCCATTGCATGTTTGTATTCGGTTTTAAAAAAATAAGCGGTAGCACGAAAAAAAGAGCATGTTCTTTTCTAAAAATGTTGCACATAAAACGTGTAAATATGCAAAATATTTCACACTCAACTTTATTACAAGGTTTGTAAGGCTGTTGTGTTGTTTTATTTTCATTTCATATTTGTTTCTGTGTGAAAAGTTTATAAAAATTAAAGGACTTTAATTAATACATATCCATCAAGCAGCTATTTTTGTTCTATTGTCAATTTGAACAAGGCATCATTTTGCGCGGTTGTCGGTAACATAGAAAACGTGTTCCCCATTTATAAGGCAATATTTTTTTTTGAAAGAAACCAGGAAATCCAGGAGTACTTGTCAAAATCTATGGCATTTTCTTTTCAAAAAAAAAAATGTGTAACATTTTCTGCCTTGCAAGGGGGAAAAAGAATTTAAGTGCAAATTCGCTGATAAAGAGCGTATAATGTTTTAGGGGAATAAAATTTACTAAATAGATTTTTCTTGCATTTAAAAATGAATTTTTTTACACTTTTTTTAGAAAAGAAAACGGCATTAAAATCATAAATATTTCGTTATTCACACCCATTTTAAGTTTTCGTCAATTAAAATTTTTATTTTTAAGTTCCCAAAATATTCTATTTTCTTTTTTTTAGGAAAATCAAGTACATTAAAGAAAAAAAAAAACAAATACACAAAAACACATTTGTGAAGGAATGGCAGCAACCTAAAAATGAAGCGGCAAAAAATTTAAAAAATGCTGGCCATTCCGAAGTGAAAATAAATTTTGATATGAAAATAAAACCAATAAAAAAATTAGTTATTTTTGGTGATAATGGCCACACAAAATATTGTAGTTGATAAGAGGGAAGGGGGGGTAAATTTGATGTTAGGCCGCTGCAAAGGCTGATGGAAAGAACCAAAACAACAAGTTAAAAGGTAAAACGTTGATGTACGACAAAATATTTAATTTTCTCTTAAAAACACAGCAACAATAACAAACAAAGAAAAGTTTAAAGAATTTCAAAAATGCAAACATTCTCCGAGGCTCCCGTTTTACTTTAGTCACGGCAAAAAAAAAACATCTATTTTTGATAAGGAATTTTCAAAGAATTTCACACATTTCAATTAAGAATTCAGTTAGAGAATTTGTAGTTTTTGTTTGTTTTTTACTTTTCATTTGGTTTATTTTCAAACACTTTGTAGCGGAATTTTTCCTTCTTTAATTTCAAGGTGAATGTGAAATATTTAGTGAACTTTTCACTTTTTGTCGTTTTCTTCATCTTCTTCTTCAAAATCGAAAATAGAAAAACATTTTCGGTGTGTTTACGTAATTCGCATATTTCGCATTTCCGTTCAACTGTTGCCGCTCGTATAAAATTCTGTACTAAATTTAAAAACTAAATTGCAAAATTAGAATTTATTCTTGGAGACGCTCAGCCACTGCGAATGTCACACAAATTCAGTGAGGAAAAATTGCACTGTTTGCCAAGAAATGTTTATTTTTAATTCAAATTTAAGTGGAAGGGGAATTCAAGTAATCAATAAAAATTATTTTGAAATCAAAATTATTTTCAAACCGTTTTTTTTAACGAAAGAGGACGGGAAAAATAGGGATGCCTTTTCCACTTCTTTTGCAAGAAAAAGTTTATTTTTTATTCAAATTTAAGTGGAAGGGAATTCAAGTAAAAATGAACATTATTTCAAAATCAAAATTTTTTTTCAAACCGATTTTTTTTTTTTCTTTGATAACGAAAGAACCCGGGAAAAATAGCGTTTTAAATTTTGGTTTGATTACAGGGAAAGAATTTTTATAAAGCAATGAATTTCCCATGGAAATATCTACATGCATGTACATTTACAATGCACAGTGGGACTATTAGTAATTTCTGTTTCATGTTTTTATACAAAATTTTTACTAGTCTTACTTTCACAGCTGGGGCAGCGACGAAAATTTTTAGACACCAATTTCCAGGTCCAGTGATCTCCCGTTTTAGAGATTTGAATTGCCTGTCCAGAGCGCCAGATCTAACGGCACTAGACTTCTTCCTTTGGATTTTTTTTTAATCTCGCGTTTACCACTTTTACATAAATTTTTTTATAAAAACAGAGCTCTTTTTTCATTTATAACAAATTATGACATTACTTTTGCAGCACCTTGTGTAATCTTCAAAAAACTTTTTATAATACGCCGGTATACATGACATCACTATATTAAGTGACATCAAGGCAGCCATTGCCTTCACATAGGAGTGGACACCTCCTTAGACGTTCTATATTAGCAATGCCAAATACATTGGCGCTATTGAATTTTGTGATAAATAAATCCTACTCATGTATATCTTGGCATCTAAACAAGAACAATTTTATGACACCAATTCAAATCAGACTCGAATTTCAAATCATACTCGATTTTCAATTCTGATTAAGGAAAATCCTCAATTGGATTCCATAACAACCCAGAATATGTTTCAATTACTGTCATGCCGCTCAATAATTATATGTTTCCTTTAGAAAATAATTACTTAAACTTTTCCCTTTAGCTCCTCTCTTCTTAAGGATTACTTTTGAAAATTTACATAAAAGGAAATGACATAAAAATTATTAAACAAAATAGTACTTAATTATCCTTACAATCTTACGAAAACATAAAATAAAATACACTTTTTCCTTTCAAAAAATTAAAAAAAAAAAATTATACTCGGACAAATAGTCCTTAAGCTTCAGAGATGTACACTATAGACGTTTTAAAATTCTATTTTGATTTTTTCGGCAACAAGAAAAATAAGAACAAAAGCCGCCAAATAAAGAAATGGACTGCATCAGGAAGTATGACTGGAAACCACACAATAGAATATAAAAAGTAGCAATAAAAATAATAAAGAAAATGTCCGGCGACTATATTACACACTTATTCTTTCATCTGTTTTTATGCGAGTTTTGACAGGGTGACATAAAATAATTGCGACAAATACTATAGATAATGTACAAGTATATAATTATTATGAGGTGAAATTTTTCCTTTTTTGTTAAACCTGCTAGTCCAGCAGAATTATGCAAAAAAGTGCTTTTTTGTTAAACCTGCTAGTCCAGCAGAATTATGCAAAAAAGTGCCAACTTTTCATTTCACATTGGATGGGAATTTTTGATTACACTTGAGATCATTAACTCAAGTTTGAGTTTTCGTGGTAGTTTTTCTGGAGTTATCTCGTGAAGTATAAGGAATAAGAAAATTTCGTTAAAGCTTTTCCTAGATAATAACTTTCAAAACAGCTCAAAGAATGAAGAAAACCACAGACGATAACGTGGTGGATTATGAGTTGTGTGTATTGTGCACCATCCTACCGGAACCACAAAGATTATCCAAGTTCATATCCTCTATTTCAAGCCATAAAATGTTCTCCATGATGGCTCTGTAGTGCTCGCTGTTGACTAAATTGGCGTTTCGAGCATTTTGGGGCAAATTATTAAAGTCAAAATAACATATCATTTGAAAAGGCACTTGTATTTGGACCATCCTTTATATATATCAAATTATTTTGTTAAAAGAAGCTCTAGAAAAGAGTGCTAAAATCGCTAAAATCAATTTAAAATACTGTTATTACACTTTGAAGATAAAAATCGCAAGAATTTCAAATTTATTTTGGACTATGACTCGGTAATTATAAAATGTACAATAAACATTTTTTATTTTATTATTTTTGTTTTATTATTATTTTAATTTTATTATTATTATATTATTTTTTATTTTATTATTATTTTTATTTTATTATTATTTTTATTTTATTATTTTTATTTTATTTCCACAATCATATCTGCCACACTGTTAAAACCAAGTAAAATTAAGACACTTGTATGAAGGATTTCCAAACTCCCAGACACAACAGTCACACTCATACACAGAGTAGTCAGACGAAATCCATAGAAGACATAAAATTCATTTTCATCAAGTGGTTGACAAAAAAAATTGCGAGAACAAACAAAAATAAATCCAGTCACTTTCCAGTGCACATGACTGCACTTGAAATTTGAAGAATAGAAACAAAATAATGACTTTATTAAGTTGGAAGTTATAAGTAAAATAAATACTTGAGTGTAATAATGTTACTAAGAGTTATAAACACTAGAAGTTAAAAGAGAAAATTATTAGGAAGTCCTGTTCATTAAGCCGAGTGATTTCAAAATAATTGATTTTTATGAAGGAGCTCGAGTAGAACATATTTAATATGGTTGTCAGCAGCTTTGCTACGCTCATATTTTTTCGTTAAGTGAAACAGAATTGCCTTCAAAATAGTTAATCACATCACGTCACCATACATTATTGTAGAGAACATAATATGGTTGTGAGCAGCTTTGCCACTCTCATACCTTTTCCCTAGATGAAAAAATTCGTTGATCTGGCATTATGAGATCACACACGACATCAATGTTCAGTGACAAAACAATCGTTTTAAGGCAGCCTTTGAGAAATGTGACCTAAAGTGAACTGCGTGAAAGCTTGAACTAGGACGCCATACATATGTACACATGGTTGCTTTGCACAGTGGTAATTTCATTCATTGTTGCACGTTACGAAGTTCTTTGTCCCATAAGCCAAGTTAATGTAATATGTGTGTCGTCAATATTGCCAAATTGAAGCTAAATCAAAACGAACAACATAAGAAAGAAGAGGAAATGGTGAAACACATCCTCTCTCACTGTCCGGTTTCAGCGAGCAAAAGAATGGCATATTCGACCAGCTCAATCGAGCCCTTGTTAGCAGACTTAAACAACGACTGTGATATCAGGGGTATAAAATTTGCTTAAACGGGGGATCGAGTTGGTTGAACACCGAGCCACATAAGGACACCTAGAACTATAGATCTCTATGCGTCCACTCTCAGGCAACACAAACAGAGCAAACTGTACCAGAGTGAGTCGGCTATAAACGTAGTCCACGGCCTGTACAACCCAAGCTAAGCTACGGCCACAATTCAAAATATTAGACATGTAAAGTATCAAGCAGAGAGGAGAAACATAACGGGTGGTCCAAATACAAGTATCTCTATAAATCATATGTGATTTTGACATCGATATAGCTTTTTTCCGTCCGGAATACTATCAGTCAAGAAAATAACTCTGCGGACTAAAATAAGTCTCTTTACGCTTGAAAAACGTGGGAAAATATTGCAAAATTATTTCCAAAGTAAATGCTGTGTTTCCCAAACTGTACGTTTTTCAACAAGAAGTTTTGGCCGAAATGAAGCACTCGAGGAGGGTGCTGTATGCCAGTTTGTGCATAAAGTTCATGGGACTGGCTTGCAATGGGCACGAATCAACGTCGTACGTTGCATACCGATAAAAATGTGGCTGCTGCAGACGAAAGTGTGCAACTCAATTCAAAACGTCGAATTGCCATCGACCTCAAAAATTCAGCATTTTACTCACCATTTCCTACAAAGATCTCGGATTATTCGCTTACAAGATGGAATTGAAAGCAAAGGACATACACTTCGTTATGTCTTCTTAGTTTGGGCATTACAGAAGCTCCAATCGGATATCGAATTTGGCCGTAGAATCGCCTCTACTGACGAGGCGAAATTTCATCTCGACGGTTATGTCAACAAATAAAATCGCCGCATTAGGGTATCAGAAAACTCCGCATGTCATAGTCGAAAAGCCAATGAATGCATCAACAGAGAGAGACAGGTATGTCTGTTTTGTTTTGTTCAAGAACTTTTATGGCCTGAAATGGTCTTGGATAATCTTTAGATGGCGCACACAGCTATCACCATGTCATCACAGGTCATTGGCTTTTTTTAAAAGATAATTGTATTTGGACCACCCGATATTAAAATTATGTCGCAAATTATAAATATATTTCTAAATACGTCTGACGTATCGATTTACGTCACATCCCCATTTAACTTGGTGTGGAAAACTTCGTCGACTTAAGAAATTTATAATTTGAAAATGAGGATGTATGGAAGAGAGGCTTGTCCTTGCATTGGAATTAATTTCATCATAACAAAATTTTCAAATCAACTGCCAATACTCACTTTGTTCTAATTATAGTTTTAGCTAAAATTCAAATTATTTAGAATTTACATATCATATATTTGCAAGTATAAAAAATGTCATCTCCTGTAATTGCAATCTGCGTCGTATGTCATAGAAATACGTTGCACAAAACTTTTGCCACATTTAACTTTTCATGTGACTTGGGAACATATAAAATTATCTCTCGTGTGGTTCCCCCACAGAATATTAAAGTTTAAACTCATAAAGTTTATGACTGATTCCTTTGGCATATAATGCCACCCGTCGCACTTATGGTTAAAAATCACTTTGCACATCATTTTTAAATTAAACGCAAATGGAATTTTAATTGTCGCATTTTGAACTTCAAAATGATTTCAGCTGCAGAATGATGGAAACAAATAAAACACCCCATAGATTATTAAAATTCCAAAACTAATTGAGTTTTTGGGAGAGAAATACTCGTATTAACGTTCTAATCCAAACAGCTAATTTTCTTAACAATTAAAACTCAATTTGACGGCGACGTCTTGAATGTTTGACGTACAACATCTGCATAAAAATGCAAAATGTTTCGCCACAGAATTCTTGGGAATAAATATTGAAAATAAAATTAAATGAAAAATAAAAGTAACTTTTGCAAAGTTAATAATTTTCACATTTAACCGTTTAAAATCGGTTATTTATGAATTTAGCGAAATAATTCAAAGTTTATTGACCGTTTTTTTCTTACAATAAGTGTAACATTTCTTGCCATTTCAAAGAGAACTTCGAAAAAGGAGGTTTTCAATACGTGTGAATTTTTTATTCCTTTTTATTGTTTGCATACACATAAATTTATCATTTGCGAACCGATTTTCCCGAATTTTCTTTTGCGAAATTTGGCAGGAATTTTGCCAGACCTAAATATTGATTATCGCATAACTTCATTATTCATTGACCGATTTTTAAAATATATTTTTTTTTTGTTTGAAAGGGTTTGATTGTAGTTTGGTTTCATAATTTTTATTTTTTAATTAATTGTTTTTTAAAATCGGACGGGCAATTCCCCCCTCCTCCGAAATATTGACCATTGCATAATTCCGCCATTTATGGACCGATTTAAAAAAAAATTAAAAATTTATTTGAAAGTGTAGGTTGCAATTTGGTTTCATAGAAATTTAACTGGATATCGGACGGGCAAAGTGGCCGCCCGAAATAACGACTCTCGACCTCAGCTTTTATGGATCTATTTTCAATTTTTTTTATTTAAAAAGGCTTTTAAATTTTTCCTGAGAGTAGAATATAAACTAGAAATGGATTATATCGGGATTTAAAACTAAACCATAGTTGCTTCGGTCTTGTAAGCTGTTCGATTGGCTCTTTGTATTGAAGTCTGTTTTTCCCATGATTATTACTAAGTGTGAAGTTATTAGGCATAAGCACGCAATCCTTTGCGGAAGGTAATTTTTTTCAATTAGAGCGATAGGATTTTTTCATAAATTGATAAACAAAATTCATAAATTAATTAAGAGATGAGTAAACCGTCATATGTCAAAATGGACTTCAGTCCGTTACTAAGAAATTACTATTATTTTTTTTTTTGAGCATGGCGAACTTTATACGTCTTCCTTATATCGTTATATAAAGTCCGAAAGGCCATAGCAATAAAAAAAATATATTAAATTTTTTATGGGTAAAAGAGCTACATCTAAATTTTAAGTCATCACAAAATCGGTGTTGTCTATATTAAACAAAGACTTAATACGAGAATTCCAAAAGGGCGTAAAAAGAATTAAGTTATCGATTTCAGAAGACTAGATTTCAGTGATAGTGATTACAAAGCAAACAAAAAATTTCTAATAGAAAATATTATATCTAAGCCTGTCTTAGAAAATTTTATGGAAATATTAAAAAATTAATGGTTTTTTCTTTTCTAAAAGAAAGTGTAACATTTTTAAAAGTGCATGCAATGCCCCTTTTTCTAAAGAGAAGAAACACTGAAGCAATTAATAACTACTACTGGAATTGTTACTTCTATGGGAAAGGCATATTGAAGAGAGGACTGGTGATGAAATCAGAAGAGAGAGAGAGATAAAGAGCTTAAATTCTTTTTACAGCTCTACTAAACCGCGTTTTATTAATTTTTTTTTATGGCAGAATTGCAGCGCCTCTGGTGTTAAGTAGACGTATTAAGTTTGTTAAACTGTATGTGTAGCCATGTTATTAATTGCCGACGATTCTGCTAATATTACGGGTGACGGAGGGTGCAGAGCTGTTCAGTGACCTGTGCTATGCCTTCATTACATAACAGAACGCCACACTAACGTAAATCAGAAAAACTCATGAGATGCTGATCACTCGGGATCGAGCCCAAGCTCTCAGTCATAAATTGCTTTGTAATCAACGCGCTAACGACTTCAGCCAACTTCAGCTCCCTTGAAGAGAGTTAAATTTTTTTATGTTACGGCGATAAATAGATTTCTTTTATAAATTGGTCAACAAAATGTTGCCATAATATATTGAACTTTTCGTGTTAATAAAGTTATTTATTTTTTATTATCAAATCTTGTTTGATATTTTATCCCCAAGGCATCTAAATATATCCTGATGTATCAGCCATGCATCCTTATTTTCAAAGATAAAATGTTTGCTACTTGTATAATGGGAATTTAAAATATATTTGAAAACTTTTATGAGATCAAGATTTTTAGCTCCGTGAAAAATTTCGTTTTAGTCGGTGCAAGGACGAAAATTCATATCTGACATAGATCCTTATTTTCGAAATCTGCACTTAGAAGAAAATTTACAAGATTTTCTAAAATTACCCTCTTAAGGGCTTCTAAAAAGTTTTGAACTACAAAGAAAGTGATGAAAGTAATGAATTCGAAAATTTTCTACAGATTTCACTAAAGACTTGTCATCGCAGGAAGTTCTCTTTTTTAATGCCTATTCACTGATTTGGGAACCAACTTCAATTTGTGAAAAATATTAAATTCTTTGTGATTTTTTTGCAGAGAAAATAATTTTATATTATTAGTTTTTTATTATTCAGAATCGACTTAAGTCTGGAAAGGATAAAAACTTGTCAATTTTCATAATTTGTTTTTTCAATTATGAATATAAGTTTAAATAAATTTTTTTATTAAAAAGTGCTTTCAAAATCAAACCAAAACAATAATAACAAAGGGTTTGTAGAAGTATTTTTAATTTTTGGTCTAGATATTGTCAACTTAACTTCTAAAGATGTCGGAAATATAGATCAACTGGTGCTTTAGAAGCAATGAAAATGTCATTCCTTGAAATTTTACTGTATATATTATTTATATGTACACATGTTGTATATATACTTCATTTCACCGTTTACATGGGTTAATAATAAAATTTCATCACAGGATTAATACAAAACTTTTTCAAGACATTCTTCTAATAGAGTTTCCGAAACTTTTTTGTCTGGAAGAAACTATGCAACAATAAAAAAAAAACAAATCATGTCTGGTTTTGAAAATTTGTTAGAGAACGTTTTTCTTCTTATTCAGTCGAATAAAATAAGATTAAAAAATAAAGAAAGGCAAAATACGAACAGCAACCAACAAGAAAGAGAAACAAATCTAAAAAAAGCAAAGTTTTCCCTCAAGATTATGTCGAATAATGACAAAGTTTCAATGTTCTTGGTTGGTGAGGATTTGTACCTCTTCCCACCTCTGAAATTAACCTTTTTCATGGCTGTGTAATCAATTACAAGTACTATGTATTTCTATTCAGTCATAGTTTTCATGTGTGTAGTTCTGTGTGAAAACCTCTTTTTATTCAGTGTCACAATAGTTGACATTTTCAGAATGGGAGACACTTTGCAAAGTGATTAACAGCACAGATGTGGGAGGAAAATTTTGAAATTGTTTGAAAAGAGTTTGTCAAGTTCTTTGGAGGTGGGAAAAAACATACATACATGCACATGAGTAATAGTGACTGAAAAAGCGTGAACATTTTTTTAAATCTTTTAAAATTCAATGGCAATCTCATTTGCAATTCTAAATAAAGGACAAAGAACACCTCTGCCACTGCCACAAGGGGAATCAATTAGTTATAAAATTGCTTCTACCAACGCTCATTAACAAGGTCTAGGAAAATGTCAAATTTCGAACTCCATATACTTTTAAGCATTTTGTGTCAACTATTTTATAAACAGTTTGATGACTGAATTCTCTTGCATTCGACGCTGCTTAGACGTTGTCAATTGGCTTGATGATCTAGTGTATTAGAATGCAATAAAATGAATTTTATTTGTCTGACTTTAAGCAGCCGGAATTTATACTCTGTTCAATTATAATAATTATCCTTAGGGAAATCGCAGGATAGGGTGCAAACGTATTTATTTAGCATCTTTTGATATTAACAAAAGTGTGATAAGGGAATTAAATACTATTGTAAACCTGCAACTTTGAAATGAATAGCAATTGTTTAAAATTATAATGCCATCAAATGCAATTTCTATTATGGTGAAGAAGACATATTTTCATGATCTATTTTTTCTCAGAAAGCTACAATAAAGATTGAATTGAATGAATGCATTAAGCGATAGACATTTATCGTTATAATTTTAAATTCTTACGAGATGTGAGCACGAGATGTACTCGTACATGAAACAAGTTCGTACATAAACGTGCCAAATAATATTTTTGCCGCTCATGAGAAATTAAAATGAAAGTTATTTGCTGCGAAGCAAACATTAGACTCTTCTAAATTTACTTTCTCATATTTTAGAGCTAGAAAAAATTTCTGTGAAAATCTTGATGGATAATTATTCGGTGAATAAGATAAAAATTAAATATCTAGTGTAAAAGAAAAGAGGCGCAAATTGAGAGAATAAAGTGTAAGAGATAAGAAAAGAGAGAGATATTGAGGAAAAATAAATGGAACAGGCCAAAACAAGCAATTTGAGTCAGAACAAAACAAGACAAGATAAGATAAGACAAAGAAGAGAAGTAAAAAAAAAATAATAAAACGAGAAAAGGCAACTCAAAGCAGGGTAATCCAAGAAAAAGCAAAATAAAACAAAACAGGCTAGATAAAACAAGACAAGGCAAGATAATATAAAAGGAGAGGAATAAAAAAGAAAGACGAGTAGGAAGGGAAAGAAGAAAAAAGAAAATAAAAGGAGACAAAATGAAAAAAATAATTTATAAGGAAAGAGTAAAAAAGACGAAGAAGAGAAGAGAGAAAAAAGAGAACAAAAGGGAAGAGAAGACACGAGAACATAGGAGATGACAAGAGCAGAAAAAAGAATAGAATGAAATAGAATAGAATAGAATAGAATAGAATAGATTAGAATAGAATAGAATAGAATAGAATAGAATAGAATAGAATAGAATAGAATAGAATAGAATAGAATAGAATAGAATAGAATAGAATAGAATAGAATAGAATAGAATAGAATAGAATAGAATAGAATAGAATAGAATAGAATAGAATAGAATAGAATAGAATAGAATAGAATAGAATAGAATAGAATAGAATAGAATAGAATAGAATAGAATAGAATAGAATAGAATAGAATAGAATAGAATAGAATAGAATAGAATAGAATAGAATAGAATAGAATAGAATAGAATAGAATAGAATAGAATAGAATAGAATAGAATAGAATAGAATAGAATAGAATAGAATAGAATAGAATAGAATAGAATAGAATGGAATAGAATAGAATAGAATAGAATAGAATAGAATAGAATAGAATAGAATAGAATAGAATAGAATAGAATAGAATAGAATAGAATAGAATAGAATAGAATAGAATAGAATAGAATAGAATAGAATAGAATAGAATAGAATAGAATAGAATAGAATAGAATAGAATAGAATAGAGTAGCACAGAATAGACTATTATAGAATAGAACAAACTAGAATGGAATGGTATTGAATCAAATGGATTGAAATAAAATGGAATAAAATAGAATGAAATAGAATATAGTAGAATAGAATAGAATATAATATATTAGAATAGAATAGAATAGAATAGAATAGAATAGAACAAACTAGAATGGAATGGAATGGTATTGAATCAAATGGATTGGAATGGAGTAGAATATAATAGAATGGAATAGAATAGAATAGAAAATAGGTTTCTATGAGAGGAAAAGATTAGGTAAAATAATATTCAACGTTTTTACAAAATGACACGTCAACTAATTTAGTTTGTCGTCATTTTATAAAACTAGATTTGCGCGCTTAACTTCTTTCAATATTTTTATTAGCCGATTGGAGGCATAATGAAGGAAGTTGTGAATGATCACCTAAATTCTTATTTTTTCACCCCTTTAGCTTCTCTGTATATTATCAATTCAAAGAGCTTCCTTTAACAAATCTGGTCTAATCTGATCAATATACATATATTTTGCGTAATCCTTTCAAATTTGAAATAATCCAAACTTATTTTGCTTCGAAAGGACTTTTGGCAATCAACATATTTTGGCCATAACATTTGAAAATAAAAGATAATTCTTTAGTTATGTACTTGAATATATTTGAAAATGATAAAATGCTGACTGGACGCAACTAATGATTTATAGACTATTGCGAAAAGCATTTAACTATGTTTTTACATGAATAGAATTGCAAATCCATGTGTCCTTTTGAAATAACACAAGATATAATTCAATGAACACACTTAATTTCATCCCTGCCCTATAACTAAAAACAAAATAAAATTAAGTAGAATACAAGAAACTTGTAAAAATAGAAATTACCTGTTGAAGTACAAAGAAAGAAATATATTTATGTATGCATAGTCCAGACGAAGCCAGGATATATGCACTAGTATAACTTTCTGAATGCTTCGATGCGTTCATACAACCATGCAGTTTTAATATGTAGTCGAAGGATACGAGTGAGTGCGAAGAAGTTATTTAATTATTAAAAGTGCATCCATCATATAAAACTGAAGCTGTAGTTGCAAGTTTAAAACATACATACATGGAAAGACAAAGGACACAATCAATCGTATAAAAATTTTGGAAGGATAGTTATTTTTTTAAGATGCTGTGAAAAGGATAACGCCTATACAAAGTTGTTATTAATTATTCCATATATGCAGGATGAAAATAGTGGAACTCTCTGAATATACTGCAGGTTACTCTGAGAATAAAATGTGTTTTCTATATAAAAGGCAGGAGGAGGATGACATCTACCTCTATTAAAAGCAATCATTAATTATTCTATGGGGATAGAATCGTCCGACGACTGAAATGCGGCGGGTTATACGAACGCTTTAAGTGCGAAGGCAGTGCTATTTCCCTAAAGAAAATTATTATTATCAAATTCATAGAGATGCACCTTTGCGGGTGATCAAATTTCATTGTCATTTTTGATGATGTATTTTATATCCTCTGCTTACGGGAAGCACAGCTGAGTGGTACCGGACGCATCACAAGTTGCGGATAGTAGTACGTTCCACAGATATGAATGTGGAGTTGCTGCCTTATGGCAGTCGCGGAGAGTCAGCGGTGCAAAGGAAGAGTCTCGGAGGATCTTTCGAGTTTCCACTAAATGCAGAGATTGTCTGTGATCCCTTTAACGTAGTGGCGAGCAATTGGCGCCAACCAACAAATTCAATATCACAACCGACCATGGGCGAAATAACTCTATTAGCCGCATGGACTAAGTCCCAGCGCAACCACTGCACGCCTGGAAGCGTTGTTGGCAGCCCTAACACCGGGATCGGACGCTTTGGCCCAATCAGCCGTTCGTCTTAAATAAACCCTGATTACCGAAACTGTTATTTTGCAGCGTTATGCTCCTTGCAGGAGTAAAAGATGTGGATAACAATGATTCCTATCTTATTCTACTGTTGTTTTTCTAGCAAGAACCATTATAAGTTCACCCTCGCACTTGGCATGCAACAACCAAAGCACTCCTTCGTATGTATGTATATGGAATGCAAAAAGCAAATGAATGAACGTTAAAAGACCCTTTTATTTTAACACAAGTTACTTGAAATTTTGTTAACAATTTAATACGCTCCAAATTGTAGTTATTGCTGTTGTTTGTTGTTATGCACGTCTCAAATTTCATAGATTGTTTTTGAACACATCCATATAAAGAAATAATGAAAATTGAACACCAGTCGCACAACTGCAGCAAAATTACCTCAAATTTTATCGGGGCAAATGCAGCTGTGGGGTAAGAGGACGTGCTGACTGGCTGGCTAAGCGAACGTCTTTCAAAAATCCTTGAAATCCATGAAACTAAGTTCAATAGACTCTACACGAAGCTCCGGTGCAGTAGTCATGGTACCCGTCCATAATAACGACAACAATGATGGGGGTTAATAAAAAAGTGCATTTTATTTTATTGTTGCGTCAGTGTGCGCATTGTCGTGCACATAGAGTGCAATGAATGGATGCATTTTTTGTAAACAACTTTCAAGGATAAATGAATGTGAAGTTAAGATTTATCTTTATGATGTTCGTTCCAAAATGCTAACAAATGCACATGTGTTTATCCAATAACAAGGAAAAGAAGGAATGACGCTTTGTAAGATGTGCAATACGAATAAGAAATGCGTCGAAACAGGAAAGGATTACACAGATGGTGATATATTCAAATAGGACACTTACATATATGTATTTGCACGTGTGTGTTTGTGTGTGTATGTGTATTGTATTTAACGGAAAGTAGTGTCGGTAGAGTTCCTTTATTTTACTCGTAAATCTGCTAGTTTGGATTTAATATTTGCTTTCATGGAGTCACACGATACTATTTTGAGTTTCTAGTTTCAATGACAATAAATTTTTACAGGATTTTGGCAAAAGAAAAATATCATTTATTTAAGCAACTTAATATCCTCTCAGTTGAATAAATTTTATCCTGCAAAGAAATCTAGTTGATAGTTAAAATGTGTATTTAAACTTCGTTTGAAAAACATACAGTGGAACAAAATAGTTTTTTTTTTGTTTTTCCTAAATATGCAACAGGATATGAAAACAAGATTTTTCAGATAATTATCCTGATTTTGCAGATTCTGCTGGCTATAATAACAGTAAAATCAAGAGATTATATTTTTATAACTGACTTAAGCCATGAGTCTTACTTTTATTTTCTGAAAAGATTTTACATTTTACTGATCAATTTATGAGAAAAAAAATCAATTTATCGTTTTTATTTAAAAGTTCCCCGTCTTTGGACGGATGGCATCGAGATAGTTCCAAGGGAGAGGGTGAAATATCTGGGTCTCGTCTTGGATATGAAACTCACCTGGGAACCGCATCTCTTAACGCAAACGCAATCATGTAACAACTTCGAGTACGAGTTTTTGCGCCATTTCGTAATCGTGGACGAAGCGCGAATCCCCCACAACACACCAGAGACTGAAGCCGATTTCTCCATGTGAATCGGCTCCAAAGAAGGCCAAACGTCATGGCGACCGTTTTATGTGATAGCCGCGGCATAATCCATGTTGACCACCTTTAAACGAGTAAAATAATCAATGGCGAATATTATGAGGACGGCATTTCGCCAAGAAAATTTATTTTCCACCAGGACAATGCAAGGGTGCGCACGTGTGCAGTTTCCATGCGTAAATTCCCTGAATTAGGCTACGAATTGCTCCCTTGCTGGATTTAGCCACGAGACTTTAATTCTTGTTTTCAAAGCTGAAGAAATGGCTCCGCGGAAAGACCTTTTGACTACAACAATAAAATCATCTAACAAAGAAATATTTACTTTTAAGACCTCGACAAATCGTATTTTTTGGAAGGGATAAAAAATATTTGAGAAACGTTGGACAAAGTGCGTTGTATAGAGCTTAAAGGACACCATATTGAAAAATAATATGATTCTTATCCAAAAACAAAACTGTATATTAATCAAAAAGTCACGTACTTATTGACCTGCCTTCCTACATAAAGTTCAGGATCTGGTATTATTTTCAAATATGGCATAGATTATCAAAATAGTGAAGCCTCGGTATCGGGATTATAAAAATTGTATTGTTGCTGTTGCCCTTGCCGCTTTTACAAAGACTTCATGCTCGTAAACAAATAGAAGCAATTAGCTAAATATGGATGTAGTCGAATTTTTTCCAATTTGTTTCTGTTTCAAAACTGAAAAGGAAAAATCTCTTTGTCATACATGTTTCTTTTTGTAAAAAACAATTTCTCAAAAGACGTTTCGTAGCGAAGGATGTCGGTTGAAGGCTCCAAACTAAACCAAAAGCAAAAGAAACATAATATCAACAACAATAACAATAACAACAATAACAACAAAGCCACCATGACAACTTTTGCAACACCCAAAAAAAAAATGTAAAACAACAACAACTGCCATCTATTGTTGTCTGTATGAATTTAAGTTAAAACATACTCGTCGTCGCACTCATTCTCGTCGAGAAGGAGTCTGATATTTGGTTTAACACTGTCTAGCCAAAGTCTAGACAAGTGCATACCACGAAAAAACAAATGTCGAAAGTAGAAGTATGTTTATGTCTGTCTGTCCGTCCGTCCCTTTTTCTGTATGAGTGTGTGTGTGTGTGTCTTTTCATACATACATACATACTTAAGTATGTCTAAATGGTTGCATGAATAAATGTTTGGAGTTAAATATCCGTATGCATGTTGGATGTATGAATTTTATGTTGCAACAATGCTGACAACAATAACAAAACAAAAATAGCAAAAACAACAATTACTACTACTCCTACAATATACATTCAAATAGGAGTTTAATTTATACTGTAGCATTTTCGATCACGGGTTCGAAATGAATGCCTGTTTTTCGTAGTCTCACTAAATTTGACATTTTCAAAAAAAAAAAAAAAAAATTAAAAATAAAAAATTTAAATGTTTGCTGCCAACCAAATATTGTCCGGTTGACAGTATAAGAAGGGTGAAAATATACAATACAATGTTTGTTTGTTGTTTTGTTGAAGTTGACAATTTTTTAAGTTGATAAATAATTCTCACTTAAAATTTTGTGAATTATTAAGTAAAGGCAAACGTTTGTCCTTGAGGATCCATACTTACATACATACGAGGAATCCATACTAACACAAATAAAACGTAGGAAATGGAGGTGGATCGGCCATACTCTCAGAAAGAATCCTGATTGTATAACGAGGATGGCGCTAGAGTGAAATCCTCAAGGCTCAAGAAACCGTAGTTGGCCAAAGAATACGTGGCGACGCAGAATACTTCAAGAACTATGACAGTGCAGTCTTACATGGGAGGATGCGAAAACAACTGCAGCATATCGTGTAAGATGGAGATGCTTTGTGGAAGCTATGTGTATGCTCCCAAGAGGGGTAATGGAAAAAACGTTTGTCCCTTTTTATAATATTTATGACGTTTTCTTCTCTGAAAAAGTGAAACATATTTTGCCTTTCCAAAGACAAGCATTTAAATAAACAGAAACTTACAATCAACAAAATTTTTATTATTTAAATGTCTACTACTGATTGACTACCTCATAGACCTCAAAATAAAATAAAATTTTTTTCAATATAATTTTCACTTCCCGCTGTAAATGAATCACACCGTTTTTCGAAAATTGATTTTTTATCAGATCTTGCCTTATTGAGGTTCTACAAATTTATTCTGAGTTTTTCTGTGGCGATTTATGTGTATGTGTATGTAACAGGTGGCGCAAAAGTAATGACACAATATAAACTGGGTGCCACTTTGTTATAACTGAAAAAAGAGCTGTGTTTTTTCTTTTGGGTGTGTACCGTTCCATGGCTTACTGACAATTAATTCTTCATATATCAAGAACATATATGTCAAATGCAAAAATAGCCACTAATTTAAATTCTGGCACTAGTTTTGCGTTATTCTGTATATGTAAATATATATGTATGTCCTCAAAGATTTAATAATCTTTGAATGGACATAAATGTGTGGCATTCGAAGCCGAATGATGTGGAGAGTTAGATTTTTATATTTTTCGAAATTGAATTTAAAAAAAAAAATTAATTTTTTAAAGATATTTTAAGCTGCCACTGCTATCGAATACCAAATCTAATCAATTATTAAACTAAAACAAAAAGAATGTATTATCGCAAATTTCATTAAAAACTATTGAATATTTCGAGAGATAATCTTATCGAAAACTTTTTAAAAAGATATTTGTTTTGTATAACTCCGAAAATTCGTGCCAAATATACGTTTTTGTTCTTTGAAGAAAAAAATCGCAAGCAGTTTTTTTATGATTTCCTAAATTCTTATCAATCGTCTTTAAAAATTCGATTTTTTTGTACTTTAATTTAGTTCGAAAGATATCGTTATCGAAAAATTTCGAAAACAATTTTTTCGTAATTAGTCAATTCGCTTTCGTGGCATACATTTTTCGATTTTTTATGTTGTCGTTCAAGTGGTTTGAGTGATATGATTATCGAAAATTTTCGAAAATACTGCTGACTGAAAAAATAATGTCGAAAGAATTCGAAAATAATGCTTTTTCAAATTTCTCTGAAAATTATTCTCAAATCGACTTCGTCCTATAATTTTTTGGATTTTGTTTTTCTTCACTTTTTTTGGGTCAAAAGTGTGGCTTCAAAACATGTAAAAAAATACATATGGAAATTTGATTGACATCGAAGCCCACTATGTACCTGGCTCGCAATATTCTAAACTATAGAGGCCGCACATAGAAGTTATTCGACCAGGAGAGAAGATTTGAATAATTAATCATTTTATGGTTGCATTTTCAATTTATAAAAGCAGGAAAACTGTACCGATTATCGTAAAGTTTTTATAAAAATCGATTAATCGATCAATTATCTTTAAGTTGCTCCAAGGATCTAAAAATTTTCGAGCGGTTTGAGCTTGATATTAGTAAAGTCAACCACATACTTTTCTTAGCCGACGGTTATTTGTTTCTTTATTGAATCAGGATTTAATTTAATATCAAGAAAGGAATTTGAGAAACTGTGTTCGTTTTTAACAAATAAATTAAGAGTGAAATGTAAAAAACGAAACATTTCTAACCATTTGAGATTTGTATGGAATCCCAGGGATTTCGTTTGATATTGGTATTTATCATTGAAATTTCAATTCATTTTACAAAATGTGGTCCTAAAATAAAATCAGTATGAAAAAAAACTCAAACAGAATGTACTTGGTGACCATCACTCAATATCTGATCAGATTTAGTCGAGCTCTATATAACTTTTATTCATAATAAATGCCCTTAATTAAATTTCACTAAATGTATGCTGTTATGGGATGACTTTGGACGTGTTTCTTTTTCCATTTTGCATGGTTACTTGTTGTAGTTGTTGGCTAGATGGTTGACTGTGTTGTATGAGTCTGGAGTTTTTTTTTCTTTTTGTTTCTTTATGTGAAGCATGAATTTTTGCAGTAGCATTAAAAATCCTTGCAGGCATTATTACTTTGTGTAGGTGTTTTGTAAAGGAAAAAAGAGTTTCGCTGTTCAACAAAAAATAAAAAAAAAATAAAAAAAAAATAAAAATAAAAAAAAAATAAAGAAGAGGAAAAAGGAACAAAACGAGGTGGGGGGAGAGTTGTTGTGATGTTGCAAGGGATGAGCATAAATGTTAACTTTAGACTACGTTTGCACAAAAATGTGCATGTTTTTTATACGTATATATTTTTTCTATACTTTATGATTCCACTTTTTTTGCTCCAATGCCGTTTGACTAAATTTGAATGGCATATTTGCATTTTTGAATTTTTGGTGTTTTTTTTTATATTTTTACAAAAACTACAAACGGAAACAGACAATTGTTGTTGAGCTTAAGCAACAATAAGCCCTAACAAAACATTTGAAACAAAACGAAAAAAGGAGTAAAATGCAAAAAAACATATTTTTCACTGTCCAGACGGTGATTTGTTGTAATTAATTTTGGGTGCAAGACTTTAACGTGCAACTTTTGTTATTAATAATTAAAAAATAATATTTTCTTTTTCATTAAATGTACATAAGTCAGCATGTAGATATAAAGAAAAGTAAATTTTATAAAATATATAATTTTTGCTTGTTTAATTTTTTCATAAAAAAATTAAAATTACATTTTTATAGCGTTTTCTTTTCTAAAAAAAAGTGTAACATTTTGCGCACCTTGAAAGAGAAAAAGCAAATTTAGTGTACCTCAATCAATGCAAACTTATTGGAAAGGAGCACGTAATCCTGCAAGGGACTAAGTTTCTCTTTTATTAGAGTGATAACAAGATTATTTATAAATTTATCAACAAAATGTCACACTTTTTTCGCCATTAAAAAGTTCTAACACAAATTCGAAAACATGAAATTAAATCTAAACAAAATAAAACATAAAAAATGAACACTTTTTTTATTAATAACGTTTTCTTTTCTAAAAAATGCGACACTTTTCACCCCTTCAATAAGAAAAAAGGATATTTAGTGTTTTTTACTAAGTGCAACCTTGTCGGGAAGGAACCCACAATCATGCATGGAACTTAATTTTTTTATTAGAACGATAACTAAATTTTTTATAAATCGATCAACACAATATTACATTTTTTCAGGTATGAAAACACCATAAAATAAAAGTATGCAAATATTAAGTATTTAAACCAGTTTGTCCTTATATAGAAGAGATGAGATATTAGGAATAGGTTTATAAAAAAATAACTGAAAGCAAATTTTAGTATCGTACCCGACAGTGCCAAATCTACCACGTTTGTGGTGTAGATCTACCAATTTTGCGTATCCTACTCAAGTCTACTACTTTCCGAAAAATATCTATCAACTTTTTAAGCATTTCAAAAATAATACGAAAGTACTGTAACCCGAATTTTTTTAAAGTAATTTAGTCTAGAATTTCAACTAAAATAGCATTTTTTTAAAGGGGGTAACGATCAAAACGCTGCGTTCAAAAAATATTATTTTTATTTAAATGCACGTAAACAGTATTTAAAACGCTGCATGGACTACACTATTAACCAGCCATTAAATTTTTCCAAGACCCATTTATAAGATCTATGCAACAGCCCAGCAGATAGATAAGATGATTGTCAAAATCTGCATAGTATAAAAATATACGACCATTTTTCCGACAACTTTTTCACAGGGAGTTTGACAATTGCATTCTCGGCTTTGTTGTAATCAATTCGTCTTGCGTAGACCTTATAAACAAGCCTTGCGCGCTACTCTATTGTTTTGTTTACATTTTGCTTTTACTGATTGCAAATAAAAAAACGCCACAGAATTACATTTTTATATTTTTCAAATTCACGGTATAACAACAAAGTAATTTGATAAGTGTTACGTTATAACGTAACCACTGGACGAACGATAAGTCGAAAGATAGACGCACGCTTAGTCGAATAGAAGTGAGTGATTGCTTTTCGTTTGCTTAAGTTTTCTTTCCACATCGAGGGACAGACTGTTAATTTTCATAACCGTTTTAAAAAAATTCATTATTTTTTATACGCTTTTCACTCAAAAACAAATACGTTAACGAAAATAATAGAAAACAAACTCCTTATTCATATAAACAAAGTAGTCGGCACAAAAAGGGTAATATCTAACCCTCTCAAATAAAATTGAGTGCAAGGCATGTTACATATTTACATGTTTTATGTGCGACAAATCTAGAAACGAACAAGTTCTTTTTTGCGTTTGGGAAGAGAACACAAAAATACTGCAAGGGCAAGATTTATGTGAAAGTCTTGCCCGAAAAGAGAACGGCATTAGTTGAAAAAATTATTTGTTTGCAGCAATCGTATTGCAAATAATAGAAAGAAGACTCAGCACAAATAATATAGATAATTATGAAATTTCAAATTGGCTTTACCATGGGTTCAAAGGTTGTGACTGTTTTTATATTGTTAATTAAGATTTTGTTCGATTCAATATTTATTCCCAAATTTGGGGGTGTAGTATATGTTTCAGGCTCCGAAAAATGTCAAATGCCATTTTGAACGGCGATATTGGAAAAATGTTAGAGACCTATTTTTCTTTGAATTGGAATCATATACTCGTATTTTATTCGAAATTTTGAAATAAATTATTGAATAGAGTATTTTATATGCAAAAAAGTTATTTAACAGTAAAAAAAAACAGGCATAAATTTTCAGTAAACAGAGATGTGGCATAAAGTTGTCTGTTTCCCGTAAAAAACAAATAGTTTTACTATGATTTTGCGTCGGAAATATTCGGAATTTTGGAATTTCCGGAAACTCGAAATCCAATTTAGACGTAGAGTTTCAAGAAAAAGCTGCCTAGAATTTTCTCCCTAACGATTTTTTGTAAAAAAAAATATCGACTCACAATATTACATATATATAACGGGTGGTCCAAATACAAGTACCTTTTAAGAACTAACTGAGCGATGATATGGTGACCTATCCTGCTGAAACTAAAGGTTATCCAAGTTCATATCAGGCCATTAAAAGTTCGTAATGGTGGCTCTGTAGCGCTCGAGATAGACTGAAATGGCTTTTCAGGCTTTTTAGAAAGAAAAAATCAACAAATGATGCCAAAACTCCGAAATCTACACCAAACTGTCACTCTCTATGGACACCAAACTGCAACTCTCGTATATGGCGCGCCAAGATGAAAACGCGCCTCGTTAAAAAATATGATTTTCGGACAAATTCGATTTCCGATTGTTTTGCATTATTTTCCAACTTTGTTCAAGCGTAAAACGATTCATTATGATATTGACTGATCGTTATGATTGAAAAGGACACTTGCATTTGGATCATCCTTATACGAGTATACTCGTATGTAGTATGCGCTTAAAAACGTTCAATTATTTCAATAAACGGACGGAGGTGGTAAACAATAAACTTAAAAAATATTTAACGAATTGGCATATATAAAGTCTACCTGTATGTACTCGTGTTTTGAAAAATATTCATTTATAAATTTAATGTCACCCTTCCTTCTGCAAGAACGTTTTTTGCGATTTAATTTTAAAATCTTTTAAATATTTTACAATGACTATTTGCCAAAATACGAAAAAATAACAACAAGGCAAATGTTTAAAAAAGACAAAAGGCACAAAATAGCAACCAAATATATTTAAAAATATATATAGAGTATGTACTTACGTACATATTTACATACAAACATACGCCCAATATGTGTACATACGTACGTATGCAAATATAAACGTATTATTCTAGTTGCACGTAAATACACATTTGTGCTGTATCTTGCGAGTAGACAGCTTGACGCTGTTCGAATGCAATAAAATTAGAGGCAACGGCAAAATAAAACGAAAACAAATTGCTGTAGCACAAATGAAATAAGAAATCAACAAACGATTGTGAATTTAAATTCATCGTATCACTTTTACCCCAAACCGCAATCCAAAGTCGATGATGATGACAACGAAACGTTCCACTTTCTTGACGAATGTGTTGTCAGGTTTTATTTATAGACAAGAGACAAATAAAATGAAACACATTTGCACACACTGTACGACGAGTATTGAAAAGTTCTTAAAATACAATTAATAAAATCAAAAGCTACAAGGCGTGCCCACTGGCAAAGGTATTGAAAGGAAAGTGTTTCGCAAAAAAAATCTAAATTTCAAAATAAATGGTCATATTTTACATTACAAATGGTTAACAAATTTACCCCAATAAAATTTTTATTTTTAGCACCCATTCTTCTAATAAAAATGTTACACATTTAAAACGACATTTCAAAATTCAGAAATGTTGAATTGCTGTTTAAATAAAAATTCGAATTTTCCGATTTCTAGATTTTCTAAATACAAAAAATTCCAGGATATTTTAATTATACTATTTGAATTATATCTTAGTTAATTATTTCGAACAACTTATACTTTTGTGGCATGTAAGTAGTTTTAAAAGTACAAAACAGTTATTGAATTTATAAAAGCGATTTGAAGATTTTTTTGGAGAACTTATTTAAAAAAACTATTATTTTCGAAAGGGCCGATTAAAGGACTCTACAGCATTCGAGGAAGTTTTGAAAGTCCGAAAAGGTGAATGAATGTTGAAAACCGAATGACAAGAAATTTAAAAATAATGTTATAAAAATAAAAATAATGTTTTTGGAAATTTTAGACAATACATTTCGAACAAATTAAACGGTTTTAAAATTTCAAAAAGTAACTGAATTTACAAATGCGATTTGATGAGTTTTGGAGTAATTTACCAAATAACACTATTTTCGGAAAATTTCGACAATAATATCCCTCGAAACGATTAAAGGACTCTGCGGCATTCGAAGCAGTTTTGAAAACCAAAAAAGTGAATGACTTTTGAAAAACGATTTGGCAAGAAATTTATGGTCATTTTTAAAAATACTCTTCGAAAATTTTCGATAACAATATATTTCGAACAAAAGAAACGGTTTTGTGGTGTTCAAGCAGTTTTAAAAGTACAAAACAATTATTGAATTTACAAAAGCTATTTGAGGAAATTTTTTTAAATCACTTATTAAAAACATTGTTGTCAGAAATTTCCGATTCGGAGCATTTTTGGAAGAATTTTGAAAAACGACTTGAAAAGAAGTTTAGGACCATTTATAAAAATACTCTTTTCGAAAATTTTGGAACAAATGAAACAGTTTTGTGGGATTCAAGCAGTTTTGCAAGTGAAAAGAAGGCACTGAATTCACAAATTCAATTTGACAAGAGTTTTGGAGTAATTTACATAATAATACTATTTTCGAAGATAAATAAATCTGGAACCATTTAAAAGACTGCGACATTCGAATCGGCCTTAAAACTCCAAAAAGAGTTACTTATTTTAGAAAACTAATTTTACAAGAATATGGGGTCATTTGTGAAATGGTATTCGAAGTAGTTTTAAAAATCCAAAAGTTATTGAGTTTTGAAAAACGAATTGACAAGAATTTTGGGATCATTAATTAAAAAAAAACATTCTTCGAAGATGTTGGACAACAATATCTCTTGTACAAATTAAAAAAGATTCGAGCAGTTCTAAAAGTCCTAACAGGTGACTGAATTTAGAAAATAGATTTAACAAAAAAAATTTTAACCGATAAAAAAGCAATTTTCAAACATTTTTGCCATTATATCTAGAACCAATTAAACGATTTTACAGCATTCGAAGCGGTTTTAGAAATCGGAAAAAAGTTTTGGATTTCAGAAAACCAATTTGACAAGGATTTTGGAAGTCATTAAAAAAAAAAACAGTTTTTTAAAGATTTCGATCTCTCGAAAGGATAAAGGGTTTTTTCTCAAACGTTATGAGAAATACAAACAGAATAGCTTCGTAGAAGTGCATGTCGTCGATATCTCATGAAATTTCGATTTTGGTGTAGTGGAAGCACTAACTTCACATTTTTTGAATTCGACAAGTTGAAAAATTAAATGAAATAAAATTTATTATTATTAGAATTATTTATTTCTAGAAAGAGCTTTATATATATTTTATGAATATTACATGACGCCAAAAAGTTTTTGTCTGAACGGATTCGGCAATTTTTCCAATAAAGTTACGGGATTCACGCTAACCGCCACTAGCTCATTGGAACTCAACCAGCATAAACTAATTAAATGCTAAAAGAAAAATAAAAGTGGAAACAATTTGAGAGATGATTTTAGCAAACAAGTATATCAAGAAATCATTTTTTTATTTTTATTTTTATCACAACCTGATATTTACCTCATATGTCTTTTCCATTTTTAGTCTTAAGCCATTCACTTGCATCTCATCAGTTTCCTCAACTTTTGATTTCTTCGACGATTTACTATACGAATTGTCTACTGCGTCGTCTTCTAACTTTTCGTGCTGCTTACACTTTTCCAACACAAACATTTTTGAATCGTTTTGCATGACGAAAATATTTGGATTCCGTGGATCTAAGACGATGCTGGTAATGCAAAAGTCTTCGGAATTTGCAACGAAACGATCAATATCAGAGCATGTGAAACACATTTCTTCCATGTCGTATTCGAATATTTTACCATCTGCAAATGCAGCCACAATTCGGGGCTGCTCTGCATGTATGGCCAAGGCGGTCGTGGCAGCTGTATAACGAGGCAGATTGATAAGATGTTTGAAATGTTTCCCCTGGAACACAGACCATACAGCAATATTGCGATCAGTGCCGGCGGCCACAATATAAGAACCACACACAGAAACGCAGAACAATTTAATACTGTCCTTAATATGTTTGCTGGTTTCGATACATTCTATGAAATCCAATGGGGGCGAGGAACTAAAATTTAAAACTTCATCGGGTGGTGTGAGTATGGAGAAGACTAAAATCTGTTTCGTGTCACGATTCACTATTAGCAAACGCATTGAATCGGCTATAAATGCAACATGTGAAGCGGGTGCAAACTGTTCGGGCACATCCTTGACTCTTATCAATTGTGTTGCCTGTGTCTGTTTGCCATTTTTCGTTTTTCCCGCGATAAATTGAAATAGCCGGATTTCCTTTTGCGTGGAATAGCACAACCAACGACCATTTGGTGAAAGGGCAGAGCATACAATCGTTTCTTCATTTTTGCTTTTAAATTCCAACAATTTTTCAGGTACTGTATCGAGTGCAAGGAGTTTTGGATCTGATCCAGAACTATCCTCAACATGCTCTGGTTGTTCTAAGGAAGAGCCCATACGCCAGATTTCCAAATAGTTAGTGTAACGCAGTAGTAAAAGACGTTCTTGAGGTGACACAGAGACGCATGGTTGCTGGGATTAGATTTGAATAGAGATGAGATTTTTTCTTTAGTTTTCAATGATCGAATTATTAGTATTTTGTGATGGGCTGTGCACAAGCTTAGAATGATTTAAGAAATGAAATTTTTGAATTTTGTGAAGATGCCAATGTGATTTCCAAATTTTGAAGCATGTGATTTATGTCTATGACTTGTTAATTTTTATTAGATTCAATGTTTATCAAGCAATTTAACAAAAAATAAATAAAATATGAACAATCGGGATAGAAAAAAAGAAACAAATCACTAATTGATTTATAAAGCACTTTTTCAATTTGTTTTATACTTTTTGTTTTTTTCACATTTAAAAAAGAAAGTTTAATAAATAATTCACAAGGAATTAAATGGTGTCATGGCGAAAACACAAATGTAACAATATCAGCCTATACCGCGGCCGAATTTTCGTTTTTTACGCGTGATTTTGTAATGGACTAGTAGTCTGGGGGTGTTTCTGCAGTTTATGCTTTTCTAAAATAATTCTGAGTAATCGAGCAGATATAATCCATCTCTGGTTTATATTTCACTCCCAAGCAAGATTGAAATGCCATCTTTAATGAAATTTCTGTGAAACCAAACAGCAAGCTACGCTTTTAAATATTAATTTTTTCAAAATCAGTCCATAAATGGAGAAGTTCATGCGATAATCAATATTTCGGGCGGGCAAATAATAAAATTATGCGTGTACAAACATAAAAAATACGTAAAAAGAAATACACTCGAATTGATAACCTCCTCCTTTTTCGAAGTCGGTTAAAAATAATCGAATTTAACTGATCAAAACAAGTTATGAATTTTTCCTTAAATCTCAGTAAAAATCTTGAGAAAGTCAAATTCATGGTGTTTATGCGCACACGAATTCGAGTTAGTTTCCAAATATTCTTATGGTCAAGATCCATATTAAAAAATAATTATTTATTGTTTTTTATATGAATTTTGATAATCATTATGAAAGAAAATTGGCTTAACATTGCCGTTTGATATAGACCCAAACCTCGTTTTACACAATTTCGTTTTGTGTGAAAATATATACTTTGTTCTACATAGTGAGTCTATGTAATTGTCAAGCCGCCATGAGAAATCTTTGGTTAAAATTTAGAACTTACAACAGATAATGGTAAAGAAAATAAATGCGAGTGATTGATTGATTGGATCCAGATAAAAAGAGCATTGCAACTCCAACTTGAACTAAACGATATGAAAGCAAACTGAATATTTATAATACATACATACGTACATATATGTGTATTAAAAAAGTTTATATGTATATGTGGTACATGTTTGCTCGTACGTACACATTATACCTACATATTTAAGAACTCAGGTTTTTTTTATTGCTTTGTAATACGTACATATGTATATGTTTGACTAGATGGCTCTGAAATATTTTAAAGAATAAATAGATACAAATAAACTTTTCCAAATCTGTAAAAATTTTATAAAGAATATTTTGTGGAAATTGTTAAAAAGTTTTACAAATTTGTTTAGAATTGTGTTTTACTTTTAAAATTGCAATTCTAACTCAATTTTAACTTTTGTTACTAATACCGAAATAATATAACATTGTCCATATTTCATCTTACTATTTTCACTTTTTTGCAACGTCCAGAAGAAGTTTCACATGAAGTTGAATTTTATGTCAGATTTTATTACTTAAAACTCTTTTCAAGGAAATTTTAAAAAGCTGGGAATTAATGATAAACTACTATATTTCGATGCTAAATCGCTTCATATCTGTTGTATGCAGTAAACTTTTGATAATAATTTTTAGTTTATAAAAATCATAAGTATCTCCTTAAAATACGCTGTGACATGAAAAAGCATCACTTCAGTTTTTGTACGTTTTAATTGTATAAAATGTTAATTTATGAAATATAAAGGAAGTCTTTTTAATGAAACTAAAAGGCTGTCTTGTTTGAGATCGTAGTAAATTATTTTTTTAAGTCGTAACCGTTTTGCTGTTATGGTGCCTAGGAAAGAAAATATGCTGTGATCCACTACTGTATGTATATTTTTTAGAAATGCAAGATTTTTAAATTATTTTGTAATTTATCACTATTATTATCATTAAACTTTCAATTTCCATATTTTATCAAAAAGTTTTCTATTATACAATATTTTTGATATTAAATGCGGCGTATTTGAAAAAGTTTAATCAAACAGTTGACCTCTAACTAATTTTATCTGTTCAATGAAGCTTTCATATTTAATTGTTACATACATACGTATTTATTTCAGAGGAAAAACTAAATCATTAAAATCAATCCTCGATAGTCAAATTGCATCTAATTTATAAATAATCAATATCATTTTCATATAAAGCAGTAACCAAAAGGGAAGAATTGTGAATAAAATGCAGTTAGTAACAAATGAGGCCAAAATAAAAGTGCACTTTAAATAAATATCGCCAACAAGCCAACTTAAATAGTTGAAATATTAATTACGAAAAAATAAAAAAAACTTACCTGCAAAAATGGTCCATATTTAACAATTTTCGAATGTGTTTTTGTAGCCGATGACACACCCAAATAGCCATCCACACCACCCGAATATATACTATCCTTTGCTACCATCAAGGCCTTAACATCATGATCGTGTACATGACGTTGCAAAAATTTAACCCATCTACTGTAAACCATGTCTTCACGTTTGATTTCAGTTTTTGCATATATTCGTATGATGGGCTCTATGCCGGCACAAAAAAATTTAGACTCTTCCTCATCCACAGCTACTGCTAATACATCGGCCTTGAGTGCCTGATGAGATTCAATCTGAGTAGCATTTTTGCCATCCCAAACAGTGATGCAACCGCGCGAATCACCCGCAACAATAGTGAAATCCGTTAATACTTGAATAGACCAAATAATTGTTTCTTCGGGTATAGTTTTATTCAATCTTCTCGTAAGTGTCATTTTGTTGATGGCATGACCTTTGCGGGTATCCCAGATTCGCAACGCTCCCACAGAGCCGCTTACGAGGAAATCTCCGGAGGCATCAAAACGGCAACAAAGAACACGACCTTCTTGTTTGTCAAAAAGTGTTTTATATTGGAACTGGTTGTCACTGATATCAAAGATGTTGATATAACCTTCCTCTGTGCCTATAGCAATCTCGGTGCCCAAACGATTAATATCCAGGCACCAAATTGCATTTCCTGTTACATGCTGTTTGTAACGGGGCTTTAAAGTTTGTAAATTCCACTCGATAATCTCACCACTCAATCCAACACTAAATAACCTGTCAGAGCACCAGGCTAGACCTTCAACTGAATTGCCAGGTGTTTTGGTAATGATACGTTCCAAGGTGGCAGCATTTGCCATGTCCCATACCTCAATTGAACCATCATTTCTTCAAGAAAGATATACGCTCGTATCAACACATTCTTAATATTTCAATAGAAACTTACCTGGATAGTGCCAATTTCTTCCAAATATGACTGAAAGCCATTGTTTGAATTGATCGCGGTGTTAAGTTGTAAAAGCGCACATTGTGTATTTGTGTGCGTCCTTTAAGTTGATCTTCAGACTGTTTAGACTTTTTCATTTTCATTCCTCCCAGAAATTCTTCTAAAATTAAATCCAAAATAAATTTACCAGGAGCTCGGACCGCACGTGTTGATTTACAAAAGAATAATGTTTAAAGCGCAATACAAACCAAAACAAACCAACATCTGAGGAGTTTCATAGCAATTAGCTTTTCAATATGAAACGATTGCCGAGACATCGCAAAACTTTAACCTATAAATGGTACAAATTTTAAGCAGGAAGATACGCGCTAATTTGATTGGAAAAATGACTTGTTTGGATGTCCATATCAGTTGTGTCGCCAAATCCGTAAACATGAACATTTTGCATGAGATAAATTAAAAAATAAAATATAATAAAATTTGCGTCGCTTATAGATCTAAAAGAAAAAAATAAATTAAATTTTTTTTTGCACAGAGCACACGAAAGCATATTAACAAATTTATTTAATATTATTAATATTTTTCACAATACAGCGTAAGGCTGAAAACACGCAAACTAATTTTATATATAGAAGAAGACTAAAACCATATATAAACAAACTTTAATAACGTAACAAGATACAATACAAACAGTCATCTGAGCTGTCAAGACTACCTGGAATACCTTGGTGCCTATTATGTGCATATCCGATACTCTTTCGATTGGGATTATCGAACGAGTTTCATATTAGTATAATAACGAGCATTAGACATAGAACAGAGCAATTGTGAATTTCGCTCATTTGCATTTATTGTTTAACACTTACACTTATGGTCTTATATAAAATTAGCAAATCTAATTCACACGCAAAATAACATTCACATATTACACAAAAAAGTTAATTTTTTTTAATGTTGAATGTGGAACTTTAAAGATAATACATTTTATGTATCAAAGGCAATTGATTGTAATGGGATGAATACTAATTTTTTCTAAGAAAAATTTTTCTGGTGGCAACGCCGGCCATAAACAAAAGAAAGACGTTCTCAAACAAAATAATAAGAGGACTGAGAGAAACAATTTTTATTTATCGGTAATTTTTTTATTATGTAGCTCTAATTGAATTAATATATTTCATTGAGGTATAATATCCTGTGAAATTTTTTTTTCATTAGATCGTCGAAGTCAGCATAACATGCGGCCAGCTTTTATAACATAGAAAGTAAACTGGTTGAACGATATATAACAATTAAAAAATTTGTGAAACAATAACTCGTAATGGACTTCCCAAATTTGGACATATACATTAAGTGTAAGTAAAACAGGCACTTATTGCAAAATTAAAATAACTTGTCACTATCTGCAGTAATTGTGTTGTTATTGGCCACACCCTCTCTTTTACTATGGGGGAATGCAACTGCTTCCAGAGTTTTTGAACTCTCAGATCGCTTTATTGATGTACGGCATGAAGGACAATGGTTGGTAATGTTTTATGCTCCCTGGTGTGGTTATTGTAAGCGTACCGAACCGGTGTTTGCGTTGGTAGCCCAAGCATTACATGCCACAAATGTAAGAGTGGGACGTTTGGATTGCACTAAATATACCGCTGCAGCCAGGGAATTCAAAGTACGTTCGTATCCTACCATCATGTTTATTAAGGGAAACATGGAATACACTTACAGTGGGGATCGCAGCAAAGATGAATTAGTGGACTATGTGCTAAGAATGAGTGGTCCTCCAGTACAACTTGTCACACGCACTGAAAGTGTTGATATGCTGAAAGGCTCCCATACAATATTCTTCATGTTTGTGGGAGCCCAGGAGGGCGTTATTTGGGACACATTTTATACTGCTGCTGAAAACTTTCAAGAACATGGCTTCTTTTATGCCACCTCAGAAGATGTAGCATCTCAACATTTTGAATTCGAGAAATTGCCAGCCGTCATAGTATACAAAGAGGAACAACATCATTTCTATCCTCACGCTCATATAGCCCACGAAATGGATCCTTTAACTGTTAATGAAACTATTCATCAGTGGGTAAATCAAGAACGTTTCGTGGCATTTCCCAAGATAACTAGATTTAATATGAACCAATTACTTAAAACCAAGAAGTATTTAGTGGTGGCTGTGGTATCTGAAGATAAACTCAATCAGGTGGCCACGCACGAATTAGAGTTTCGTGATATGGTGGAAAATGTTATACGCAAACATCGTGATCGTTATCATGATAAATTCCAATTCGGCTGGGTATGTTCATTTTTTAAATTACATTACACCAAACATTTCTTTTCTATACGCAGTGCTCTAAATACTTGCTTTTTTTCTTATTACTAATGGCATACAGATTGGAGATCCTAGCATAACGCATTCAATTATAATGGATGAACTACCTACACCCCATTTAATTGTTATTAACTCAACTACTCAGCAACATTATCTGCCTGATGATGATCCTTTGCAAATGACACCTCAAGCTTTGCACATATTCCTTGAAACGATACATAATGAAAGTGCTGTTGCTTTGGGTGGTGACACGTATTTTGTACGATTGAATCGTGCTTTGTTCGAGGCTAAAAAGGCTCTTATAGAAATGTGGCGCGGTAATCCCGTTTTGACAGCAGTAATATTTGGCTTGCCTTTAGGATTTTTATCCTTAATTTTGTATTCAATATTTTGCGGTGATTGTTTGGTGGTAGAGGAGGATGAAGATGACCACGAGAAGAAAGAGTAATTAAAATATGCTGAAGATTGTCGACCGACAAAAGCTACATTAGCTGACCTGTTAGTAAAAGTAGTTAAAATTGATTTGTTACTACAAAAAGAGTAAATATGCCAAATATCTAGTCGAATTTTTTTGTACTTTAGTGTACATCTATGTATATTTTCTAAGATCTCTGCGTAAAGGAAATTTTCAATATCTTATTACATGAGTTTACAAAAAATCCATTTTCTGCATTTCCTTTTTTAAGTTAACAAAAATGTTTTGCAAAAAGTGAGAATTAGAAAACTAAAATAGAACAATGTGTTCTTACATTCTTAATAAAACAAAAAAAGCAGCTGGTTGTGTGACTTTTTCTTGCAACTCAACTTTATCAGCAACCATAATCATCATCGTCTGAATCGATAGCAGCACGGCGTCTATCGTACTTAACGGTATTTTTACTTTGTGGCATTTGAGCATTAACACTCTCCAATATGTTCACAAATTGGGCATCATCAAGTTTGCCCCTAAGTTGGCCCGTTTGTGCCATTCTTATGACCATGTTCTCGAACATTGCAGCTTTTTCCGGCTTACTTATTTTTAAAGTATTTACTGAAACGAAAAGATATAGAAAAATTACATTAAAAAACTGTCTTTAGAAGACTGGAGGATTTATTTACGTATTTTCATACTTACATCTAGCTCTAGCTTGTTGGTCTAGCACCTGAGATAGTATGGTTTGTTTCATTTCCTCCTGCTGGCGCATTTGTTCCTCCTGAGCTTTTTGTTTGTCAGCTGAATTGTTGCCGCCCTTTTAAAAGAAAATTAAATATGTATATAATTAACAATGCTTATGGTCTAGGTATACCTGCAAGTACACATCCTTTAATTTTTATTGTTTATTTGAAATACGAAATTTATGTATATGCCGAATTTCAATTATATCCAAACATCAAACAAAAATATCATTTTCATTTCATTATTTACTATAGAAATTTAGTGTTCTACCAATTTCCTTGTTCCCTAATTTTCGCCGGCAATGAGTCATATTTATTTATGGATTTTTCAATTCTATTCTACTTCAATTTATTAATTAACGTATTCCTCACATATTCTAACCATATACAGTAATGAAAAGTGTTTTTCCACGGCTGCCTTTAGTTTACTTTTAACATGTGTTTGACAATTTCCCAAATACCATAGAAGGAATGGAATGGTCGTTGACTTGAGTAAGACAATTGAAAATACTTACATATTGTGACTGCATTTGTGCCATGCGTTGCGCACGTATTGTTTCTAAATCGCTATCGTCCATTTTTAACTAACTGCTTTATAGTATTTTATTAATAAATTTATTTTAAGAAAAGCAATTGCGAATTTTTCTATATGCTGCAGTAAACGGGTCTAATTATTACTAAAACATTCACTGGGAATTGATATCTTCAATGCCAATTGAGATGGCAGCCTTAGCTTTTTGGGATTTTGAAACTAAAAATAGGAATGGTGAAAAGGAGCTTATTTTTTGTAGACATAAAACTTAACCGTTAAATAATTTATACAGTCGATAGCAAAATTAAGGGTTATTGCAAATTAACGTGTATTTGTATGTGTATAAAAATAAATCTGTTAGCATGTATTTACTTCAATATAATATTAAAATTTATAGCAAAATGATATCCGATAGCAAGGATGCATTCAGCTCTCTTGCGGTTGTATATACCACATTGACCCTGATCCAAGATTTCTGAGCAGCCCCTAATCATAATGGATATGGGACCTTATAATCAGAATCAAACCTTCGAGACAAATGTTTAGTGGAGCGGATTGCGCATAAATCGTTGTTATTGCGACAGTTAAATCTCCAATCATCCAAAATGCAGTCGGGTGTCTACTTTTACGATTATAAGGATAATTAACGACCTTCACATTTTTCCAGGCAGAGATTTCCGACTAATCCTATGTAAAATCTGTAGAGATTCTGATAAACTTGGGCTATATATAATTCGGTATGAGTATGTACTCCACGTTACAAACTCCGCTTTACAAGATAATTTCACACAATATCGCGTTAGATTTTCTATTAGGAAAATGTACTATCATCCCTGGCGAAGATATGGCATGTACGTGAGACATCTTAGAATCGGGTAATGCTGAGAAATTTTAACAAAATGCTTAGCAGATAATCCCGCATTTAAAAAAAAATTACTTGTACAAGCACAAATAATATTTGAATTTTTGGGTGATTAATGCACAGCCAACGTCCTACAGACTATAGATTATTCAAATTTATATTAATTATACATTTAGCTTTCACAATCTTAAACTTTTTAAATTTCTTTAATATTTAAGTATGAAATAAAAATTGTCATTTTTAATAAATATAATATCATTTTGTATATGTATTTCTTTATAGAATTGAAATAGTTAAAAACAAATATGGAATGATAAATAGACGTAAAATATAATGGCAAAATTTGTAAAAATAACTTAAGAATAAAAAAAGTAAATCTTGGAAAGCTAGCAGTTTAAATATAAAAATGTAAAAAGTAGGGAAATATCAGAATACTGAGTAACTTAAAAGAATTTCAGGTAATAGTGCTAATAAATAAAATTAACTTTGGTATCTTAAATTAAGTACGCTTTGGCTTTAAGAAAAACTAGTTACACATAAATGTTGCCATTGGCCCTGCAATAGAAGAAAATAGATTAATAAATAGAATTGGTTTTTCTTTAAATGTGAACTTACAGGAATACCAATATTCCAGCCAGACCCAGCTGGATTTTGTTTACTTATTCCACAACGTTTGCATATAACACCATTCATTGCTATAGCCCAGACTTCAGAGCCCACGGAGACTGATTTGAAACCAATATGTGTATCAGTATGAGGTGCTATATTAGGCATATTTGCTAAAAATTGCCAATGAGATCCTTCGGGAAAGGTTTTCGTAATTTCTTTGCGCACTGCTAAACGATTGCTGTAATCAAGAGCCCAAATACCTGCCTGGCCGACAGAGATGGCCTTGAATTTAACGCCTGCAGGAGCTTCAATAGGTTGCCAAGCATCTCCTTTAAATATTTATAAAATTTTATCATACGTATTTATAAATATTTTCATCAAATTTAACAACTTACCCAGAGGATTATGTTTTGTTATTCCATAACGATAAAATATTGTGCCATTTTTCCCTACCACCCACACTTGACCTGCTGGTGTTACACCAATACCTATTAGAGGCTGCTCACTAGCTATATGTTCCCAGTTATCGCCTTTGCAATTTAGGGACGTAACACCATTTCTTATGAGCACATCACCATTTGAAGCTATAGCCCACGCGCTCACCGGGATTTCCTCGGCATTTTCAATTGCACTATCATCGTCATCTGCAGGATTTAAAACTTGTAAAGCTGCATCGAGTATTTTGGAATGGCTTAACTCCTGCCAGGGTCCACTAGTAACCAAACGACATTTCTTTATCCATCTTCTTCGTCTAACACAATCGGTTATACGTTTCTGAGCATGATACGAGGTTGGAAAATCAATGGCATATTGCCAACCCTCTTTATCACAACCACCAGGTATATTAAAGTCAATAGCCCAATCTGAAATCCATTCATAGTGTGAAGATAAAAGTTTTGTGTGTTCCTTGCTACGTTTCTGGCGACCCGTAGCATCACTCCACATAAATCGATCAGTTGGCAAACTTTTTGTTGTAAAACCACTGATAGGATTCCATCTTTGATTTTCGTACACATAATAATTATGGGTATCAACCATATTATTAATTTTTCCGGTACTTCCTTCCAAACCTTTAAGGAAATTACCACCCCAACCATTATTATACACCCAGGCAGTGTTATCACATGTCATGCCCCAAACAATACCCGCCGAACAAGTAAACACTTTCTTAACATGACCGCCAATTTGACGCCAAAACATTTGTTGCAGATTAACAATCACAGAAGGACAGTTATAGACAACATTAAACAATTTAACACGCCCACTGACATAGAGACAGGTAACAGAGTCCGGATCCACACGATATTTATAGTCAACAAAATACACATTGTTTACAAAGATGGTATAGTGATTTTCCAGAGCTCTGGTGAAAAAGAAGTCGATATTTTATTTACTTTGTATTTTAGTTTCAAGTTTTATACTCACTTTATTTTGAGATTAAATCTTTCACCAGGAGCAAACACCATTTTATCATATCGGGTTTCGTCCTGCCATTCCGAATTTTCCATAGTATTAAGAACCATTGTTTTTTCGTTAAATCTAATAATGAAGTTATTAATTTTCTAAATTAGCAAACAGTAGTGACAGAATTACCTTGGATTTATATGAATTGCAATTACACGAAACTTTTCCACCTTAACACCCATTTTAATAGTGGGGTGACATTGCAAATCGAAACGTATTTGATCAGCATCATCATAAACACAACCAGAGATTTCTAACTCCGAGCCACGCGGCATGCTAGAACAATAAAATCAGACAAATTTATAAGCTGATAAAGTCTCCCTCTACGTTTTTGCATTTACCCATTGTACAGCGTATTATAGTACGGCGTTTCCATAGTACATACATCCATTTCCTGCTTATAGCAATTCCCTATAGTATCCTTTTGCTGCGCTGTCATATTAGAGGGATCAAAAACAAAAACATCACCCAAATCAGAAGTGATCCATATAGAATTATTTGCCGGTCGACCCATAACCTCATTAATCTGACAACAAGCCGAAGTGAGATGTGAGAGCCAATCTTCCATTTCGGCATCACTGCCAAACTGCAGCCGTACAGGTGAACAGTTTGAGGGTAAACAGGGGGCATGTATGGCAATACGTGGCGAAGCAGGCTCACTACAACACTGTACACAAGTTATGGCTGACAAGGAGAATTGAATTTTGGTAGTAACACCATCAGGGTGCAAGACGGTGAACGTGCCTGAATCAGAATCTTTTGATGTCTCAGGATTATTTGTGGTGGGTGTAGAAGCTGAATTACCACTAACCCATTCAAATTCTATAAGACAATCTTCAAATTCTAAGCTGTTAGGACGTTGATAACGTGCTTCGGCTGATTTGATCCACGACGATAGTTCTATTGCCTTTTCATATTTAGAGAGATTGGGTATTACATTAATTTTCTGTTGGCGTTCTTGTAGTTGTCCAACAATATTCTTACGCCAATTAGCATCAACATCTAGACGAATATCAGGTGATAATTGTTCATTGAACCAATTTGGTAAATTGCTAGGGTCAACGTTTAAGGCTCCAGCTGCTACACAAGACCACATAACCTCACATTCTGTCCAGAATTGAGATCCTTTTATATATGTATTTAAAGAAAAATTAGCATCAGTATTTAAAAATGTTTTGAAAATATTTTTACCAGCATGATCATCATCTTCTCCCAAGAATGCATCAGAGCCATGGTGTATAGAATCAGACTCAAATACTGCCGCGTCGCTTTCGGGATGTGCTTCAGTACCAACCATAGAGCCTACACTGCGGACCGGCGACCAAGCTCGGGGGTTTTTCAACTGTGCCTCATATGCCTTGCCTGATACCTCTGCAACTTCTGTTGCTGGAGCACTAGAGGCATGTGTGGGTTCTCTTAAAATTGTTGTACGCTTTTTATGACGTTCATTCAAATTTAAGCTGCCAACGTTTGGCGGAGATTCTGTGTAATAACGAAAAAGATCGGACTTAAAACGTGGAGCCTGGCCACCATTACTTGAACTGCTAGTACTTGGAGCTACAACATTTTCAATGGGTGCGCAAGTTTCCACTACTCCCTTTTCTTTATCCTTGCTATAAAGATTTGAAAAACTTTGCTGCTTTGACCCAGGAGTAGAAGAACTGCCACTTTTGCGTGAAACTATCGACATCGAACTAGAAGTTCGACTTATTTGCATAGGCAGTTGGATCTGTCGCCACTTCTTTCCTGTTAGATCAGAAGAAGTTACACCTGACCTATAGTAGAGAGATCGATCTGCAGCACCAATAGAAAAAACCTGCAAAATAATAATATTAATTACCAAAATTCTTTGAAATCTTCTTCAAAATTTACCTGATCATTATGTGCTACAGATACCATTGAAATGTTGCCAATCATTTCCACCCAACCAGTACCAATAGCTGCATCTTCACATGAACCAGATACCTCACCATTAATGCCACGTCTAAACCAAACACTGCAATCATTACAAACGCACCATACAGCACTTGTACCTACTGAAACTTGTACAATTTTCAAACTATTCTTTGGATCAGTGCCATTAGAATGAATAGGTGGTTTAACATCTAACCAGGCACTGCCTGATAAATTTTCTCTCGTAACGCCAGAACGTACAATAACGCGACCATTGTATAGCACAGCCCAGACTAAGCCTGTTGGTCCAACACTTAGTTGAGATAATTCACTGCCTACAGGCATCGAAATTGCGGTCCATCGCAAACCTTCGGGAGCAGATATTGAAACACCTTCTCTAAACATTGCCTTAAAATTAACAAGAAGCAACTAGATTAGTTGACTTAATATATTTATAACGGTCATCAGCTTACCCTGCCATGAGCTGTTATGGCCCAAACGACTAGAGTGCCTGTGGGAGCACTTGGCACATTTGTGCCTCCTACGGATACATCAATAAACGGTTCCTGGGTTGGATCCTTGTGCAGAGGTGCCACAGCACACCAACAATTTAAAGCGCTGTATCGGCGAAACCTCACCCATTTTCTACGCCTCACATAGGAATTCCAAGACAGGTTAACAGAATATGTAGCTGGAAAGTCTAGGGCATACATCCAACCATCTTCTCCCAACGGCTGCCCTTCCAAGTCTAGTTCCAAGTGCCAATCACCGTCCCACTGCCAGGCCATCGAAGGCAAGCGAATTTTTTCGATTGTTCTATCTTGGTGCCCATCAGCCGATGAAAACTTGAAACGATCTGTGGGCAGCAGCTTTTTCGAAAAACCCTCTATAGGAAACCATCGTTCGTTTTCAAAAGCCTCCTCTTTAACTCGTATGGGAACGTCGAGACCATGAACATGTACATATACCTGACGGTCACCACCAATAGCCCACAAAAAATTCGGAACCGCCGAAATCTTCTTGAACTCCAAACCTGTATACGGAAATTCTCGCCATGCAGCCGAACTGGTAGATAACGTATACACTCTGCCCTCACTACTGTTAGCAAACAACAGACTGCTGGGCATTTCGTCATGCACCACCAAGCTGGCACAAACAAATTAAGTAATTTTTTTCTGTCCCACTGAGTCACTCAATTTTCACACAATTCGGAATGTGTTGTTTATGTCTGTTTTTGTCAACAATTCGCACATCAATTTAGTGAAAATTTACATATTTAAAATTTTCTCCATTTCTTGCAACAATTTCGATTTACAATTAAATTTTTGCAGAGCTTTTACAAAAAGGATGCTAAACAGAGGGTAGACAAGAAAAAATCTATAAAGGCAGCAAATCCTTATTGTACGAAAATAAAATGTTGCCAACTGCTTTAAAAAAGTTAACAGCTGTTACTACTTTATTGCTATTTTTGTAATTTTATTTTAACTGTTCTTTTGTTTGAAACAGTACAACATGGTATTTTGAGCGTTGAAAACACTCTGAGAATAATGAAAAAGAGTAGCAATCATCAAATCAGTTGTTCCCAAAGTAAATTTATTTTCAATGTAATTGATATGATTTAAAAAAATTAATAAAATTATTTGAAATATTCTCGCAACTAGCTAAAAAAATAGTTGGGAAATTAACTCGAATAGTATTGAATAATTTTATGTATCGTTTTGCCCTATAAGCTTAATCCAATGGTAGGTTAATTGTTTTTTATTGTTGTAATTCTCTTTTGTTTATTCAAAGGACCAATTAAAATATTGTTTAACTTAAAATGTTTCCATAAATATTTTGATTGGCCTAATTAAGAAAGTGTTTGGATATGAATGATATATAAGTAATTTGGAAAAATTTGATAAGAAATTACTGAAATTCTTAAAATTTCTTTATTTTGAGGTAGTACATATACATATGTAAATACCTATATGCCCCAAATTTCTCCAGTGCTTATGACATCACATTTTGAAAAATTGATGGTAAAGTTGTGTGAAAAAATTCACAAAAAATTATTGCGATATTTTTTTTAACTTTTAGTATAGAAATGCTATTCAGAATGGCTTTTAAAGACACGGGATTTTTGATAAAAGAATTTTCGATTACTTAATACATTTGTATTTATTATAAATTTTCGATTTCTCGATATATATATATATATATATATATATATATATATATATATATATATATATATATATATATATATATATATATATATATATATATATATATATATATATATATATATATATATATATATTATATATATATATATATATATATGTATATATATATATATATATATATATATATATATATATATATATATATATATATATATATATATATATTTATATTAAGTTTTAGCATTTTTCGGAGAAACTAAAATTTATAGCATTTTTCAGGAATAATTTAACCTTGTATTTTAATATTACCGGTAATATTCTTTCTTATGTGCAAAATTTGAGTTACTTTTAAAAAATTAATTAAATTATAAAACGCCCAATTAATTTCTTAAATTGTCCTTTCAGAAAAAATATTTGGTAATGCATCGAACAATTTTTTAAAAATTATTTGAAAAGTTTCCAAAATTTTTGTAAACATTTGGCCGTGTTTTTAAATTAACATTGTTTTTTTCCAACCTAAGCGATTTTCCAGAACTAAAACTATTTCTGAACTGAAGGAGTTCTTTGCAAGATTGGATCCACATTTGCGGCTTAAAAGGGTTCTAACTAGCCTCGAAGCATTTTAGAATTTCAGGTATTTTATTTGTTTTTACACGAGTTTTGATAATTTTCGGTCTTGTGTTTTTTCTCTGGTTCTGGCGACATTCAACAGAAAGTTTTCTTATTTTTCATCTACTTCAGAGCTTTTTTTCAAACTTTTCAGAAATTTTTTTATTTTTGATTTTTTTCTAAGATTTTCTTATCCCTTGTGAGGTGGCAGCAGGTGAGCACTTCATTCGAAGCAATAATTTCCGAATTGTAAGGAAATTTTCTGAATTTTCAATAACGTGATTAGCAGAGATTAGTCGGGAATATCAATAAATATAATTAAATATGTTTTTTTCCTCGATTTTCTAGTCATACTATTTTACATCCTTTTCACCTTTTAAAAAAAGGCTGAATAGAAAACTCTTGTCCTCTTATTATAATAAAATTCACAATCATTTATAATAGAATGTGTCCGATTCATTTGCTTGTGTATGAAATATAAAAGTTGAATGTCCTTTTAATCGAAACTAAGTCATTCGCTTTGTTACATTTTTATTATATTTTTTTAAGAAATAGTTTTTTTAAGTAAATGAATGGCCACAACTGTTGGAAACAACATTTTTTTCAGAATAGACAACTGGCAGCCATTTGACATTTATATGTACTGGTAATTCGACCAGAGACGTAGATAAAATGGGGATAATTTGTGATAAGATGATTTTAAGGATTAATTTTTTAGAACTTTTGTTTTTGGTTAAAAAAAGCTCTCAGTACTTTTTTATTCTAGTTGGTACAAGTTCGATTCACATGGAAGTTCTCTTGCAACAACTGAAATACTTTTTTTGCTATGATCGCTAGATTATTACAATAAATAAATAAAAACGACAAATTCAAACGTTCATGTAGGTTTTAAACTTTTATACCTTACCAGCCCCTAAATTCAAATGTATTTTTCGACCCACACAAGTATCCTTCTTCGTCTTTAGAAGCCTTTCAGGGAATATATAATTTATTTTCTGCACTCATCATATATGAGTGCATGAACCACTTTATTAAAATTTTCATACATAAATTTTAATAATATTATGGTAAAACATAAATATGAAAAACATAAAAATAAATATAATTTATTTGAATCAATTCTGATTAGCATTCCGAGATCGCAAAAAGTGGATTAACATTATAATAAGGCCATGTCTACGAAAGCTCAAGTTTATCGCATGTTGCTAATTTGTTCTAAATACATATTACTCTTAAATTAGTTTTAAGCACAACGATAATGTAACTGTATCCCCTTCCAAACGTTTCTGTCTCATACTCTGCTTTGCCAGTGGACATTTTTGCTTCAAACCAAATTGAAGATTTCCAAATAATTACGTGTTGCAGGGCAATGAATAAATAATTGCCGTAATAATGGTTTTGTGTTTTTAAGCAAATTGAAAACAATTTGGGTTTTTTATATTTAATTTTGGAAAAAAATATTGTTCCAGGTGGAAACTTTAATATACTCGTATCCCAGTAAACAAATATGTAGGGAATTTGAATTGAAAAGGCTATTTTTATAGGTTCTAATGCATCAATTTCATAAAATGTCTCTACGAAGGGTATTGAAAATAATAAATTTTGATCTCTTGAAAAACATATATAAATATTATTATAGTAAAAAAATAATAATGATATTTTTTTTTAATATTTTTAATCCATAAACTCATTAAATTCACTTAAAACCAATGAATATTTAAGTACTCATTTGAATGACTTGCAATAATAAAATCATGCCCCTTTCATTTGAATATGAATCAGATCACCAACAATTGAATCCATTCAGAACTTAATTTGTCGTATGTTTTTTGTTCGCTGGGATGTTAGTTGGAAAATCAAATTTCTATAAAATTTAATTTGGAGATAATGATATTTAACACTCAACACTTATTACGGGAAATATATATTTTTCAAAATCTATTGTTTGCTTTTCGTGCGATATTCTTAACTTCCCGCTATCAAAATATGCAAAGTTCATTATTTCATTTCTATTTTCGAATACCGAGTTTCGGGGTTCCAGGCACAATTCACAGGTTTGACGATTTATGAGCATTTTGACGTCATTTTGACCGCAAAAAACAGCATTTTGACGATTCGACGATTTTTGTTGTAAATTTGCTGATTTTTCTGATATTATAAATCTAGTGTTTTTTTTTTTTTGTATTTTAATTCATTTACAGCAATTTTTGTACCCTAAACTGATTTCAAATAACTTAAATTATACACATAAAGTTTATTCTTAAATATATTTATAAATTATTTAATATATGAATGATACATAAATCACAAACGAAATATTTCACGATGAAACAATGGAAATACAAAATTTACACGGCATAATGCAACAATTATTGAAAAAATTATTTAACAGATTATAAAGATGAAAAACATTTCTTAGTTTTTCAAGAAATTCATCGAGAAATTTATGTCAAGTACACGTATTATATCAGTTCGATTTTGAAGATAAACTTAAATTTTTAAGCATCCCCTCAAACTGACTGTTTGGTGCGGCATTTGCAGTGAAAAAGTTATTGGTGTTTATTTTTTTGAAGACGTCGATAGCACCACTGTGACCGTAAATGATGAGCATTACAAGGAAATGCTGAACGAGTTTTTCTTTTCATCAATTTACGGCATTGAGGTTTTAACCGCTCAAATGGAACCGGCAACGATTGAGAATTTGAGACATAAATTTCAATGTCAAGGGATCTCCCATTTTGTACAATTGATCGTGCTAAATTATACTAAAAGTTGTTAAAAAAAAGAAGTAAAGCACAAAGTCGCATTAATCCATTTTATTAAAATAATAACTTCGATTTTAAAAATCGTGTTCTAATTCGCAGATTTTTGCAATTTTCCCAGATGGTGTCGGTAACGATTTCATAATTTTATTCCGTTCTGAACATTATCCTTATCTTCTATATATATAAAATAGGATGTGTGTATGTATGTATGTATGTAACGTAATGGCTCCAAAACGGCTGGGCCGATTTGGACGAAATTTTCAGGGAACCTTCAGAATACTCGGGCGGGTGACACTGTGAATTTTTTATTTTCGGTCTGTGGGCGGAGGGGCGTGGCAAAATCCAGTAATTTATAAAATGAGAACGGCTTGGCCGATTTCTGTAAAACTTTTTGTCAGTTGTTCGTATTTTCGAGCAGAAGGTTTTTATGGAAGAAAATGTTGGAAAATCCCTCCGGAAAAGTCAGAAAATTGGAAAAATCTAAAATCGAGTTTTTGTATGAAATTTTGTTTGAAATTATTCCTTAATGGCTTTTCAAATGAAAAAATAGAAAGTTTGTCTGAAGGCTTAAAATTGGGGCGAGGCGAAGTTCGCCTGGTCCGCTAGTTTCTTATATGCCAGAAGCAACAGGTTAATAAAATCTATCTTTTTGCACTAAACATAGTGTTATTAACGTGATATCAATATTTCATTGTCTTATCCCACTTCAAATGTGAGCGAATGTTACGTTCTAGATCATGGAAATGGCCATATGTGATGATTTTTTTGTAGATTTCAATAAATCATTATTCAATTTTGAAAAATTTTTCTCAAAATTTTTACGATTTTAGCTCCGATTAATCTGACAGCTACAATCCACATTTCATAGTTTAAGTGGTTGAAAAAAATATCTGGTATTCTTTTGGCCTCAACTAAAAGTCGTATGAATGTGAATTGATTTCAGATTTTTGAAATATAAAATTTTTGAAAATAATGTATACAACGATTCACCGTCGTAAGTCCGTGACTTTTTGAATGAGTCACAGGTATTTGGATAAAAAATAAAATTATTTTGCAACATAGTATCCTTTTAGGTCTATACACTTTGTCCAATGTTTCTCTAAATTTTTTTATCTCCTCCAAAAAATGATATTTGTCGAGGTCATCAAAATAAGTATTTGTTTGTGAGATGATTTCATACTCCTTTCCTCTTTTTTGAGATTTGAAACAGTAACTCGGCGCTAAATCCGGATAATAGGGTGGAGGAGCAAGCAATTCGTAGCCTAATTCATGGAATTTTAATATGGAAACTACAAAGGGGTGCACCCTTGCATTGTCCTGGTGGAAATGAACTTCTTTATTGGCCAAATGCGATCGTTTTTATTTTCAAATTTCAAATTATTGCCAAATAAGTTGGCATAACATTCGCCATTGATTGGATTGATTGGATTATACCGCGAGCATGTGTGAAATAAAAATACATTTGATTGAAATAAATTTTAGCTTAAGAACGCTAAACAATATAATTTTCAATATATATCGATGGATGGGCTAATTGGTAAGAACTACTTGTGTTCTGCATGTTGTCAGTTCGAGCCGGGTTACAGGCTTATAGAGCTGTTTTTATTATATCGCATTTTCTCGTCTATTTTGTTGCCCATATCTCAACTATTCATGTCCAGATATTTTTAATTTTTGTATGAAAAAAAAAATATAGATACTATTGGAAAAAATAAAACTCTTTTTCCCAGTTATAATTTTTGAAGAAGTGAAAAATACAAACTTATTTATTGAAGACTAAAACAAAGAATGAATGATTGAAAATCTTATAAAATCAAATTATGAAAACTTAACTAAAGCAAGTGTTTTTTAAATAAAGAAAGTGTTACCAGGCAATTATAATAATATTAAGTGTTGCCATTTCACACTCCCTCTCAACACTTTATAAAAATTTAATTTATTAATATAATCCCATAGTTCTACAAAATGTTAAATGTTTGACTTTACAGAGATTTTTGGTAAATATATCAGATAGCATTTCCTCAGTAGGAATATAACCAATGTCGATCAAGCCTTTGGAATAAATGTCTCGAACGTGATGGTACTTCAGATCTATGTGTTTACTTCTGGAATGGTATGTTGCATTTCTTACTAGGCACTGTGCACTGAGATTATCACCATATAAATGTAAAGGTTTACTTTCTTTAAAGCCTAATTCTTCAAGTAAATTCCTTATATAAATCGCCTCTTTAGCTGCTGAAGATAAAGCAATATATTCCGCTTCCGTGCTACTTAAGGCAACTACGTTCTGCTTTTTGGCCTCCCAGGAGAAAACACAATTAGCTTTTACAAAAGCAAAGCCTGAATATGACTTTCTGTTAGTAGCATCACTACCCCAATCTGCGTCTGCATACCCGACTGTTGATTTACCGGTTTTATTAAAATTGAGTTTGAAGTCAATTGTCTTTTTGAGGTATCGCAGCACGTGCTTTACGGCTGACAAATGTTCAACATGTGGATCTGTATTACACTGGGCAAGCTTACTCACTGAATGCAGGATATCTGGTCGCGTTGAAATTGCAAGATACATCAATGCTCCAATTGCTGATTGATAATCCTTAGAATCTACTTTTCTACAGTCGCTAATATTGCATTTCACCTGGAATCCAACTTCAAGTGGGATTGAAACCTCTTTACAGTCTTGCATTCCGAAATCTTTTAATAATTTTTGTATATATTGCCGCTGGCATACCTTAACTGAACCAGTTTCACCGATGCGATCAAATTCCATTCCCAGAAAGTGGTGAAGCTGACCTCCATCTTTGACATCAAATTCTTTGGCTATTGCTTCTTTAATACTATTAAGTTCTACCTTTGATGAACTAGCAATAATAAGATCATCTACGTATATCGCAATGATGTTGAACATATTATCATGATTTTTAGTATACATACACTGTTCATTAGTGCATTTCTTGAATCCAATTTTAATTAATGCATTATCTAACTTCATGTTCCATGCACGCCCACTTTGTTTTAATCCATATATCGATTTCTTCAGTTTTAAAACTTTATCTGGATGACGCGTATCTTTAAAACCTTCTGGTTGTGTCATATACACTTCATCATCTAAATCTGCATTCAAATAAGCAGTCGAAACATCCATCTGATGCATGTATAGCTCGTGTTCTACAGCTAAAGCAACTAGTAGTCTTATATCAGCATACCTCACAACTGGTGAAAAGGTTTCCGTATAATTTATTCCATATTTCTGACCAAAACCTTTTGCAACCAATCTAGCCTTAAGAGTCTCAACGTTTCCATTTTTATCTTGTTTCACAGCAAAAACCCATTTACAGCCTATAGCACTTTGCCCTATAGGTAATTCTTTTAACTCCCACGTATTATTTTTTATTAGAGATGCATATTCTTTTTGCATTGCAGATTTCCACAAACTACCATTTGATCCATTCAATGCCTCGTCAACACTGCTAGGGATAGCTACATTAATTAAATTTACTGTATTATATACTTTTCTTGGGCGGCCCACTAAGCCGGTTCTGACTAGTTTGGGACGACCTGGACCAATTTTTTGCTGTGACTATAATTTGTTCGAAAAATACGAAGAGTGCAATGAACATGTTTATCTACCAAACAACAACTGCTTAAAAGCAATTGGCCGAGGTAATGTAATAATTAATGAAAAACATTGTAGAATAAATCTCAAAAATGTTTTGCATGTGCCAGAGCTCAAAGGAAATTTTATCTCTATAAGTAAAATGATTGATAATGGAGCAATTGTTACATGCAAAGAAAATTTTTTGCATATGAAAGATAAAGATAATAACTTAATATTAAAAGCATTTAACAATAATGGCATATTTATATATGAAACTAAGCAAAACAAATGTTTAAGTGTAGAGTTGCAAAATAATTTTATGAGTTGGCATCTCAAATATGGTCATGTGAATTTTGAGTGTTTAAAGGAGATGTCGAAAAAGAACGTGGTAAAAGGATTTAAAATAAAAGATTACCACAGGAAACTTGCATGTGAAACATGTTCCAAGGCTAAAATAACTGTCAAACCCTTTGAAAGATCGCAATTTCGATGTAAATCATTGCTAAAAATCGTTCATAGTGATATTTGTGGACCAGTAAATACACCATCTATTGCTGGATCCAGATATTTTGCAACATTTATTGACGATAAATCTCGTTTTACCGTTGTGTTTTTCCTTAAAACTAAAGACCAAGTCTTCAATGCTTTTAAAGAATATAAAGCACTTGCTGAAAAGCAAACTGGTTGTCATATAAAATGCCTAAGAACTGATAATGGACGAGAATATGTAAACAATGAATTTAATAAGTATTTAACAGATAATGGTATAAGAAGACAGCTCACGGTACCTTACACCCCACAACAAAATGGTGTGGCCGAGAGGGCTAATAGGACGCTCGTAGAGATGTCGCGCAGTATGCTATTAGAAGCCAAAATGGAAGAGAAATTTTGGGCTGAGGCAATATTAACCTCAGTGTACTTACGCAACAGAACAATAACAAAAGTGTTAGTGAATAAGACGCCATTCGAATTTTGGTATGGATTTAAACCGTCAGTAGGACATTTAAAGGTATTTGGTACGAAGGCCATTGTGTTAGACAAGACACATAATCAAAAGTTTTTACCTAAAGGTAAGGAAATGATTATGATCGGATATAGTGAACAGGCAAAAGCATACAGGCTGTATGAACCTAATTTGAGAAAAGTCTATGTAAGTCGTGATGTAATTTTCATCGATGGCAAGTACTACTGTGAAGAAGAAAAAAATACAAACTTATTTATTGAAGACTAAAACAAAGAATGAATGATTGAAAATCTTATAAAATCAAATTATGAAAACTTAACTAAAGCAAGTGTTTTTTAAATAAAGAAAGTGTTACCAGGCAATTATAATAATATTAAGTGTTGCCATTTCACAGATACATATATATAGATTTTGATCATCAATTGGAAATTCAGGTCTGCAGGTAAGCTGGGACTTAACGAAAACTTTGCTCCATTTTCTTTTATATGTTAAAATGTTTTCCATAATCTGGCGGAGAAACGGGCAGCGTTAAATCAACTCGCACATTTATAAGTCTCCTATGGTGTCGCAAATGCATGCTGTTGATAAACTTATATGCTCGTATACCCTTTCCAGCTGTGGTGAAGGGTGTAACAATAATAATACTAGTATTTAGTAGTAATAATAATTATAATAATACGTTTTCCATATTGGGCCATTTCTATTCTCTCTTGTGTGATTGATGTGCGTATAAATATTTTTACGCTGTACGCATTAGCAAATTATTGTTGTTGGTATTATTGCTTTTTTGTATTTTTACAAAAACAAAAAAAGAAACTCAAGGTCAGTTTTAAACAGTCAAGTCCATGGAAAAGGCAGCAGCAACAAGACTCTCAAACGCTAACAACACCATTTTATAGTTGAGTCTTATCGCACGTTTTGCAAACGATTTAAAGGAAGGAAAACAGGAACACAAACTAAAACAACATGCAACAGAAGTCATGATTTCAAATAAAATGTTGTTGTTCTACTTGAGACAAAAAAAAAAAAACGATTTATTAGAAATATAAAAGGTAAAGGTAAAACGTAAGGGGAGCATTGGACGAGCAGTCTGTTATACAATTGTTCATAACTCTTGCTATTTCTGACATTAATTTCACTTTTAAGACGACCTCTATATAAGTATACGATTTTTGTTTGCTTGTTAATTTGCTGATGGTTAGTGTTTCTAACTGAAAATGCAACGGAGAAAAGGTGGTTTTAATTATAGTTACACGTCGTTCACTTTTAGTTGAAATTCAGTTTTGTTTTAACTAAATGTGGTTTTCATGCCACGTAAAAGGAACTGGGGAATAAATACAGAAAAAACAAAAAGTTTGTGTATAATTTAGTCAATCAGTTCGAAGTTTTGTTAACGGCTAAATCAAAACAAGGAATAATAAAATGTCTTATTTTACTTTTACTGGTCTATTAATTTCTATGACGTTTATTTTTAGAAAAATTTTATGGGGCGGGGGTAATAACAACAACATTATTAATGTGGTTAGCTGTTAATTTATTATAATAAAATATGGTGAAGAGATCGTGCCTTTAACTCCAAAAAAAAAAACGTAACCGACATAATTTTTCGAATTTTACTTTTAGATCACATGCGATAATTCACCATAATTGAAAATAATTCTGAAAAATTTTTAACCTTAAAATTTAAAATCCGAAACTTACAGCAAAATCAAATTTACAGTGGCCCTACAACTTATAGTGCAAAAGCAGTTAATAAACGAGAGCGATAGAGAGAGGGAGAGAGAGAGAGAGAGCGAGAGAGATTATGATAGTTAGTATACGAGTATGTTTAATTTTTTTTATTGATAGACAGAAAAATAAGTTTTAGAAACTGTAATTGTGAGTGGGAAGAATGTTTGTATTTGAGCAAGGAGCAAAAAGGTATGGAAGGAGGATACTTGAGTCACCGAAACAAAGTAATTAATTATCCCATATTTAAGGAGCTACAAAACTGAGTTATAGAATTTTGTAAAGGTTACTTTGAAAGTAAAATGCAGGCTCAATACTACTCAAATAGAAGCGGGAAGATGATCCTCTTGCAAGAAAGTTGTTTATTTTGCTTTATCAGGAGTGCTACAATAGTTAGAAAAGTTACTGTGTAGGTTTCTTGGTAAATAGAGGTCATAGTGGAAAATCAGAGACGGAAGAGTACATAGTGGCGGCACGGTATACAAATATAATTCTGGCTGTAAAATTATTTTTCCATGAAAGAATAAATAAAAAAATTCTATATGTGGAATTCGGGCAGAGCATGATCTTTCTGTGTTGCGAGAGAAAGAGTTGCAACTAACCGCTACAATTGTAAAATGTATTAATATGTATATACATGTCTTTACGTCAAAATGTCTCATGCAGCATTTGTCATTAACAACGGTGTTGTACAAGATTTTCCCTTTTTGTATTATTGTCTTAGGATCGCGTTCTATAGAAGAAGTTTGTAATCTAAGCTTAGTGTTAAATTTCTCCCCATTAGCCAATTAGTATGAGTAACCTTTAATTTCATATGGATTAACTCAGCATCATCATGTTAAGCGACGATCAAGGCAAATGCTGAGGTATTTGATTTCCTTGGTAATGCAAAAGTGATATGGAAACATTTATGGTAGTGTACTTTTATTCTCCATACTGTTAGTCGTTTCTACAGCACTAAAATGTATTCCTGCAATTATCAGGAGGCTTCTTGTATGCTTAGAAAAGCAAAGGTTGATATGTGAAAATTATTGCTTACTGGAATGTCAGAGACATATATCAAATACAAGATAGCATCTGATATACTGCCTCAAAGAACTCCTGCTTCTATTGGCTGTGGAGTACTTAAAAAGTTAACTTCTCTAATAATAAACTTGCAACCAGCTAAGCAGCTTACGCATAGGTTGTGAGTGTTTGCGGGTAACTTCGACTACAATTGATCAACTAATCCTTTGTGCTATAATTTGGTCAAAGACTTGAAAGACGTCAATAAAAAGTGCTGAAAAATTGTTGTTCTTCAAAAGCCATTCATTCATTCGATCTTACTATGTATCCTCCTGAAACCAAGTTGGTGATCCGGGATACACCCACTCTCTCCCAGTACTGCTGTCAGCCTGCTTATATGTAAGTATTTTCTCAAATTACTATGACATGTTAGATTACAGGCCTGCATAATTCTACAATCGTATGGTCCTTTACGGCTTTAAAATTTGATTGCGATTTATTTTATCTGATTATTCATTTTCAGATCATTGGACATTTTCTCTTTCTCCACAGTTTCTTACGTATGAGTGTTTAAAGATTTCGAAGTAAATATTACTCATACGTCTGTTTGTGAAATAAGGAAATATGGAATTTTACTTTTTATCTCAACTTCTTTTTAACCAGCTTTACGGCTTTAATATTGATTTTTGTTTCTAGCAACACGACTTTATTAGTAACAAAACATAGCCAACCAAGTTAGTTTTATTTATACGTCTTGTATACTATCGTTAACACACTCAGTCGTTCATAAAACAATTTATCAAATAAGCTTATGTCTCATAAAAAGTAACTGGAAATCCTTACACTATCAATAATGGCCTTCCATACATTTTTGGCGAAGGTAAACAGTAGAATTGAGAAAGAAATGGGCACCAACATTTTAGCTGAACTGCAACGTCTACACGTAGTCGGTATGAATAACTTCAAAATTGAGGGGCTGGGGCCAAAGAGGCATTTTATCAAGGAGGCATTTTAGGAAGTTGATGTTTGTTAAGTGTGCCCCAACTGGCATTCAGTTAAGAGCTGCTTATAATTATATATTAAAGGTTAATAACAATGTCAATTACTAGAAGGCTAGTGATGATATTAATTGTTTTGTTACGTCTTCTTCCTACCCATATCTATATATATTTATGTATGCACGTACAATGTGGAGCAAAACTAATGTCCTTTCTTCAACTGGCTGCCATTTTTACAGATGGCATCAGATGTCACTGTGCTTTGAAATTTATGATGTAGATATATAAAGAACTAGTTTTCAACCAATCATGAAACAATACACACCACAAAAACGTGGATCCATTGTTACTACTTAATTGATAAATTTTCAGTCGTCGTTGTTTTCTTCGTCGTCGTGTTGCAACAAGACAACATAAGAGTTAGTAAAAATTTTTAACACATCATTCAAAATAAAAAAACTTGGCTAGATTAAGCATATCTCAATCTCAAACGAAATAGCCTCTCTAAGCAAACAGGGATATACAAATTAAGCTGTAAATGCCAATAATATAGTTCAGTCGGACTACGGAGTTGAAAGATCAAAATAAGATTTCGTGAACACAAGAACGACTACAATAAGAAACTCGCTTAACTAGGGTCAACACCGCTTCAGACATAAGGAGGCACTGCTTCAGACATAACATTCGAACCATTAAAGCATGCCTACACAAAACAAAACAATAGACCCATGAAAGCCACCAGCAAGAAAACATGACCAAATAAGGGAGTAACGCTGAAATTAAAAAGTACACATTACTACGCTTATGAAAAGGAAACACCAAGCAACTGCGCCTCCCCACAATGAATTAGAGAATACGAACGTAGTGATGAAGAGAGTAATGGATGATAAAGGGAGAGAAAGAGACACAAACAAACGAACCAGAGCTAGAGAGTAACGCAAAGTAGATCAGGAAAAAGCAGCAGTTAAGAAAAAGTATAATGAAGTTGGCTTCTGGCCGAAATTGAATTAGAAAAGGAATGATGGGAAATCTTTCCAAATTCAAACTAAACCTGCCAGAAGAAAAATATAATACTAAAATTTTTATTTCTTTAAAATTTTACTTAAATTTAGTGAAAGTTTTACTCAACTCTTGGAAATTTTTGCAAATTTTTCTCAGTTAAAACCACGACTTTACTTGATTGCTCTTCTGTGCTGGGAAATGATTAGTATCTTAGTTACGAAAGTTAAACTGACCTTCGTAGACTAGTAGGTAGTGTACTAGATTCATAGTGCGAAGGTCCCAGGTTCGAATCCTGCCGCAGAACTCTGGCAGTTGTGTTTGATAATTAAAGGGAGCGCACAACAAGCCTTCACTGGCTTAAGTGTATGTCGTATGACATGGGCTGTTACACCCCTCCAATCAACCTAACCTAGTTAAGAAAGTATTAATTATGAGGCAGTGTTCGAAAGTCGATAAAAAAAATTTAATTTTTCCACAGCGGAGTATAACAACGATGGTTTCGGAGTCTCCGCTTTACCCCTTCGTTATTGCCAATGCGTATTTCATGCTTTTCATCAGTTTTAACGTGGCGATGGTTGTTCATTGATTTATGCCACTTAATGGAAAACGATAAGAGAATTTATTTAAATCCAAAATTTACCAAATTTTCATAATAATTTTATCATGTAAGTATAAGGCTTACAAGTACACCATTTTTAATTATCCTTAAATTATCCAAATAAACCCTGTATTTTCTACTCAAAATTTGAATTAAACAAGTTTACAGTTTGAATTTAGTAAATAATGAAAGTAAATTTGAAAATTTATTTTCCCACATCTAAAAAGAGCTAAACTGTGTATTACTTATGAGTTGCTTGCCTTAATCATACACAAAAATTCTGTATATCCTTTTTATGAATACGTACTACACTTGCTATACATACATACACATATTTATGTATGTTTTATGTTTGATTTGTAATCAGATTTCTTATTCAAAAGTTCTTAAGTAATTATTTAACAACGGCCATGTGTTGAAACTTGGAAATTCTTTTTATGATTTTTTATGTTTATTTTCCACCCTACAGAACTCATTCTCCCTCCATCAACAAACCCAAAACAAAGCAACAATCGAAATTCATAACAGCAAAAGGTAAAAGCAACATGTTACTGAACTAATATTAGCACACACGCATACACATACTAACTCATGTACATATTTAGCTACAACCAGCAGTAAGCTAAGAAGGCCTTCTCATTTCAGGCCTTAAAAAAATAAAATTAAAAAAATATTTCTCTATTTTCCTTCAAAATACGAATAGAACAGTCGCACATGTCTTTATAGCAAAACCTTTTAAATAGCCTTGGCTGCAAGATCTTTTGATAGAACTGTCTTGAATAGTTTTCTAAGAGTCGTTCAATGGTAAGTCCTTTAGGAGTCTGTGCTAAAACAGGTAACCACACTTAAAGTCCTTGCGCTTGCAAAACAATAAATAAAGAGGACTTTCAAAGGCCTCTTTATAACCACTTAGTAACACTTTGCATGTACAGAAATACTGGTTTATATATGGCACACACACATTCAACCCTTGAAGTTTTTTTCTATCGATGTGTTTAAGCACTATTTAAAACTTCTAAAAGGAAAGGGAAAGAAAGCAGAAAGTACAATTCAACTGACGGCCTACCCACATGCAAAAAAATGTCATAAGTTCAATTTAAGATTTTTTTGTTATCTGAATTTATTAAAAAACAAAAACTATTAAATGTTTTAAGTTATTACAAATGAAAACATTTTGCTCCTTTAATGCAACATAGTCATATATCAACTAGCAAAATTTTTAAATAACCAAAGAAAAACTTGATACATTATCGTCTTTTTAGGTAGAAAGAAATCTGAATGATATCTAAAGCTAAGTCGAAGTTACACCAAAAAGCTTAGACATTGAAGCCAACATTTGAAAAACTTTAGTCGCATTTTGACAAGTTCGATTTTTTTGAGATATGACTATGTTGCGTTAGAGGAGCGATTTGCTTTCGTATTTTTTTTTTAAATTTTATGGGCCAAAACTAAAGGTATGACCCCTACATTAATGTAATGCATTTTGCTGAAAATAGGAAAATGAGTAATCGAATGGGGGATAGAGGAGGTATTGTCTGTGGACATTCGATTTGAGCCTCTGCATGCTAAAAGGAAAATAGGAAAGATCACGAATGGAAGAACGTGTAGTTCGTAAATTGGAACGAGTTCGGGGAACTATTTCTCATAATTCCATTAGAGTAATATCCATTGAAGTAATGATTTAACAACAAAATTTGATTAGACTAGTGTCACCGTTGAGCTTCTTCGCCCTCTCCTGTATGCAGTCGAGTAACTTCAAAATAGACTTTGAAGCAGAGATCTGAAATTTTAATTGACACAATATTTTCATAAACCAATTTTTCAGAAATTTAATTTAAATCTAGAACAAAAACATGTTGCTTGTTTTTATTGTACGGTCTGTTGAAAATATTTCATTCATTCTTTATAAAAATTTTAATTTCTTGAGTTATGACAGTTTGCTTGCAAATGAGTAATGTAAATGCTTATATATGTGTTATTATGTATGTAAGAAAATAAATATTTACTTATGTATTCGAATGTATGTATGTATTAATAATTTTATAAATGACTTTAACTGGATTAATTTCTATGCCAAGTGTGTAAGTAATTCCAATGACTGTATAAGTCATTGGAATTACTTACGCACTTGAGAACCTTCTTGCATGTCCATGAATTATTTTTGTAATGAGACTAAGATGAAAGGAATTGAACAATTAAATATTTATTAATAATATTTTTCTATTAATATATAAACAATTTAATATAAAAAGTAATACAAGTAATTGTTATTTTCAATTGTTTATTATATTCTCTCTTGAACATAAATTGATGACTGCTTTGTGAGACCCTTGACCTCATCCTAAATATTAAATGTCTTCTTTGTTATGGGTAATTTAATCGAGCCGTGCAGTTGTTTTCTATTTATCATTTTTTTAGAAGAAGAGATTTCCGATACAACAGATGAGTAGTTTCCAAAAGGGGTTAATTACAAACAGCCATCAGTTGGGTTACCTTCCCAAAGTCCCTTGAAATTATATAGAACAGTACCCCTATGAAATCATCTAGCAAGTGGGATTTTTTTTCAACTGTTTGATATATTTTCTGAATTGGTTTGATTTCGTAATTTTAATTTTACCATTTTCTTATTTTCTATTCCTTTTATTTTAATTTGAAAAAAAAAAAAAAAATATACCTAAAACAACTTTGCTCAAATACCAAAAATATAAAGCAACATCTTCTTCAAATTGTCTGATAGAATACAACAAATATGTTGTCAGTAAACAATTAATGTCAATATAGACAATGGGAATACTGATTTGCAACAGACGATAAAATACGTCATCTTGTTGCGTTAACGACGCAGAGACTTAAAAGTATTGAAAAAAAGTATTTGTGTTTTAAGTAAAAAAAATATATATATATATATATATATATATATATATATATATATATATATATATATATATATAAATAGTAACCAAAACGCCCCTGTCCTTTAACTTAGACATGGTCAAACATACTTCTCTTTGCATGCTTCAAATAACAAATAAAAAAATTAGAAAAAAGAACAAACAAACCTTTAGCTAAATGCCAAGCGAACACCTCGTAACTGAACACGAACCTTTCAAATGGTCTCCATCCACCAAACGGTCATTTGTTTTTGCTTGTTAATAAAACTAAAATCCAGCCAATAATAATGAATAATATATATATATATATATATATATATATATATATATATATATATATATATATATATATATATATATATATATATATATATATATATATATATAAATGCATATGTATGTATGTATATAAACACCTTATTTAACCAACAACGAAACGAAATGGCTAAATGCAAAGTTGAACGCGTTTAATGAATTTAGTCACTTAACAGCTGCGTGCTTAAACACGTCTTATATAAATTTAAAATTTCCATTTGAAGGATAAAATAATTATAAGAACAAATAAAACATTATTAAAGAAAAATTTAAGTATCGTTAAAATTTATTTGAATTACAAAAAAAAACAAGTGAATAAAGAAAAACTGCTAAAAGAATTAATTAAAATTGTTTTCGTCATAACACAGTGTTACTTGTATTCAAAGCTCAAGTTTCATACGGTTTTTTTCTGTGGTATTCGCAACATTTGGTTGAAGTATAAGAATAAAAAGAAATTAAAAAAAATATAACAAAAATAGCAAGGAAATAATGGGTTGTGCCAGCAGTACGCCAATGGTACAAACAAGCGGAAGTGAAATGTTAAAAGCGGCCTCACATGTTGCCACAGATGCAACAAAATCTGCTGAAGATGCTGTAGAAGGTAAAAATAGATAACAGCGGGAAATAAATAAAACACACACATGCACACACACACGATACTTAAATGTACTCGTACATGTGCTCTTAAATAGAAACATGCATGATTTCACATGTAAACGCACACACACACACAATGTCAACACATGCATGTTTGTGGGGAAGGATGGAGTGGTGGCTGTATGTCAGTGCATTCGCTTGCTAAATAAGCAGAACAACAAAACATATGACATTTATAAAAACAATCAATGAAATCAGAAAACGAGAATTTCTCCATATAAATTTATGGCAGATACGACACGTAAATTCAGCATTAGTAATAAAAAATTAAATGTTTAAAATTTTACATGGAACTGAAACTTGTATGTACGAGTATTTGGGACTTGATCGAAGCCTATTGCAATAATCTGATATAGCGTTGCCACTTTCTATATAATATAAGACGGCAGAAAATAATTTGAAGTGGCGCCAAAAAAAAAACGTTACCGATATAAATTTGGATTTTCACTTCTTCATCGCACACGATAAATCACCATCAATGAATTACTTATGAAAGTTTTCTAACCATCAAAAGTAGAATAAGAAACTTAAAGCAAAATGAAATTTACAGTGGCGAAAACATGGAAGGTCAACCCGATTGGAGGGTTTCATATTCCTCCCAATTTAGTGCATGTCATTTATGCTAGTTGAAGAAATTTTTTGTTATTGTTTCTGTTTGGTTGCTTTGTGTTCGGAGGGTAAAATGAAAGCCCCAGTGGGATATAGTCAGCCAGTCATTTTAGTGCTCAATAAAGAATCAATAAATTTTGAGTTTTATTGAAAATAATCAACAAATACTTTAATTCATTTGCCACAATCATAATACAACTATTTCAGTCATTCCATTATCATGTCTCTTCTATCGGTCAACTGACTTGATGAATACTCTTCTGTTACAAGCGCTACAATAGAATAAATATATCCAAATGTTGTACATACTACAATTACACTTGAAACGCAGAATAATACATATCGCTCCATTAGTGCAATAAAGTCATATTTCAATAAAAGTCGAACTTGGCAAAATGTGATTAAGATTTTTAAAGTGTTAGTTTCCATATCACAAGTTTTTGATATAATTTCGGCTTATTTTCAGACAGAACATAGATTTGTTTTATACATCTAGAGAGCATATTGGAAAACACTCTTTTTTCAGCAATTAAAAAATATTGAGTTGTAAGACATGACTAAGTTTTACTTAAGAATAGCATAACTTACAAAATTTTTTTTTAAAGCTTCGGCTTAGCTTCAATTAAGAAATGGATTTTTCCCCGACATGTGAAAAACATGGATATTGAGGTATACATTTTAATTTTTGAGATAAGACTATTTGGCTCAAAAGGAGAGATATATTTAAACTTCCCATTGCATTGTTAGTTTTACTAAATACATACATATATATGAAGATGTATTTTTATCTGTGAAGCTGTGTTACGCACACACACACACACACACACATACATACAGAAATCTACATACGCAATTTTCCTTGAAGTCACGTTTAAACTTATGCAGGGCATTCACAACAAACTTGTTTATAAGTTTTAAAAGTTGTGTTTTGTATTGTTAATAATCCAAAGTAATAACATTTTAAAAATATTTAAAAAAAATCTTCAAATTGTTTGCAATTATGCTTGCAGTGTGTTTGTGTGTGTGTGTGTGTGTGTGTGTGTATGTTTGGGGCCTTGTTTGCAAACATATACTCAGTTTTGTAGAAACTCTGTTAGTGAATATCGGGGGATGGTAGAAAAATGGGTTTGGCCTTTTCGCTTAGAAAATCCATTTCTATCGAATTCGGTAAATTTCATCATAAAAATATTTTTTAAAGATGAACAAAATGACAAATTTTAAAGGATTTTGCATATTGATCCGTTTGGACTTGTAAGATGATTTGAGCGTGATTTATATGGTTGTCGATTACGTCTTGCTGACGTATAATATCTTTTATAATCTTCCTTTCATGCTTTATGCAAGGTGGCACAAAAGCATTATTATAGTCAAACAGGTGACCACGAATTTCACGCTGCTTTAAAATAAAAGACTGAAAATTTGTCAAACAAGCAGTATCAATAATTCCACGTTCATGGCTTGTTGCAACTAATTCTCTATATATCTAAGTACATCACAAATGTCAAAGCACAGTGACTTTGGCGCCATATGCAAACATTTTAGCCAATTCAAATCATAACATTGTACCACCTTGTATTTTGACGATTACCTATGGAAGAATATAGTACTTTATTTCAATATTTATCGCTCCGCAAAACCCATGTTGAGAGCAAAGTCAATTTAACATATGTGAGTAGTCGCCCTCAATCCGATTATATAAAAAGTTTCTACCGGTTGCCCTATTTAACTTTTACAGTTAAATCATTTCTATCGCTCTGTTACGAAAGCTCTTATTGTTATTTGTTGAGTTGCAAGTGACAGTCCTTGTTGATGTTTTGAATTTTGATAAGAGAAACAACAAGCAAAAAATAAACAGAGAAAAAATGAAATGCTAATTTGGTACTTAGGACAAGTGGTGGTTAAAGGCAGAAGTGTCAGTGGTTTTAAAAGAAACACTTTCAAAAGGCAAACTAATTTAAAATATTTTTTTTAATAGAAACATAAATAAATAATTGTTTCACTATGACAAATGCTACCATTCACTTTAAGTCAAAATGGAAAAACTGTCATTTGCTTATTTAGTACTAAATTTAGTAGGTGTTTTTTAAATTTTTACAAAATTAAACTGTAGCAATTGATATTTGGAGTCATGGAGTGGACCAGAAATGATGTGAAATGAAATGCCTCTTTGAAAAATTTTATGAAGGAGGGCGTAGGATTTTAACAAATGAAATTTTTGTAATTCTGCTAAACCTCTCACTGCCAAAAATAATTTTAAAAGTAGAATGCTTATTAAGATAACAGCTAAATAAATAGTTACAATATAATGACTATATACGGGGTGGCGCATAAGTAATGTCAATACAACACACAGACAATTTTCCAAATAAGCAGTAACAATAATTACACGCTCTTGAGGTGTGTATCGTATCCTGGCTTGTTGGCATCATAAATGTCAAAGTACAGTGACATTTGGCGCCATCTGACAAAATGGCAGCCAATTCAAAATATGACATTACTTTTGCGCCACCTGGTATTAGCCATAATAGAGAAAACAATTAATATTAATAGTAAATCAAGTCTTAAAAAAGACATACTACCCAAAAATAGGTTTGAGTTCTAAAATTATAATATATTGTTGTAATTATATACCTGAGTTCTGCAGAATTCGAATTCGAGTAAAATTTTCGTTTTAAACAATTTGCCACCTCCGCACTCGATTATGTTCAATTACAATATTTTATAAACTGGAGTTTTTTTATGTGTCTTAACTTAAAAGTGGCAAATAAAACATTAAAATAATGAACCAAATTAAGGATATAGTAATTGCAACCGTCGCAGAAGGGTCTTTACAATTACAGCATGTGTGCGTAATGAAATATGCATTCCATTTTATATATTTTTAGTACCACAAATAATACTATGTAAAATTTATATTGAATAAATTGTCTGCAATATATCATGATAAAGATATTGCGTTCGAAGCCCCGTATTTATATGAATAAAGCGACAGAAACCATATAAGAAATCTCTTCTCTAACAGTGTGTAATATCCATTAAGATGTTTTATTAAATATTAAAGTTTGAAACTAATAAAGCAAATAAATGATTAAAACCGCACTAGGAAGACTCTAAAGGAACGTCAGAACACTTGAGAGCTGTTTTCTGAATAAACGGGCAACGAGTGCTTTTTAGAGTATCTTCTATAAATATTATTTTCTATAAAAATTTTCAGTGCGGAAAGGAAAAAAAGAAACCACCAACCATAAAGAGAAAAAAAGTTATTGTCGTATGTTCTATGAAATTTCATACAGATATATAACACACGATGATATTTTTTTAAGTGACTCATTATTGATATAAGTAATTTGCAACAAATTCATAATTGCATATGCTTCAACAAACATCTAGCAGGAAATGCAAGGATATTTTGTTGCGTTGGATGAGTAAAATCTTAACAAATCTATTATAAAAGTATTACAACTCCATGCGGCACGTATTCGTAATACGTAAAATTAAAATATCGTTTTGAAATCTTTATAGCGTAACTTTTTTATTGTTAAAAATAATAATAATAATAGGAGGGGTTCACGCTTTAAAAATCTTGGAAAAATTAAATACTCGTATCAGTGTCACATAAGGACTCGCCTTGCGAGTTATGGACGCGGTTACGTATGAGTAATGAAAAATTACTCATACCTTATTTAATACAAGATTTTCGTTATATTTCACATACATATTTAAATTAATCAATTAAAATTTTTGGGACTCCACATTTACATACATACATACATATATAGATAATTCAATTTCAATTTTAATTGATTGCAACGCTCGCCATTTACGATTACGTTGGTGCCATCGGCGTTCTCCAAAAAATTTGGGCCAATTACTTTTTCAGCGTAAGTTTTCTGTGCCCCAAAAATGCAAACGCCAATTAAGCCAAACATTTAATTATTCGCGCACAATGGACACGACCACAAGAAAAATGACATTAAAACAACAGATTTAAAATTTTACAAATAAGTTCCATGGCCAATTCTCTGTACATCTACATCATAATTGTCAAAGCACAGTGACAATTGGCGCCGATTCAAGTCATGACATTACTTTGCCTCCCATTGCTCATATATGTGTGTACACAAGTATTTATTAAAATTTAAATATTTATGTGTAATAATTATTAACGGTAAATTACTAAAATACAAAAGCAACAACATTGAAAACTAAAAATAAAAGTCAAACTCGCATGCACTCATACGTAAACAAAACTCATATAAAAACTCATTGATTCAGAAAATGAGGTGAGTGTTAAAGACAGGAAGGGAGTGAAGTCAGTAGCCCTATTTAAAACGAGAACATTGCGTGTTAACAGTTTGAGTGTATGTGTTTTAGTGTATATTTTTGAGTATGAAGAGAAAAATGCACAGCAAATAATTTGAATTTGAACTACACATGAGCCGATTATTTTACAAGTGGTCTAAGTGCCTTTGTAAAATAAAAAATAAAGTTACGGATTTTAATAAATTTGACTTTATTTTCGTATTATATGTTTTAAAACGAGATATAATGAGATATTTTTCGATCGTATGGAAAATTTTTGACTTTATCCTCAAGGCTAACAAATGTTTGTTAAGAAATCATATGCATAACACTACTTTAACTTTTATGTGAGTTAAGGAATTTTATTGGCAATTTAATCGTAGTTTATAGTTTTACGATTACGATTTCAATCAAGTAGTTGAATATGTAATAATGTATTTGTTATTTCGAAGTAAAACAAATTCTTAAAAGAAATTATGAGCCTCTATTATCACGATAGTAAGGCAAATAAATGAAATAAAATCAACAAAAATATAATGGAAAACAAAATTTCATAATATTCATTTTATTGGAATAAAAACGCTAATTGAATACCGAGACTTTTATATATATTTTGATTAGATGTAGTAAATAAGTATTTTAAATGATAAAATAAAATTTCAATTCAACTTTGTTAAATTTTCAATTTAATAAATGTTTCAATGAGAATAATTTCTTGAATTTCTTGGAAGATATGTATATCCACCCCATTGAAAACTAGTTGAGTTACGCTTATGTTCTTCTATATTTCTTTGCAAATTACGTTCTTTTCAATGCTGACAAGCCCTCCTTAAGGGTTGGACATGCTTGCCACTGATTTATGTAAATTTTAAATAAAATTAATAAGCACATACGCTCTTACATACACACACACATTTGTACTCATATATGGTAGAATACACACGAGCAAATGAAATTCATTTGTATTTCATTTCGTCATGCATGCATTTAAAAAATATATATTTTATAAGCAACAATTTTAATAACCAACTAATTATTGTTTTTTTTTATATTTTATTTAAAAGCTTTTCAATGCTAGAAATACGAGTATTGTAGGACAAGTGAAGTAAAATGTATCCAAAGAAAATTTAATTTAAAGGAATAAATGAAAACAAATTTGTTTCATACAAGTGTTTTTGCATGCAATATAATTTTTTTTAAACAATATTAAAATCTAAATAAATAAATAAATGTACAAAGTATAAATGAAAACTTAAAATATTATAATGATTTGCTTAAGCGACCAATAAAATGTTGATATGTGAACAGCTAAAACTACAACAAAAAATTTTAATTTTTGAAAATTTTAGTGTCCTCATAGTTTAGCAATAATTCAGTTTAGTCATAGTCTTATCATACCTTACTAAACATAGTTTAGCAATATTCTAGTCATATTCTAGTCATACACAGCAAAACTTATTGCCAAAAAATTCTAACAAAAATATTGTTTAAAGTAAATTTTATTTTCAGTCAAACTTTTTGTTGCTCCTGTTAACGACACTGGATCAATTTTTTTTAAATGACACGGTTCAAATGACAGAGCGACAAACAAAACATATACTTGTATTGATGTTTGGAAAGTTAAAATCTGGGATTCATTTTGGGGGCTCAAGTTGTGCATTTTTGATATCTTGTAAGCGATGCGTTCGAAATAAAAATGCGTTCAGCACTTTTATGTAAAACAGCATCACGAAAATTTTTGTGGAATAGTTTAACCCTCTAACTCTTTACGGTATGATTTTTGATCCTCTTTTGTAAAGAGGGATAAAAAATGCCCTTGGTGTTTCTCTAGCTGGCTGAAGTGTTACACAAAAATATTTGTCATAAAATTTCACTATGGGTCCTCGAACATATGAAAGCTCTATATTCAACATGAATACCAAAAATATTATCAAAACTTAAAATGCGCTTAAGGGTTGCAACGCTATTGTCTTTATTTAGTCATAGTCCAGCCATAATATAGTCATATCAGAGTCATATTTTAGTCATAGTGTCATACTTAGGTCACAGTCTAGTTATAGTCTTCTCACAGTAGCGGCCCGACCCACTGGCATGCAGGATTCGCTACTTTCAAACCTACATACTAAACCACATACCTTAAATACACCCTGTCCAGCGGTATCAGATGGGTTGGCCATTAAGCCCCAGCTGTACGAAATTCCAAACGAACCAATCTTACAATTAGCGTTCAATTTGTAAGTGAACTTATCACCAACTATAGTCCATCTTCATATTGTACTCTACCTTAATCTCAATGCGCAAATGTTCTTCGACAATCGATCTGTGTGTCTAAAACCTCAAATAGACAAATAAGTAACCCAGATCCTTGCGTTTTCTTTCCATCCAAGTCCTAAGGTCTTATAATAAGCGTAGTTTTCCATATAACATTGGTGGTGGTATTCGACCACCTACTTTGTCATAGTTATATAATTTCTATACTTGCTCCTACCCCAGCTTAACTGTTGTTATAAATATATTCATATTCCCTCGCTAATAAGTTTACTGGAATCATGCCATAATTAATAGTTATTACTACTCCGTCCAAGGCAATCGCCCATAATATTACATTCCTCTTGTAATTGCCATAACCCTACAGAGAGGCGAAACAGACCTAGCGGCTTTTTCCAAGGCGTAATCAATATGGCTCTTGAACGATATACGATATATTATTACGCTCTGGTACATCAACGAATCTCTCAATGTCATCTCGCAGTTCCCTATCCCTACGGTTATATATATGTCTTCACTCATCCGCTCCTCCAATTTATTGGTTGACATGCTGTTTTTACAAGAACTCTTACAGCATCCACAATAGATTTCTTTTTCTAGACCGAAACTGGTAGTCAATAGTCTTTTTACTGCCCATACAGAGGACTTGAATGGGAACCAATACCTAAAACCTGGGAGCCAATTCTATCATTCGAGATCGGTTGAAAATGCGATATATTTCAATAAAACTTTGTTAGAAATTTCCATTGCTATCGAATGCTTCAATTTGCCCAAAGAGTTCATTTTGTATGCAATTTTATTTTATTAAAAAAAACCGAGTGGTGTTACCAATCGTGGAAGTATAAAAGGTTCTATCAGAAAATTGGTGGTACAATTTTTTAATTCAAGTCTGTGAAACTGCGTACTCACTCCTTTTTGTATTTTTTCTTGGAAATGTTAACACAAGTGCCGGGGTTCTTTTGTACCAAATTTTATTCAAATTCATTCCACGAAATTTTAATTATGTTCTCCGTACAGAAAAATTAAATTTTTTTTATTTGTTTTCTAAGTCAATGAATATCTAATACATCAAGAAGTTTTTTTCTCAATATTTTATGTACATACATGGCTTTTTTTTTATTTTATTATTTGTAAGTACATCCAAGTATATCCCAATTATATCTGAATGTCTCAATTTTATCCAAGCCCATGTAAGAGAAGACAAACACAAACTTAGATATTTTCGCATGCATCCAATAATAAATTCGTTGCATTAATTTTTTATTGATCTCTTGTTTGCTCTTTTCTACAAACAGGCATAAAAGATTCCATTGCCAAAACTTTGGAAACCGCAAAAGATTCTGTGGCAACAACGGTCGAAGGTGTTAAACATGAAGTTGAAAATGTGGTAAAAGAAAAATCTGAAATGCTGGAGGATGCTAAAAATTCACTATTAGAAAAACTGCATTTGAAACAAACTGAAGAAAACGAAGGCAATAAAGAAAACAGCAACACAAGCTTGGACAACATTGCTGAAACGGAAACGGAAACGGATGAAGTGAAAACTCAATTAAAGGAAAATTTAAAAAGCACCAATACTGAAAAAGATGCACCTGCACCAGCACTATCACTAGCAGAGCAGACTATAGAAGCAAAGGGGATAAGGGAATGTGCAGTGGTAGCTACTGATACTGAAACAGATAGTTTGAAAACATCTACACCGGAACCGGAAATCGAACAGGCATTAGCTAAAAGCCTTGACAACCAAGAGAATGAGGACGATAATCCACCAACACCAAAACCCACATTAGCCGAATTGGAAAATCTAACAGCAGAATTTATCAGCCAGCGTCAACAACCAACAGATGATACAACGATGGTCAATGACATTGCAATGATCAATGACCCACTAATGTCAGTCATGCATGAAAACATTAAATCTCTTGATAGCAACAACACAATGTCACTAAACGCCGTCGACAACACGACAAAGGACAATGAGCCAACAGCGCCACCGATGGCAAACAACAACGATATTAAATCAACTAACGTGCAGTGAGTAGACCGCCCCACTCTATTGTCTCTAATGTGTCGACTACTATTTTTTTTCCTTGTGTATCATATTCTCTGTGTATCTTCAATGTGATTTAATGTGTGGTTTGTGTGTGGATTTGAAATTTTAGACAAGACAATTTTATTTAGTTTTCAGTTGAAAATATAGATTTTACGATTAGAAAAACACACATAATTACAAGCGGACATGTAAATTGTTTATAAAATATTACAAAAAAATATCAAAATTATAATTTTCATAGCATTTAAATAGTTTTATGGTCATTGCACTAAAACTTATTTAGCTTGTTTCTAATGTTTTATGAAATATATGTAGTTGGTTGTAAGTACTTGTAGTTTAAATAGATTATTTTATTTTGTAAAATTTCCTACTAAATCTACTCTCGTACTCATTCTGTAGTTAAAAAACTAATATTTCTTTGTCAATTATATTTAAGGTTTTAATAAATAAAACTTTTGTAAATACAAATTTAAATATGCTTTAATCAGACAAGAATATTATGGCATTAGAAATATGAAGAAAATTATTATCAACATTAATTATTGCAAATTTCTTCAACCTTTTTTAAATATAGACATAATATTTAACGAATGTTTGTATATATTATTATCGATGTTTCTTCATTTCTTTGTTTGTCTTTATCAGGGAAATAATTTTGAAATGAAATTATTTTTATAAGTAAAAATATTAACCCTCAAGTGGATACCTGGTCTTGGCCAACCACTTGGATTATTTTTATATGTAGACACATGATAGAGAGAGAGAGAGAGAGAGATGGACAGAAAGAGAGAGATATAGAGGCAGAGATCATCTTAATTTTTTGTGAATTCGTTAGTCAAGGTATCTCGTGTCGACAAATTTAAAGAAAATATTTTTTTTGAGTCTGGGCGTGGCAGTCACTCCTTTGAGATTTCAATTTCTATCTATAACATCCTGGCCCTAGCCAAGTCCAGTGAAGCTTGATATCGAAGTAAGTGCAATTTTGAGTTCAGTAATTAAACTTTGAGGGTATTGTAAGTAAAATCAAACAAAATGTCTAAAAAATAAGCACAAAACGTGCAAAAATTTACTATTTCATTTCGAGAAATCGTACTCTGACGTCAACAATAGATCCTTGCTGAGTGATAATTAAGAGTTACCTACGTCTTGCTTTAATGACCAAAATATTGCTTAATACAACTTTCAGTGAAATAGTTGTATATAAATGTGTCATTAGTTGGGAAAAATTGTGGTTACAATGGACGCAGTTTGCTTCAAAATCTGATCCTTGGCATTTAGAAAGTTCGGCAGAGGTAATTGCTGATAATGGAAATAAAATAAAGATGAAGTTTAGTCTATTTTCGAATAGTTGATTGTGTCACAGTAATAGTAAAAAAATTTTTTTTTGCTTTGGGTCTCGATCATTGTTTGTTTCAACAGATTGGAGCAACCACTCATACAGGTCGGGCAACGTTGAAGATTTGGAGACATCAATTTTCCTGTCGAGTGAACTTCAGAACATCCAGACCTTCAGATCTAACAGTACCAGACTTCTTCCTTTGGGGCATTTTAAAGTCTCGTGCTTACCATTATAAACCACGAGCATGGCAATTCTTGAAAACAAAAATTGAAGAAAAAATCCCCAATTTGGAGCCAAATATTTTGAGACCAACAATTCAAAATGCTGTTTAGCCATTTGAGCGATATAATTGTTTCCAAATAATTGTCATCAATTTTACACTTTCAAATAAACTTTTTATGAAAATAAAGCTCTTTTTTTTCAATTATAGCAAAATGTGACATTAATTTTGCGCCACTTTGTACATTGTAATATATACAATGACATACTATATATACGATATGTACATGCAATATATACGATAAAATTCTTTCAAAAATCGTTTTTCATAGCGTCTTGAATATGACTTCAGATCCAACCAACAGGATCGAAAAATAAGAACATCCTTGCAACGAGAAGCCCTTACTCACGAGCAACACGTTCCTCATTAAGAGCACATCCATTTGTGGTCGATATAACAGCAAATCGCACTAGGCATTACAGAAATAATTCATTCTTTGATCGAACGGCTCGTATGTGGAACGAGCTCGCGACAAATAATTTGCAAAAGCAAATTTCAAAGCCCGATCATTTTTGATTGTAAACAATTTGTAGCCTGATTCTATCACTATGAAATTTCATTTAAATATTTTTCAATCGTTCCCCAAACTCACGAAGATGATATTTAATAAAGTGTAACAAATCGTTTTTTGCAGTCAAGTGTATTTCTAATGCCATTCAATGTTCTTTTTTAATATACTCGTATATAAATATTAATACTAGATATGAACTAATTTTTTATAACATTCTCCTAACTAAATTTTAACTAATAAAAGTTTATATAAAAAAATAACATTAAAAGTAACACTTTCAAATACCATGTACATAAATTTTAATATAAAAAACTTTTAATAAATAAAAATGTGCAACATTTTATAACTTTCAAACTGTAAATATTTATTTGATATTTTCCATGTTTTCTGCAACAATCTTTTGGTTTTTTTGATTCTTTTGGTATTATTTGGTGTTGTTTGAGGTAGAAACTCTTTAGAAAAACAAAACTTAAACATATAATGAGTTTTTCCCGACAACAGACAATTATCAAGTTTTTTTCTTTGGCAACAAAGTTTGGTAAAGTATTTAGTTGTGCAAGTAGCATTTGTTCGAAACTTAAATGAATAGTTGAGAAATATTTTGTAATATGAAATTTTATTTAATAGAAGTAAATAAGTCATTTTAATATAAAATAGCTTTTTCGCAAAAATATCACAATTACTCGTAGCAAGACGCCTCGAGCAAACAATTCGCCGCTGCCATTAGCAACGTCGGCCATAATGACGGTCACAGCTACACCAGCAATTCAATCTACACTGGCTAAGGAGAAAGGCAAAATAAAGAAATCAAAAGCTCTAAAGAAGGAGCAGAAAGTGGTGAACAATGGCATCCCAAAAAGTGAAGAAAAACGTCCCAGAACAACGGAATGGGAAAAATATGCCGATATGTTGGCCCAAATTCGCAAATTCAATCCTAATGATGTCTATAGACGCGGTGGGACTCTAACGAAATTCGGCAGAGAACGTTCCGTTTTAGGTCAGCACATGCGTAACGGCATGGATGATGATGGCAGTGATACAGCAACCTCCAATTTTCGTGCAAGTCCTCCAAACTCGCAACGTTCTAGTGCCCGTCTACTGGGCAGAGTGCCACATTCGCCGAATCGTCCTACCACAGGCAATAATCGTAGCAATCAGCAGGAGGTTCCTAAGCCACGTCGCAATAGCAACATTGGCTCAACGACAGGACGAAAATTTTATTTTAATCCTGCTCGATCGCGCGTCAATGAATCTGTAAGTTCTACTCCTTTAATGCAATCTTCCATACAGAACACCAAATCTACACCAATGCCCCATGCACCCTACTCTCGTTCTTATGAGAGTGTTAAGTCTCCCATAAACATGAGATCACATCACTCTCGTAGCGAAATGATAACTCTGCCACCTTTAGAATATCAAGAGCGAACAAGATCACATTCTCGACAAGAGTCGATGGCACAGAACCGTCACCACCACCACAGCCACAATGAACACCTTAAGCATACTAATGCTCTTGACGGTCTTGTTGACCACAATGGCAGTATGATTACGCAAAATGACATGTCCACACTAACGCGACATTCTTCCAACACTTCTATATTTAGTAACAGCTCGAGTGTGGAACACTTACCAACCTTCAGATCGTCCAACCTGGACGTGAGAGTGCTTCAGCCACCGGTGAAAAATACCTCATCATTTCTAACAACACCGCGCTGTTCACCCTTCGGTCTAACAAAATCCTATACCGATCTTTACTTTACTACGACGACTTTTAACAAGGAGAATAAACCGAATGCTGTGGCCACTAAAAATGCACCTAAAGTACGCAAGAGCTTGAATGAAAGTTCTAAAAAACATACAATAAAATAACTTTATACTTTTTTGAAAACCTTTTTGCCTTTTACTTTTACAGAGGGGTAAGTTGAAAACTACTTGTAAGTAAAGTGATGTAAACTTAAGGTAAAGTAACTTAAGTCTTCTTTTCCACTATTTTCATATAGTTTTAGGAACTTTTGACTAGTGCTTTTCTGAATGATTATTTTTGAAACTTTAAGCCTTTTTGTACAGAGTTCATATTTTCTTTAAACTGTTTTAAATTTTCGATTAAAGTATGTATTGTACAATATTCTTTTGGAATCTTTATCAATGTCAATCTAAGTGACCTCTTTCGGAGTTTTGTTTCTTGCTGACTTATAAATTTTTAAAAAAGTTGAAACTTTTTTTTCCATATTTGAATAATTTTTTTCTTCATATATTTACACAGTGACAATACATTATTCCGAATCTTCGTCCATTTTACCCTAAATAACTTTTAAAACGATTGCGTTATCAACTCAACTCGTCCGCATTTTTTTATATTTTTTTCAATGTTTACACAGGCATAACTCTATCATTTGTGAACCGAATATGAAGGGACATACTGGTCCTATCGTACATGGGTAATTTTAACCAATACGTGATAGGACCAAGAAGAAGGATAAAAACAATACCTAATTATCATACATGTACAATGCAAGCAGTCTCAAGAAAAACTAATCGGATAGGAGCAGGTTGAAGGATACCACCAAAGCAAAGTACATCTGGCTGAGTATAATAGTAAAATGTTCAAAATTATTGTGGGCCTTAAGAGAAACTGAATAGATAGGGCCAGGGTGAAAGATAGATCCCTAGCATAGTAATACATAATTATTGCATACATTACTAAATATATTAGCGAGAATGTTACAAAATTTTTGAAGGGCTTGCAATTTGGTACCATAATCTTTTTTTAATAATCAGACTGCCCGCCCCGAAATATTGATTAATGCAGTTTTAAAGACACTTCAATTATTTGAAGGTATACAATTGAAATTCAGTGCCATTTATTGAAAAAGATCTATCAATAAAAATATAAACTAGAAATAGTTCAGTTGGCTCTTTATATTAAAGTCGGGGTTTTTTACTAGAATAATTAAATAAAAGCTTTTTTTTTACTGATTTCGCAGTTTTTGTAAGGACTTTTGCAATATTTTTCTAATATTATTCCGAGTTCAGTCAACCTTGTAACTTTCCTAAATTTAAAATCTTTTTCAAATATACGTTCTAGTTTTTTGACCGTTTATTTTAATTAATAAACTTAATTTATTTTTTAAGCTTAAGGTCTTTTAATTTTTATTTAATTTTTGATCGATATTTCGGTACTCATCGAGTACTATCTTCAGGATATTTGTTTAAATATTTGTATAAAATAAACAAATATTCTGCAAATGAGAAATGTTGCACTTTTACAAATGAATTGTGTTTCGTTTAATTGGATCTTCACTCAAGCGGTCTTTATTATGAGCGAAGTGAAATGAAAAAAGCGAAATAGTTAAGAATTTTTCTCTTTTTACACCCCGTTCGCTTAGCCGAATTAGACTAAACTTGTAATCCCCCAGGGGGGCACGGCTTATACATCCTGTTTTGGTGGCTTCGTGTTGTGCTTCCTGGGGAATAGGGTTATGAGGTTTCCGGACCTAGGCCTCTTAGTTGATAATACCTAAAAACGTGTATGTATATTGCTACCCAATCTAGCGCATGCAAGTCAATTAAAGCTAAAACTGTATTCGCGCGTCCGTCCGGATGGGTAATATGGTCTTTCCAGACTTCGACCTTTGGCTTGTTAGCCATAAAACTTAATGTATTACTACCCATTCCCTAAAATAACAGGGTAACTGTCGTGTATATAAGTATTTAAGGAAGCAGGCTTGCCTATGTTTCGCTCTAGTAGAGGTGCTACCGACACCTCAGGTTTGCACAGGACCTAAAATCGGAGGTGTTTTTAAACCAAGGCCGACCAGAGATCCTATCTGGTACCAAGGAAACCAGTATCCCATAGGACTTGTCCTATACTGGTTACTGGTGAGACCCCTTCGAGGCTGTGCTTAAAATCCAAAGATATGCGTGAAGAGTTATGGGTCGGATGAGTGTGTCTGCAATATGGTTCTAGTGATCCTGCTGTAGATGCTCTCTTCAGGCTATATATTTCTATGTGCTGTTGCTATTCGACAGGGCTGCCCTGGGGGTTCCGGTTGGTGAGTGGTCCAATATAGGGAGCTTCTTACTGCAGGGCCGTTGGGGTGGTAGGAGGTTAGATAGCTCCAGCACTTTAGCAAGGTGCCTGTATATGGTTCTGCAGCTACAATGTCGTCCTTGTCTGGGGTACATGTGGTTCCGCACCCCGGATGTGCCTCGGAAAGGGATGATGGGACGTCATGCTAAGTCTTATGACAGTTACTGACATAAATCTTTGACATATTTGTACTTGTCATATGAGTAATAGGCAAGTTATTTAAATATATCATCGAAAAGAAATAGAAAAATTTTATTTTATTTATTTTTTTTTTTAATTCAGGTCACGCACAGTATGACACGAGACGCCATATTTTAAATTTAAATAAAGTGTTATTTTACTTACTTTCTTTTAGAAGAAATAAAGCAGCCTTTTTTTATTTAATTTCTTTAAACACACAAATATTGTTCAGTTTTTCTTTTATTCTCTTTAGTATATCAAGTCAATTGCTTTAAATATAACAATTATTTTCATTTTGTAGTTCTTGCGGTTTTGATTTTATTTGATTTGTTAGTATTTTTGCATTTTTATTTTTAAATTTTTTTCTTCATATAGAAATAAACACATATAAAATTCTCACATTTAATAATTTACAAACATTCATAATGGTTTTATTTGTTATGAAATTTAATATTTCTTTAATATATATATTTTTTTTCTTCTTAAATATACAAAGTAGTTTTTCATAAGTACTTGGCTCTTATATGACATTATTTATAATTAAAGTTTCTTTGTTTTAATTCCTAAAATAGTTAACAACATTTATATTAAAAATAGAAGAATATTATTGTTTTAGCGCAAGAATTTTTTTTGATTTGGATTTATTTTAAGTTTAGTTTATTTAATAATTTGATTGTTTAGAAATTTAAAGAACTTTTTGGAAGACTAATGCTGATCCAACTTAAAGATGTACTCCGATCCAATATATGATGGAAGAAAATTTGCCAGAGAGAAATATATGTCTTTGGTGGTCACTTTAATAAACGGTGGCTAATCGGATGCATTATTAAAGCGCTCAGAAAAATCTCCCTGAGCGCCCAAAAATATATAAAAAAACAAAATAAAAAATCACGCAAAACTTTAAGTGGTTTGCTTGTTACGAAAGTTCATTTAAATTTTGAAGGAACTAAATCTAAAGAAAAACTATTAGGCAGTTAGTACATTTTAGTAAAGTATTCGTACACTGCGAACAAATGCAAAAAATAATTTATATACAGAAAAAGCATTTTGAGCAAGTAAAAAATCATAATTTTTTTTTTTTTAAATTTTTAAGCAATTTTCTCTAGTGGGATTATTCGTACAACCCTTATTTTTCAAAGGGTGAGTAAAATAAAAAAATGACGAATGAAAATCTTCTTGACTTATTAGCCTCTAACGTTTTGTTAAAAAAAACTCTGTAGAATTTTATTGACACAACTTTAAGACAAAAAAAAAAAAAAAAAAAAAATATTTATTGCCTCCATATAAAAAAAAAATTAACTCCATTTAAGGATTTCGTAACAAGTTTGGCGCATATTGGAGAGCAAAAGATTGCTTGTTTTTTGTTTTTTGAAAAGGCATTAAATATTACACTTTTTTTAGAAAAGAAAACGTTTTTAATTTTATATATTAGTTATTATTTCCTTATTACACTGTGCTACAAAATACGAAATAAAAACAATGTTCGACTCAGTTTGCGGGTCATAAAAGAGGAATTTTTAAATTATGGGTGCGTGCTATATATATATTTTTATTGTGTAAAATTTCAACTTTGTTACTCTCTCCCTCTCTCTCTCTCTCTCTTTCTGATACATTAACATCTGACAATTTAGGAGACCTGAAGTTTTACGCAAAAAACCTGATGTCTTGATTTGCAGAATCCCATTTTACATATAATTTTGAAATTAGTTTTTAATTTATGTTTTTATATTGTAATAAATAGACAAATATCCTGTAGATCTTACTCTAAGAGTGCCAAAATATAAATAATAAGACAGAATAGGAACGGCTTGAAGCTTAAGAAATAAATTAAAATTAATTTGCTTTTAATTATTGTTAAAATAAGACGTTAGCAAATTGCAAACAAAAATAAAAGATTTTTCCTTACGAAAAGTAATCAAACATATTATTTAATACTGGAAAAAAATAATAATAAAAAACATAGTTTAACAGCTTCTGAGAAGTGCTGAGTAGAAAATTTTGGGAAATTCCACATCGTCAAACAAACGTGGGGACGCATTTTAAATTTAAGGCAATAAAATGTGGCAAAAAGATAAATTTAATTATTGGGAAGAAAGTGATAAATTAATCAGATTAATCCGAATAGACTCTTTTGTTAAGGGGGAATATTATTACATGATTAGCCTTTTATTACAAAATGTGTGTTTGTGTATTCATGTAACATTCTGGAAGCATGAAATCTCTAAATGAGTATGTGTGGCTGCATTCTATGCGTGTAGTTTTACTTCATCTATTTTTTACATGGTTTTATGTATTAAATAGTTCCTGTTTGCTGAACTAAGTACAATACATAACACATACTTGCTTCAAATTTTTAGGTAAATATCCCCCTCTTCAAATTGGGCTTATTTCTATGTTTACATATAAAATAAACTTCGAAATTCCCCTTATTTGTCAAACAATTGCAAGTGTAAATATGATTTTCTTATTTTCTTCTATCATGGATTTTTTGAACTTATTTTAAATTTATTTAAATTATTTCCTAGATTTATATAAATTTTTTTAAATTAATGTTTAAACAGTTGCCGATATTTCGGATGTGGTAGGAGAAATATATAAAACAATAACAATTTCTTATAGCTTTGATTACTCGTATTTATTTAATTAATGTAATATTTATATTATTTGATTTTGATTTATTTGATAAGCATAAATGCAAATCTTTTGTTGCACACTGTAAGATCACACATATATTTTAAAACACCTAAACACATACTCAACAGAGCAACAGATCTACTCAACAGAAAACACTTACAGACTATTCGAAATTATAATAGAGAAAATATAATAACAAAAATAACTTTTCTAATAGTGTAATAATTGGATTCGTCACAAGAATCAAATTCCTACGAAAGTGAAATAGAAAATGAGTTTAGCATTTCTTTTATATCACTTTCAAATAAAAATATTGAAAGCCATATATATATATTTAGAAAATACTAAATATTGAAATTTTTTAATTTGAATATCCTCCCCAACAAATCGTGTAAACGGACAATAAAACTTTTGAATTCTAATTTATTTGGAAATATCGCCTAGTTTAAGGCCTAGTTTTGGGAGCACACAGGAAGGTTTGTTTGCTTATGTAACTATTGTATCATAAAAACATATTACAGTGTCTCCTTTTTGATAAAATGTATTGAGGTTGAAATAGCTGAAGTGAGTCTTTTACAACAGGATGATAAAAAATTTTTCACTTTCGTAAAAATGTTGCAACAAATCTCAATTATTTGAACACATAGTGGCTTGAAATCTTCTTATTTTGGAAATAGTTGGACATCTCGTGAACTCTCCAAATAGTTTCAATAAAATTTCGACATGCCAGCATGCCATGGGTATGCAGACAGAGTAGGTAAAATCAAGGGCAGAGCTCTAAATTTAATTAGCTCAATGTAATGTAAAAAAATCGCTTAATATGCATTCATATTGTTTTTAGCGAATTTAATATGATCAATAATATCGCAAAAATATCATATTAGAAACTTCTCTAATGATTTTTTTCTTTTTACATATAATTGCCCAAGGGAATATTGCCAAAATGGCGACAAAGATTTGGGGCGATGTTCAAACACGCACAAAACAGCTGAATAAAACTCGTATAAATGTTTAGTTTTGTTGTGGATTTAGATGTTTGAAAACATTATAAATTACGATTATATATTACGATTATTTTTTTAATGATATATACAATAGGGAATTCTCATATTGTATTATATTATTTTGGCATAAATATACGAGGTAGAATGTTTTCAAACCGCTTGAAGTTCACTGATGATTTGGTTTACCGAACAATGAAATGTCTGCATATGAACAGTTACAACAAACAAAATATTTTGCAAAAACTCTAATTTGTTTTAACAATTAGTTGGGAAGAATATCCCGAAATAATAAATTGCAATATTAAGTATTGAAAACTGGGATATTTAAAAATGTAAGATCGTGTAACTTTTTAATTCCGCGATTATTCGTGCAGTTCTCTACATATCACGAACAAAAAAATTATAGGGCCATAAAAAATGGAAAGATTCGTAAAATAAACTTTTTGTGTTGAAAAGCTTTCCGTCAAACAGAAAATTCCCTGGTAGACGTTCTACGAGCGCTCCATACACTTGCAATATAGTTGTCTTTTTATCCTGCAAGCGAAATAAGTGCAACATAATGTTGTGACAATATTGTACAATATATGCATATAAGTTACCTTTACTTTTTGATATAAGAAAAATTGCGCAATATTTTATTTGAAAATATTGTACCAATTATTGCATAGTTTGGGACAGATGCACAATAATATATTCAATAATATTATATAATGTATGGGTCGCATTATATTCTTTTATTGAGACGAGTTAATCGATAATAATCAGATTAACAACTGTAGCGATTTTTCATATATAATTAGAGATATTCCCAAAATCGCGAAAATATGTACCAAAAGTGAAAATTTTTAAACAAAAATTGACAATGCCGTTATATACCATAATATATATACATATATATATATATATATATATATATATATATATATATATATATATATATATATATATATATATATATATATATATATATATATATATATATATATATATATAACTTGCAGTACAATTGGATTAAACAACATACCGAGCAACATACACGTATGGCTGGGGAGAGAATTGTAATATTTTTTTCACAAAATTTTTTCTCCACGTCCCCTTTTAATGAATTGTTTTTCTATAAATGGAATTTTTTTATGTAAACGTAAAAATTGTAGTCTTTTTGGTAAAAAAATATTATAAAATATTTTACCTTAGGTTTGTTCACGACGTCAAGAATACTTAATTAAGCTAAAACAAAATTAACTTTCCATCGAATGCAAATACAATATTGTTTTATATCTCAAGCTCAATACATGTATTGCAGCGTTTTTCTATTTTTTTTTTCTGTGCTGGAAACATAAAGTCAATGATTTATCAAACTTCCTCTCACTCATTGGAATACGTTTTACGTATATATTTTAATATAACTACCAAAAAAATGTTTTTATTATTTGTATAGTAAATGAATTTTTGGCGATTTGTTTAAAGTTAAAGCTGCGAGGTGGTTAACTTTAGGGTCCTGCTTTATTTGATCTACAGCCCTACGCATGCACATCTATTAAAAACTTTATCAGCTTTGTTTGAATGAAATTTAATTGAAATTGTTGAAATAGTTTACGCTTTACTGAATTTTATCCAAAATAACAAGCTTTTGAACCACTGTGCAATATTAATTTAATGCTCTATACTACCACACAACTTTAAGTTGCAAAGTGAATCAATTTAATTGTTTTATGAAATGCTTAGACTCTATTTATCTTTCTCAGACTCTATACTAATTCATTGTCTTCGGTGTTAAATTTTTCTATGATATTTTTGTTGTCCAACTCAATCTGCAAGATTGTGGCATCAGGCGGCTTTGTCTCCTTTATATCCATACTCGTGCCACCAGCAGCCGTTTGTTCTAATATTCTCTCCGGTATGGAGAGTGAACTTAAATTAGTACGTTCCCCTAATGCGGTTTCACTGTCTGCCTTTAGCAGCTTTGTTCGTCTCTCATTGATCACCTGTTCGGAATCGTAGAAGTCATTGTTGTGCTCCGATCGTATATAGAATATGGAATCATCATGTTGTGAGGTTTTGTGGCTCTTGCGGCGATCATAAATGCGCGAGGAGTTACTGCGTTGAAGATTTTTGTAACTGGTTTTGTTGAAATCAATAACAATTGAATTCTCCATTAAGGGCAGAGAATCGGGTCGAGATTTTTTCGAAAATCGTGAAAGGGTGGGTGACTTTAGTTCCACAGAGGCCGATTGCAATGGTGGTGGTGCTGCTGGTGGTGGCGGTGGATCTACTGGATTTATAATGGTTGCTGATGAGAGTGCTTGTGAGGGTGTGGTATCGGTGACTTGAAGGCTGTCATCGATTAGTTCAATGGCTTCTTCGGGCAGGCAGGGTTCGAGACTGGATTGACCAGATAGTTGACGTATGGCAACGGGAGGCTCCGAACAAACAGAGAGTTGACTTCTATTAGAGGTACAGGCAAGAAAGGAAGTAAAATTTTAAATTAATTTTTTTTCCAAATTTATTTATCAGACCCCAAGCTGAACAAATAATTGAATAATTTGTAATTTTGTAAAAATAAACATTAAGAAGATTATAATAAAATTATTCCTAAATTAGGTATTTATTGCTATTTTAAAGAATATTTAGACAAGACAGGAGGGCCATTGTAAGTTGTACATATTTTTGTGGGGATGAAAACAAGATTAACACTTTCAATGTCTATTTGCAGAAAAAGGATATATAAATGGTGAATTTAAGCCTTAATTTATAGCAACAAAATGTTGAACCTGCTATATTTGCGACTTTCGGTAAATATTGTATATATTTTTTTAGTTAGTTCAGCTTAAGCAATAATTTTTCAAAAAGGACATATGACAGGTACCCATGTCCTTGATGCGATTAAAAAAAAGATTTATGTACATTAAAAGCTGTATTTTGCTACTCTTGGAAGTTTTTTTTAGTATCGGTCGCTTTGCTTAGCTTAAGTCGTCATTTTGCCAAGAAGGATATTCGAGAGGTACGCAAATCCTTGCTGCATTAAAAAAATATAATTTACACAAACTGTATGATGTTGAAGTTTTATATTATTTTTTGTTGCTAAATTTAGCATAGTTTTTAAGAAGGATATATAGGAGCTGCCAATATCGTTGGGCGAATTTTTTTTTTTTGCTTGGTTAATTCGGTACTGGAATGACCTGATACGACTTGTTATAAACTGCTCCTTTAACTGAGGTAGGGTCAGGCTAAGCAAATGCTTGATGGGAATGGCTTCGTAACGAATATGTGGCACTACTGCTCGAATGAAAGTTGAAGACAGAAAATTTATATTATTTCGCAGTTACGCTACCCTACTCTAAGCGTTATATTTTGTTTTCGTTTTCAAGACTTACGTCAAGACTTACCGAAATTCTTTGTCGACTGAAGGTGTTGCTGAGGGACCTGAGCTATAACGTTTCGGTGAACGTAATATAGATTTCGGCATTACTTCTGGACTGTGCAGATCCACTTGTATGCGTCTAGAGTCTATACTAGAGGCTCGACTGGCTATAGAAGCACAGCGGGCCGTCCAGCGGCCGCTATATGAAGAATCTGACATGGTCGAACATCTGCAAAGAAAGTAAAGTGTGATTTTTTTTTCACAAAATACCTTATAAACATTTAATTAGCGAATGACAAATAGCAATAACAACAATACGAACAATTTAGATGTACAGTATGTTTTTGGGGCAACTAACTACTTCTATTAACATCAAAAGAAAAACATTTCGTGTTAACCAATTGTGTTTTTTCTTTGTTAATTTATTTTTCTTTTCTTTTTGTTTTAAACCATATTCTCACCTTCGATTGCCCAAGGGACTGGAAGTTGGCTTGTCACGATCCTCTTCCTGTTCTATGGGTTTTTGTCGCGCCAGGACATGACGTCTGGCTGTATCCGATCGCCTGGTACGCTCCGCAACTCGGTCTCTTTGCAATTGTTGCTTTTCGGCAACCACACGACAAGTTTCATCGAAGGAGGCTGCATGCCAAAACAACTTATTCCCACTATTTGGTGGCTGCAGCAGCGAACAATTGGCAGATGAGACACTCTCTCGTGTAGTTCTTTGAATTAAACTATTACTAATACGAGTTCCACGATTTTTGATCTGGCGATTACTATAATCATTGATAGTGGAAGCATTGTTGATGATGGTTGTTGCCGAGGCACGATGATTGCAATGGTGATGGTGATGGTGGTGGTGATGATGGTGCCGATGGTGGTTGCGATGTCGTTTGGTTTCCAGCAACAGCAGGGGTTTGTGATTCGGCGAAAGTAAATGTGATATATTAGTGGAATAGGCGGGGGGATGTAAAGCATGATGTGTGGAGAGATTTGGCACAGAACCAGTGTACGTGACACGTCGTAGTTGTGGTGAAAAGCGAGCAGATGCACTAATTCATTTTTTACAATTTTAATTTTTATTTTGATTTCAATTGATCGATTGATTGATTGATTTTGCATGATGAATTTGTACAAGCATGATAATGATAGAAAGTTGTTGTTAATATTTTACAAGATGGTGGGGCAAGTATGTTTTATTTACAGTTTAAAGAAATCAAGCGTAAATTATTTTAAAATTTATGCCGTTTGCTTTAAAAAAAAGTGTAACATTTTTCTTATTAATTTATTTTAATGTTCTCGTTTAAATACTATTTTTACCCTAGAAAGGGTACACTTTTTTTAGAAAAGAAAACGATATGATAAACAAATATTTTTTTACAATTTCCATTAAAGCAAATATTAAAGTTTGGTTTTAAGGAAACATTGGATATGAGAGAAAATTATGAATTTCGAGTTAAGGACAACACATACCTGAGAGATTTAGAAAATTTTATCAACTCTGCAGTCAAGGCTTCACGGTCAAGGGGTGCATTTGTAGGCTGAGGTACTTCAGCGGCTGGCGATGAGCGAAATACACCGAATTGTTGATCCCATCGGGTATTTTGAAATTGTATACCTGGAAAAATTCATAAGTAAAATAATATATTTAATGCGCTGAGGTCTTAAATATTTACAAATATTTTTTTGAGATTTTTGTATTCATGTAAATGCAGAGACTTACCAATAGCCCTTCTCTGAGATGCTGAACTACTTTGATTGCTGCGCACTGTTGTTTTGCTGCTTGCACCAGCTCTTAAACGAGCTGGCACCACCTTAGCAGCCGAATCTCTGGCCTCAAACGTCATGACACATGAAGCAACCACAATGAAACCACCAAAACCCATTACGATGGGACCAGCATATGAAAAATTATTGAGATGAAAGCCCTTGAGATCATTTTTTACTCGAACTGTGGCATTGCCACGTAATTCAGAGCCAATTGACAAGTTGTCGGCGTAGTAACCTAAAGAAATACGAAATTATGAATAAAAAATAAAAATGTCTTATAAAATAATTAATATTTGTTCGTTGATCTTTTTTCAAAATATCATTATTAATAAATACAAGGTGAAGCAAAAGTAAATTCATAATTTGAGCTGGCTGGCATTTGGTTATAAATGAAAACAAACTGCTCTGTTTTGAAAGAGTAAAATTGATGACAATTAATTGGAGAATAATATATCAATAATTCTACGTTATTAAGGTTCTCCATGGCAGGTTAACAATTAATTCTATCCATATCTAGATCATAAATATGAAAGCAAAGTGATATTCGGCGCCATCTGCAAAACTCACAGTCAATTGAAATTGTGGCATTGCTTTGTGCCACCTTGTATTTTAATATATAGAAAAAGACTTTAAGCTCGAGGAAATAAAAAAGTTTTCACACCTCCCACAGGGATTTTTTCCTTGAAAATAATAAAAAAATTGCGAGAAGATAAAAATATAGAAATAAAAATTTCATTCCTACAATCTATTACACCGTATTGCAACAATTTAGAACGTTTTATATTTAATATTCTTTCCTTTAAACAGTTTTTCCACTGGCAAATGTTGTGACTAAGTGTTACACTTACCCAACGTTGCCATTCCAGCACCGACCAGCAGCAGAGTAACTCCCAATATCAATGCACGACAGGCATGCCACAGACATTTTGAGGACATTTTGCCGCGTACCACCTGAACATTCCATGTTGCACCAGAGGCCGGATGGGCGCGACGCAAATTACCTAAAGAATGTTTGCGGCGTGTGGTGTTCACACCACCACCAGCACGTCGTGCTGGCATTACATTGGCCGATATCTAGTATAGTATGGATGTTAGGACTTGGTTTCTTTTTGTTTGCTTATAAAAGAAGGTTTTTTTTTTTGCCAAACGCTTTTTCACACACGCTTCACACACTACGTCAATACATCAGTTTTTTGCTTGTGCTAAAAGAAGAAAAAAATAATAATTAAATAAATGAATAAATAATAAAAGGAAAATATGAGTAAAGAATTTAAAAATATAAAAGAAAATGCAGTATAATTAAATGTACTTTTTAACAATATGTGGACCCAAGGAACGAAAAATATCGATTAAAATTTTTTGTTAAAATAATTGTCAACTGAAATATTTAAATATTTTACATTTTTAAGCATTATTTTTGGCTGGATTATAAAGCGGATTTGTTTTAGAATTTTATTTCATCTTATTTTAGTTGATTTAATTTTATATGAATTAAATTTTGTTTTAATTTATTCGCAGGTAGGGCAAATTCGCATCATATTCAATGATTTTGACAGCTGTTTGCCATTTTTTGACTTCTATTCATTGACGTGGAAACTGTCTGCATTAATATAATAAAAAAACAAGTAATTTCATATTAAATTGGAATTGGTTAGATACCACTGACAATAACCTCCTCATCTAGAAGGATTACAAATTTGTTATAATTTCATCTTCTTTATTTGACGTCAATCTTTTCACTTATTGATTGATGAAAAATATGAGTAGTGGTTTCATTTGGATTTAAAAAAATAAGTATTTATTTTATGAAAAAAATATTTTAAAATCGAATTTTGGAAAAGTGTATTATTGGATTTTTGAAAGTAGTGAAAATGTGATTCCTTGAGAATGACTTTTTCACTAATTTCAAATGATTTCAAATTAATTAAATTTATTTGAAATGTTAACTTTATTTTTAGTTGAGCTGTAATAGTAACTAAATGGACAGTCTTGGCACTAACAAATACTTAGTCTATAAAATCTGTTTTTATTAAAAATGTTAAAATGTGAAAAATAGAAAATATAAAATATATATAAAATAAGTACAGGAAACTTTGCCAGAGGATTCAAACTTCTTTCATAACTAAAATATGTATGTGTATGACTGATGAAGAGTAGAAATTCTCGTATTTATTTCGGATGATTATAAGGCGCACAAAAGATGATAATGTTCCCCCAGCTAACGGCCAAAGTTATCTTTCCTTTTTTTTAGGAAACAACACGAATAAATAATTGTCCAATATAGTCTGATGAAATTGTGTCCACCAAAGTTCAACACATTCAATTTATTTTACTTTATTCAAATCTATATATATAAAATTGGATGTGTGTATGTATGTATGTATGTATGTAACGTAATGGCTACAAAACGGCTGGGCCGATTTTGACGAAATTTTCAGGAAACCTTCAGAATACTCGGGTGGGTGACACTGTGAAGTCTGATTCGGTCTGTGGGCGGAGGGGCGTGGCAAAATCTAATAATTCATAAAATGAGAACGGCTGGGCCGATTTCTGTAAAACTTTTTGTCAATTGTTCGTATTTTCGAGGAGAAGGTTTTTATAGAAAAAAAATGGAAAATCCTTCCGGAAAAGTCGGAAAATTGTAAAAATCGAAAATCGAGCTTTTGTATGAAATTTTGTTTGAAATTTTCCTTAATGGCTTTTTGAATGAAAAAATAGAGTGTTTGTCTGAAGCCTTAAAATTGAGGCGAGGCGAAGTTCGCCTGGTCCGCTAGTTTATAATATAATGTTTTATTTCATTTCATTTCATTCCATTTCATTTTATTTTATATTATTATGCTTTGCTTTATTCTATTTAGTTTATTTTACTTTGTTGTATATTACTTCATTGTTTTATTTGATTTAATTTAAATTTGTTTTGTTTTATTTTTTATTTATTTTATTTTATTTTAATTTGCCTTATTTTACGTCGTTACTTTATTTTATACTAGCAGACCAGGCGAACTTCGCCTCGCCCCAATTTTAAGCCTTCAGACAAACTTTCTATTTTTTCATTTGAAAAGCCATTAAGTAGTAATTTCAAACAAAATTTCATACAAAACTCGATTTTCGTTTTTCCAATTTTCCGACTTTTCCGGAGGGATTTTCCAACATTTTCTTCCATAAAAACCTTCTCCTCGAAAATACGAACAACTGACAAAAAGTTTTACAGGAATCGGCCAAGCCGTTCTCATTTTATGAATTATTGGATTTTGCCACGCCCCTCCGCCCACAGACCGAAAATAAAAAACAGTGTCACCCGCCCGAGTATTCTGAAGGTTCCCTGAAAATTTCGTCAAAATCGGCCCAGCCGTTTTGGAGCCATTACGTTACATACATACATACATACATACATACATACATACACACATCCTATTTTATATATATATAGAAGATTATTTTATATAATTTCCTTTTATTTTGTTTAATCTTATTCACTTTGTTTCATTTCATTTTATTTAATATTATTTATTTTAATTTTATCTCATTTTATTTTATACTATTTTATTTTATTTAATTTTATTTCATTTTGTTTAAGTTTATTTTATTTTGTTTCATTTTGTATTATTTGGTTTTATATTATTTTTTCTTGTTTTATTCTATTTAATATACTTTATTTAAAATATTTTTGTTTTATTTTTTCTACTTCATTGTTTTATTTAATTTAATTTTATTTTACTATGCATTATTTTTGATTTATTTTATTTTATTTTATTTTAATTTCATTGATTTATTTCAGTTTTATTTTATTTATTTTACCTTAAACAATTATGTTTTAGTTTATTTTTGTTATATTATTTAAATTAATTTTATATTATTCATTTCATTTTGTTTTAAAATGGTTAATTCTTTCCCGTTTCATTCCATTTTATTCCATTTTGCTTTATTTCATTTTATATTATATTATTTTATAGTATATATTTTATATTATTTTATCTTATATCATTTCATTTTATTTTATTTAATATTGTTTTATTTTATTCTATTTAACATACATTTATTTAATATCTTTAAATCTTTGCTTATTTTTTTTAATTTTATTGAATTTTATTTTGCTTTATTTCTTGTCTATTTAATTTTATTTCGCTTTATTTTACTATACTTTGTACTATTTAATTTTAACTTATTTTGTTTTATTCCATTTAATTTTAATTTTTTATTGCTTTTTTTATTTGTGTTTAAATGTTTTAACTACAACTGCAAATCATATTAAAACTTCTATTGGAACGAACATATAACTAAGATTTTCATTTGTTTGTAGTGCATACTGTATCTTTAAAGATACAACCAGAAAAAACAGTGCATTTTTTTTAATTTCTTAAAAAAATTAAGAAAGATAATAAGAAATTATTCAGAACAATATTTTCTATCATACTGTATCAAATTTCTTGCAATAGATTTTAAGTTAATAGTTTTACATACCGTTAAACTCAAAATTTCAAAATTCTTATATTTTTAGAAAAAGCCAATTTTATAGTCGCATTTTAACAATAATAGTATTTTTAATTTAGCCAAAACATAAATATGTTCTTATGTGTAATGTATTTTAATAACAAATACAATTTTAAACGAATACGACCCCAACTTTAGTTGCAAAATGACTTTTAGTGGTTGTATCTTAAAAGATACGCTATGCACTCCGCATTAATTCCAAATACTCTTTTGTCTTTTTTTATACATTGTGTTTGTATTTGAAACGACAAACTTTGTATGGAAAAAATAAATGTTTTTGAGCAGGTTGCTTTTTTCTTGTGTGAAATTACTATTATTTTCTTCCAAATCCTCAGAATTTAAGAAAATAATATGAAAACAATGCAATTTCATAGTAAAGAAGTAGATTTTAGTTAAGATAGCTCTCTCAGTGAATATATTCAGACATTAGTAACTCCTTATCAAGTTTAGAAGCTTAGAAAACCTTATCTTAGAAAACCTTGTAGTTAAAGAACTCTACGGTATGCTTGATTAGACGGAAAGTTCTCCTTTAGTATTTCGGAGTTGCGAAAGTTTATTGGTTTTATCTATTTCATGACGTATTTCAATTTACCAAATACTAGAGATTATTGGACAAGCAACAATGACGGTAAACCAATTTTAATGATAAAGAATAAAACCTACCACGTGAAGATCCGAAACGAGATGGAATCTACCTTATTAGGCCGAATATTGACTCCCTAAATCGTACATTTGGTTCTGATTCCAAACAAGCGAGGTTATCTGTAGATGAACAAATGTGTTCTACAAAAATGAGCAGCTATATAAAACAATATCTCCCAAATAAGCCTAAAAAGTGGGGATTTCAATTTTTTGTATTATGTGACACTAAATGGTATGCGTATAAGATCGAAATTTATACCGGCGCAGATGAAATTATGCGCCCAGAAGAGCCAGATCTGCAAGCATCTGCAAACATTGTGGTAAGATTAGTTCGTGAAGTACCTAAGTTTAAAAACTACATAATATGCTTTGATAATTACTACACCACAATTCCTTTACTTATATACTTCAAAACCCAGGGAATTCTTTCCGTTGGTACAATCCGACGGAATAAGATAAAAAATTGCAAGCTAAGTATCTATGGAATAGATGTGTCAATTTAGTTTCGATATATATAGGAACTAAGCCACCGTTTTCTTCAATCACGCCAAAAAAAAGTTTACTTGTTCATAGATTTGACAAAAAGCAGACCAAAACGAAAATGGTCTCTTATCCGCAAATTGTAAAGGACTACATGTTCCATGAGCCGTCACAAAATAGCTATAAAAACAGAAAGTGGACAAATAGATTGTTTTACGACCTATTAGGTATGACCTGCATCAATGCATGGATTCTTTACAAAAGAGTTAACCAAGATCAAGCAAAAAGAAAAAAATTACGAGTGATAGATTTCAAATTGAAAGTGTCAGATTCACTTTTCAATTATAAAAATGCATAAAAACATACTCTACTTCGACGACGATCGAACGTAAAAACTGAAATCCAGAAACAAAGACATAAGCCGAATTCGCAAGTACCGCCTCCCGAACATTGGAAGTTGATAAGTAAGAAAGGAAGATGCAAGATGCCGGATTGCACAGGTGAAACGAATATGTTTTGCAGTAAGTGTGAAATAGGTCTATGACTCACGGCTGATAAAAACTGCTTTCTTAATTACCACAACCAATAAAAATAAATAACTCATTTATTTCTATATATATATGTATAAAACTTATGAAAAATAAACTTTTGTTATTCAAATCGTAAACAGTATTTTTTTTTTTCTAATGTATTGTTATTTTAGCGGGGAGTGCATATTGTATCTTAAAAGATACAACCAACTTTTTCTTCATAAAATGAACAAAATAACTTTTTTTTCAAAAATTTAAACGCAGTTATTATTTTTTAATCAGATTTCATTATATATACAATTTTCGCACAAATCTGAGACTATATGCATTTAAGGGTTAACTGAGAATCGGAGCCCACAACCTCTGCGCTAATAGTCTAGTACTGAAAATCAGTCGGGTATCGAGAGATGCGAAATTTCATTTTATTTTAATTTCTTGTCTAAAAGTTGACAAAAAAATGCAATAGGCCCTTGGGATGCTGTGCTGCCACAGACATAAATATCTAGGAACTTCAGCTATTACTGCACAAGTTCTTTGTAAATAATATCCGTTGAACAAACGAAAAAGTATTAAGTTTCAGTGCAAGTCTGTATTAAGTCATAGGAAATCATTTTGAGATTTTTTTTCTGCTTTTAAATTTAATCTCCTTAGAAATTTTATGCAGTAACATTTTCTCCTTTATCTTTTGCTGGCTTACAATTTTAAATCCATTCGACAATGATGCCTTGAACTTCCAGTGAAATAAGGATTTTGGCATAAAAATGCAACTGATTGAATACTGTCAAGCAAAATGTTACATGCGAGAAATTTTTAATTGAACAGAATGGGGAGAAATATCGCATGATAATATGAAAATTGTCAAGTGATTAGATATTATCTCTTTTGTGGGAAATGTCATCTTATAGAAATATTGATAAATAAAATTAATAAAAATAATTAATGTTGAAAATTCATTATTATGGATATTCTCCATGTGAAGAGCTAAAGCCACAACCAACTTTTGATTTTTTGTAAAAATAATTAATAATTTTAGAACATTTTTACAATAAGACTGTTGGCATACCTTGTGAATGCCTTAAATATATTTTAATATTCTCGTTACTACTTCAATATCAATTCTGAACTTTTTCCATTTTTCGGTTTATTTTCTTCTTTCGGTGAAATGCATTCTTTTTGCAAAACATTTGCTTTTCAGAAAGAAAATAAAAGAAAATGGAAAAATTTAATCAGTAGGAAAAACATTAAATTTCAATACATAAGAATCAAAAGGAATTGCCTAGCGATATGAACTGGAGACAGGTTAAGGGAACTAGGGGAGAATGGAATGAAAGATATTGTTTATTTTCAACATAGGGTGCTTTTTTAGAGAAGGAATGCCGTTTTTGTGCAATCCGATTTGCCGCTTATAGATATTGAAAAATTTTTTCTGAATTTTATTCCAATCTAAAGCTTTTCATTTCTAAAATATTCCATTCGATACTCGTAGTCATTACGACCATCAAGTGCAAATATCGCTAAAACTATTTTTACCTTGACATACCAAAATTGTTTGGAAAATGCATTAAAATCGAAAAATTGCTGCATAAAAAATTGTCAATACTTGTGTATGCAATTGATTTCGATTTTACTGAAATGCAAAGGGATACGAATAATACTTTATATTCAAATAAAGTATTATAATGGAAGCAAAAGATGTAAGAAGATTATATTGACATTTAAGAGAATGGAATTTGAAATGCACTTGCAGGTGTATTGCCATGAATGAACAGGGAGGGGGAAAATAATAGGGACACCAAAAAGGTATTGAAGTAGCAAGAGAAGAGTAATATTTTAAAACTGCATTCTTATTTTTGTATTGAATGTTTCTATTGTTTTTTGTAACTTGTTTTCTAATTGCGTTTTTTGAAAGGTGTAAAATTTTTTCCCTTTCGATGAAAAAAAATGAGTTTATAGCTCTTGAATAAGTGCCAGTCTGTTATAAACAAGCAAGAGTAGTAAGATGTGCAATGTTAGGGTCATTAAGAGATTTCTTTTTGAATAGTTGCTGTTCTGAATATTAATTTGAAGATAACATTTTTATGTCCTTGTAATTTGTCCAATACTGTAAGTTTTAAAATATAGATGACTCATAAAATTAATTACTACATCATCTCACAATACAATGGAATATTATTTTTAATATAATCGTCATCATCTCGTTGGCTTTATATTATAATTATTAATGTGTGGAATAATTGACAAGTACTTCAAAATCGGATCAGGAGTTTAACTAAAGCCTTGAATTCTAAAACAAATCAATAAAAATAAAAATATAATAAAAATACTAGATCTAGTTATATAAATCATATTATCAGATGAAATTCTTATGAAGAACAAAATCCAAAAAAAAAACTTTTATTTCTAATAGTGTACTAGACTCTTAGTGCGTAGGTCCCAGGTTCGAATCCTGCCGCAGAACTCTGGCAGTTTGTGTCTGATTATTAAAGAGAGCGCCCAATTGTGTGGCGAAGAACAGGGCTTCCATGTGGGCATTGCATTTTGCTTTGCCTGCGAGGTCGGGCTTATACAAATCTCCTAAGGAAATTAATTTATAAATTAGAACAAAAGTGCCCCTATAGAGTGTGAGCTCAAGTGATTGTATATACGTACGGATGTACACATGTGCACCATGAGAAGGAGAGAGAAAAAAATTAAATTTCATTTCACAATTATAAAAAAATTTGCACATCCACCTGTTGTTCCAACTATTTTTATGTATGCAAATGTGAGTAGGGCGGGGAGCAACCAAATGTCTGCCTAATAAAAACACACTCTCAAATATTCACTCACACTCACACAGGCAAAGCATTCAATGCAGGCGAGCAACAGGGTGTTTGAATAAAAAAAGAATGAAATGACAATGCAAGGAGAAAGAAACTGTAAAGATTTTGCATTCAAAACTAAAACAATAATAAAACGACAGATAAAATGACATTGCAATGGGATTTAATATAAAAAGGAATAGTCGCACACACATACACATGCACATACGATGCAATGCAAGACCCAAATGGGTGCGAAACATACATACTCACACACACACACCCACACACACTTCCATAGCCAATGCGAGTAAATAAATATGCGTATATAATCAAACTCAGGCAAAAATTTATGTTTATGAGGATTGTATTTACGTAACCTTAAGGGGAAAAAATAACCCTTGATTGAAAACAAAAATTATCAATTATTATTTTTGATAAATTTCAAAGCCCTTTAAAAAAAATTAGATTTTTAAAAGAATTTGATTTTGTTTGCTCAAGTGCAAGATCGTATGATACTAATATCGCTTCAGAGAAAATATTGTTTATTTATCAGTGACGAAACTCCGTACAGCATCTATCGGCTTATTTCAGTCATATTGCCTGCAATAATATATATATTATTTGAAATCGGAATACATTTTTTGTATTTTCAGTAAGTGTAATTTTTTTTTAAATTTTAGGTTGAAACAACAATTAAAACAATTGCAGAGTTCGTTTAAGACCAATTGATAAAAAAAATTTTCAATTATTGTTTTTGATTAATTTTAAATGCTTACGTTTGATCCAAAGTACATACGTTTAAATAAAAATTCGTTTATTCACCGATCCAAACTCCGTTTAAATGAGAATCCTACTTAAACGAAAAATAATTGCTGAAATTGTTTTCCGTTTTTCCATAACCGAATGCAGTGAATTAATGTGAGTTTGTAACATCTATGGGTAATATTTTTATACACTCTAAAATAAGGTTTTGAAACACACAGTAACATATTAAAAAATGAATTTAATTAAACTAATTCGAAGCATAAGGGAGTCTTCCAAAATAACGCATAACAATTTATTTATACATACGCTTGTCACTACAAGAAGTACTTTTTTTATAAAAATGTGTTATTTGGAAATTATGTTTAACCCTTTCGTTGCCACTGTACTTACAGTCATCTTTGTGATATTATAACTTAAAGGTTATTATATACTTTTTAATTTATTTTTTGTTTAAGGATAGAAACAATTAAATTATATTCAGCTTTGCATATTTGTCCAACTTTAGGAAACTTGGAATTTAATTGTTCTATTGGTATAGTCTAGGATTTATGCTACAATTTACATGATTTCCTTTAATATATATTTATGAGGACATTTTACAAAAAATCTAATAATCACAATAATATGTTTGATAGAACATTAGGGCAAATATTAATGATAATTTGCTTTTGCGGTTGTCTCAACCACATTTTCTGTTTGATTGTAGTGAATAAAATCCCTCATCTATTGTCTTCATTGAGTATTTTCAAATCGTCGACTCAATTTGAGTATTTTTCAAGTTATGGTTCTCCACTCAAAAAACAAATAAATAAGAAAAAACACTGTCTTTCATTATTTTTAGGGCAGGAGTTGAAATCGGTTTATCTACGAGAATATCAATGCTTTAAGCATCAAAGAATGAAAAATTTTTAAAATTAATTCTCAGATTTTTTACTCCAACAAAAGATCAATTAACATTACGAAATAGGAAAGCACTTAAAACATTAGATATAGAGCTTTTCCTAAGCGGACTTGAAACTTGAGGTTGTATTCTCTTTGGACTCGGTCTCAAGCCACAAAAAGCTGGATAATGCTTGATCCAGTAAACAGTTTTAGCACATAAAATACTCCCCTCAGGATTTTAAACTAAGACTGCTCGGCTCTTTAAAAAGGGTTCGTTTGACGATCTATAAGTATGCGGCCATTTACAAGAATATCTATTTCTGCGTCAAATGGGGATGAGAAGGCGTTTCTAGATGCTTTGAACTTATTTGAATGTAAGGTCGCTATATGATTGGACCATAGTGGCATGTGTGTGCTAATTTTAAGGTTTGTGCTTTCGTTTCCTGATATGGATTCTGGGTATTTTCTTCAGAAAAGCTAAAATGCCTTCACAATTTTTGGTTTTTGAAAATAATAAAAAGGTAAGAAACTAATTTGCACAAGGTATAAAATGGCGAACTATTTCGCGATCCTTAAGATCTTCTTCAAACCTGCCCCAGGAATAATGCGAAACATTCTAAATTTACCCTTTACCGGTTGCAAGGATATAGGATCAACTTAAACAACAACATAGCTGATCGATCAGCTAACAAAAAAAGAAGATTTTTATTTTCGTATTATGAAATTGAGCACAGAAGGTACTCCTGTTCCGACTTGCTAATGGAAAATAGAGGGCGCTTTCCGCAACCTGGCACAGATCAGGTCACTAAATAAATCAACTCCTGAGATAATCTGACATACAATAATCTTTTACATTTCCAGAAGAATCATTTGAAGAACATTTTTGCAAATATTACGGCATATTGCGTATTCGGGTAACTCATGTGACACTAATAGCGATTTCGGCAAAAGTTCTGTACGCGGGAGACAATCTTCCACATTTTTTTTTTTTTTTGCATCTACCCATTTCTTAAGATGCAAAAATAGACACATTTAGGAAGTCAATCGTATGACAAGGGCTTTAAGTCTTTTTTTGAACGTTTCAATGTCGTTTCTTAGCCATACAGATCTCACACCACCTTCGGAAATTATAATACCCCTTTTTCTCAGCTCATTTGCAGCTCTTTGCAGTTCTTAACGGTGATTCTGAGAAGGCTTAATTAACTCCTCCAAAAGATGCAGTAGACGGTTCAAAGCGTGAACCTCAATGAACAAGTATAACAAAACTTTTTCTTTCTTATAACTTTCTATACTAGTCCTACGGACATTTTTGTTGTACTCTCCACATCCTTGAGAATTTTTTTTCTATTCCACATTTCTTATCTTGGCAGGGATTAAACTATGGACTGAAGTGAATGAAAGTTGCCTTTTAAGCTTAATCTAGCTTAAGATATACTTTTTTCTCATATTAATAGTGTGTATGAATATATAGAGTGAATGGAAACGACCATTGGAAAACTTGATTAGTAGATTGAAGAGATTAATTTAATTTAATCTGCTCTGCATCAACAATTCCTACCGCCAATAACAACAGAAGTTATTTTTAAATAAATGATTAGTTTTCCATTACGCACTTATAAAACATCACAAGCACATGAGGATTATGGCTAAGATGCCATAATTTAAGGACAATGAGTGATTCCCATACACGTATCGAGTCATACTATCATATTAAATGACTTAAGAAAAAAATAAAAAAAAACTTAGAGAAAAGCGCAAAGCTAAAGAAGGAAACACATGTATTTTAACGATAATTGTATGTATGTAAATAAAATAAATAACAATTTGCCAGTCTACTTGAATAAGTGGCCTGAAAAGGGCAATAGAAATGCTCTTTGAGACAAGTTTATCCCTTAGATAACATAACCAATGAGCATCTTTTTTATCCATTAAATATTTAAAGGAGCTTTTCTTAAAACATTTCTTTTACCCAACACTGATTACTTTGTTAATTTTTTTATGTTTCTTCGCATTTTATAAAACATTTAACTTTATCCTCTATTTTGTATATATTTGCGAAAATTTCTCTTTATCAGATATTATGCTGTTGTTATCGTACATTAACACGTACACATTTGCACATCCTTCTCATACAGGGACAGTAACACGTACGAGTACATATGAATTGTATAAAGAAATAGAAAACTCTTTTGTTGTACCGAAAAACTTTAACTTCCATTTACCATATTTTTTGTGTTGGCAATTTGAATGCTAGATTAATTATTTAAATCTATTTGCATAGAAATATATTTTTGAATATTTCTTTTCTCATTTCTTGTTTACGCGAAATATATTTGATTCTTTTGTTAAAATTAGTAGATTATTTTTTTCCATTTACATATATGTTTTCCACAACACTTTATATTTTTTTTCTATTTGAATATCATATTCCTTTGTATATTGTAATTATGTAAATTTTTAAGGTTTTCATGCGTACAAATAGATAATTACGGTGGCGAATAGCATTATAAAGTCACAACTCAATACATACGTTTCTATATGGATGAATATACGTGTGTGTATATTGCCACACACTTGGTATTTTAATATGAATTTGCGATTTAAAACAGAAAAAAAAACACACAACCACTCATACAAAGTTTAAGTATTGTTGTTGTTATATTATCCTGAAACTGTGTTTTTGGGTTCCAGGACAAGAGACCAACAAAAAAATAATAATAAAAGCACACGCACACACACCCACTTACAACGAAATCAAAATACATACAATTGAATTTAAGAAAAGCATAAACAAAAATAATCCTTATATCCACAATATTTTTACCGTTAAACATGTCCTTTCACAAAGACTTTATACGCGTTTCTAAAATTTTCATTATGTCTCCTACTTGCAAAAAGAGATGATTTTTCATGAGATTTGATTTAAAAAAAAATGTCGTTGTTGTTTTCCCAGCATCCCTGTTTATCCATTGATTGTTTATGCAACAGGCTTTTGTATACTACTCTATATATATTCTCTAATTTTTCAGAGAATAAAAAAAGGAATTCTCTTAACGCTTAACGGTTAACAAACTTATAACGCTATTTAAAATACAGGGTGTATTACAAGAAAAGGTGCATGTCCGGGATAATTTATTTAACAAGGGAAATGAGTGTTTCCACTTGATGAGAGTACATAATTAACCTAGACTATGCCATCCGATAACGCAGTTCATCGTGATAAAACTCACAATTTACACATGTAGGTAATACAGTTCAACACCAAATAGATGTTTGTATTTAATATTAATAATGCCTGTGCTAAAAATGAAAAGGCAGTTCACAAATGATATTGCAGAGATTTAAAACAATGTAGAAATTATTCCAAATAATAATGCATTTACCCACTTGTAACTGAAACAAGAAACTATTTATTTCTAATTGTCGAACAGCAACACAACTGAAGTTCGTTTGGCATCCATGTTCGAACAATTATGTAGCATTATTCATAATTAAATTGAAATTTTTTTTACTAGAATTACTTAGGAAGTCGACTGCGGCAGGTATATGTAGCTCGATATATATGTATGTACACATATATCTATATAAATATACACATATACACACCTACACATATGTACACATACATATGTAAGTCCTCTTATATATATCTATATATACACGCGTGCATATGCCTCCATACACATGTAATAAAAGGCTGCGATCTGTGTATGAACAGATAAGTTCGTGCTGTTATATTATAGGATTAAGGCATATATAGTAAATCAACAATTTTTGTATATTAATTATTTAAGAAAGAAATACATGAGTTCGTAAAATTTTCAGTTATTTTTTTTTCAACACGGTTTATGACTCGTTGAACGTCATAAATACTACTATGGGGTCTGTATGTTTAGCAATGCTGTAGTAGTTTCATTAACATTTTGTGTAGTTTGTTTTGACAAATCTGTAATTTTCTAATATGTGCCTTGGCACAATTGGCCCATACCGTACATGCGTATAATTATGGTGTGCACTATATGATTATTGAACGTTAGACGTTTAACAAGGTATATAATATTGTGAGAACAGGGGACATCTGAACTATTTATGTATAAGTTGGAGCTAGAAAGGTTATATAAACTTCTCTCTTTATAGTAAATAAATATATAGATTGAGATTTTTGTGCATTAATTTCGATTTTCCATCTATAATTAGTCATATGAATTATTCAGAACAGACTGTTAACTACCGAGTATGATTTGAAGTTCAGAGCAGTAAATCGCAATGTCCTCTACAAAGAAGGCGGAAATTCTAAGCCATATATACTGCAATGGCCTTAAAACAAATTCTTGAGACACACCAGCTATACCCTCACATTAATCTGCATATACTTTATCAATGTAAATATAATACGTTCTGTTGGACCTAAAAATTTGTACGATTTGAAAGTGAAAGTATGAATTTAATCAGTTTGTTAAGCAGGCCTTGGTGCCAGATTGTGCCAAATGCCTTTTCAATATCCGAACATATCATGGCAATAGGTTTTGTTTTTTTTTTCAAACTCCTTACGAACGAAATTCGTTATACGTTTGACTTCTTATATTGTATTATCAACTATAAAATTTTTTTTAGAAAAGGTTTCCAAATGATAATGCATATTGGCTACTGACACTGATAATTTTGTGGTTGTCGAATAGCAAACCAACTAAAGTTCGGTTGCCATTCATAATAGAGCCATTGATCTATTTTTTTTCTAATGGACTACGTGCTTGTTCGCAATATACATATTTTCCTTTACTAAACAACACCAAATTTCCTCTTTTTCCCTCTAAAAGGGGAAAAATATCCGCACTTTTTTTTAGAAAAGAAAATGCCACGAAATTGGTCCCGTTTAATTATTGGAAAGAAAATAGGCAGTACAGCCCCAATATATGTAAGTCATCTTTTACTTTTTCACATACATACACACATACATAGATAACACTTTGATTGCAAAAATGGGCAGTTCCACGCCTATAAGACTGTTTCTGCCAAAAGGATTTTAATGGAACTCTTTACACACGCCCGGAATTGTGGAATTGTTTAATTGCGGCGCCACTCTCATAAATGACTTGGCATGTGTGATAGAATAAAAACAGAATGATCTGACAGACTGTGCCAACGAAAAATGAGCGCCACAAAATATTAACATCTACCCCTACTTATTTCGAAACCCTTATATGCAAATATAAAAAAATGATAGTCTTATTGGCTTGTATGCTTGAAAGAAATAAAGGGCTTTTCGTGTGATCTGAAATTTTCGTAATCATCCTTTAGATCCTGAATATTTTTGCAAATCTCATTACCTGATTAAGTGTTCCAAATAAATTTAGTCTCAATTCAGTGGTGAGCAATGGAGTTATGGATCATGTCGTTTTCAATTACATTTTTTATGACATGTATTCAAAGATTTACAATTGTAATCGTTGTGGGCATCGCATAGTTTTGAATTCAGTTCGATGTAAAGCATTTCAGGAGTGCGTGATACCTCTCTATCACATTAAATTATATCACAGATGTATATGTGTCTATATATAAGTGTGTGTGTGTGTGCGGATTTTATTCTTCAAAAGAGAACTATTTATTTTCACGGCTAAATCTATCATTAACGAGAAGTTGCCAAAATTGAATAAAATTTATTTAGCATACCTACCAGACATTGGCTAACAAGCGACTAAGTGTATGCCAACAAACTGCCAAACATGAGCAATAATCGAACACAGCGTTTGTTATTTTTATTATAAATGTCAACAGCGGTCATGACACCACAAAATCGCTTCACTAAATTATTAAATATTAGCGGAGGGATAAGAATCTATTATATTTAAGCCTTACGCCCACTAACTGTCAACTGGGAGGCTAAGTGCTCCTTTTATATAATATATAGGCTGTGAAATAATTATTTATATTCCATTGTGCATAGTAAAATTTTCAAGCTTTTATTGATTTTCTGTCCTCTTTCTTTTCCTTCTTATTTACGCTTTTACAAATTACATGTTTGTATAAAAAAATCATGGGATTCCATTACGTTTCCTGCGGTTTTTTCTCCCTTTTAAGTTCTCTAATTTGGAAAATATCAACATTTCGCTGCCACCATTAGCTTTGGGATCCAGCCTCAACGGCAAACTTTGCGAAGTGCCAGCCATTGGTATCGCAGACGGACGTGGCGCAACTGCTGCTGTAGTCGGACCATTTTGTTGTCTGGGATCTATGCAGGGACAATAGGGTATGGGCCTCACACCGCCGGCCAAGCAAACCAAGGGATCGTTTGGACAGGGAGGAAGAGTTGTGGGAGGTGTTGTGGGAGGAGTTGTGGGAGGCGTTGGCTGAAACGTTGGTATTACAGTTGTCATCGGCGGCAATGTTGTGATGGGAAAATATCCTTGCGGATAATATGGACACAAGCCCTTGAGACTTGCCAAATACGATAAAAACGGATAAAAATAAATTTTTAAACACAATTCATGGTATAACATTTTTTCATTTAAATATTTTTTATTTTTTGCTGAACATTTAAAAATATTTATTTAAAATTTATGTAAATTTCAATTATGTGCGTTGTGTTATGGTGCAACTTAGAATCGTTACTAAATTTTTATTTATTAAATGTGTAGAAATTGGACTGTGAAGTTGCAGATTCCAATTAAATAGTTGACACTTTTCAGAGATGTTAAAAAAAAAAAAAATATTTCAATGGTGCACGAAGCGTTAATAAATAAATAATTGTGCGTTACATAAATCTATCATATGTACGTACATACATATTTCCATATATATTTTTTTTTTTTTTTTGGTTTATGGCTTGATGCAGTTCGGGGCACAGTGGGGCATATTGTAATAAGTGCTATTAACTATAAACATTTAAAATGATGAGTAGATTTTTTGGAGCTTTAAATGGATCTGGAATTTCAAATAGAAAGTTGTTGCTATAAGATAAAAATAAATGACTTCGTAATGTAAATATTTAAAAAGACATTGAAAGACAAAGGAAGTGGCCCTTTGGACTAGTGAAAATTCAGAAATTCTGATTGTTGTTTCAAGAGTCAGTCCAAGTTTCGGTTATACTTAAAAATTCTAATTCATTCACAATTTGTTTGTTTGAGTTTTGCCTTTAAAGAAGTCTCTCCAGGTAGGGGAATGATTAAAATAAAAACCATTATAAATAAAAAGACGTCTATATTTGACATAAGCTCAATTGCAAAATATGTAAGATATTTACATGTTCTTTTTACACAGTTGTTTATTTTTTGTTTGAAACAGAATAGAAAAATGTGCAGGAGGGGCATAAGGCTTTCAAAAAACTTTTGTCAGCTTTGCAGTTAAGTTTGACCCACTGTAAGGCCGCTCATGTTGCAGCTCTTCACAGATAATATTATTTTTGATTTAGTGTCTCAAACAAATTTTATTAAAATTACCTTAATATTCAATATGGAAACCCGTCTGATTTATTGACACACTTTTTTTTGGATTGATTTCATCAAATATTTGTCCATCCGTTCGTACTTTACGATAAAAAGCTTCAATGGGTCTTAAAACTTTTTTATTTACATACATTTAACTTTGAAATTATTTTTGTTTTGTCACTTTAATATAGATTTTATTTCACGCTCAGTGATTTTAGTCGCACTGGCAAAAACCACGTTCAACATTTCGCCGATTGTTAAAAAAGAATTATAAAATTAAAATAACTCGGCCACTAGTTTTTTTTTTAATATAAAATGTATTGTTTTTATTTGTAAATACAATGTAAAAAAAATACGTATATAAATCAAAAAATGAATAAATAAGTGTGAACAATTATGTGCTTGATAATATTTTTCAGAATGCACAGTGGGATAAAATAAATGATGGGAAAATGAATAATGAAATATTTTTAATATTTTTATTTAATATTTTTAATTTAAATAAATATAAATAAATTAATTGAAATATTAAAAGTAGATAGTACTTTAAAAAGAGTCAATTGTAAACGAAACTTCGCTATAATCGAAATTCGTTATAAACGTAATAATTCTTATACAATATTTGTGCGTAATTATTTGGATCTGACAAGTTGTTCGTTATGGGCGATAATTAGTTATAATCTGTGTCTCTCTTTTTTTCTTTGTTTTCTTCAATTTCTTTACAAAACAATTTTAAAGCATCGATACGATACGTATTGATTTTTACTTTTTCATCGCAGTTAATAATTCACCATCATTTAAATTAATTCTGAAAATTTTCAACCATTAAAAAAAAGTAGAAACAGATACTCACTGTGGCCCTCTAATCCAATGCAGAGGCATTTAATAAAAAACTTTTCCTGTGAAAATATGTGTTTGTCATTTATGTTTTTTTCGCGTTTAACGCTCTTTGTGTTCGGAGTTTCCGATGTTGTCTTCGCCAGGGTACCTTGTTGTGAATTCGCCTTGTTGGCACCAAACACACTCGTAACCTGACTTGAAAGGGATTATTATGTTGGTTATGAGAGCGTTGATTCTTTTGCTCATAAAGGGTCCAATAGAAAGTTTATGGAACCGGGAAACTTCTTTAATGTGTTTGGCGGAGGTGAAGATGGATATTTATTTTTGGAGCAGCACACAGGGTATAACATTTACTCGTGCTGGGCAAGGTTAGCAGAAGGATAAGAGGGGGGTAGTATTTGTAGTATTTTACTGAAAATGACAGGAAAACCTCTGCATTCAGTCTATTCCACATACGAGCTGTTCGACTAAAGAATGATTTTCCTCTGTAATGAATAGTGTTATTTTGACTGGTATTTATATCAATTTATATCAAATGAAGGCGTTTTTAATAAACAACGAGTAGTTTGTAAATATCTGAGAAATTCGGGATCAAGATTCCCGATTTCATTAGGGCACATACCATTATAGTAAATATAAAACAGTGAAACACATTCCACACTGCTTTAATATAGTTAGCGACACTTCATCGTCCTATCCTGTCCGCGGCTTTATAAAAATGTTTTTTTATATGATGATTATTTTTAAAAACGCATTGAGGAGGTACAAATGTATATATACATATATACCAGATGGTGCAAAAGTAACGTCATATTTTAAAGTGGCTGTCATTTTTGCAGATGGCGCTCAATGTCACTGTTCTTTGACATTTGTGATGCAGATATATAGAGAATTAGTTGTTAACAAGCCATGGAACGATACACACCTTAAGAACGTGTAATTATTGTTACTGATTATATGACAAATTTGTTTTAAAGCAGCGCAATTCTCGTACAAACTGGGTCCACTGCAGATATCGCAAGAAGTGGTTGCCCTCTTATTGATCATTTCACCGGGAACATTGCTGCTGTTGTCGACAAGGTTAAAGAGAATACTCGGCATCAGCAGTCGTTCGTTGTAACGAATTTTAGTGAAAGATTCAAAAGGGGAAATCCTAGAAAGTTCAAGTTGTTCCCGAGTTACTGCTTGCAGATTGTCGGATAAGGTTATCAATGGAGATTTTGAGACCTCAATTTCCAGCTCAAATATTTTCCCGCTAGATCTATCAATACCAGATTTCTTCGCGTTTGCGCCATTCCTTTAACATCACAAAATTGTTACCATAAAATAAGGCGTGGGGGCCCATCTTCTCATACAAACTCTTTTATTTATAATGACGTTAGTACTTGATAGACTTATTTTATTAACAGATTTTTTATATGCGAATACTCTCATTTAAAAAACATAATATTTAAAAAGGGATTCCCACTACCAAGATTTTGCTCAAGAAAAAACATTTATGCCAAGTTAGTGAATGAGTCATTCATATTTCATTGCCATTAACATTTAAATGAGAGCGTTAATAAACCAGTTTAATTTTGTCTGCAATACGAATGCGGCTAATGGAAGATGGTCAGCCAGTTTATGATGTTGTTTTGGCATTAACATTTGGACATTGCACGCTTTCAAGGGGACTTCCACACACATTAAATGGCCTTGCAAGCATGAATGAGTGAGTGTTGCGAATTTTTTGTAAATTTTATATGAATGAGTATGTAATAAATAACAAATTGTCAAGGAAGGAAGTGTGTAATTGTCATTAAGAATCGCTTAAAGTAGAAAGAAGTGCATAAGAAAGCAAAAACTCGAAAATGATTTCTTTTTACCTGAAAAATACAAAATTAGCCAAAATAGAAGGGAATTATTGCAGCCAGATTCCGGATACGATTGAAAGAGCAACATGGCTTCCGTCGACAAGTATCTCTTAGTTGACTTCTGTCAAAATTTCAACAAGCTGTACCGTTTGGATTGTGTTTGACAGCCAGTGAACTTCGTGTGCGGAAGAAAAACCATCATTCACACCACGACGAAACTTGATAAAAACTAGGGAATTCTGTATCATCAGTTTCAATGGTAATAATATGGTTTACTGAAATTTCGTTGTGGCCGTACAAGCACGACGAATGCCGAACCTTCTGGACACCTCTATGAGATGTTGTGGAAGATGTAGGCATATCACATAAATCATTGGTTTAAATTTTAAATGTTCACTTGGATATGAGAAAGTTTTTCGCAAGATGGATGCCGCGTGCTAGGGCGTTGTATAAGCTTTTGCGGCGTTTCGTAATCGTCTTAATATAGATCAATCAGAACTCACCGGATATCAAACAGTAGTAAAAGTAGTGAATTTCTTGGGGTGAATCGGCGCTTTGACTTTATTCACCAGAACAAAAGATACAGTAAAAACATTCAATAATTCTCATGTAGTTTATAAGAAACCATGTGATGGTCAGAATAATGAGAGACCAAGTACCACAGGTCGGTTAGATGTTAGATCATATATATAGGAATGTTTCAACTTTACATAAAACAGCTTAAACGAAACATTATTTTAATTCTAGTTAGAATCCGGACTTTAAGAAGGTATTAATTTCAGGTATAGAGAGGAACTTAAAACGACGTTTTATGTTACAAATGCTTAATATTATTAATGTTCCAAATAATAAGTTAATAAATTATAAAACTGATAGAGTAAATGCTGCTCATAGGAATAGAAATACATGTAGTGTTTGTTCTTGTAACAAAATTAATAAAATTTTTTTCATTTCTTTAGAAATTAAAAAAAATTGTGTTATATTTATGATATTATTCAACCTTTTTTATTTTAAATTCATTGAATTATTTTATTGAATTTGAGGTCTTCTTTTTTATAAAAAACAATATATTTATTTTGTTTTGATTTTTTCAATATTTCATTAATATAATATTTCATTAATATCATTAATATAATTCAATTAATTAAAAAAAATAATAATTTTTTGTTTCCTAAAATTTTATTTTACTTTCATTTAATTTTTTCAATTTGTTTATATATGTAATTATGTACATATGTATGTATTTAAAAATAATTTTCAAATTTCTTCTATTGCTATTCTCATTTATATTAACAAAATGTTCCTGAAGAAGATGCCCAAAGAGGTGGCGAAATATTGAATAAAATAAATTTTTTTGCTTTTATAAAAAGACCTAAGCCTCGATTATTGAATAAAATATATATTAAATACAACTTTTTTATTATTAATTGTATAACCTGAAGATATTACACAAAGTGCATCGAAATACTGGAATAAAACACATTTTATATATAAAAACTCACCTCAGTTTTTAAAAATTTAATATCATAATTATTTAGCATCATGTTGATTAAGAACCTTAAATTAAAATTTAATATATTTTTCGAACTTATAACAACAACAAAAAAATACTTCTCCAAAGATACTCTTTTATACGGTGGGATTTTCCGGCATGAAAAATGTTCGCTTTCCTCTAATAAAATGAGCATCTTCTTCACTCGCGGAAAGAGAGAGAGAGAGAGAATGAAATTCCCATAAAACTAATATTAAAAATAGTTATTTAATTATTTTAATAAAACGAAATATTTGATGTGATAACAAAATCTATTATTTAATCTACAGGTTGCTCTCGTAGAACGCGTATATAAAGAAATAATTATATATTGTATACATATAATTTTGTCTGAAATTTTTATAACATATAAAATCCTTTAGTGGTTTGAATTTTTCTATAAAAATTTCAAACGATTTTAAAATATTTGCCTAGTTTTATAAGTTCAAACGAAATTTTGCTTTAGAATTTATATTGAAAACTCAAATACTCGGTTTTGCCGATTTTTCTCATGTTCTAACGCAGATATTTTTCGAGTGATTTTAGGGATTTGCAGTGATTAATTTGACGAATTCAATATGTCCATTGACAAGGGTTAATATTACTTTTCAAATAAAACACAGGCCTTTGGATAAAAAGTCATTTTGTATATCAACACAGTCTCCTTTGAGTTCTATACACTTTGACCGAAGTTTATCCCTTCCAAAAATTAAATTTGTGAAGGTCATCAAAATACGTATGTGTTTGTAGGATGTTTTTCTCTTTGGAGTTAAATTTCTTTCCCGCCAGCCATTCCTTCAGCTTTGAAAGCAACAATTAGTCACTAGGGGTTAATTCCGCAGAATACAGTGGATGAGGGAGAAATTTGTAGTCTAGTTCATGGAATTTTGCCTCAAACCCACCTTGACCTTTTTTGGCCCAGGATCAAACTATTTTGACTGCTCTTTGGCTTTTGTAGTGTTGGGAAGGATCCTTATTTCGTCGACACTTACACTCGTCGGTAATGAGGTTCAGAATGTTCGGCACCATTAAGAAAATTAAACAAACCACTTTTTTACAATTGAAATTGATGGTATACACTTCCTATAGCTGCATGGTCTCTGCTGTGTTGTGGCGGATCCACGTTCCGTCCGCAATTGTGGCCGATTTTAGGTAAATCGCTGCACCTATTTTGCGGAGAGCTTTCTCATACATCCACAATGAAATTCAGTAAAACACTTTTTTAAACACTGAAACTGATGGTGCAGACTTCCCATAGTTTTTATCAAGCTTTGCATTGGTGTGATTGATGGTTTTTCTTCCACAAATAATAATGTTTAATTAGCAAACGAAATTCAATTTTTTCCATATTTTCCTCAAATTATGTGGCAGTCTGCGATTACTGGCTGACACACACAAAGTAAATTACGCAGCTTGTTCAGACTTGGGCAGGAGTCAACTGACAAATACCTATTGGCAGGTGTAGTCTTGCCCTTTCTGTTAAGAGAGGAGAAATTTAAATAGTACTGACTTATTGAGATGACTTCCTTGAACTACGGTTTGGATCCAATACATGCCTGGAAATTTTGCCAAATCTCTTTTAACTTCAAGCCGGATATGCGAGGAATGTTGTAATTTTGTGCATTTTTTAAAGGAAAAACTCAAATTTTGAGAAAATTCTTTCAATGTGATTAAGTTTTTCTAAAACATGCAAATTCAGGCTTCTATTTTGTATGGCCTTATGCTGATGCCACTTATACAATTTTAATTAAACTAGAATCTGCTTATATCAATAAAAAACTAAAGTGCCCTGTTACCAAAGCGCCACCTGTACGATCAAACAAAACCCGGTACTATCAATGTATTTTATAATGACGTGAATATTGTAATGAAAACTACTAAACTTATGAATTTTTTTAAATCTAAAATTTTTTGAAAATGCATTTGTATATAAACTTTTTTTTACAAATAAATAGAAATGTTTTATAAAAATTAATGAATCATTAAACTGGAAACGGCAAAAGAGATGCAGATTTTTCAACACGATTTTTTTATTGATTTTTTTCCACTTGTTTCATTAAAAAAAGTGTTCATTAATTATTAGAAGCCAAGTTTCAAAACTGCAATCAGTAGTTTTCTAAGCCGGCCACACAAAGCAAGTGTGCAATCATTGAGAATAATAATTAAAATGTTTTTAAAAATATTCTTATTAAATTTCTTAGTTCTCATTAATTTCATAATCATAAATTGTCATGGGCAGCGCGGTTTTATACGCGGCCTTGAGCAAAACTTTTGTCGTACCCCTCTCGATGATATGGGGTCGTGTGTGTCGTTGAAATTTTGTCCAGAAATCTTAACATTATTCTCGAAACTACCCCGGAACTCAGCAAAACAATATTCGATGAGTTTACAAAGAATATGTGGCAATCGGATTACACCGGATAATTATCCCGTGGTGGGTCTATGAATACGAATAGTGTCTGTTTAATTGTTGTATTAAATAATACGTAAAAATTAAATTAACTAAACAGGTTTGTTGCACTTTGGTGTCCAGCAGAGATCTTTCAATGTCCGAACTAACCTCTGGTGCCATCGAAACAACAACAACAACAAAATCAACAACAACTTCGACAGAAGATGCGGTGGAAATGGCCACTTCTAATAAAAATGTAAATGTCGAGCAGTCCAGCTGCTTTACAAAAGATTTCAAACCCGGTACTTGTAAACGTGAGTACGTCTTGAATAGAAATATGAAACTCAAAGTGACATAATGCATACGAAACCGATTAAAATTACGTCAAATAAGAGGTCGAGAAATGGAAGTGATTAGAAAAGTAATAGTAACACCGACCGTTTAAATGACTGCGACTAAACTGATGATTTTATTTAGTAATTACGTTGTCAATTGCTAATTGTCTAATTGCTCTGAAAAAAACTAATTAGTATTCATTTTGATTGAATTTTGTTGCACGTAATTGTTTTTCCTTCATTCACAACGTTACATGCAATTGCTTTTATTTTCTTAGAAATTTGCGGCATGCAACTGGTATTACTTTCGAGAGCATTTTTTTCATAATTTTTATTTTCAAGAGATTTGTTGCATGCAAGAAAATGTTTTCCAGAAAGTTTCTGCACTCAACTCGTTTTATTTTCATGAAAATTATTATACAGACATACTGGACATACACTATGAAGTTATTGTTGCATGAAATATATTTTATTAGTTAACGAAAAGGTTATAAAATAAAACAGAGTACAAAAATTAGCAGGACATTATATTTGAAAACATTTTCAATAGCTTTCTTTACTCTATTTGATTCACTGCACCCTATATATTGATAAATATCATGATATATTTCGTCTAGTTCTATATGTAATGCTCTGCTTGAAGTTGTTTTCCTTTTCAAAAAGTCATTTGCCTTCAACTTTTTATATTTTCATGAAAATTATTACGCTGGTCTTGCACACATGATGCCATTTCCAGGTATGGCGCAGTAATATTAAAGGACTAGATTTAGTTTGTTTGCTTTTTTACTTTATGTTAGTATTTCCGTTTATTAAATGGGAGCCTCCAACGCAAAAGAGCTAAGGACTGGGGAACAGCTCTCGTGTTATCAGAACTGCTCCTAAAATGCAATCGTTAGGTTAGGTTGATTGGAGGGGTGTGATAGTCCATGTCATCGACATACACTTAAGCCAGTGAAGGCTTGTTGTGCGCTCCCTTTAATTATCAGACACAAACTGCCAAAGTTCTGCGGCAGGATTCGAACCTGGGACCTTCGCACTACGAGTCTAGTACACTACCTACTAGTCTACGAAGGTCAGTAGTGATGTTATAGTTTTTTTAAAATTAATTTTTTCAACCAACGCGTGTAAGAAACTTTTTTTGTGGGCTGACTGCCCGCTAACCGACGTTATATATATTGAACAGCACGTGACTCTGACATCAGGTATTAGCCTTTCGAGTGTTTGAGGATACAACCTGGCAACCTGTGTGTTGGAAATACCAGCATTCAAATTAAAATTCACAAAATATGACTTTCAAGGCTAAAAATTATATATTTACTTCTGAAAAAGCTTTTCTTTATTATACTTGTTAGACTTCCTTGCAGTCATACAGTCCTCGTTAATAAATCCTCGAGTTAAGCTTTCACTAACTATTTTCGTTTTATTATTTCTATTGAAAGCTTTACAAAATTGTGCTTCACTGTTTGAGGGCATTCAAAAGGATCAAAACAATGAACAATTAAAAGCTGATTTACGTGCATCCCATAGTGCATGTGGCAGTAAAAGTACCCTCGTTTGTTGTCCGCCAGAGCAGAATATTACGTCAACAAATGTCAATCATATACATCAACTGCCCACCGAGGACGAAGGATGTGGACTAGTTAATGTAACACTGAACAAAATTGTGGGTGGCGAAGAGAGTCAAATAGGTGCTTGGCCATGGATGGCTCTGATTGGCTATGATCCCTATAGTGTTAAGCCATTCCGGTGTGGTGGCACTTTGGTTTCTGCCCGGCATGTGGTAACAGCGGCACATTGTATACGTCATGATTTGTAAGTGAATGATTTATAATTAAGGTGTAGTATCTCAAAAACTCTATTTTTACGGAAGAGTAGGAGGTGTGGCTTTGATTTTATATATAAAAAATTTGATTTAAATTTTTGTTAAGTAATCAATCATTTATAGAATCCAAAAACAAATTATTTTCTAGATTCTTTGTATGACACTGATAATATGTTTGAAGAATTTTAATGGATTCGTTGCAAAAACAAATTAATATTTTTGTTTGTTTTGATTACAATTTCTAATAGATTTTGCATGTCATGTAACTTCTTTTTTGTCTAATTTCCAGATCGTTCGTTAGATTGGGAGAATTTGATTTGTCTATTGAGTCGGAAACGAGGCATGTGGATATAAATGTTATCAAAGTGAGTTTGAAAAATATTATGGCATATATAAATATAAATTCATTGACCAATAAAATAAAAAAATAAAAAACAGGTGCCAAGCACCTTGCGGTACCTGGTGCGGCACCACATCAAACGATATTCATATTACATTGAATGGCCTTGAAGAAGAAATATTTTCATGTGGTAAATACATTTGAATATGATATATTTCGCTTTTTACGAGGGTGGTTTAAAATTTAAATACTAATTTTTGAAATTATATTTTTCAATTCAACAAAATCTCCTCTTGCAGCAATGCTTAATAATATAAATGTTCTAGTTGAACAAGCCACAATTGGTAATTGCAATTGTTGCATTTATCTGCTGGTATGAGGCTAGATTTCATATTACGTATTTGCTTCAATACTTCATCAGCATTTGCCGTAGCAATTTGTATTTGCCCAATTTTTAATAAAAGGCATCTAAGGCAGTTTAAAGGCCATAGCGTTGGCTATATAGAGTTTGTGGTTGTAGTGTGCCTTGATTGCTGGCAACCTCTGGTCAATGCCTACAAACAGAATTCGGCTAGAAAGACCATTGATAATTATTTCAATCGATATGTACCCTGATGCATTATTATTTTTCAATATTACAATGTTTTAGGTTGACGACGGAGCCTTTTCAATGTTCTTAAGATCGTATCATTAGGCTACGCGAAAAATTTCGTTTCACCCCATACAAAGACATTCACTACTTCCATATATCCTTTATTTAATATATTAATAGGCTTGAGCCATATTTTTGGTCAGAATGAGCCGAAAATTATAATTCATTCTTACTTATTTTTAATTCTTATTACTAATAAAAAAATTTAGAACTTTTTGAGCAAAAATCATTAGAACTTCAACAAGCTTGCCAGCAATTAACCATGTGTATTTATACATAAACCCTCAAATACAATATGAGAATTCAATCATGTATAAAAATGTACAAAATATGTATATAATCACAGTAGGCCTATAACATCTCAATACAAACTACACAATAAATGATTTATATTTCATATTTACATATTTCATTTTTCTTCCAACTCTTTTACAATTAGACGGCCTTTGGGTGCCAATGATTTTAATTATTTGGCAAAACGAAAAGTACAGCCTTTACATATATTTATTTTAAGCGAAAAACTGAAAAATTTCTGTATTTAGAATAGTTTTGGGTTACCATTTTAAATTTTTTCTCTAACACTTCATTAGGCATACTTATACATTCTCTTTTTATTGCTTGTTGTTGTTGTGGTTGTTTATATATCGGTATTTCATTGGTCGCAAAACCAAATCGTCAGTAAACTTTACGTAGTTTGAGAACATTTAACCTCTCACGTTTATTTCAAAACAATCAAAGACAATATGAGAATTCTCTATTAAACTTTTTTAATCAAAGTAGGATTAGAGTGCTTCTTTCCAAACAACACAACAACCAATTAACACTAAACATAAGTCTATTTTATTCTTCTTGCAACTTGTATACTGTTGATGGTTTATCGGGCAAAACGTAAAATGCATTATTTATTGCAAAATGTATTGTATTTTGTGGCTTTAGCTGTTCATATGCCGACATTTCATATGTCGCTAAATTTCAATATTAAGTATTTAAATTATTTATTTTAAATATTTTAAATATTTAATATTAAACTGACCTTCGTAGACTAGTAGGTAGTGTACTAGACTCGTAGTGCGAAGGTCCCAGGTTCGAATCCAGCCGCAGAACTCTGGCAGTTTGTGTCTGATAATTGAAGGGAGCGCACAACAAGCCTTCACTGGCTTAAGTGTATGTCGTATGACATGGGCTTCACACCCCTCCAATCAACCTAACCTATTATTTGGGATATTCTCCCCAACTAATCGTTTCGGCCCAATGAATACAATCATTAACACCCAAAGGGTGTTTATTTGAGACATGTAAGATTCTTTCATTTGGAAAAAGCAATAAAATGTATTTTTTTTAATAATGACCCACTGGTAGCCGTGAGAAAGGAGAGGGAGCAAGATAATTTATGCTTCTTTGAAATTTTATTACAGAACGATCCGTATATGGAATAAATAAGAGACAAAAACATTTTAATAAAAGTAGAACTTAGTGAAAGGACGGAAGTTGAAGGGGTTGCAATTTAAGCAATATGTGTATTTGTATTTAGATTCCTTTCATCTACATTATTCACCTGCGGTAACCGCGAGTAAAGTATTAAATAGTTAACGATAAAGAAACAACAAAAAAAGTCACGTTGCTTTTATCAAGTTGAGTTCCTACTGCCTTGAAAGAGATCTTGATATTAAAGATGATTTGCCAAATTAAGTTGACTCCAAGCAACAAACAGAAAAAATTAAAATTGCTGAATTTTAAAAAACATTCAATACTTTTAAAGTTCCACAAATAATAAATAATAAAAAATATTCGCTAAAGTTGTTTCTCTTCCTTGAATATTATTAAGTGTTCTATTTGAATAAATTTACTCAAAGTGTGTAGTTTAATATTTCGGTAAAACCATATTCAGAAGAAAAAAAATCATTTAAAAAATACTTTGAAAGCATACGAGTACAAACTCATTATCTCTTCTGTCATTAAGTCAAAGAAAGACATCAATTTAATTCTAAATACACAAAATGAACAATAATTTTTAGAAAATTACAAATAATGAGTGGCTTTTGTTCACAGGCATTTAGACAAAATTGTTAAGAATAAAGAAAAATAAATGAAATTAGAAACACACACATGCATATTCATTTAAACATTGATGATGTCAGTTCATCAATTTTTTTCTTGCCACTTTTTTTTGGTGGCACCTTGTGCATTTCAAATTTATATATTTTATTACTCTTAAATAGTTTATAAATAAATAAATTTGATTTCATTTAATAATTTTATACTCTTATTTTCATTATACTACAATTAGCATGCAAAACATCAAGAATATGGCAAAAATCGTCGTTCCGATGTGGCCGTTTTGTTGTTGGAGCACAACGTACAATTTACAGGTTTTGAAAGTTTTTATTTCAAATTAAGTTTCATTTAAAAAAATTGTAATTTTTAACTTTCACAATGTTTCCACAAAATAAACAGAATTAATTGCTCCCATTTGTATGCCCAATTCCATACATTTACGTTCTAAGTCGTACATTGATAGCATGCCATATGTGGCAGGATGGGGTTACACTATGCAGGGTGGCAGTCCTTCGCATGTTTTGAAACAGGCCCAAATGCCCATACAAAACAATGACGTTTGCAGTCGCATCTACAGACAACTGTTGCCCAGTTTACCGGCCGAAGATTTTGACGATTCAATATTTTGTGTTGGCTATACGATTGGTGGTGTTGACACGTGCCAAGGGGATTCGGGTGGTCCCTTAATGATACCGGAGGTAAGTCTATATTATATCAAGAAAATTATTGAGTTTTTCTAATTACTCGATTTGTTTTTTACTTTCAGTTATACAAAGGCATTATCCGGTACTATTTGATTGGTGTAGTTTCTTATGGTCACGGTTGTGGCAAAGTGCCGGGCATTTATATCAATATGCAAAAGAAAATGGACTGGATTTTACAACAAATAGAAGAAATGTAAAATTTTCGCTTGCCATGTGATTTGAAATAATTTAATACTTAGTAAATTTTTCTCAACTTTTATGTTGATATTTTATATGTAAATATTTATTTTAATTTTTAAACACATTTTTTTATACCTCAATTTATAATGAAATACGTTTCAAATAAACAGTTTATAAAACCTGATATTAATTTCTATTTCGAAATAAACTGGTTGAATCTTGTATAAAGGAGATCAAAATATATTTTAATGGGCTTTTACAATATTTTTATGGCCTTGTTTTTCTCAGTTACCAATAAGATATGACGAAAAATTCGCAAACATGATTAAAAACAACATTAAAAATCAGAATCGCTAGAATGTCGCAACAGTGAATAAAGAACAAAATAAAACAAAACCCATGACAGTCCTCTCTTACAAACGTAAGTGCCATAAAATTGTGTGAGAGCAAAAGTTGTAACGAAGTCAAAAAGTATGTATACATTATATGAAAATATAGTACATAAGATTTAAAAACAAAAATTATGTTTGATATACATATGTATATATATTCTCATTCTACATTTTTATCAAAGTCTTCTTAAAGGCCACAATACACGTTCAAAATATTCAAGATGAGCTTAATATCGCTACATTCATCTATATTTAATCACATTTTTTTTTCAGATCCATTCCACAAATTTTCGAAACCCAAAATTTAATTTCTCTAAATTTCGTAAATGAAATGGAAAAGTGTGAAATTTTTTTTGATCAGCTTTGAAAAAGCCTTATTTATTTAAAAGTGTAGCTTGCAGTTCGGTTTCACAGTGGAATCGGACGGGAAAAGTGGCCGTCTGAAATAATTATTATAACATAACTCCATATGGGCCTAATTTCCTGGGAGTAAAATATAAACTAGAAATGGATTATATCAGGTCTTAAGCTAAGCTGTACTTGCTTCGATTTTTCAATCTGTTCAATTGGATTTTTGTGTTGAAGCCGGTCTTTGAAAGGGCAAAAATCTTTTATAAAAATAATAAACAAGACGCCATTATAAATACAATTGAGTGATGACGCATTTGACGATACATTGCAATTTTTTTTAACAGCAAAATAAAACATTATAAATAAAATCTAAGCATTTGTTTATTGACTGAATTGAGTGTATTTACATACGGCTCATTTGCTGCAAGAACGTCATAAATGGAAAAACTTTTTTAATAGAAAAGCAGAGCTAATCGTCACATTATGTAAATTTTTTTTTATAAAATTAATAAATCTACACATCAATTTAGAGCAGATTATGTTTCATTAAGTTGTTTGGAAATTGAAAGCTTTGACTTCATCCTATAAATCATGTAGGAGTATTTTTAGATTTATGATGTTATTGCAGCCAATGAGTGATATGTAGCTACCTGTTATATATTATCATAATAAAACCACACTTTTGGCTCGTACTGTATGCAGAATTCGTGTGTTTATTAAACACACACAATGTGTTTGTAAACGGCAACACAACAAAATAACAAATGTAGACACCACAAAAAAAACTCAAACAAGGAAAAAAATTACACACGTGTTAAATACAAAAATAATAATTAATTTATATTATTTTATATTAATAGTTGACCGGTTGGCTACTTTATTAGTGTATGATAACACAATGTAAATAAACAAAAATCAATAATTTATTGTGACGATGTTTGTAAGAAAAAAAAAAAAAAACATATGTGACGGTTGTGTACATATGTACGTTAGTCTCCAAGCAGGCACAGTGGTTATCAATTAATTTATTATTTATATGTTGTTACTTCAACTTCATATTGATTTGAAAACACTAAATTTCACGTCCATTTATTGGAAAAAAAACATGAAAAATTAGTGAGTAACAAAAAAAAAAAAAAAAACTTAAAGGCCTAATTACCTCAATGAAATTGTTTTAGTGAAAATGCTACAAAAACATACACACCCCACTGTTGCGTTATATCCAATTTGTTAACTAACTCCTCCAAAAATGTAAAAAACTATATCTTCATATTAATTTCTTCTAACAAGTATGTTTTCGATGTAGATGATAGATATAGTCACTTGAATAAAAAGTTATATATCGAATAAATTTTACATAAAAGATCCCTTTTTACAAATGCAGTTTAAAAAATATATATATATATTTCTATGAAACTTTATTTAAAGAGCTTCATACATTTAAGAACTACTTATTTGAAAAACTACATTTTTAAGGCAGGTGCTTATTTAAAAAAGGAACATTTTGAAAGAGATATTAAATTTGTTCGCAAATGATCTCTCAAAATAACTACCTGCTCAAGAAAATTGTTCTTTCAAAAAGTTCTTTTTTTTAAATATGTCCCTTAAAGGATCGAATAAGTACATAAAAAATGGAGCCTTTCAAATAAGTACTTCTTAAAAGTATGCAATAAGTAACATTTTCAGAAAACAACTTTAGGGAAAAGTACTTTTTTGAAAAATCAACTTTTAAAGGAGGAAAGTATCATTTTTAAAAATTTCCTCTTCAGTTAATACTCCGTAAAAAATGGATGTTGTTCTTAAGGAATAACATTTTAATTGCCTTCAAAGTAGTCCTTAGTTTATTTTCCAATTCCTAGGATCCTATTGGCAAAATTTTATATAAATTAGTCAAAAGCTATTTAAAAAATTTTCCTTTTTATAAACAAATGAATAATTATTCATTATTAAGATAATTAAAAATAAAACTTTTTAAACATTTAATAAGACCTAGTGCTTAAATAGCATTTTAGTTAATTAAAAAGGTGTAAAAAATATAGAGTTATTAAACTTTAATTCGCTAAATCTACATACATTCTTTTTCAACTAACAATGATCAAATTACTTTCACATAATTCTGGGGGAAAAAACGACTTCAATACCAAGAGCCCATCGAACAGATTAAAAACAAAAGCAACTATGGGTTGATTTGAAACCCGATTTAGTCCCTTTTTAGTTAATTTATTATCCCAAGAAAAGGATGAGACACCTTATTAAAAAATTAAAACAAATCCTTCTCTTACTCCCAATCGTTTTTCTTGAAGCAATTCTCTTCAATTCTGTTTTAAAGCTGCCCTTTTGTTTACACTCAGACAGTCCGTGTTCAATTTTTTTGTTCAAAGTCTAACATGACGTCATAATGAGAATGAAATAAAAATTTAAGTAACTTTATGCTACAATCATATATGTACCCTTCCCCTATCTCCCCTCCCTCTACCACAAACTGGAACTTGCTTCAAGAAAAACTGGTGTGTGTAAAAGCACACAATTTGTGGAAAACTTAAGAATTAAATAGACAGGCAACTGTTAAGGATTTTTTATTTCTTTAACAAGGATATACAATTTTGACCCTCTTACTTTTTATTACCCATACAAAATGCAAACGCATCACAAATTAACAAACAGGCCATAAAATTACCAAGAAATCTGAAATAGTCATAGAAATTTCCAAAATATAAATTGACAGGAATTGTATTTAAAATGACACAAATATACCTGCCTGGAATGACATACTTTCCATTAAAAATACACATGGAACGAATGTGGAATGTCGTATGTTGCCCATAATATTAAGATGAGCATTTACGGTTCATAAATGTCAATGTACGACAATCGATAGGGCTGTAATCGATTTTGGTTAAAAAAATATACGTCACATTTATGTCACATGTCACACTGAGTCATGTCAGAAGTTTGGAAGGAATAGTTTTATCACATCTGGACTTCACACTACGAGAAATCGCTGATAGAAATAAAAAAAGGCTACGAAATTTGCCTCCTGATGATTAACACACCACTTAGCGTATGGTTAATAAAGGCTTAATACAGAAAATAGGGAGCTGCTATGAAGTCCTTTCTGAATACAAAAGTGTTATTCTACAGCCTAGTTTCAGCAAAATGACAGGGGACGCCATTACAGTTAAGCTATTAGAAGAACTTTTAAAATGGGTTCGCAAATTATGGAAAATTTTGTTATCCGATTTCCAAGTAAAATCTATGGGAGACCATAATAATTATGTCCATTCAAATAAACACGAATTTCGAAAACTATTCTACAAATGGGAAAGTTATAGAATAATAGACAAAGTTTCCGTACGATGTTTAGTGTCCGTTAAAAATTTTTCATAAAACCAAACCTTTCGTGGCTTTCCAATTAATTATTTTTTTAAACAGGTCCATAAATGCCCAAGTTGTGTTATAATTATTATGTTGGATGGTCACTTTTTCCTTCCGAGTTCCACCTAAATCACCGTGAAAACAAAATTGTTCCATAAATGGACGAGTTATGCGGTAATCTATATTTCAAAGATGAGCAAATTTGCCCACCTGATTTTCGAAAAAAAATTATGGGACCAAGCTGCAAGCAAACCCTTTCAAGCAAAAAAAAAAAAAAAAAAAAAAAATTAAATCCTCCTCCTTTTTTTAAGTCAGTTAAAAATTAAAATAATCGACTACTGGCAAACTTGTACGCCTTGTAGATAAAGAATTCTATTGGCAGTGGCAAATGAACAATCCTAGTATTATGTATTTAAATTTAGTTTCTATACAAATGAAAATAGCTTCCAAATCGGTGGATAGGAATCGAAAAAGGGAATATGGTGGAATGATACGCCTGTGTTTAAATCATTAAAAATGATCAAAGTTTGCATCACTCCGGAATTTTCGAAAGATCTTTTTCTGCTGGGATATTGAAGCCAATCTTGAATAAGACACCCAATGAGTTGATGAAATATTGATAAATTTTTTCAATAAATTTTGCTAAAAATATTGGAAATCACCCTTATTTATTACATCATAAAAATTTCGATTAAAACATAAAAAAGAGCTTAATGCGAAGCTACTCTAAGCCAATTGGGCTAGATAATGACCAATCGTTGAGTCAGAGCAATGTTACAAATATTTTCTATAGATTATTATTTAATATTAGAAATATAGAAAGTGAAAAATCGTTTAAAACTTATGTTATTAACGGTCTGCTAAACATTTTGACTCAATACTTAGAAATGTTTACAATTTCTGGCTCATAATTGTTATAAATTAATGTTTTTAATGAAGTTATCAAGAAATGACAGTTGAAGATCCGTCAACTCAACTACCGCCTAGAATTTATGTGACACACATAACAAATATGATGTTGAAACAAACACACGCACTCACGTGCTAATATGTTGAAAGGTAAAAAGAAGGTTTACAAAGGCCTTGTAGAAGGCCTATTTACACTAGGTTCTACAGCTACAATACATATTCTCTGATATATTTTTTATTATACAAAAATTATTAATTTATGTATGTATGTACATATATCGCCATCGGGAAGTAGGCCTGTCATAATCGTTTTTTCTGGTAGGAGTTTCGAAAGGGTTTCGGAGAAAGTCTGAGAAATAATAGCTTTTGATTGAGAGCTACAACTATGACTGGTTTGCATAAGGTCTACAACGTTTTAATAGAGAGGCAAATTACGTCATTTATTAGAGATTTCATAAAAAACGTATGCATATTAGTTGTACTAAGTTTCCTAAGAGAGGGAGGGGGAGGGGGGTTAGAACCTCGAACAAAATATCTACCTCCATGGCGGTCAGGTTTGGAAACTTTTAAGCAAAATATGAAGTCCAGAGTATTTTTTACACGATATTTTTATTTGTTTTTTATTTTATGTATTTGATTGAATTCTCATTTACTTCATCTTAAATTTAGGGTTAATATTGAATGTTTACGCATAGAAAGGTAAGATGCACAGTTTCATCATAACGTCGTGTTTTTGTAATAAACTATAATTAGAGGCACATTCGAAAATGCATACTTGTTTGATTGGTTTTTATAAACTGATGAAAGTTGCACACAAAAATTTTAAAAAATGGTTGTCGTTTGGTATGGATAGTAAAACAATTTTAAATAAATTGAAAATATTTAAAATAATAAATACTAGTTAGTAACTTATTTAGTTTGTAACTTAATTATGAATAAAATAAATGTTATAAAAAATAAGTAAATTATTTATTTTTACAAAATTTTAAGTAATACTTTTTTTTAAAAATATTGCCCCAATGCCGTTTTTACTGGGACTCAGTAAAAAAATTTCTTGCTGCTGGTAGAAGCATTTTACCAAATATTAATAAAATCTTCCTTAATTGGTGGAAAATTGTATTTAATTTTAGTAGAATTTTTTGCTGAATTTCGAGAATTTTTTCAAATAATTTTTTTTGTAGAAAATGTTCGCCATTTTTAATTCAAATCCATATATTCAGATTCAGTAAATTTTCCTAAATTCTAGTTCATGAATCTTCTTAATATTCTTCGTGCTCGGGATAAAAGTTTTTAATAGCACTCGCATCTTAATTCCTCAATGTGATAAAGAGAATTTCTTTAAATTACGAGACTTCATGCTCGAATCTAGAAGCTTTAACTAAATTTTAGTGAATTAGTTTCCCCAATGAATTATTACTTCAGTAGAGGGGCAATAATGATTTTATTAATTTTCTAAATCTACGAGTACGATGAATTATTGTAAAATAAAATTTGCTTTCAACTTACCACGTGACGGGCTTGAACCAGCACCTTCTCTAAGCAACTATTCCCCAGTTTAACAAAAACTTATTAAATTTTAGAAAACGTGTTTTTAAAGTCAATAATTTTTCTTTAAATGTAAAAAACTCGTTGTGGGAAACTATGATCTATTTATAAGTCCAATTATTGTTAGATTTATGTATATTATTTTTCTAGTCTTAGGGAAATTTTCCCTAAATTAAAAAAAATTTTTAGGGAAATTTTCCATAAATTAAAAAAATTTTTAAACTAATTTTTATGAAAATTGTTTACTAGAATCTAGTATGTCTTTTTTTTAAAGTGTATATACACATGTTATGTTTTCTAAAAAAATTTAATTTTTAGGAAAAAATTTTTTATCACTTCATATAATTTATAGGCTAATTTAGGTTGATTGGAGAGGTATGTCATACGACATACGACATACACCTAAGCCAGTGAAGGCTTGTTGTGCGCTCCCTTTAATTTAACTATAACATATTGACCTAAAGGTCTACAGAAACTCCGTGTCACTCACAAAGTTCCTTAATTTCCTCCAGCATATTCCCCTTAATCGGGTTATATCCGGTAAGGTGTCACCCCCAAGATATCGGCACCTTATTTGTGAGAAGGCGGAGCATTGGCACAAATAGTGTTCCAATGTTTCGCTCGCCTCTCCACATGCTCTACATTCATCTCCTGCCGTTATTCTCTTGCGTTTAAGATGTGCCCGTAGTTGAGAGTGCCCTGTGACATCTCCCATTATTCTACTTAGTTCGGACTTGCTAAGTCTTAGCAGCTCCCTCATTCTTCTCTCGTCTGGATCTCCCCATAGAATTTTTGTATCGATTCCCATGGTTCCGTTATTCCAGAGAGTTGAATGGGCTTTATGTGCCCAAGTCTCTAGATCGGATTTAACTGCATCGAAAGGTTTCGCGCATTCCAAGCTTATATTACCTAACTCTATTGCCCTAGAAGCAAGTGAGTTTGCCCTCTCATTTCCAGTTATCCCCTCGTGCCCTGGCACCCATGTGTCGAGTATAATTTATAAATATTAATTACGATCTGGCAATGCTGGTAGTCACTCACATCATTGAACGGCGAATGTACATTTCGGTCGTCTGGCATCTAACTTTTATTTCTAAGCTCACCTTTAAAAAGGCCGCTCGTGAATAAGGCCTTTTTTATTTTTACCGCTACGAATATATCAACTCATACACATGAACATACAACGTCCAATTAAATCAAATCAAACGATTAACCATAAAAATAAAAAAATAAAAACTAAAATCATATCGTCTAGATGACTAAACCAGAATTCCATTCTATAAAACTTAAGATTTTGTTAAAAACAAAATTATAACGAAAAAACCATTTTTGTTAAATTTCTTGCTAAATTGTCATATATTGCATTGAGGAAAGAATAAAACAAACGAATGGAATACAAAATAATTTAATTTATGGCCTTTTAATTGTATGTTTATAAAAATGCTTTTAATTCATGCACAAGGACGTGTGGGCCGTCTATAAATAAAACGATGAAAAATCGTTCAGTTTGTAAGAAATTTACGAGTACGGTGATTTAAACTAGAACACTATGCAGGCGTCTGGTTTCTAATTAAATCTAATTAAGCTTCCCAGCAGCTGAGCGTTTTGAATAATTTCTTTACCCCGTCTATTACAAGCCTTAATCAGACCGGATTCTAATCACTGATTTCTGATTTTAATTGCGTTTAATAATCTGTGTAAATAAACTAATTTGCCAAGAACATTTTTGAGGTGAATAAAAGTTTTTTTGTTGTTGTTGCTATTTTCTATTCATATGGAAAAGGTACTTTACAATATTAGAAAGTAGTTTTTTTGCGCAAGTTGATAAGAATTATAAAATATTTTTTCAAAGAGTTTTGGGGGAAAAAATTAAATCAATTAAAGTCAGTGAGACATCAAACATAATATAAGTAGCATTAGGAATTAGAATTGAAAAGAGAGAAAGAGAGCACATATGAAGGAATCGGCAGAGCCTGAAACATTTGATTGGTGTTGCAATATTATTTTTTAGGCGTAAGCTATAGAAAAATCAATAATGTAAATAATTTTTACAATTTCTAGGAGATCAATAGCACTAATAAGCAATAGCGTTTTTATGCCAATACATGTAAGAATCATTTCCTGTAAAGCTTTCACAACTCATTGCAAATCCATTGATGTGAAATGCATTAATGTAACTCTATCACTTTTTATTTGAAGGACGCATGTACGCTGCTATGAAATATGAATTTTGCACAACTGTAATGGTCCGTGTGATCCAATTTTTTATGATTTTTTTCATAGGCCTTAATTGTGAAAATTTTCACGTGAAGTAAATCTGCCGGAGTCAAATATCGCAAACTTACTATTCTTTGTTGCAGTAACTGAAAAATATCAAGTTCATGTCTTGCACACAGAAAAAAAAAACTTTCTAGGTTTTACATTTTCTCTTCGTAGTTTAAGTAAAAATCATGCTTAAAAACGTAAATATGAATAACTCTAAATATACTTTAAAAAATATAATTGAAATGCTAAAAAAATTTATCCTGTAGCTCTTAAATCAAGTCCCGAAAGTCCCAAAGCCATTTCAGTGCATATTGACCTTATGCTGTCAATATTTTAAATATTGTTGAGGCTGAAGTAGTAAAGTCGTTAGCCAAGAATCATGCGATAATTTGAGAGTCCTGGGTTCAAGATAAAAAGAGAATTAAGATCATAACAATTTCAAATATTAATTGAAAAAATTATTGCTAATAAAAATTCAAACAAACATTTTTTCTAAAGTAAATTTTATTCTCAGTCAGACTTTTTTATTGCCGCAATTAATTATTCATTTAAATCTTTAGAATGTAAGAAAAAATGTTTATTTTCATCACTTAAATTGTTGTTAGAATTTACAAAATTCGTTTTAAGTACGCATTTACACAAATAAATATTTACTGATTCAATGAATTTGATTATTTAAAACGAAATTGTGTTTTTTTTCTGTGTACATTTTTTTAATCAAATAGTTCCTTGTACCTGAAGAAGGCTGTTCTCGTTGTTTATTTTTTTAATTTAGAATTGATATATTGGCGAAAGTTTGGTTTAAAAATTTATCTAGTTGGATTCCGAGATACTTAAAATATTGTTTATTTAAAATACTTAATATTGAAATTTATTATTTGGGATATTCTCCCCAACTAATCGTTACAAACAATTAGAGCTTTTGCAAAATGCATTGTTTGTTGTGGCTTTAGCTGTTCATATGGCGACATTTCATTGGTTGCTAAAACCAAATCGTCAGTGAGTTTATTTAAAATATTTTTTCCACCATGAGATATAAAACCGAATCGCTTCCGGTGCTCTCTTAACATAATAAGAGGTGACGTCATGGCGAAAGAGCTTTGTTTCCCTAAGAACTTTATTCTTGAGGTATGCACCCCTCCATGGCTTGTTGACAACTAATTCTCTATATACTCGTATCGACATCATTAATATCAAATACCAAAATGGCAGCCAGTAGTTGCACTTTTTTGCAGGAGTTTTGAAAATAATATTTTCACATTTATTGATATTTTTTTCCATTTTTCAATCATAAGCGTACTTTTTGTTATATTATAATTTAAATTATTATATTATTTATTATATTTATATTTATTTATTATATTATAACAATTTAAATTATAATAAATCTTAAACTTTCTTTTAAATTATTTATATATTTATTGAAATGTTATGAATACAATTAAAAATTATATTATAACAAGGACCTTCATATCATTTGAAGAACATTCATATCGTTTGAAGTGAAATAGACCAGAGTTTTAGGTAGGATTCAAACCCAGAATCTACGCACTTACAGGGTAGTAGTCCTACACTATACATTTGCCTACCGAGGCACCCATATATTAAATTATTGACCAGTGAAAAAAATAAAAAGTCTATTACAAGGAATAACATTTTCATTGCTTTCATGGATCCAATAGTGCATTTATTTAACTTCCCCCGAAATCAAGTTGGATAAATTTTGAATGAAATTATTGCTGGTATGTTTATATATACACGAATATATAATTTTTCTTCAATTCAAAAAAAAAAAAAATCATTTATTTCAAGTAGTAAATAAATAATCCAAAGTTAATATGAAATTATGTTCTTTGGAAACAAATCAAAAATCAACACCACGAAGATGAAATCCAAGTCGGTGAATAAGAATCAAAAGAAAGAATATCCTGCAACGACAAGCCTGTTTTAAAATCATTAAACATTTTTAAATTTTCACAACTTCCAAACTCTAGTCTCAGCATTAGCATGTCCTTTTTTTAAGTTATTTTTTTCTAGCAATAATTTTTATAAAATGCGGTCGGCAATTTATAGATATTGAGTTTTCATAATATGCCAAAAGTTGAGATGTTGCCAAAAACTTTCTCAAAGTTTACGATGAAAGATGCAGTATATAAGGAGTTGCTAACACTCCAATTTATATTTAAAACAAGTAAATAAAATTTTTCGAATAGTAAAAAGCTTCTATATGAAGCGAATTTCTCTTTCATCGGTATACAACATGTTGGGAATATGGCAATTATTTTATATCAATTAATAACTGACACAAATCCTTTTACAGAAGAAAATATATATCCTGAGTGTAAGCGAGCTTGGATATATAGTCTATTATTAGCTAAAGTCAAATTAAATCCAACAAAGTATAATGTAAAATTTCATTTTATACAAAAAAGTCATAAGAAATGTACTTTTATCATTTCAATGAAAATGCTCTCAAATCAGTGAATGAGCTTTAAAGGAAAAACATCCTGCTTATTTTAAGTTCATTGCAAATGTTATGAATCATAATCTTATAACTTTGATATATTTTTTCTAACTACAATTTGTCTACTGCGTTATAAAAATATTAAAAAATTTCTCCCACGAATTGAAAAACATTTGAATTTTTTTTCAAACATTAACATGAGCAATTAACAAAATATTAAAACTAAATTAAGGCTTGTTTCGATGCAAACAATTATTAAGTAGATAAATATAAAAATTATAAATCATAGAGAGCACGCTTGGTGATTTTAGAGGAGACCCACTGTTCATACTGGCCAAATATAAGAGAGATGAATGTCAAATTATTACGAGAATCATGAAAACTCTCTGCGTAAAAATTATAAATTTTAATACTATAAGCTTCAATTTAAAATATTAATTTTTATTTCACTTATTTCATCTAATACTACTGATACCAGAATTAAGAAATTTAAAACAAAAATTTTTTTCCTTTTGCTCTAGAATTTTCACTTACAAAACTGTTTAAGAAACTGCGGCAAAGTGGTTGTTAAAAATGCCTGCAAAAATCTCTCCCAATTAGAAAACAATTAAATTACGTATCATACAGCACTCAACCAGATCAATTAAGACATTCATATAAAAAGCCTGAGAACACAAAATGATGTTATTAGTATCACGACAGCAGCGTAGGAACGTAACGATACCAAAATCTGATTAAAAACAAAATCTTAAAATTTAAAACAATTTGCTGCCACTAGCAAAACCTAAAATACCAGTTAAAATTATAGTTTGAGTATACACACACACACACATACACACGTATGCACTTAAAGTGTTAGTAAAAGTATTTTCGTCCACTAGTGGCTATGACAGCACATTGGCTTCCTCTTAACTGATGTGAGAATTTGTAAGACAGTGTCAAAATAAACGCGTGCATGATTACAACGAAATGAATTAAAGACGGAAGGAAGGATTTCAAAGTCCCTGTAAATAAATATAAAATTGTGAAACTAAGTGTTGGTGATGACATAAAATAAATAATAACAATTAGTAATTTGAGGTTATTTAAAAAAAATTCGCTCTTTAATTAGCACCTTTAACAAAAAAAATTTAGAAAAAAGTAACAAAATATTCATCAAGTAGAACCAAAATAAAAAAAAAACTGATAATAAAATGAAAATATATTTAAGTGTAGCAGTAATAATTGTAGCGTGTTTAGCCAGCCCGGTTTTGCCGCAACGCTGGTTACGGCAACAACAACAACAACAGCAGCAGCAAGGTAAATATATGAAATAATTAACTTTGAAGATGTTTGTTTGTATTTATTTATCTCATCAACATGATCACTTTTATAGTTTGAGTAATATTACTTAAAAAAGAAGATATATAATATATGTAATTTGTTTTAAAATTATATACATGTTTGTTCTCAAAATTTAAAAACAAACAGCGAAAAAAAATATTATGGAAAAAAGTCAATTTAAAATTCACTTTAACTTTACAACCGGTTTAATATCGTACGACTGTTTAAATTAACAATTAAATATAAAATCAATAAATTTTGATTTTATGAAAAAAGTGTTGTATTAAATTTAAAATCAGTGCCATTTTTTGGGATTTTAAACGTTTGACATTTTTTTTGTTATTTTTTATAAAAACGCATGTGTCTTAAGTCTTTTGTTTTATGGCCGGTGTTGGTGAAAAATTCAAATTTCTTAAACACAAAAAAAAAACTATAAAAAACCAAAAATTAATATATATGTATATTAAATAAAAACGAATGAAGTAAGTAGACCTTAGACCAAACAGCTTAAGTCGAGTTAAGGTAGTTGTAAAAATTTCAGTAAAATTTTTATGCAAATTTATTTTATATTTATATCACCCCTACCAAGACCAAATATCCCTTTTTTAAATTCATTACTTTGGTTCTGCATTGCATATGACAGATGTCTAGTAACTATTAGAGTGAATTGAAAACTTAGTAAGATAGAGACATTTTGAGTACTTTGGTTTGATGTTGGAGTGGCACAATTGGAGTAGTATGTACGGTCTGCAGAATAGTACGATTTCCTACGACATTCAAAAATTGAATGTGGTAGGAAGGATAACCAAAAGCTTTTTAAAATAAATAAAAATTGTATTGAGATTACGTTTGATTCGCAAATCAATCTAATTAGTTATTGTGTGTATTTCAATTAAACACTGAATTATATCGCTCTTTTAATGTACCACAAACATATCTTAGGAAAAGTCATCTAATCATTCAATTCTTGAGACCTGAAATTTTTTACCAAAAAAGCTATGCTTTATTGCCCTCTTTAATGGATGTAACTTATTTGTTAGTCGAACTGTGGGATCTTTTAAATGCTTAATTATTCTTCCATATATCAATACTCACTGACAGTCTTGCCAGAAATTGATTACGAAAAATTATGCAAGATCTCGCTGAAAAAGATTCTAAAAAAATTAATGATGGCAAAAAAAATTTTTATTCCATGTCTGTTGGCGAGTTACTTTACCTTTTTCAAAGTACTATCGAAATCAGAATTTTTACTCTATGGAGATGTAAATAGCACCAAGCCCCCGCCATTTCATTTAGTTTTTGAAACAGAAAAGTTATAAATGACCCCAAGTCCAATGGGTTTAGAAGTAAAGAACTACAACTAAACACAAATTTTCCTTACCATTAATCTTAATTGTGCTGGTTTGAAGCTGTGGTTGGAGGCTTTTACCTTCCAAAAGCAGCAATTAAGCCTCTCGTCGCAAAGCTTTGAGTTCTGCATTCAATATTCCAACCTTCTCAGCGAGTTTTAAGTCCTCCAAATGATGAAATTCTCTTATGTACTAGTGTCACCTTTCTACATCATGTGTTTCGGGTGCTCTTGTTTGTGGCTCTGTTAAGGATCATATTCCCCGGAATACATGGATGGCAAATTTCTCATTTTTCAATGGCCAAATTTATCTTATTCGCTGCCCTGGCACCCAGATATCTCTGTATTGCAGCACTTTGCCTTTACTTTGATCTTCATAGGAGTAAGTTTCTCTACTGCTGCCTCTATAGTTTCATTGATCAGGTTGCTTTATTTCTCGAAATCACTTTTGCATATCACACCATGCGTTTTTGTAAAATATAAATGGATCTTGGCCGTATCCTGCGCTAGTTAAAAACCGTTTTCCTCTTGGACTTGGCGCTATATATTTCAAACGATTCGATATTGCCATGAAGGTTAATAGCACTAAGTCCCTTTTAATATACAAAAGAAACATTAGGTGACGTGATTTATTAAGGAAAGTAGAGATATAAAATTATAAAATAGAAATATACGCGTTTGAGACTTTCAATATGTTTATGCAGTGTCCTGTAAAATTTTCAAAATATTTTCCAGCCTAGTTTTCTTTTCACCAACGTATACATATCGATTTAAAAAGATAAATATTTTATTATATTATTAGTTTAGTTTTAAAGTCAAAATTAGTGAAAAAATAAATTTAAAATTGCTACTAATTATTTTGTTTAAAATGTAGCATTAACCTAATTTCAACATATGAACACCTAAACCCAAAACAAATAACACATGTTTGAAATTCTAATTATTAAAATGATTAATCGAAAGAATTCCCTTGAACGTCACTTCCATTTGTTGCTGCTTTAACTCCCATCTGCTTAAGATATGTATGTTGCAATATAGAATTCAAAGCAGCACTATTTGTTTAGCCTTCATCCGTACCTGAAAGTCAGTCTGCTTTTACACCAGGCAGGTTTTCTTGAAACAGGTGCCAGTTTATGGGAGAGAGAGGAAAGAAGAAAGACAAGTTGTACATATTTGATTGTATCGAAAATTTACTTCAATTCTCTTTTGTTATTTCATTCGCATTATGCCGGCATATTAAACTTTAAACGAAAAATTGAACACAGACTGTCTGAGTGTAAACGAACGGGCAGTATTAAAAGAGATTTGAAAGGGACTTGCTTTAAGAAATTCAGCTGGATGTAAAATGAGAGTTAAATGAACTCATATTTTTTTGTTGTTGTTAGAAAAACCATTTCTATTATGTACCTAATGACCAAAATCAACGTATGCTTCTCGTGTATTAATTTTGACGAGAATAAAATGATTAAGCACATATATTGCACCATGTGCAACAAAGCAATTTGAAAATGAATGTTTTTAGTTTTCAAAACCGACTATTTCCACCAACATCCCATTATCTCCAGAAAGTTATCGTATTATTTTTATTTATATATTTTATATGTTGTATAAATAAATTTTGATTTTTCATTTCTCTGATCTGAAAATATATATATAATGGATTAATTAGGAACAATATCCATATTCGGGACATTGCGAGTACATTGTATGATTTACAATCAAAATTATAATCTTCGTTTGTTGTTTATTGAGACTTCATTTTCATATCGCAAGAGTTCCTAAAATACTTTTTTGAAAAAAAAACTTAAAACTATAAAGTATTATTTTAATAAGATTATTATTGGATCATGCAAATTGTTTAACAAAATTATGAAGAAAATATTAATATAAAAATTAATTAATTCTATATTTGTTACAACAGTACTTGCCTTCCGCACTTAATAAATATAATTTCGTAAAGATAATAATCAATGAAATTAAAAAAATATGGAAATTTTTAAACATTTATAATAAAAGGTCTATAAGCCGTAAGGAATAATAAGTTTAAGGAATAATCATTTCCATGAATGGTTAGGTTAGGTTAGGTTGATTGGAGGGGTGTGATAGATAGCCCATGTCATACGACATACACTTAAGCCAGTGAAGGCTTGTTGTGTGCTCCATTTAATTATCAGACACAAACTGCCAAAGTTCTGCGGCAGGATTCGAATCTGGGACCTTCGCACTACGAGTCTAGTACACTACCTACTAGGCTACGAAGGTCAGTCTCCTGTTATATAGACAAGCCAAATAGCTTCGCAGGTTGTGTTGGCTATTTAACAAAAATATATACTCATTGCAAATCAAGAAATATGTATCTATGTACCTGAAGTTACCTGCAGTTACAAATATTGTGAAAATGATTTTTTGGTGCAGTATGACAGACTTAATATATAAAAAAACATTTACGGAAAAATTACATATTTCGTTTTCGTAATGTATTTGCAGATTTAAAATATATTGTAAGCATATGATTAAAAAATATTTGCTTAAACTGAGCGGAACGATTTGAATAACAAAAATTCTCGTATATTCTTTTGAAACATGATTTTTATAGCCACCGTCGATTTAAATCAAGCATTGCCCATGCTCCATTAATAGTTTTTCTTATAACAGTAATGACTAATATTCCAAAATTCCAAAAATATTCCAAGTGGCTTGCATGAATTAGTTAAAGAAATTCTAATTTTTGATCTGAGTATAGTCAGCTTAACTTCCTTGGAGTTTGAAAAAATCCTGATGATACTTCGAAAACAAACAAAATAATGTTTTTTTTTATTAAAAATGACTTCCACCTCTTGCACTAGGAATAATCTGACTATATTTTAAACAGAGTTTGCCGGGTCAAAACTTTATTATTCTAACAACGAAAACGTGTTGTCCATTTCCATTTTTACAACTGACAAACTGTTTTCTTTTTGTTGCAAAACATTGAAAAAAATATAATTGAAAAGGACACCCTTTGTACGTAGAATTGATTATTTAAAGCTCGTCATAAAACAGTCTTATGTACTATTTATTAGCGTTGTTTCTGAAATATTCAAGCCAAGTTAGTTCTTTTGTTGTTTGTAGAAGTTTTCTCGAAGTTTTTCTTTTATAATCCTCAATGGTCCTTTCACAATTTTTATTTAAGCAGATGAGATTGAAGGTTGCTTAAACATAATGATTGAAGGTCTACTAATGATTCAAGAAAATGGAAGTCATTTTCAAGCAACGACATTTCTAATGCTACTAAAAGCCATCTAATGCATTCGTTCAACTTCCCAGGAAGCCAAGATGACAGAATTTTTATTAGAAATATGAAGTAGTTTTACAAATTTGAAAAAATTTTTTATGAAAAATTAAATCCTTAAATTTATATAATTTATATCCTTAAAATACAATGAATAAAAAATAAAATTTTTCTCACATGAGGATAAAAGAAGTCGTAGACTACAGGAAAATTGTACGCCTTGTTGATGTGAAATTTATTCACAGTAATAAATAATCAAAATTAATATAAATTAAAGTATTTTCACAAAATGCATTGCTTATTGTGAATTTAGATCTTCATATGCCAATATTTCATCGGCCGCTAAACCAAACCAAAGTCAGTGAAGTTGAAGCATTAAGGATTTAATTTTTTGTTTAACGATTAGTTGGGGAGAATATCCTGAATAATAAATTTCAATATTAAATTATTTTCTTTGCAAAAATGCAACATAATGGAAACAACTTCAAAATCGGTGAATAAGTATCATAAAATAGAACATCCTGGAAGTTATCCGAATTCGCAGTACTTATGGGTCCTTATTTCTACATTTTCATTACTTCTTTTAGAAGCACTGTTTGTAGTGGATATGATTGCCTTATATTTCACTACTCTCTTTTTGCAAATTATATTTCAACCATAGAATTGTCGTTTATAATACCAACATATAATTTTATGGCGATAAAATCTAGTTTATAAGAAACCGACCTTGAGTATTCATAATTTTATTATAAAAAAATGGCAAACTAGTATTATTATCTATTAATTATAAGATCTTTTATAAAAAAAATTATGCATTTCATTTAACTTGTTTAGAAAATTTTAGAGTTTGTGGCTTAAGTCTTTTGTTTTTGGAGAAAACAACATTTTTCAAAAGATTTTAAATTTATTTTAATTAGTCGTACCAAAAAAACTTAAATTTCTAATTATTTCACTGTATCTTTATTTAAGTCTAGATTTATTCAATTATTTATTCGAATATTTGCATAATTAAGTGTGATTGTTTTTTATATCCAACTTAATTATTTCATTTTTTTATATATTATATAAAAATCTGTAGGGAAAACTGAGCTTACGATTTAGTAGCAGTTGTTTCACAGTGTAACGCTTATTTATCTGTGAGAGATTAAGTTTAAAAATAATATAGTTTTGTACAACGCCTCAATCACATTAAATTGTAGAACAATTAAGCAAAGACTTGTTAATTATTTAGTTTGCTGAAAGGGAATTTACCCAGCCAGATGTTAATTAATGAAATCATTTTTTGCTAACTATCTAATGGCGCAACTAACAATAGAGCATTTATGAAATGCCTATAAATCTTTAATTATATGTAGTATATATTTTTTTTTTTTTTTTGAAATAAGACGAGTTCTTTTGTGCCATTAACCCTGATGTGTTTTTAAAATTATTATTTTCAAATAATATAATGACTTTCTCAAGAATTCATTAATTCAGTTGCGAAATAAATTTGTCCCTGTTTGGCGGACAGACGTTGGAGTATCATACACAAGCCACAAGCCAGTAGCTAGAAATATAATTTACACAGAAACTAGTATGTGGCACAAGTCTTTAATTGTTACAATTTTGAAGAAATTTAAATTTTTGGACGCCGGTAAGTGCAGCTGTCAACTGGATTTAGTGAAGAAGTTTGAGAAAAAGTTCTCTTTAATGTAGTTAAGACATAGAAAACCATGTTCAAATATATAGAAGGAAGGATTTGATATTATAAAAATTGATATGGAAGTTATTATGACATCTCTGATTGTTATGCTGTTATACGATTAAGCAACTGTGACTTTTATTCTCGTCTAAGATAATAAAGAGAATTTGGTGTTTCTTAATAAGCGAACACTTACTAAAAACAGCACGCCATCCTGTAAAAAACTGGAGTAATTTTTAAGTAAGAGCATTAAATAGATTTTTTAATTATCAACAAAATGTTACATTTATTTAAGCAAAAACAAAAAAAACAAATAAAAAATAAGTTTCTGATGAAAACTTTTTTCTGGCGGAAAAGAAAGGAAAAATGCATTACTGCATACAAGGAGTCGCCACTGTCCGTATTATGTTGGGCTCTCCAAAACTGGTATACCGACTAAAAAACTCCATATTTTTCATTCTTGGAAAATTATTCTACCCCGAGAACGCTGTGATGCATTACTTCAGGGTGGTTTCCTCTTGGCCCACATCTCAGTTTGGACCTGCGTCCAGGCTTCCGCCTAAGCTGATCTGTGCCTATTCTACTGCCTCTAGTTCAGGTTTCTTCTTCCTTAGAATATATTCGCAGGTCTTTGCTACTGCTCGCCAGCTGTTTTAGTCCTGAGACATGTGATCCACAATGGACTCAACATGTATTTCTCCTATAGAGAACTCGAGTTCTCGCCATTACTCTTCCCATTTGTATCATACTAAGATTATTCAAATGGGAAGATGATAAAGATGATGAAAACGTTTGTTTAATTTATTTTTAAAGTATTTCTTAACATAAATAACTAAAATTGAACTAAATGGAAGAATCATATAATGTTTAAGTAAATATTCATTCTCTGCTTAAAAAGTGAGCATTTTCAAATTCAATTTAATTGCCCCTTGAAAGTCACATTTAATTCATTGAAAAAATGTATTTTATATTCTCCGCACAAAATTATGAATGATCTATAAAATAAAACATTTTTTTTGCTTAGATCCACAGGCAAATGGGCGTTTATCAATGATCGTATACATTTTATTTTTATTCAAATGATCATCAATCGCTAAATGTTTTTTCTATTAATTTCTGCTTAATTAGTATTCACGACATTAATTAAAGATTTTTTTAGATCAATGATCTCTATGATCGCATTTTGTCATTATTATTTTTTTTTACAATAAAGCTAGGTCTAACTTAGATCTAGATTTATAATAAAATTTCAAAACATATAAACAGTGGTGCAGAAATGTGATTAAAAAAATAAAATACGATTTTTTATAAAATATGACTCCTTAAATAAAACATTGATTATAATCATAATAAATTGTGATCTTAAGCCAAAAGAAAAGTATTAATATTTATCAAATTTGTTATTCGGGATATTCTTCAAAATAACAATTTCAATATTTTATTATTTGTTGTTGGCTTAGCTTAGGTATATGCCTGCATTTCATTGGCGCTAACCAAATCATCAGTATCCTTTTAGACAAATCATGATTGAAAAGCATTCAAGCTCGTATACTTATGCCACATACTACAAATACTATATGAGAATTCCAAATAGAAAAATATGATTGAGTTCTGTTGGAATTCTCATATAGTATTAGTCTGTGCCATATACCTAGCTAAGGCATATACCTAGCTAAGCCAATAACAAACAATAAAATATTAGAAAAGTATTAATAAATATTAATACTTTTCTTTTGGCTTAAGCTCACAATTTATTATGTTTCTAATAATTCTAAAAACAAACAGTCTGTCCCTCAAGCACGAACGTTTTCGTTCGTAAAAATTTTTTCAATGACAAGCAGCTGGCTTGTGTTCCATTAAGATCTCTCAGCACGACAAGTTGAGCAAAAATCAAGGCGAATAAAAACGTAAGCAAATCTCTACCATGTGTGCGAACACAAATGTCAAAATTAATCACATGTGTATGTGTAAAGGCCTAACTATAATGTGCTTAATGCAACTTAAGCAAATGTGCGAATACACACAATCAAATGTATACAACTATAATGTACTTAAGTAACTTTTCGTCAAGTTTCGTCAAGTGTCATTTGCTTAAGGAAAGTGCGTTCAATTTCGCTCTTGATTAAGCAAATGACTCGTCAAGAAAACATTATTTTTTCTGTCTCTATTTATTTCCTGTACTGAGCAGGAGCGTTTTCTTTTCTTCATCGTCTCTCTTATTTCTTTAAGAACACATATTCCATCAAATGCACAATTCATTAACTTCACTGTCTTCAGTTTTCTATCCATTTTTAAAAATTTTCCAATAAATAAATAAATAATAATTTTTTAATAATAAAATAAATAATTGTTTACAATTAAAAGATGCAACCACTGTTGCTTTTTTTAGTACTTTTTTTATTTTAGTTTTCGTTTACTTTATAAATAAATAAAAGATAAACATGGATTTACTTGCTTATGGTAATATATTTATAACTCTTACAAATTTAATGAGATTTCGTCAAAAATATTACATTTTAAAGAAATAAAAACGAAAATAGTTTTCTAAAAGTACAAATGTTTGCAACTAAGTGTAAAAAGTTTTTAAGTTTAATAAGTACAATATAGCCACCTAAAAGTCTTCAGTAATTTACTTAAGCATTTGACATGCTTTTCGTTGAATTTTGACACTAGCTTAAGTTTGGTTAAGCACATTATAGTTGGGCCTTAAGAGTTCGTCAAGTTAATACTTGTCTGAATACGAAAATATACGGAAATAATTCCAAAAAATTAAAGACAAAAGTAGAGATTCAAAATGGGAAACAAAATTTAACAAAATAATGTTTTAAATGTATAAAATTAATTGAGTAACAAAAAAATTATCGTTATAGAATAAAGAAACATTCACTCACCGTCTATATAAGTATATGCGCATACTACTTTATTTTTTACATATTGCTGTCACTGATTGCAAATACGAACACCACATAGTTGCATTCTTATGGCACGAAATAATTATTTTAACAGTTTAAATTCTTAATTAACGATTTATTTGTCGAATTTACGATATGGCATTATTATAATTTGACAGAAGTGTTACGTTATGACGTTAAACTGGCCAAGCAATGAATCGAAAGATAGTGGGACGCTTTATTGAATAAATGTGACATTCGTTTAAGATTTCTACCAAATTCGGGGGACAAGCTGAATGCGTAGAAAATTTCCTTTCTTATTTAAAGTAAGATATTTAAAAATATTTATGACTATATGTTATTTAATCTTTTGAAGGGACTTTGATTTATTTTTACGAAATTTAAAAGTTTATGTCTTAATGACGCTTGCAGAATTTTTTTTTATGGCAAAAATTAAATTTTTAAATTTTTTGATTTTTCAAAAAAGTTCGTTTTATAAAATGAAAAGCTATTTATTTACTACCATAAACGCTTTTGTTACGGTAAAGCTTCGAATATTATGCCAAATGTATTTTTGCCAAAAGTAAGAAGTGTTTTTTTGTGCCACTGTATCTCTGAGAGCATTTTTAGTGTTATTTCCAAACTGATTTTTATATCAATGCATGTGTATATGTTTTAGTTAAAAAATTTAACATTTTTGAAAAAGTGTCATCAACGTATAGAAACGTGTTTAAAATTGGTAATTAAATTTTTGTTTTGTTCATTGCCAAGGTTGAAATATGATCGGCTAAAAACCATTTTAGCCAAAATTGAAATTATAAAAAAATAATACATAAACAAATTAAACAAGAAACCGGTATGCAAATATTTGTTTACAATAACGTCAAAGTTTTAAAAAATTGCAGTTTATAACAGTATTTCTCTTTTGTTAAAATATAAAAAAATTAATCCTTTAAGACTCTTTAGTTAAAAAACCTAAATTTTAAATGAATACTGCGGAACTGTTTAGCAACTGCCCTCGAAATTCAATAAACATGTTCCACAGACTACAAATGTTTCATGGGTTTTTGATTTGTTATTTGAATCAAATACTTGTTGCAGTAAAAATAAACAAAAAGTAATATTTTTTGTTGCTGTTTGCTATATTGACGTGCACAGTGGTCAACTCTGTCTAGTTTGTGATATGATTTTTAACCTCCTCTGGTTTTAAGGGCTACAAAATAATGGAATAATAAAATATAAAATACATTTTTTTTTTGTAATTTTTTACAAATTATTTTTATAATTACTTTCAAAATATTTATATAGTTTAAGATAGAAGAATTTTTAAATTGCAAGCTAATCATAATAATGACTAGTCATAAGAAAACAATTATTTTTATGTAATTAAATATATATGACGCTATAAATATAAGTCATTAGCGTAGCTTTAAAGACTCAACAACGGCTTAGTTTTTTCTTTATAGAAAATAATTTAATTCTTAAAAATCCCAGTAGATGCTCCAGCTACACTGTGGGATGTATTCCCCATTCCATTATCGTTTTAATTTAATCTTTCCTTTTTATGGTTCTGGCATTATATAATCCAAAACTTTTTAAAGAAATCATATATGAGAAAAGAATACGTGAATTATTGTTATTCGCAAATGGCTTGAAAATTTACTTTAAGATTTAGTTAACGGCAATTTTGAAATATATTTGTTTTTTATTCTTCTTTTTTTAGCCCAGTATTGTGTTACACCTGAAAACTATTATGGTACCTGTGTAACGCTCAGCTATTGTCCACAAATTGCCAATGTTTTCCAAACAACTAATCCAAGACAAGCTCAACAATATGTCATAGCATCGCAAAGAGCCTGCAACACCAGAAGCATCAATGGAGATCCCGTGGTAAGCAAAACTCACATGTGTTCTCCAACAACAAATTTGGACTGAATGTAAAACGTCAATATGAATTAAGTGAAATCTAAATAAGATTTGACTCGAACTTCAGCTTAACTAGTTCAAAAAGAGCTGCTTGAGCTGAATAGATTTGGGTCATACTAGTTAAGTAGTTCAATTTGCACAAAGCGCTATAATCAAACCATTCAAACTAAACTGAATTGATCATAGAGTTGTGCCTCATATGAACTATTGAGCGAGTTTAATATAAGACTTGAGCTCTTGTTCGAGTCAAACTTCATACCGAAGCCATTTAATGCTAATTATAATTTAAATTAGTTTGATCTGAACTACTGAACGAGATCGATCCATATCAAATGTTTCACAATAGATTTGTGTCTTACATGAACCACTGAACGAGTTCGATCTACTCGTAACTTAAATTTATATTAAATGTAGTTCAATGATTTTGTTTAGTGAACGATTTTCACCCAATTATAGTTCGTGTCTAGCCTTGAACTACTGAACAAGTTTTATGTGAGCTTAATGGACATTGTCTTGGCCTTGAGTCCAATCGCTTAGTTTAGGTCCACTATGTTGAAATCAAACCTTGTTTCAAACCCAATTCATTTACATTCATGTTTTTGTCTGAACTGTTGCTGGAACTAGTTCAATAAGAGCTGTTCGATACAAGTCTGAAAGTTTTATTATATAAAGAAATTTAAAAATATTGGAACTCCCTTTTGTAGGTCTGCTGCACCCGACCTCTATTAGCTCCCCAACCAACACAAGCACCTTTTGAAACCACCACAAGATTCATCAATCCATTCTTGCCTCCAATGCAACCCAACACACAAATTATACCTTCAACTACAGGAGCACCCATTGCAACGCAGTCCCCCACCACAAATGGAAATACTCTCGAGAATAAAGACAACTCCTGTCTTGATCCTGATATCCGCCAGGGTATTTGTATACCCATCAAGAACTGCCAGGTCTTAGTCGATGAATTACGAGTCAAACAAACTGATGAAAAATTTTCCAGATTCTTAAGAGTCTCGAATACAATTTGTGGCGGCGTGGGCACAAATGTTTGCTGCCCCATGATGGAAAAAGCGCAACCTCTACCCAGTAGACCCTTGATTGAGAGCTCTAAAGAAATTCCCCGACGTTTACCCACTGTCGAAGAGGGTTGTGGCTTTAGTAATAATTCTTTTAAGAAAATCGTGGGCGGTGTAGTTAGTAGAAAGGGAGCCTGGCCTTGGGTGGCTCTTATTGGCTACAATGATGAACTGTCTGCATCGCCGTTCAAATGTGGTGGTACTTTGGTAACAGAGAGGCATGTGATAACGGCAGCCCATTGCTTGAGAAGTGATTTGTAAGTGTCTGCAAGTGCTTGCAACTCGTAAATGAAAATGGAGCAACAGTTTTACAATTTTGATTTTTCAATTACAGATCTTTTGTGCGTCTGGGTGAGCATGACTTAAGCACCGATACGGAGGCTCGTCACGAGGACATACGTGTAGTTAGAGTAAGTATTTTGTGTCTGTTTTTTATTTTCTTGTTTATATTAAAACGATTTTCAATTATTTTCTTTGTCGATTGCAGACTGAAAAGCATCCTGATTATAATAGACGTAATGGTCACAGTGATATTGCCATTTTGTATTTGGAACGCAATGTTGAATTTAGAGGTGAGCGGAAAGAGTCCTGCTGTTGGTGGTTTTCATTCCATTAATTTCTTATATTTCACAGCTTCTATTGCACCCATTTGCATGCCCACAACTGCAGAGTTGAGACAAAAGTCCTTTGTAGCCTATTCGCCTTTTGTGGTAGGCTGGGGCAAGACCATGGAGGGCGGTAATTCGGCAACCGTCCTGCAGGAGTTGCAAATTCCTGTTTATGAAAATCAGGTGTGCAGAGATAGCTATAGACAACGAGGTCGCCTATTTACTGAAAATCAATTCGATGAAGCAGTATTGTGCGCTGGTGTATTGTCGGGTGGCAAGGATACCTGCCAGGGGGATTCCGGTGGACCTTTAATGGCTCCAGAGGTGAGGTTTTTACAGCATGGAATTTATTTTTCTTTCGATACTAATTATTTATATGCCTTTTCATTTCAGTCCTTTGACGATTCTGTGCGTTTCTACCTGATTGGAGTGGTTTCGTATGGTATTGGCTGCGCCCGTCCCAATGTTCCTGGTGTGTATACCAGCACCCAATATTTTATGGATTGGATTATACAAAAAATTGCCGATACTCCTTGATTCGACGACTCCTAATGAATATTTATATATTTATAAGCTTTAATTTTAACTTTTTAACGCAATAGAGTGAGAGATTATTTACGCTGTTTTTTATGTTTTTAGTCCGGCTTTTGTTTTTTGTTTTTTCTACACAATTTAATTTAAAAATAAACATTTTAACAATGAGTGCCACATAGAAAAGATAGTTTTCTTTTTCGTTTAAAGATTAAATTGTTGTTTGAAACATTTGTTGTTGAAGGACAATGGAAATCCTTTCACCTTTAAGTCTACAGATGTTTGAAGAAAATATGCTAATCAGTTTTTTTTTCTTAATGATTTGTGAAGAAAAATCCTTTTGTGGTTGAAATCTGTTTATTTTAAAGTAATCAGAACCAAAATCACCCACAATTCATGGTTGAAAATCTAATTATTTCAAATGTCTATTGTCATGTAAAATTAAGTTTGTTGTGGGGATCTTAAAGACAGATGTACATAATTTGTAAGAGCATGACATCTGCGATTCACCTCAAAATAAAATAATCTATTTTTGTTTTAATGAAATCTTTTTAATAAAACATTATGAAACAACGTGTAATAATTTGTATTAGGAAATCCCACTTTTCATTCCTATAACTAAAATAGTCGACTTTCGCTTTTCCTTTATTGTTCATTGGAAACGAGTGGTTCCTGGCAATAAAAAGTATCCGTTATGTACACTTTTTTATATTTGAAAAGCATTTTCTTAAGCAAAATGATAATCAGGTGGACTATTTTGAAAATGCTTTTATACTTTATCCCATGGGATTTAGCCATTAAGGATATGGGAATGACCTTTACAACACTTTTGCTTTGCACCTCACCATGGAGCGGAAATACATCGGATCACCACAAGGTGCTGTTCGTGGAAGCCCGGGTGTGAAAATTTTCACCCGCTTTAAGCCATAAACGTCTCTACAAAATTCAGCTTCGATTTCGTTAGCTGTAGAATAATGATACCCCAGGAAGAATAAGAGGCACGGACTTCTATGCAGATGTCTGCAAAAGCTGCGAAGTTATCGCATTTGGAATATACTCAGCGGATTTGAGTCTCCTCATTTAAAATTGGCTCCTGGACTTCTGTAGTGTACAGATCCTGGCTGTCAAGCAGGTGGCAGATGGGATTAGAATTAAGGATATTTAGACCAGCGCATGTAGTATCCACTTTGATGATCATACTACGTTCCTGGAGTCCATAAAGCAGTTCTACATTGGTTTCATTTGGCTCTCAAGTCATAGAGGCATACAAGGGAACACAAGCCCTGGTGAGCTAGACAGATGCTACATCAGAACTGGAATACCTGAGTTTTTTACTGTGATCCTGAAAATAAGACACAAAAATGGGATTAAAAAGGAAAAATAGGAAGTGCCCCTTAAGAAATAACTGCAAATCGAAAGCAAGTTATGGCAGGGAGGACACACGCTCTTTACTCTCCATTAACAGGATAAACATTTCGAAATTAGTATATGCGATAACTGGTATCTTCAGTCTAGGACAAACTGTCAAACTTTCAGTCGAAAATCGCCAAACACGACAAGGGAGAATAGCAGTAAATTTTATCCATCCGCCTGTATGAAAGCGTAATCTATGGGAGGGCTTTTAATAAAACTCCCTGTATAGTACTGGTCACTGAACAATACCGGTAGTGATTGATGGTACCCTTCAATGCTCATGAACATGACAGCGCCCTCCTCCATCAGTAAAGTTAGCAGAATCGTCGGTGAAGTAAAACAATTAAAGGTGAATTCACCCATTCGTTCTGAACGTACCGAACGCTTTTTTTATATGTAGTTTGACGTCTCTATTTTTTTGAGAGTGAGCGAAAGAGAGTAAATTTAATGCGGAACAACAACAAAAATTTCGTTCAGAACGAATGGGTGAATTCACCTTAATAAAATGGATACACATGCAGCTTGAGAAACTAAATGCGCCTACTTAACACCAGAGGCGCTGCAACTCTGCCATAAAAATATTAATAAAACGCAGAATAGTAGAGTTGTGAAAAAGAATTTAAATTCTCACTCTCTCCATTTCTCTCACTCTCTCTTTGTCCGTCTTCTCTTTTCTCCAGTTGTCTTCTCTATATTATCACTTTCACAAAGAAGTAATACCTTAAGTAATGGGCATTAATTGCCTGCGTGTTACTTCTCCTTATTAAAAATGGATTTAGTGTCATACGACAACCACTTTTAACTCAAATTGAGTATATTTTCATAAATTTTGGTCCACTTTTTATTTATGTGTAAATATTACACATAGTTAGCATATTTTTTGGACACCATATGCTTCACTACTCCAGTTAAGAACATTTTAATTTACTATTGCAATGCGAAACTGCCTTTACGAACGTATGTCATTTCATATGAAGAAAACTTCAATAATTTTGAATCATTTTTTAAATATTGGCAATTTTTTCTAATACTAAAACCTATAATTAAAAAAATATATATTTTTTCAACAATTCTTTCCCAATTGAAATGAAAATCCCTTAACGCCTTCTGGTTGCTACAAACAATCAATGTATCAATATGTATTTCACTCTTGTTTAACCTTAAACTTCCAATATTATTCAATAAGAAAATTTAACAAATTACATTATTAAAATATTATTTAAACTATTGCACTTTTTCGTTAAAGAAAAACCATCTGTTTACACTAACAACATTAATGCTCCTTAAATGCTAGAAATCGGTTGCATGATTGTCTCTCTTTAGAGCCAGACCCTCATTCAGAGTTGGACTCATTACCAGGGCGGGATTGGCCACAGCTATTATGTGATTACCAGCGGCTGATATGACTTGAACGTCACCCGACAATGGTAGACCAGTCGATTTCGAAGGCGTGCTGGAGTCGGTGACCAAAGGACTCTGGCAGGAGGACGATAAGTCCATTGAGTTATTGTTGATGCTATCGGTTTTCATAAAGGATCTATCTAGTACCATCGCAGTATTAGGTACCTCCTCTTCCGGCCCAGTGTTCTAGGTATTAAGTAAAAAATGTTTAGAATTGTCTTCAATATATTTTTGATTTCTGAGAAACTTCCTTCAAATTCAAACACATACTCACTGGTATTGAAGGAGAACTTGAATTGCTAAATGAAAAGCGTGACTCTTGATCCTGTTCCTCGAACTCGGTGGGCTTGCTTAATCTAATTAAAAAAGATTTATTTTCTATTAATAAAGTTTTTCTTTATTAATATTTCTTTTGATTTATTAAAATAATTTTTACTTACGTAAATTTTGCTATATCGGCCAAATCGAATGGCGGCTTCGCTGCAAATTTCTGATACATGGCAAACAGATTGTAGCGTGGATCTTCCATGGAATCCTTTAAAGTTTTTTTTTGTGTTGTTTTATAAAATTGTTTAATATTTTACTTTTATTTTGTTTTAGTTTTGAAATAAATACGCAGCAGTTTTTTTTAGTTTTTCTTAGCAACAAATTTATGTTTTTATTGAGGCTGTTAAGACTGTCAACAGATAAAATGCAGAATACAAAAATTCTTACAATACAAAAACTAGCAACAACAAGCTACAACAACTAATAACCTTATCAAAATAGAGTTGTTAACAAAAAAAGTACATAAAATATTGCCAGTAAATTAATATCAAACAAAAAATTCTAAAATAATTTTATTAGAAAACCATCAGTAATAGAAAATAGTTTTTGTGAACCGAACTACTACAGTGAGGAGTTGAAGTTATTAAGGAATTAAATGAACTAATAAATAAAAACAATCAGCAATAATTAAATAAATACAAAATTATTTAAACTTATTTGCCAAAATGTAATGAGATTAATTTTGCGAATGTAATGGAAACATGCAATAGTGCACTAGTATGCAATATGTCAAGGATGTCCTTAAAAGTTAAAATTTATGCAACATTTGATTCAAAAAAGCAAATGAATAATTGCAAGAATGAGTGAATTGAAAAAATGTTTTGGCGAAAGAAGAGTGAAAATCGTGTTGCGAAAGCTTTGCGCGTTATTTTGAATTTAGTTGAATAATATTTTACATTATCGCATATATAATTTTTATATTATTGCAACCTCTCTCTCATTTAAGGATAGTACATTTAAACATACATATGTATATCAAATATATCTAAATATTTATGTACATACATACATATATGAACATGGATCTATTGTATATTTGTATGTTTGTTTGTTTATTTTTTTTAGAAGGCATTACACTGTCAAATTGCTTGACATCAAACTGACATACACGTGTTGCACGACTTGTCAACCATTTATTTTGAATTTGATTTTTTGTGGTTAAGATGTGCTTAAGATCTTTTTATTTATAAAATTTTAAATATATAATAAATCACTATTTCAATACACTTTTACAGGGTGAAAATTATTATAAAATTTACAGGCAAAAATAAAATTTTTATGGAAAATTTTCCCCTGAATGTCCAAAACCAGCTTCGCTTTCTAAAGCATTCCTACATTAGTCGAATGCAAATACTTTCTTGCTTAAGGTATGTATGTCCGAAATCGACTTTGTCTTATAAAGACATGAAGATGGTTTTTAATATACCACTGGGTCTGCCACCCAGATATCTTCAGGGAGCGATATATTTCAGAGACCGATACCAAGCTTATTTCAATGGGTGTTATTTCATAAAAAATATAAGTTATGCCATATCCGGAGAAATACACTAGTAAAACTCTCCAAGTTTTATAAAGTGAGTCTATACGTGATAAATTTTCATCATAATATCAATTTAACATCCATCAGGTGACGTTTACACTAGTATCTCAGTTGGGCTACCACCCATGCCTTATTAAGGCACCTTGGTCGCTTTAAAAAGTTTTTTCTTTTATAAATTAACTTCCCTCTTCAGATGAAGATTATTTATTTATTTTTTTTTAAATTTTTGAAAAATTATGATTCCTACAAGAAGATTATTATTGTGTGAACGGGATTTTATTATAAAAAAAGTATGAAATCAAGCATGAGTTTGAATAAAATTAGCGTCTTTAAAAAAAAGTTTCTACACGAAAAAGATGAAAATTCAAAATACGATATTTATAGTTGCAAAATATTGATACTTGAAGGCTTGACCTGCATTTTTAAAAGCCATTACCCGGAAAACAAAAAGAAAGCTTTTCTGCTCCCAACAAAAAGCTTTACCATCAAACAAATATTACCAGCTGAAAAGAAATTTTCTCTTACTTCCAAAAGCTGCAAAGCAAAGACAAGTTTTGTTTTTCTTTTTAATAAAAAAAGCCATTACCACTTTAAAAGCATACAAGTGAAGCTTCAAAGCTTTGTTGTTAATGTTCAGACTTTGTAGGTCTTACCCGATTGCTGTCAGAATTATTTAACGAAGCATCTGACGACGACAACCTCTGCCTCTTGGATGGTGTCAAATTCGTATCACTCGATTCACAGTCCAACATGGAGGTAGACGAGCGTGCTTGGGAGGTTGAAGACTGCGTTTGGGACATTTGGGAAAGTAAATTACCGTAACGCGCTATAGTAGCCGAATGGCCGAAGCCGGCATCCTTAACGATCTGGCGAGCCAGGGGAAACAATTCATCGCGTCGCGTTAAAAGAGCGGGCACCAAGCGGCACAACTGAGCGGCAGCCTCATTGACGCAGACCTCGTGCAAAGTCAAGGGCTTTTCGGGACGACGTTTGCAATCGAAGCGTCCATAAATGGCAGAATACTTACGGATCTCATCCATACGCCTGGGGTCGTTTTCACTCATGGCAATCACCTGTTCCAGCTCTCGACTGGTACGCTTTTTTGAGGTATGAGCGCGTGGCTCCCGTTGAGGCAATTGAGAGGCAATTTTCTCGGCTCCTAAAGTTATGCGGGCCACTTGCATTTCACTTAAGACGGGCGTGAGTTGGGGAGAGCTGGATGTTACTTGATGGGAGGGATTCGAGACAACAGTTAAGGGGGCATTGGGAGGTAAAGCAAGAGGTCGGTCTTGACTGGCTACTTGTGGGGAGGGAGGTAATATGTGAGAGGGATTGTGGGCTGGCAGAGAAGGCAGAGAGCAAATTTGTGTTAACAAATGAGCAGTAGTAGCTGGTGGCTGTGTGCTCATTAATGGAGTGGGATTAAATGTGGCTGAGGCGCTAAAAGGGGGAAATTTCGGTCGTGCCGGGTTGCTAGTGGTAGGGGCTTCTATGTTAAATAGGGGCGCAATTTTGGCAGGAGTATCGAATTGGGCTGCAAATAAAGAATAAATAATTAATATTAACTCTTCGGTTTTTTGTAAAATATTTAAACTTACTGGAGGAAGTGGAAAGACTTTGTTGGAATTGCAAGGGATTTAAGGCCCATTCATGCAAAGCTTTTTGCAAGCGTCTTACGTGCAAGGGCTTCGAAGCCATGCCTACTAGTGCCATTATCTCTAGAAACTCTTCCTCGCCAGCTTCGTATAGTTGCTGGACATCATCACCACCCATTTCCAGAAGAGTATCATAATACGCCAGCAAACTGGCTTTTTGTAAGACACGATATAATTGTACTTCAGCTTCATTACTGGGACGGGAAGTAGCCACCACTGAAATGGGAATAAAAAAAATTAGTTCAGCTTTTGTGGAAAAAATAATATCTAAAGGGTTTGAAAACAAATTACAGATAAAACCAGATTCTTTTTTATAAAAGAGCAGATTTTTTTATAAGGAATATTAAACCCTTTTATTTAACTTTCAAGCAAATAGAAAAAAATATAATCCTTCACAAAAACTTTGATTAAAAAAAACTGGCCGTCTCACAACCCTTAAACACAAAAAAATCACTGAAAACACAAAAAACTTATTTGCATAAGGACAGGATTTGTGATCCTGTTCATGCGCAACCAACGTCCGTTTCAAATTTAAATATTTTGTGTTGAAGCGACTGTGTATATCGATTATTCCTTTTAGGGGAGGTTTGAGATTTTTTCTGCGTTTTTTTTATAAATTGTAAAAAAAAACGTTTTCAAATGATCATCATTCGTTAAGCCTTTAGAATTCAAAGTTCTTCTTTTTTATCACTTTCAATTTTTTTCTTCATAAATGCTTGTTTTTTGGGAGATTTTTTAAAAAGAAAAATGAGTTTTTTTTCTTAAATTTCAATTCTAAGCGTGAGAATATCTATTTTTATTCAAAAACAATTTAAGGATTCTATTAAAGCAGCTCTTAGGTGGTCTTTTAATGTCTATTTCTTTAGCTGCTTCCTTGGTAATTATGTGAGAAGATTTCTAGACAAGTTTGTGTTCAGTTTTTGTTTTCATTTCATATAAAAAAAAAGTTGTTAAGTTGGCCTACAATGTTGTTTGTTGTCTGTCGTGTAAGCATATGCGAACATAATAATTGAATACATCAGGTATTCTCAAATAGTTTTTAAAAAGGATCCAAAGAAAATATTTTGTTTTGCAGGAATATATTTACGTTTGTTCACTTGCGTAAAAAGGATTACTGTTTCTGTTTCTGCTGAAAAGGATGCGACAATTTTTTTGATGAATTGGTAAAAAATTATTGTACATTGCAGTTTAGAAAAAAATAATCAAATAATAATAACAATCTGATAAATTTTAATGAAAATTTCTTTCGATTATTTGTATTGAAAACACAAATTAATTTGAGTTTTCTAATACAGATAATTTAAACAATTTTTTGTTTAAAGATCAAACCGTAAGTATGCGCTTAATAAGAACAAATTTTTCCCCTACCATAAAAAGGTGCATAAAATTCTCTAAGGATATATATTAAATAGAAAATATGATTTTATCGCGCTCTTTAATTTTATGTGGCACATGAATGGAACAACTCATGTGGTAAACGACTTTTATGTAAAAATTTTCCAATAACAGTTTCATATAAACGTGGCTAAATTGCGTTGCATTGATCCCATCGACAAGACGAAAGATGAACCTTTAACTTTGGAAGTGACATATTTTGTGATGTGTTAATAAACGTTAAAACTCCTTTGATTTTACACGAAATATTACAACAACAACAAAAAACACACACACACACACACACACACAATTTTCCATAATTATTAGGTGTGAGAAAAACTTCTGTCGTACTCCAGTTTGCGTAGCAGGCTTTTGATTTGATCCAAAGCACAAATCTGATGAATTCCAAGCTCAAAGTCTATTTCTCTGAAAGCTAATGTGAGACTTATCATGAACATGCTACACAGCACTTTGTTGCAGACGTCTGATGGCTTTACAGAGCTGGGATTATTTTGCAGAGAAATGCCATCTGAACGAAATTGCCCAAATCATCTTTATCATGTTCGAACTGTTACTGTGTCCTCTCCAAACACGTTATGAAAAATTTATTTTTTCGCCTCCATCACGTTATTTCCTTTTGGAAAATCATACAACATAAAAAGTCTTAAGAACGCTTTTTCTCACTCAATTATAGGAGTTCAAAAAGCAAATAAATGTGGTCTAATTGTCAGAAATTTCCCTAAGGATCCAGCATGCATAAGAATGTTTGAAAACGACAGAACTTTCTCTTATTCCGAATAATTTTTTCTAATCAAACACAATTGGAGTACTCATAAGGCATGCCATCAGTCATATCGTCACAAAAATTTTTTAATTTGTATTTTTTTTTTTGAAAACAAAAACTAAATTATAAATACTTTTTGGAATATTATGAGAAGACAACTGATAGCAAATATGTTTATCGAAAAAATAAGAGTTGTTTTTGGATTTGACATATTGGACGTATTAATTTAAAATATTTTACTTAAATCTAATTACTTTCCATTTAAGGCTTTGGAATACACCTTGACTTAGAAGCTGTTGGGGCATGTAAGCGGTACACACTCGCGTACAAATTATTGTGCAGGTTGTACGCGGGGTTGTAAGCTGCTTGTAGTACCAATTAAGAACAGGTTGTATGAAATTGTATATTGGCTAAATGAAAGGTCAAAATCTTTTGGTTTTAATGGCATGTGGTACATATAAAGCGGTACACAATTGTGGTCAAGGATATTCCTTTCTATGTTTTGTTTTTGTAGAATCCCCGAAAGAATAAAAAAAGAATAAATTTAAAAAAATTAGAAATTATCTTTTCCTTAAGTTTGTTACTACTTTCACTGTTGAACTCGAATGGTTTTGCAGCAAAATTGGCGTAAAGTATATAGAAATAGAGCAAAATTGTATATAGAAATAAAGAAAAAAATTATTTTTATATTAAACACATGAGTTGAGCCAATAATTAATGGAGTTTTTTTTTAAGAAATTAGCTCGTATTAGTTTTTTTTTTAATTGAGAATGAAATACTGAAGATGGCATCGATCTGCTTACAAACCAAATTTGGCGTGGGATGATGGAAAATCAATTTAAATTTAAGTGAACTCCGTCGGTAGAAAAAAAAATAGCTTTCAGTTAATTAACCCTTTATTTCCAAAGAAAATAGATCTTATCAATGTTAAAATTTTTTTAATCTTCATACTGATTAACCAAATTTTCTCTCTTACTAGTTTTACTACAAAATAGTAAGCGAACAGCACAAAAGCTTTTTCCAGTAAAATGTAAACAATTTTTATTAAAAGAAACATTTTTATTCTCTAAAGTTCGTTAATAATTTTACTATATTCATATGTACACGAACGCTTTTTGGAGCAAAAGTAGCACAAGATTGTTTATAACTCATTGCAAATTATAACTCATTGCATTAGGAAGGCAAGTTGACCATGTTTTTTTTTACAAATCTACAGATTATATGAACTTATGAAAGCTGCTCTCCATTTAGAAAAAAATTTTTTTTATAAAATATTAAATACGAAATAATTATAATATAAATTTCATTTAAGCACAAGATCTTTTTATTCTTATTTTTTAAAAAGATTTAGTTAAACTTACAGTTATCGATAATTCGATACTTTTTGAGTATTATCTTCAGGAAATTGTTTTTGATTAATCAAAATGTAACGAAATATCGATAATTATAAATAGAAGTAAATTTTTTTAAACTTTTAAAATGAACACTTAATTTTTAAATAACATTTCAATGAGAATTATTATAAAAGGTAAAAATTTAAAACTATTATTAAAATAATAAATTTTTATTTAAATCTCTACAAAATAATTATTATTTTTCTATTAATAAATCAAACATATTTTTACATAAGGAAAAAATAAATCGTAATATTTATCAGGTCTGTACCTTTTCGTGATCCAATACCTATTCCCAGTGATAAATGAACAATCCAAATTAAATATGAGTTTTATTTTATTTGGAAAAAACCATAAAAACTTAATTTTTCCAATATATTAAAGAAAAGTTTCAAAACTCTGAATAGAACAAAGCAGTTCTTAAAATTTTTGCAAATAATCCCAGTTTCCACTATTTTTGCAACATACATCAGTACTTTAATGACATCTTTGGAAGCTCTTTTTTTACTAGGAATATATTTAAATTGATTTACTTGCTCATATAACTGATCTAAAAATATGTTGTCGAGGGAGGGGAAGACATGACAGACATAAAAGGACAAAAAAATAGTGCGATAAAAATAATTTTAAGAGGCACACCCCCTAATCTGCAATGTAATACCATAATAATATGATATAAATTTTAATTTTTGAAAAATTACTTTTATCTCATCCTCCAAGGCACTTGTCAGGAAGAGTATATTAAGACTTTCATCAAAAGAAAAAACTTTTAAGAGCCACAAGCAAATTAACAAATAAATAAAACCCATAGCAAGGATTTCATTAGACTCTGGCACCTTCCTGTCCTGGCAACAAACAGAGAAATGCCTTCTATAGCCGGCCATAAAAACTAACAACCCTCTAAATATTTAAAAGTTTGTACTTTTTTCCCCTCTTGCAAATTTTTTCTCTTGCCGAGTGATGAAATGAATTGTGGTGGAGAAAAAAAAAAAACAGAAGAACTGAATGTATTTTAGCAGCAATAAATAAATGATACGTGATGTCAATACTTAAATACTTTTTTTTTCTTCTTAATAATAAAAACCAAAATGATCTCAAGAAAATTGTTGAAATAAAAAAACGTCATGCAACAAAACAGCGAAAATCTCAAGCATCAAAAAACATTATCAGGTAACTTCTGCTTTGAATTTTTTTTCTCTTTATTCTCATTTTCTACTTTTTTTTATCATCATGATCATGATTATTGGTTTCATTAAAATTTACTATACTGAATAGTAAGATTTTTTTGTATATTTACTTTTTCTTCTACCTTCATTATTTTATAATATGTACTTGCAACAGCTACATAATGTTTACTGTTTTGTGGCAAACATTGTCATTTACTAAATATGCTGCGTTTTTTTACATTTAATTTATTTTTTTTTACTTTTGATGCAACGACTGCTGTTACTTTAGCTAAAATGTGAAAATGAGCGTAAATAAACTTGGTAGTCCCCAATATAGAAAGCTGCCCATTAAGAGGAGAAAAAAATTATTTGTATTAAAAAAATTGCAAACACTATAAAATAAGCGTCGAAAAGTTCAACATCATCAGAGTCTTAAAGGACTGCGGAGTTTTTTGCGGTTCTTTTCATATAACAATTATGTTTTGCAAAACTCAGGCAACGTTGGCCTTGGAATCAATACAGACTTCTTGTCATTATATCTCCAATAAGACATTTATTTCTACTAAGTGAATAACTTCTAAGTCATTAATATTATGGTTGGAAATGTTGCAAGTATCATTTTCTTATGGAACTAGATTGGCAAACAAAATTTCGTTATTATATTGCTAAACGTGATCTTAATATGGTCTATCTTGATATGTTAAACTTAAGTCGGGTTATAAAAATTATTGAAATTTCAAAAATAATTTCTTTTATATTTTCATGGATTCCTGCTTTAGCGAAGATTCGCAAACTTTAGCGATTTTATCGCTAAACATAGCGATGAATATTGAGACTGCAAGTTATAGAAATACTTTAAAAATGTTGCAAGTTAGAAAAAAAGATTTTATAATAATAATTTTTATAATAAATCAATTGCGTGATTTTCTTCGATTTCCTTTTAAACTACAACTTTTCTTCAATTGATAAATTTGTATGAATGTCTTCTTTGTTACACTGAATTTAAATTCCTTTTAAGAACCTTATCGAACTACAATACATATATAAATATAATGACGGCACTTATTTGATTCTTTGTTAGAACAAATTAGAAAATAAGACGTTTTTGCCAGCGGAATAAATTAAATTTTGGAGAAATGTTGTTTCAACTTGTTTCTTAAACTTGTGGAGAAATTCAAGTTAAGGAAGTTCAAGTCACGGAAATAAAATCTTAAGGACGTTGTATCCCTGCCGCTATAGAAACTTCAAGTTATTGAAGTTAAACTGTACAATTAAAAATTAAATTTTATTTATGGTTTTAACGAACGTAGTAAGAACAATGAAGTAGACCAGAGCTAGAGATGGCCATTGAAACTACAACTTCCAAAGTGCAAGACTAGTAAAATACCCACTATTCTACATGGAGAGACCACTACCATACATTATTGAAAATATCAAAATATGTTTGCAACAGCCCTGTAGATTTGTTAAGTGCCATTTCGTTGAAGCCAAATATAGACTTCTGTATCGTAACTAAATGTTATAAAATAATAATAGCTATAAAACAACAATATATTGATAGCTGAAGTCACACATTGTTGCAGAGATTATAGTATAGTTGCTACAACCACTTAATTTTCATATTACTATTACATTATATATTAATATGAACGTCTTTATCGGAACTAAATTACGAATGCCACATCCGTACATTGTCGAAGAAGCCCAAAATAAAAAAAAATAAAAATGAAGAAAAGGTGGACTGGCAAATTGAAAATTTAAAGCTGCAGAATGAAAATTTTCAATTGAAAAATAAAGCTCTGCAGCTTCAAACGTCTCAGCAGAAATTTATGCGCCGTAAGGGAGTTTACATATACATATATGTACATAGTTTGTTTTATTGCATATAATCACATATTTACAAAAATAAATAGTTAAAAATTAACAAAATAAATAAATAAATGCTAAATTAATATTAAACTTGTTTGATTTTGTGCATATTTGAAGTAATTTTTATTAAAAAATAGTTAAAAATCTAATTTTAATTTAATTTATCATTCACTTGTAACTTGTAAAATTTTTTCTTAGGCTCTCCGTCGACTCTAACTTTTTTTCCTACAATTCTACAATTGTACAAGGGCAAATTTAGTTTAGTGAAACAAAACCACTTGTAGAAGTATGACTTGTAGACTTGTAACTTGTACAATTCGCTTGTAGTTACAAACTTGTAATTGTATTTTTATGAAACACAATTATTCACAAGTTTTCAATTTTATAGGCAAAAACACTTGTAATTGTGAACTTGTAGCTTAGTGAAATAGGCCCCAGTTTGAAACTATTAAAGACAAATAAGTTTGACCCATTTTTCCCATTTTCCACAAATTTTTTATAACAACATGCCGTAGGACACAAGAATAAAATTTCAGTAATATTTTCTTTAACATTTCAAAACTGATCCATATGTGCACTAATTTCGCTGGCGATTATGCTGACTCATGAGTACACTTTCGATATTGTCACAGCAAGGCTGTTCTGGGGGGTGCTCTGCTCACCTCAAAATTTCCTGTGTCCACCGCTTTTTTATTATTTTTGGAGTATTGCATTGTTACTTGATATCTTGTTAATATTGCAATTTACTATTTGGGATATTCTCCCAAATGGATCGTTTAAAAATTTATGGTTTCAAAAATGCATTGCTGTCGTGGCCTTAGCAGTTCATATGTCGCTGAAGCAAATAGTCAGTGAACATTAAGCGGTTTTAAAATATCCAACCAACATTCAACATATTAGATTGAATGCTTAGGAATCCATGAATTTCCGATATATGAACAGCTTAAGCCACGATAAGCAATACATTTTTAAAAATCTTTATCATATTATATATTTTCATAATATAAACCTAAAATATCAGCTGTTGCCCCAAAAATAATTTAAGCTCCTTTAATCATATTCAATCATATTTTGAAAGTTTATAAACCATATTTGCTAGTAAAAATTATTATAACTGAACTTTCCATCTCTGGAAACTTACTCTAACATAATGGAGAAACTAGTTCTAACTATTTTCTTCAGCTTCCTAAGACCTAAAAACGCCGACATCCAATAAAAAAAATCATTTTTCGAATATTACACTGTAAACAGAAACTTCACATTTTTCTATTGCGGAAGGTTTTTTTTTTGTAGCAGAGTTGAAACTCTCAGGATATAAATTAAATTTAAAGGAAATAAAGCAACACAGGAATTATTGCGTAGCACAAATTCTCTCAATTCCATATATACTAGTATATGGAATTGAGAGAATATCACAAGCAATATGAATACCATATGATCTCACTCTTTTAAGTCTCTGTTTAATATTGAACTAACATTGACAGCAACAACAACCTACAAACATCAGTATTTATAATGACATACGACGCCACATGCCTAAGTACCCGCCAACATTTAAAATGATAAAAACCGATTCAAAAAAAAAATCAACAACAATTGAGTACAAAAACAAATTTTGTAAGTAAAAACACGCAACAACAACTTAACACAAAACACACACAACAACAGCAAACATAATGATTCCGCATTAAGATTTTGTATGTTGAAACATTATTGTTTTATATGAGAGTCTGCCTGCCTGTCCGTCCGTCTGTTATGGCCATGGTGCTGATGACTGGCTCTCCTCTGCTCTGCATGTGTAATTTTAAATGTTGCAACAACAACAACAACAACAATAAAAAAGGAATTACCACAACGATTGGTCATTTAAAACAATTGATTATTGCCAACCATTTATATAACAACGGCAACAACAACAACAACAGCAACAGTGACAGCAAAACTAGCAGCAATAAAATGCAAAACAACAACAATAAAAGCCCTTAACTTTGTTTTCTTTTTGCTTGCCTTTGTGCAACATACAGCCAATAACTATTTTCTCATATATAAATATATACGCATGTTTATGTCGTTTGTGTAATTTTTCATTGCTGCTGTCGATGACTTCGATGTTGTTGTTGTTGTTGTTGTTGTTATTAGCTGCTGCTGCTGTTAGTCGTTGCTTTTTCTTTTATGAGACCTCAAATGATAAATTAAAAAAGAAAATGTTTTTCTTAAATGACCAAATTCTTGTCGATCAAAATTCCTCTAGAACCTGTAGAGAGCGTTTGAGGAAAAAAAGTCATCCAACGAAACTTTTGCAATGGAACTTCAGAAAAACTAAACATTACGCGTGAGTGTGTGTGTATGTCTGCGTGCGTACGCGCTAAACTGTATCCTTTCGTTGCTGTTGCATGATGGTGCTAATGGCTGTAGCCAGCCAACCACTCGCTGCCTGTTGCAAACTCTTTTTGCTTCTGAGTCTGTATTGAGTTGGGGTGGTATGGCAAAAACAAAACCCAAACAAAAAAAGTTGCAGGAAAAAACTTGACCAAGAAGAAAAAAAGGACACTTTTAAAGAAATGCCTTGGAATGTATAAAGTTTTGAAGCAAACATTGCACGCAAAAAAAACTAAAAATGAGCCAAATGATACATTCATATCTTTTTAAATGATCTAGGGAACAAAAACAATAAATTTAAATTAAAAAAAATATATATACATTGATGAAAAAAAAATTATAATAAAAAATGTGGTCATATAAATTTTAAGGTTTTTCCTAAAAAAGCAAGACAAACGCTGTGCTTAAAATAATTTTGTTTTCAAGACAAATTTTATAATTTTTGGTCATGGGGCCACAAAATTAAGTTGAAAGAAGCCAAATAATTTAACCTTTTATTGATAAAAAAAACCATTTACCAATTATATTTATTTTTTTACCTTAAAGTCGATATTTTTTGAATTTTATTTATCGATATTTCAGTACCCTTCGAAAACCCTCTTCAGGATATTTGTTTATCTCTACATATATAAAAATTACGTGTATGTTCGTGATCGCTAAATTTAAGAACTACTGCACCGATTTTGACCAAACTTTATATACATGCTCTATGGGTCCGACAGATGGACCAATATTTAGTTTTTTTGTGTTTTGCCCGATAGAGATTAGCGCGATAAGCCTATGCTGTGTTTCGCTGAAGGCGATGGGTCCTTAATCAGCGTGTAGTGGCGTTAATTAGCCCGATACCGGTATTTGAACAATAATTGCTATGTCGATTTAGTGCACCTTTCATTCTTCTTCGAAATATCAAACCGCCATAACTTTGCAACGAAACCAGACTTGCAGTGAAAATAAAATTTGAAGGCAAAACAATGTTTGTCCGGGTCAGCTAGTTCTATATAAATTTTAAAATTAACATTTGAAATATAGTGAAAAAGCTTTTATCGTATTTGAAATAATAATAATACATAAAGGCATATTCAGAAAATATTTAAAATAATTACAACAATAACTTAATAATGAATAACCACACATACATATTAAAATAAAATATATAATAAAATACCGATTCATCCCTAGACATATATATCTATATACATTCACGTATGTACATGCATACTAAGGCAAATTATTATCAATAAAAAAATTACGAGGGTGGCTCCATTATTATGTAACTTTTCAGTTCCCCGTCTTTTCACAAAATGGGCAACATTGCTCCCGTTAAAAGGCATTTGTCAGTTGCCTGCTGCCAAAAGATAAACACGGTGGCTCATTTAGTTTTTTTTCCAGCCAGTGATCGCAGACTACCGCCTGACTTGAGGAGAAAATGGAAAAAGTAAAATTAAACATTATTTTTTGGGGAAATAAAACCATCCATCACTCCAAGGCGAAGATTGATAAAAACTAGGGGAACTCTGAAATGGTTTACTAAAATTTCATTGTGGCCCTACAACTACGGAAGATGGCGAACGTTCTCGACGCCTCTACGAAAGGTTGTGGAAGCCATGGTCATGTCGTATGGCACAGTAGTTTTAATTTTTAATTATCACTTGGATATGAGAAAACTTGCCGCAAGATAGGCAAGCGCCATTTCGTCGTGGGCAAAACATGGATCCACCAGAATACAACACGAACCAAACAGCAGTCAAAACAGTGGACTTATCTGTGTTAATCGGCGCCAAACAAGGCCAAAATGGGTTTGCGACTTTGTCTCGGAATTACGGAGCCACCCTCGTATGTTATACATTATGGAAACCAAGTTTATATAAAACGATGTGAATGCTAACAAAATGTAAGGAGTAGTTCCAAATTCAACCAAAGGCGAAACAGAGACAGCTGTAGCGATTCCCAACAGCAGCTTGCTGTTGGCCCTTCGGACCGGACTCTGTTAACTGATGTGTTGGTGTCAGCGCCTATTACACTACCCATAAGGGAATAACTCACTGTTGCCGACATGAGGATGTTGTTATTGCAGTAAACGACTGTTTAAGTACATTTTAATTTGACGCCTTTTTCATGGCAAAACAGAAATCACAGCAGCGTTTGTTCGTTTCTTCGTAAATGCAACGTTGCACTGCAACAACAGATTTTAACTGTGAGAGTAAAAGTTTTGGCAGAGAAAAAGTTGAAAAGAGCTTCCTAGCAAGTCATGAAAATTCAGTGGATGTAATGTTGGAAAATTTAGGCCATTTGCCAATGATTATAACATGAGTTGGTCATTACAAAATCCGAAGGCTGTTTAGCGACAACTTTTTATCAGATTATACGATTAAAAAATTAAAAATAATTTTAGTGATCTTCAAAGGTACAGCTTCAGATTTCCAAATGCCTGTGAATTCGCAACTTGCAATCGTTAAGATTCGCCTGATATTGGATTCGAAAATCGTGGCACTTTGGATAAAATAATAGACCGAGTAGTGCCAGTGGACTTTTTGCACGGTGAAAGCAACAAAGAAGACCTACGCAAGCAAGTTATTCCACATAAGAATTGTGCGGCTAATTCTGTATGTAATTCCTAGTGAAATCTGTTGGTAAATCGAACACAAATCGATGCGCTCTCAATGAAGAACATTTAGTTTGCCAAAAAGAAATGGATTTTGGGAACAAGTTCCTTTATGTCGTTAAAACACACTAAATTGTATGACGATAAAACAATGAAATACTTCCCAAACTGCTACAGTGTTCCAGTGTATTTAATAACTTTGGCTGCACTACTGTCACCTACGAGCTTCATCACCGCCTCTCCTGTAGGCGGTTGAGTAACTTTGAAACACTGTCTCATACATGAAAGTTATATCTTTGGACGGATATAGATGGACGGATATAGATGGTATAACTATTAAAAGGATCAGAGGGACTGTCTTAAGAAATCAGGGCACGTGAATGCTTCTTTAGCAACATGAAAAATGTGTTCAACCCATCAGATTTGTTGGTTTTTCATAGAAATATTATCATCAGGAATTTCTGATTCCTCAATTCCTACATCACCCATACTTACAGAAGGAGCAGCATGTTCCATAATTAAATTATTTTGTTACGAGTTTGAGGTTTTCTTTTTTTTATAAAAAACAATATGTACATTTATTTTTTTATGATTTTTCAATATTTCAACACCCTGTGGGTGTCTTCTTTAGGAAATTAAAAATATTTTATAAAATTTGAAACAAAATAAAAGGAAAATATTTAAACTTTTTATAAAATTTGAAACAAAATATTTTTAATTTCCTGAAGCAGACACCCACAGGATGTTGAAATATTGAAAAAATCATGAAAAATAAATATACTGTTTTTTTTATAAAAAGAAGACGTCAAACTCGTAAAAAATAATTCAATTAATTCATTTATTTTAATTTTATCAAGATTTCCTCAATTCAACTTCCTTGGAAGTAGAAAAAATGCACTAACGTCGAAAGCAATGAAAATGCCATTCATTAAGGGTAACTTCCTTTGTATATGTACATAAAATTTAAATGTCCTTGTTCACCCTGGAACACTAGCCTTTTAAAATATTAATCTGGACACACTGGCTGACAGATTTTCGCTTAAACACTTTTATTTTAAATAAGAAAAATTTTAATTGTTTTCATTGTATCATTCAATATTCATAAAAAAATTCTAATGAAACTATAAAATCAGCCAGTAAGTGTCTTTTTTAATTTAAAAACGATTAATGTTTTTTTACTTATTCTTTTCGAGGATTATGTCACCGAAAATTAAAAGGATCTTTAACCTTAACAGTAGTTAAAAATGAAATTTGCATGAAAATACTTTTAACCGTCTGTTTGTTAAATATGTGGACCTTCAAATTCCACTCAAATTATGTTTAAAAAAAAAATAACTTATTCATTTAAGACATTCATAAGATCTTTAGAAATCATTTTTTACACTCACACATAAAAGAAATTTAACCATCAATTACTCTTTTTGAGAGGAGGGTAGTTTCTTTTTCAAAGAGTTTTCTAGGGGGTAAAAGAAGTACATGTTTGACAGCCTATGAACTGATAGTATTTCTAGTCTAATTCATATTTCTAATATATAATAGAATAGAAATTTCTATTGTTTTGCTAAAACACACACGATTGGTTACCAAGACGTTTGCATTAAGGGTGCGTTCTTCAAAATCACATCTTTTCAAGCAAGATTTTACCCCTAAACTTTTTCCATAACGAGACAAAAGAAAATGTCTAATGCTTAAATTATAAGAGAACAATAGTTCTATTTATCTAAGAAGAAAGAAAAAAACAAGTAACGGTTTGCTGTTATTAATAATTTAAGAAAAATGATGTCCTTGGACTTCTTAAAAGCTGACAGCCATTTTGTTTAATCCTTTAATTAATTATTTAAGAAAAAAAAAATAATTGCTTGAATGAACTTGTTGAAATTTGTTATAAATATAATATCAGCTAAAGCTAAAGTTGAGAATTGCTGAAACTTAAAAAAAACTTGATTTATAGGGCTATTCATAACGTTATGCAAATGGTCTTGCAAAATGGGGTAGCGCATTTTCACTCGATACAACAAAATAATATTTGTTTAACAACCACCAGTAAATTTAACATGTTGTACGAAGAATTGAGAATTAGTTTAAACAAATCTGATGAAATATAATAAAAAAAAAATTACAAAAATTTGCAAGTTCAAGTGCCCAATATTGTAAAGTTTTAAATTTGAACTTAAGTTAAGTTAAGAAAATAAGTTGCATATGCAACATGTTTTGCATTCAACTTTATTTCATATGCCCTTTTTCTAAACTGTGTCAACTACTTTGTTTATAAAAGTAAGGATTTAATTTTGTTTTATTTTCCTTAACATATATTTCCGATTTTGTGAATGAAATTTATAAAAAATTAAAAAATTTTAATTTAATAATGTATATTTTTTGAGCTTTTTTTATAATAATTTGTTTTTTAAAATTTTTAAGCGTAAGGTCTTTTATTTTTTAAACAATTTAATTAAAAAATAACAATCAATATTTCGATACTCATTGAGTATCATCTTCAGGACAATTCTCTTTTATAAAAAAAGACCTTACGCTTAAAAATTTAAAAAAACAAAAAATTCTAATATATAGACATTAAAAATATCACGCAACTATTGTTTGTTCTATTGTAAGATTGTGAGGGTGTCGATAACATGTCAAACGTGCTCCTTATTTTTATTGACAATGTCTTTTTTCCACAAATGAAAATTCCATGGTAAAAGTCTTAGTACATGAAGGTGTATTTTCATTTTTTTTAAACTTTAATTTATTTATGTTGTCTAATGCCTTGTTCTTTTCTGACAAAAGTGTAACATTTTTATTTTCAATTACCATATAAATCCGTTTGTCTATCTCTTTTAGAAAGTTTAAGCGTCTTAAAATATGGTATGTTCTCTCTTAGTAAGTTTTGCACTTATTAGAAAAAAATTATTTACTTCCTTCTGCCCTTAAAGGGCAGCAAGTGTTACACTTTTCTTTAGAAAAAAAAATGTCATAACTTAATGATGTGGTATAATCAATAATTGGCAGAAATATTGTGTTTAAAAATATTAATTTCAATTTGAAAATATTTTTATAAACTTTTTACATTAAAACTTGTATGTCTTTTGTGAAGGAAATTTTTGTAACAACTGCTCCAAATATCCTCGACATGTGAAGTGCCATCGATATAATCAGTTTCAAATTGTGTACGAAAAAAGTTTAAGAACATGTAAAAATATTCCATAAAGTGGAGTTCTATTAAAGGCGTTTTCATTCATAAAAAATTATGAAAATTTTTTAAATTTTAAAGAGAAAAACAATATTCTTTAATATATTCAAATATCTTAGAAATGATCACGCAGGGGTTATATTTCGGAATTAAAGCCATAAATAGTGCTTTTTCTTCATAAATTAATTAATAAAATATAAATTTTTGTTAAAGAAAAAGCTGCAAGTATAAAACTGAGAACACCAATAGATCACATAAATACCGGGAAAAGGCCTCCATTAAGCCAGACATCTTTTAAGCAAAGTTTTAGAATGCAAACCGCTTAGAACCATTTACAACCAGTCATTTAAATAAATTCGTGGTAGTGGCAGTCCTCCCAGAATATTGGCACTTAAGGCGCCTTAGTTGCAATTAAATTAAAAATGCTGCATACGAAGGTGGATTTTTTATAAAGACAAATGCATTAAAGCGAAAATTTTTAATTACAAAAACTAATTTTTTCCTTATGGGAGATTTTAAAATGTACGGACTTGAATGAATCCTTAATATTAAAAACTAAATTTGCCAATTTTTATACGCATTAATAATAAATGAAGAAAGATGTACGATGATTTCGGCTTCAGATTTATTTTACACGCTGGCATTTATTTTATACACTGAGACTTATTTTATACAAGATGATTAACACACCGCGTAAGTTTAAGTAATAACTTGATACAGAAGATAGGGAAATGCAATGAAGACCTTTCCGAATAGGAAAGTGTTATTCTGCAGCCTACTTTCAGCAAAATGATAGGGGATGCCATTGCAGTAAAGTTGTTAAAAAATACATTTAAAATGGGTTCGCAAATTATGGACAGTTTGTTTATCTGTATTCCAAGTAAAATTTATGGGAGGTCACTATTAACATGCCCATTCAAATAAACAAGAAATTCGAAAATCATTTTACAAATTGCAGAGTTATAAAATAATTGCCGAAGTGTCCGTCCTGTTTTTTTAGTATTCGTCGGAAAATTATCATAGAACTATGGCTGTTTATGTCCTTTCAAATAAAAAATATTGAAAAACGGCCGATAGTGGTGGAATTATATTGTAAACATTATTTCGGGCGGCCACTTGGTCCGTCCGATTTCCACTCAAATTTCTGTGTAATCAAACTGTAAGCTGCATTTTTAAATAAAGTTTTTTCAAAATCGGTGGGGGAGTTATGCGATAATCAAATATTTCGGGAGGGCAACTTGTCCATCCGATTTTCGAAAAAATTAAGAGAACAACCCTTTCAAACAAAAGAAAGATTTTGAAAGTTGATTCAAAATTATAAAGTTATGAGTGCACAAACCTTTAAAAAAACTAAAACAAATACATACGAAGTGATAAATTCGTCCTTTCTTGAAGTCGATTTAAAGAGTGGCACAACGAAATGTTTAATACTGAATCACAAACTAAAGTAGAGCAAAATTGTAGTCATGATTATAAAAAATAATTTAAAAAATTTTTCAAAAATACTAGGAATATGATTTTATTCTTTGAAAATTGATCTCATATTCAATTATATTTAGAATTTAAGGAAAGTTCCCAGGCATGTGAAAGGCATTTATTTGAAGATATAAATTGTATATAGAGGCATATTTTAGAATTTACGGGTATATAATACTTCTAAAGAGCATTAATGGAGTTTTGTTATAAACAATATTGTTCGCCTTTTGTAAGAGAATAAAGGAATTAAGTTCATATTCGCAAATTTATTAGAAGGAAGCTTGCAATCCTGCAAGGGAATTAAATGTTTTTAAATTAGAGCGATAAATCATTTTTTTTATAATGAAATACTTTCTTCAAAAAAGAAAAACGCCATTCCATATTTGAGGAATGTATAACATTCTTAAGTGTTTTCAAGGTGTCTTTAATTACTCTAAACAATTTCATTTCATTTTCTATACAAAATATATACAGGACCCACCACAAAGTAATCTAAATGGCTTGAATTGATCCTTTACTCTGCTATTGCCTAACGAATAAAATTTATTCTCTCTCGTGCATAATTCAAGGGACAAGTTGTGTCGTTGTTGCTTCTACTCGAGAAATATAAAGTCTTAGATTCAGATGTAAAATATAAATATGAATTTAAATAATTTCACTAAGCGACTTTGAAGACTTTTTCCAAAAAAAAAAAAAAAAAAAAATCACCGAAATGAGGGCAAACTGACCGCAACCAAAGACTAAACTTTTGCACTTAGATAAATTTAATTTATTTTAGAAAAACAAAAACTACCATTAGAAATATATAACATACGCACATTTTTATACCGGCTGTGATTTCGCAATGACAAAAAGTTAAATGTTGCAAAAAAAATTATAAAAAATAAAAAAAATAAAAAAATATTTCTATGTCAAATAATTATTAATTAATATTTTTTTCACGCACACATGCGTAACCGTATTCAAAAGACAGATAAATTTTTAAAAATATTTTCAGATTTCAAATTCGTGCTCTGAAAAATAAACAAAAAACTCTAAACAGTGGGATGGACGTAAGTTCACAATATTTTGCTACTTCGATGTAATAAATACATATCGGTCCTTTAAAGCAATACTCACTCGTAGAAGGCAAAAGTTATTAAAATTTAAGCTTCCATATCGACTTCAGCTTGGCTTCAGATATAATTCTGAATTTATTTTCTACTTAAAAAGTGGATATTGGCAACAACTTTTTCCTAAATAACTTAAGCATTTTGATATTTTGAGATATGACTTTGCTGCCTTAAAGGAGTGATATTTTTATTTAAATTTTCTCTAACATTTATGCCTGAGACAGGTAAAATGCTTTTAAATATTTATTTAATTATGCAATTAAGATGGAACTAAAGGTACTTTGCTACTTACTTGTGCCATTGGAATTGCGTCCAAATATTTTGCCCGGTGGACTTAAAATTGGACTGGAAGAAGCCGACGGTGCGGCTGACAATGAACGTTGGCCTTCAGATAATGACAGATTGTTGCTGTCATCTTGTTGTTTCACAACTGTGTCTAAGGGCAAAATTTGCAATAAAGGCGTATGATGTGGCTGATGTATCTGATGATGTTGGGAGGCTGCTAAAGCAGCCGCTGTGGCAGGTGATACAGAAGGCAAATTTCCTGCGGTACCAACGGTCAAATTGCTGGTACTAGAAATAGAAGCTGGCGAGGCACTGACGGTCGTTGTTGTGGCTTGTAAAGCTGTGGCGGTCGTTGAGAGTGATAATGAGGATGTCAAAGATGTTGTTGAAATGGACGTAGATGATGTGGCAGAACTTGTATTCGCAGCGGATGTAGTGGCTGTTGTTATACACTGAGAATTTCCGGTCGAAGATTCCATTATTTTGAATTTAAAAAAGCAACAACAACAACAACAACACCACAAAAGAACAAATACAACTAATAAAACCACAAAAAGAATAATTTTTTGTTTCAACTTAGAGAAACAACCATGCAAACACTAGTTAAGCTACTAAATTGATTAGACTAAAAATTAACTAATTGAATTAACAAAATTTTTATAAAAAAAATATGCGTAAATTTTTCAAACACGTTTATTATTTATAATTTCTTTTTAATGTAAAAGAAGTTTGTCTATTTTCTTCATTAAAAAAAAAACTTATTGATAAATTTCTTTTCGTTGCGAAAATTGTCACGCCAAGCGTTTATTCGTGTTTAAAAAAATTCGATGTTGTCTCGTAGAGACCAGACAATGTTCTGTTGAGTTGTTGTTTAGGTGGACACTATCGTAACCCCTGCTCAACGCTTTAAACGCGAGTAAGAAGGTAAGAAGGAAAAAAATAGTCCACGAAACTTAACTTAGAACTCAAACAAACTTAAAGGAAGGAAGCAAAAACAATCTTGTAGATCTTCTTTTTTTCTTTTATGGTTCACATAAGGGAAGAAATATACACACAGCCACACACACATGCACACAAATAGGCCTTGCACTCTGATTGCAGAGATCAAGCTGACACACTAACACAAGCACATGGCAATGGAAAAAAAAGAAACAGATCAAATGAAAAAGGGTTAATTCACCTTGAGGTTTCGCTAACACACGTTTGATAAAAAAGGGTTATTTGTTGTTGTTCTTATTTTTTCAAAACAAACAAAAATACTTTCTAATTGGAATTTAATAAAGAACAAGAAAAAAGTAACTCTCTTTACGGCTTTTCTGAAATATTTCTCTTAAAGTTTTTGTGATTTACTCTTTCGATAAAAAAAAGTCCTCTTTCTCTCTATTTGTAAAAAAGGAACTCCGCCTCAACTTCCTTTCTTTTCTTATACCAGCAATCGTTTCTCTTTTTTTTAATATTTCTTAACTTTATTTGATCCTTGATTTAATGGTGAGTAACAGGATTTCTTCCTTATTATAATTTTTTATATACAATTTGCATAACAATAAGAAAGTTTTTTTCTTCTTCTTTTGTATACAATTATGATAGTATTGGGTGCTATTTATGTAACTGTTTTCTATACACACATACATGCATACATACACATACACACATACACGTATGTATTTAGCGTCTTGTATATAAATTATTTTTCTCTGTTTAGATGCTTAAGAATTTCTTCGTTTTTATTAAAATTTCTATTATTTTTTTTTTTTCATACAATATAATTTTTTACAACATGAAAGATTCTTAAATTGCAGGAAGCTGTTGTTAGATTTTGGCGCATTTTTCTATAACTAGCGGAAAAGCAACGTTTTGTTATTGTTGATGTCATGTTAGAGATTTCTTTTTTTTATTAATTTTTATTTCAGAATTTTAACGGAAAAATTAAATCTATTTGTGTTTAACTTTTTTTTAATAGGCAGCCTATTTGCACATTTGTGTGGAAGGATGAAAATATTTTAAAAATAAAACGGCTGTTTTTCTACAGTTGGTCCGTTTATACCGTACAAGTACAGTCGCAACAATGCAAACATTTTTATTCAATTGAACAATAAATTGAAATGAATTCAATTTAAAAATAAATTCCGCTCGTAAAATGTATTGCACTGGCTCGTCATTATATTGATGAATGTAATTAGCATGTGATATGTAATATATAATTCATATAAATTAAGAACAAAAGTCTATAATTATTATATATATTATTACTTTTAATTAATTAACACTATTTTTTCGACATTTTTGTTTAAATATATAATTATTAAATGATTTATTATTTTAAATAATTAAATAATTATATATTTATTAAATAATTTATTCAATATTTCGACGCCTCTTTGGGCGTCTTCTTCAGGAGAAATTTTTGTATACAAAGAGGCGTCGAAATTATTTTTTATATAAAAAAAGTCCTAACGCTTGATTATAAATATCATATATATTTTTTTTACATTTGCATAGTTCGGAAAGTATAATTCTTACTTTTGCAATATTTTGCGCTGGTGCTAAGAAACTAGGTTATGGAAGGGAGGATAGTAGGAGGGAGTAGTGTTTATGGATATTCAACTTGAACCTCTCCATTTTGGGGATAAAAAGAAATAGAACTGCAGGAACAAACTGAAAATAATACTAATATTTACAAGTTATATATCGGGTGATTTTTTGTTTATTATATATCGTTTTTAGTGTAAAAAAAATCGCGATATGTGGCAATGCCACAAATGCTCAGAAAGGTTTGCCATTTTATCATGAATAGACTAACAAATGATCAATGGTTGTTATTATCAAAATCCTTGCTGTGTGAAAAATGGGTTTCATTTAAAAAATTGTGATCAGCGACGAATTTGAAATATCCCATATTTAAGATTATCCTGATGGAGTTTTCTGTTCTAAAAATTGCACAATTATTTACCCTGGAATGGAATTTTAAGCGTAAACTTATTAAGAAATAAACGCCATTGAATTGCACTATCAGAATGTAATGAAATATTAGGTTTTGTAAAATGTATGTTTTTATATTTTTGTGTCATAATCCATAAAAAAAAATATTTGGAAAAATTCCTAGATTTCAAAAATGTTCTTAATGCACTTATAAAAAAAAATTAATTCCTGGTATCTATCGTCTGAAAACTACATCAGTGATTGAATAATTATTATCTTTAAGTTATTTAAAGCTTTATATGCCTATAAATGTTTTAATTAATTTCTTAAAAATTTTTAGCTTTTCAATATTGAAAGCCTATTGATGTGCCGGTATACTGAGCACTAGTGTAATGCAAGGATATATGAAAGACTTTATACACAACATCATATTTAATTAAGAAAATGTTTGTCAAATATATTTTAATACATTTCTATTTATAAGTATCACTTTGGAGTCAAAATTTTTTCCAAAATAGTGCTTAATTGATGCTTTTTACTAGTTAATTTTTTTTAATTGCAAACATGACACATTTTTCGTTAAACTTTTATTTAAAATATTAAATGATATAAATTTATTTACACAATAATTTATTATTATTTTAAACTAAACACAAAATATAGTTTAAAAAAATTATTAATAATTAGATCTCTTAGTGGAATAAAATTTTAAAATACTAAAATCTCTAGTTTTCACTAAAAACCGCATATGTCCTAAATTCTTTGAAACAATTATGTGAAAATTTCAATTTATGACACTGACTAAAATAAATTTCAAAAGAATGATTTTCCAGCGGAAATTAGTTCAGTTGCTTCTTAAGGTTGCTATCGTTTTGTACTAAATTACCAAATTCGTATTTATGGCTGTCGATTGCTGCAGGGGTTCTGCGTGGTTTTGCGAAAAAATCGAAATTGCTCGGCAGTTTATATTTTTAAATAAAATTATAATAATTTAAAAAAATGCATGTGTGTTCACATATTAAAGTATTCAAATGTATGCAAGGAGTATTATGTTTACAAGGTGGTTTTATTAGGGCAACAACTACAACTCCAATAGCAAGAACAAAATTGGGCATTGGAATGTCAAAAAGTAAATAAAAATATTTGGGATGTGCACGCCCACACGCCCACACACACAAACACCAAAAGGAGTTCAAATGTCAAAAGTGTGTTGGCTTTCATGCCGTTTAGTTTCTGCTATTGTAGTGGTTTCCCTTGTAAGGACATCTTGTAAACCTAATAATCCTTTAAGGATAAAACATACATATTCAGAAAAAAACAGTGCAAATGAACAAGTAACAAACAACATGAAATCGAAATTGTTACTGGAGAAATTGTTGATGGAGAACAATGTTAAAGTAGTTTCTATGTGGAGTTGGACAGGTGAGGTAAGTATCTTTATGATCTTTTTGGCAAAGTTTTGGTCTTCTTGTTTAAATAACTCGCCAAGAAGCAGTTTTTGTTGACACATTGGGTGTGGAGCTGGAATTTTTGTTAAATTAAAATGATTGTTGGTTTTAACGATATAGAAATTTAATATATAAAGTTCCATTTGAAGAATATTTTAAATAAAGCACCTAAGCACAAATGATTCAAAGTCGACATAAAACGACAAATGCGGTTATTCATGAAAACCATAGAAACATAAAAATAACAGTCATGCAAATCATATATTAATTTTAAAAAAATATTTTAACTCTTCAAAATACCCTTGTCGTGATTAAAATTTCACTTGGTATGTGTTCGCTTAATTCTTTTGTTTTTGTATTCCATTTCGCTAAACTTTTCCATTTATTTTTTTTCCTGGAAAATAGTTCCCGTGAAAATGTGTTCCCCTCTTAATCACGACAAGGATGAATATGTCGTTTCGTTGAAAAATCGTTAATATTAACAAAATAATTGAAAGAAAATTAATCTTCGCATCTTAAATATTCGTGAGAATTGTTATAAAACTCCTTTGGAATTCCTTTGGAATTTCTCGTAAAAAGTATTAAAACTAGAAATTAAGAAGTAACAATAAAATCTATTCGTAATTAGAGCCTTAATTTATATTGCCAATTTGCAATTGTGTTCAAACGAACCAATAACTTTAAATCGATTTATTTATACGGTTAAAATTTAAGTCGTGGACAACTATAAATTATTGACACTTATGATTTGATTGATCCAGCCTATAAAAGATGATACTTTGACATAAACGCCTGGTACATCCACGCGGCCACAGCCAAAGCCCCATGACACGAGACCAGCCAATTCATAGAAACCATCATCCTGACACACCAACGGACCACCGCCATCACCCTGGCAAGCATCGTTGCCCTCTTCGCCGCCAGCACAGAAACTAGAGGCTGGCAATATGAAGATCTTCTCCGTGACCGCATTCACTTTACGTATACACTCCGTGTCACTGACAATAGGAATTTCAGCCTCACGGACACGCAATGGAATGGGACCAGCTAAAACGTATTTATTGGAAAAATTAATATTTTTTTCTTTGCTCAACAGCAAATAATTACCTTCTCCCATGTAGCCGTAGCCTGTAACAGTACAACGTTTACCAGCCGCATGATTAACGCCCCGGGCAGGCAGACACACCTATTGAATGTGTAACAAAATGTTTTTACTTCGTTAAAAGAAAATCACTCACCAAAACCAAAATTAACTCACCAAACAGACACCATCTCTCAATTCAGCTTGACCATGCAACTTAAGCAGGGCGATATCATTGTCCAAGGTCTGACTATTGTGATTGTGGTGGATATAAGTGGTGGCCACTCTTAGAGTCTGGGCTCCAGGACTGCCATACTTTCTAGTCAAATCGTAGTCACCTACACGCACATAAATGGCATCACCCGAACGAACAATACTGAAAATAGCCACAAAAAAAAACAATCAAAAAAATATAGTGCAACAAAAGAAATAAAATTATTTAAATGCTTTCTCTGTAGATCCCACATTCGAGTCTGACTCCTTCTCGCCCACATCTCGCATATTTATGTAATTGAAAACAACAAATGCAACAAAGTTGTTCTCGCTGTTTATGTAAACAATCTTGTGTTTTTGGTGTATTTAAACTCATTCGCTGCAAGGATATCCCCAACTACCAACGTATCTTTGCTTTCGCACATCAAATCCCTTGTTCATTTTTAATAAGAACAAAGAATAAAATTGATAAAAGTTTCTAGAATTGCACTTTTAATCTTTGCAATAAATTTCGTCTGATGTAGTACAAGGATATGCTTATCTCCCAAATGTCCTTATATTTAAAAATTGGGGAAAATAATTATGACTATGTTTAATTAGCTTTCTTGTAAATTTTGTTTTAAGCGGTTCAAGGGCATGCCTACCTCCCATATATCCACATTTTTATATATTAGATATATTTTTTGTCGCATTTATGATCACATTATAGCTAAAATGCTACTGAAATTGTATGTTCTTATCTCTGCTATAAATTTTACTTAATTCGGTGTCAGGACATGTCTACCTCTCATGTATCCTTATTGTTAGAAATATAATTTAAGGTAAATTTGTATTCAAATTGGAGTAAATGTATACCAAAACTATACTGTTGAGCTCATTTGTAAATTGCGCTTGCTTCGATGCAAGGACATGCCCATTTGACATATATCCTTAATATAGAAAACTTGATATTTGCCACATTTTTTATAAGAATATGATAAAAATCCGTAAATATTTCTAAAAAAATTACTTAAAGGCACATGTTATAAATATCGTCTAGTTCAGTAAAAGGACAACTCATCTTTAGGAGATCCTTAAGTTTAAAATTTTTGCTAACCTTATAATTTGAACATAGAAAATTTGGCAAGTGTTCCTTAAATAAGTCTTCTAGCCAATTTAATACATTTTATTTCATACTGTGCATACCCTTGCATACCTCCCCTATATACTCCTTCAAATCAAAATCTAAATTTTACCTACATTTGTCATCGGAATTGGACAAAAATTGAAAAATTTTGTTAAAATTATGCTGATAAGCTTTTTATTAAAACTTGTTTTGCTTAGTATTAGGCTGTGTCAGTCTATCTAATAAAACTTATAGCTTTTCTAATATCTTTAAAAAAAGTTAATGTGTAATTTTTTTATTTATTTGGATTTTGAAATTTTCACCGCTGGATGTGTAAAAATATAAAAATTCAATAATTGGTTTTTATTTTTCCTTTAACAGTTTTCAGAAATCCGCTTACGCTACCATTTTTTACAAATAAGAAAACCACATCCTCTACTTGTATGATTTTTAATTCATAGAATTCATCAATTATTGGGTTTCCGCAACAAAAGGATTATGGCCAGTGTTGCCACAAACGGATATTTTTTATCACCAATTTTTAATTTTTTTTCTTATTCAACCAATATACACATTTATTTTCTTTAAAAGAGATTTAAAATTTTAATACTCTCAAGATTCTGAGTTCATAGATAATATTAACTGACACTGAAAAAATATTTTATCATACAGTAAAAATTAAACAGGAGAGTCTTTGGCTATACTTATTTATCTTATTTACTATTTACCTACGTATGTATATAAGGTAGGTAATTAATTATGAAGTACATAACTGATATACACCATTTTAAAGTTTTTCTGAAAACTTAAAATTTCATCACATGTCGGTGTTTTTTTTTAAACGAATGACTTTCGTAATTATTCTTTTTTAAAGTGAAATTTTTTGAAAATTTAATAAGCTCTAACAAAATTTTTTTAATTTTTTCGATAATTCGCTTCTTATTTAGTTTAAGATACTTGTAAAATTTGATATTGATTAAATGTTTTTCAGTTTCCTCCTGAATTGAATTGTTTTTCGCCATGTCCACACATATTAAATTTTATTCGCTTTTTTCTTTATGCGAGCTTTTTATCTGTCTTCATTGATGGGTCGCAACTCTAAGCGTTTTTTTGTATTATTGACAAAAATAGTAACCAAAACGATAAAAATTTACACAAGTACATATTGGAGAAAATGTAATCAAAACGGCAACGCTGATTGTGTATTTTATCAGCCCAAATATAAATAACAATTCCCCGGGGAATTTTTTCCCTTTCCTCATTTCTCGTATTATGAATTCAAATTCTCTTAGAGTTTTTCCCCTTGTTTGTGGGAAAAACACTGTCGGGGAAGAAAAGTAGGTATTCTGCGATTGACATTTCTTGGCAGTTTTTTCTCCAATTATTTTAAAGGGACAAAATATATAAATGTAAGATTTAAGTTAAAAGGCAACACAGAAGAACTGGCCGAAACTAAATTTTTGTTGTGGCATTTGATGAACTTAGGTTAGGTTAGGTTAGGTTGATTAGAGGGGTGAGATAGCCCATGTCGTACGACATACACTTAAGCCAGTGAAGGCTTGTTGTGCGCTCCCTTCAATTATCAAACACAAACTGCCAAAGTTCTGCGGCAGGATTCGAACCTGGGACCTTCGCACTACGAGTCTAGTACACTACCTACTAGTAGAAATAATATTAGATTTAAGTTTTACATACTTATTTCTAGTTAAATTTAAATTGAAAGTTTAATAAAAAAAAAGTTGGGGGAAAACTATTTATACCCCGCTTTTGTGATGCACGTTATGTTTCGTATAGAAAACTATAAGTAATTTTTTCAGAAGAAAACAATGAACATTTTTTAAGGAGATATAAATTCGGACGTGATATGCTCCCAATGCAATTAAGCAATTTGACTTGAAACATCTTGGCTGATTTTCCTTTTGTGCCGCAGCAAGTCCACCGCAAGTGTTTAAAACACCAATTCGTTTTTTGTTCACAATGTTATTTTTAGTTTCAATGCAATTATAATTAAAAAAGTTTTATTTTCATACAAAATAAAACATGAAAAGCAAGACAGCTGTTTCAGATTTTCCCGCTACCTCTACCTGAGTTATTGGAACAGCAGGATTTTTACCAGGGAACAAATGATTGGAAGGGGAAAAATTCCCGCGGGGAAAGTCAGAATCCTTTTTCAATATTAGTTTTTAGAAATTTGTAGTGTGAGTAGAAACTTCGCCTATTGCTTAAAAATCTTTTTTGAAAAGCTTTATTTTATAAATTTTTGGATTATATTAAATTGAGTTCTTTTAACATGGAAAGCATCACAGTAAAATGTCCTGCAAAACTTATATAATTTTTAAATTTCCTGTTTCTTTGTTAAAGTTACAAGTTTTACTAAAATCATTAAGAAAAAAACTACCAATTCCTTTAAACTTTCTTCTTTGCATCACTTTACCAAACGGATACAGTTTCCTTATAAAACTTTAATAAATTTATTTATTTTAAATGTTATAAATACAATTTTTAATTACATTATGATTCGGATCTAAAGAATATAGTATTTATTCGTATGTCGTGAAGCGGACCAGAGTCTTAGATGGGAATCGAACCTACAACCCTCACGCTAATAGTCTAGTACAGCACCCACCAGGCAAACCAGAGCCCCAAATTAAAAGCAATTTTCACTTATTGTACGAACGTAGCAATTCAAAAAAGCCTTAAAGTTCCAAAAGTGTGTCATTAAGAATAATTTTCATTAATTTTTTTTTTGAATTCAACAGTAAATTTTCAAATTTTAAATGTTTCCTTAGAGCCCTTTATTGTTTACAGAAATTAAGGATAATGAATTCGTCTTCAATATTTATTTAGATTCTGATATTTGAATTAAAAGTATATTTCTTTTATATACACGACAATTTAGTTTTCTTTGCTCTTGCCTCTGCGACAGAGTACTGTGGGTCGGTTCTTCTACAAAAATTTAATGAGTTACGAGTAGTGACCCTCTGAAATTAAAGACTAACATTTCTTAAAAATATTAACGAGTCTAATTTTAGTTCTCGAGATCAAGAAATCTAACACAGACTATCTAAAAAATTAATTCATTAAAGTCTCTTCACTTCACACTTAAGAAGTTTTGATAATATTTTCACTTACTTTGTCACACAGTGAGCCGCGGTCAAAACCCATTGAGTGCCAATCAGAGCTGCGCCGCACAAATACTGATTCATGGAGTTAATTAAAGCCACTTGCCAGCACCATTCACCATTGTCGCCATCCTCACCGCCCACAACGCGGGCACGCCTCCTGCTGGTCACATTGAAGCTGTCGTAGTATGAAGTGGCCAGGACCACGGTGGAGGGAGCATCGTCCTGATAGGCTCTGACTTGATTGAAATTTGTAGCATCATTTTGGATTAAGTCGCCCAATTTATCGTTGTGTATTTGGATGGGCACAATGTCCGAGCCGAGTATTAAACGTTCGGCCGACTTTTGCACAGCCGCAGGAATGTTGTACGATTCATGTAGCTGACGGGATTGGCGTTGCAGGCCATATTTGGAGCGTATGTAAGAGACCAGAGAGAGAGCAGGAGTGGTAAGAGAACGTGCAGAGCGTAGAGTGCCCTTGACGCCACATACATATTTGGAATAGACCTGGGGTCGCGGCGTGGTGGTGGTAGTAGTGGTTGTAGTCGTTTGTGGGGTTGTAGTGGGAGGTGGTGGTAGTGGTGGCATGTGCTGCGGTTTCAGCTGAGGTGGTGGCGGGGGTGGTGGCAGTCCTTGTTGGTGGGGAACTGCAAAGAAGTTTGTTATTTTTAGTAAATATTTTATCAGAAATTTGTCTAAAAACTTACCAACACCGGGTCCATAGAGTGCATAGTCGTAATTGGCTTGTTGTTGCTGAGGCATTTGCATTGGTGGTGGTGGCGGTGGGTAGTGGTGATGTAATTGCGGTGGTGGCGTGGGCATGTAGGCCTGAGGAGGTGGCGGAGGATAGGCCGATTGTGGTGGATATTGTGGTGGTGGAGGTGGCGGTGGCGGATAATGGGAATAGGAGGTATCATTACGTGTGTGGAATTGTTGCTTTTCCAAAATCTTACTCTTTGGAGCACAACAAGTCTGACCGGAGCGTTTGCATTTGAATAGATCAGTCATTTCGGCATTCTTGAAGCAGGTGAAACTTAACAAACTAACGATGCAAGATCCCGGACACTCTTCACGAGGATCGGGTGAGGGAGTATTGGATATGACATAAGGGGCTTGAGTGGGTGGAGGGGGTGGTGATGATGGTGGTTGTCTGTTTTGCGGTGGTATTTTTGGTGGACCAGCTCTCGAATTGTCGCAACAAACTGAGCCCTTGGCACAGGTGGTGGGCGATGATACTAATACGGAGGGTCTCTCGCAGAAAGCGGCCATTATATTGAGCAGACAAAAACCAGGACATTTGGGTATTTTTGGCGGCGCCTGGGTAGCAGATTGAGATGAGGGACCATTGCCTCCACTCAAAGTATTTTCGGCAAATGATAAAATTTGCGAGAATAAATCATTGCCGCCGGTTTGTGTTGAAGATGAGGCGGGTGGTGGCGTGGGCTGCTTGAGTGCTGGTTTTGATGAGGGTTTGGCATGATTTTTATTGGGAGTTTTACTAGGACTATTATTAGTAGCTGCTACAGCTGCAGATTGTTGTTGTGTTATGCAACAACTGCCTTCATTGGGGCAAAATGCATCGGAGTCTATGTCATCACAGAATATTGAAAATATACCATTCATGCACTCTCCTTCGCACTCCTTCAAAACCTGACCGTTTGAGTTTTCAGTTTTCTCATTTTCATTCTTTTCGCTTTCGTCCTCGTCCTGCTGCTCTTCCGTGTCATCTTGCTCTTGCTCTTCCTCCGCCTCTGGGGCAGCAGTGGTGGTCGTTGTGTGTGCAGTGGCCGTCTTTTTATGCTTCACCGGCTTATTTTGACTAGAACTGCTGCTAATGATTTTGGTTCGCGCTGGCTCGGCCGTAGTGGAAGTAGTTGTTGTAGTGGTTGTTGTCATTGTGGTAGGGGCTTTCGTATTGCTGGCTGTTTTAGTAGAAGAGCCCGATTTTGTTTTATTTTGTTGGCTACTCAAATTGGCCATGTGTTCTAAATGAGATTTTTTTAAATTAATTTTTGGCTTAAATTATTTGTCTAAGTTCACTTACTGGCTGGTATATAGATGTCCTTTGGCAACTTGCTGTTAGAATAATCATCTAAGGAGACACAACACTTGGTGCCCTCTACACACAAACCCTCAGTCGTCAAATATGCTTCGCAATATTCGGCAATCCGGTCAGCCACACAAACGCCCTTACAGTTTTCATCTGAAATTAATGAGGATTCGTTGTGTTAGTGAAGCTTAACTTGAGGCTTAAGGAAAATTTTAACAAGAATGTATGGTTTCTGATACGGATGTTGGGGTGGCCCAATGGACCCTTGATTTCGACTCGATTTCGCAAATGGTCTTGTATCATGGCATATGCCAAATGTTACGGACTTGCACATGCTAAACTTTTGCTATATGGTACACTTAAAAACGTATTCTTTTCTAAAAAAAAGTGTAGCATTTTTTTCGAATTGCCAAAACACAATTTAAATTTATCGGTAAAAAAAGTTTTAATGCCTTAAAAAATTTTATACTGATTTAAGAAGAACTCGCGCTTACTAATGAACTTTTAAATCATTTCTTTCGCCTTGAAAAGGCAAAAAATGTTACCCTTTTTTAGAAGAAGATGCACAAGTAGTTTCAGCATATGAAAAACTTAACTGGCAACCTACAGTCATTTATTATAAAAGGACAAAAAAGGATAAAAATGGATGAGTCAAGTAAAAAATGTACTGGACATGTTTAGAAAAGAAGCTCCGAAATGAAAGTTAAGAAGAATAAGTGGGTAGACATATCCTTGCACCAAAAGTGCCAAAATTTAATGTAGAGGTTAACAAACTTTTTTAAGAAACATTTGTCCATTTGTAACATGTTCCGATTGTTTCCGATTGTGGCAAAAATTTAGTTTTTTCATATTAAGGATATATGACAGGTGGGCATGTCCTTACCCACATTCCAAATATTTATATTTAGTACAAATATAGTAGTAGTATAGTAGTACAAATATCGAAAATAAAGATCCATGGGAGATGTTATCCTTGCTTAGAATGAACCAACATTTATTACAAACTTTAAAGCTTAGTTTTAGAAATATTAGCTGATTTTTGCAATGTCCTTATCAAATATGAGAAATAGGTCTGCCCTCGCACAGAATGAGGCACAAAACTTTATATATGAAAATCGGGAATTATTTATGTCCTTGAATAAAGTGATATTGAATTCGCCATAGAGCTAATAATCACAGTTTTCGAAATATTCTTTGATTTTCAATTTATTCTAGTTATGATTATACATATGAGTATAAATATACTTTTAAAATTAATTATGTATGGCCCATTCCCCATGTCCCTGTTCCGTTTTCCCCATAAATTCAAATATTGTTATCCTGCTGCAACTAAACTATTAAATTTGTATACGATTGATAGTTGGATTTGCCAATATAAATGAAATTTTTTTCTAAAAAGCAAAATTTTTTGTGTATTTTAATAGAAATAGGACACAATCCTGCAAGAAAGTTGAATTTCCTGAATTGGAAGGATAAATAGATTTCTTTATGAAATGATTAACACACTGTTACACTTTTTTTCAGAAAATAAAACGCCTTTAAATATTATTACATGAATTTCATACAGGAGGACAAAAACATCATTTGTGACATGTTTGGAGAGGATGTAGTAACAGCTTCAACATGTTAAAGATGGTTGGCGATGGTTGGGATACAACTAGTTGCAAGTTAATTTTCACAGAAGTAGGCCTCAAGCTTGGAATTTATCAGTCAAGTTAAACGCTTAGTTTTTTTTTTAACTATACAGGGTTTTAATCCAAAGTTTGTTAATAAAATTATTTTTTATATATTTGCAACAACAGAATATTTTTGGACGTAGGGACAGTACTCCCCCTCCCTCAAGCGCTAATATGTTTTTCAAATTTTGATGTAAAATGGCGAGACCAGACATATTTTCTTGGTTGTGGAGAACATAATAAAGTGATTAAATTCTTACAAATTCTAGACATGACAACAGCTATTCCGGGGTGGGCACTGAACACCCCAGCTCTGTCTTTCTACGCTAATGATTCCTTATTGAAATATATATTATATATTTTTTTAATTTTATTTAAAAAGCTTTAAGCTTTAAGCTTTAAGAAAAATCAAACTTACTTATTTTATCATCGGCAGCATCCTTTTGCTTGTCCGCCTTCTTCGAGGCCGCTGTTGTGGTCGTTGTTGTCGATGGCTTCTTGGTCGTGGTCTTTGTTGTCGTTGCCGGCTTCTTTTGTGTTGTTTTTGGTTTTGGTGTTGTAGTACTTGTGGTTTTAGGTCTAGGTTTCGCTGAGGTTGTGGTTGGTTTTTTAGTCGACGTTGTAGTCGTCGTTGTAGTCGTCGTTGTCGAACTGGTAGTTTGATGGGCGGTGACATTTTTGGCGGGGGCACTCTCTATGCAACATTTCATGCTGGCCGATGGACAGGGTATATCTTCTAAAACCTCATAACATATCAAAGTGGCTAATGTGTGAACACATACGCCAGGACAATCTTTCGAATCGGCGGTACTGGTGATGGTGTCCAAAAGGCCGGAGAGAAAACTGCCCGCCAATGACTCATCCTGGGCCTGTGCATGTTGCGGTGCGGATAAACTCAATATTATTAGTCCTAAGACTAATTTGAAAATTTTATATTCGTTCATGTCAATTTCAGTTGTTGTAGTTAAAAGTTGTGTTTGTTGTACGTAATTATCAGATCCACGTTCTGGTATTTTGTTATTTATTTATTATAATTTTTTCTTCTTTTTGCATAAACTTTCCCTTTATGTCATATCGTTTTTAATTAGTCTTGTTTAACCTTTGAAAATAAAAGTGAATTTTTTGCATTAAATCTTTTTATTGTTATTTTTTTGTGACGTTTGAGTATTTAATTTTGTATAAAAAAAATTTGCACTCGTGTTTTTATGTTGAGCTTAACCTGTGTTGATTTTTATAATTATTATTAAATCTTTTTGTTAATTTTTTTTATTGGAATTCATTCAATTTCGTGATCTGTGCGTGGTGTTTGTTTTCGGCTTTAATTTGTATTAAACACTTGAGTGACTCATTTTAAATTTCTCTTTGAATGTATTTCCGGTATTTGAACTTAATTTATTTAGTTAATTACTAGGGCATTAGATAATCGATTAATTGTTCGATTAATCGAAAATATTTTTATTTTCGATTAACGATTAAATCGGCCACTTTCGGTCGATTAATCGTTTAAATAAAGTTTTATATTTTTTGTAGCATTAGCTCATGTTTCTATGTGCTTCATTATTAATTTTGCCTCATATTTTCTCATCGCGGTACATAGATGTTGAAAACTTTCTAATGAATTAAATGAGAAGCAGCCTTATACATTTAAAACCGCTTTATTCAAAATTATAAACGACTTCCTACGAATACCTTCTGGCTGATTTGGACTTAGATCCTTTTACAATCCTTTCGGAGATAAAAGCTTAAGAAAAATTAAATAAGACTTTGCAACATTGCAACGTGGCTATAAACGAGATTAGTAACGATTTTGAAACTAGAATCTAACTTGAGGCAATTTTTAAATTTGATGATACTCTTGCAAACGCAGTAGTTACTAGATTTTATGAGGTACTCATTCCAGTTTCAAATACACACTTATTTTATTCCTTAACTCAGGAATGATTATTTCTAGCGACAGCTTATTAAAATAGAACACAAAAATTCAAACTTAAGAATTCAAGAATAAACTTTTTCGTAGAACTTTGCCACGATAAAGCTGATAATGTAAGTCCGATCCTGTAAATGAGCTAAATTGTTTGCATATATGAGCAATAAAATGTTGCACATTTTTAGAAAAGAAAACACCATTAAAACTTTTATAATTCTCTAATCATAAATTGGCAACAGAATCGTAACATTTTTATTCTCTTCTATAGAAATTTCTGAAGGTGCTTGTTCTTGAACTGAAAGTTCAAGGCGTTACTATTTTAAATAAAGTTCTAGTGCAAGTAAAAATTATAAAGAATACTTTCTAAAAAATTTATTTTTTTTTTTATAATGAAAAAGTATTTAATGGAAATTTTATAGTTTTTAACGAATTTTTTTTATTTCTCGCATTGAGCTGCTAGAAAACTATTCTGACCATTTTTGCGATGTTATTCGTATAGACTTAAAAAATGTGTGCTCGTGTGTTTTTTTTTTTAATCTTAGGGCGTTTGATTTTTGACAAAAATGTTATATATATTTTGCCCTTTCTGCATATTTGTGTTCTTTTCTAAAAGCATTTTCCCCTTAAAAAAATTTTTATTTTATTTTGCCGTTTCTGCAAGTTTGCGGTCTCTTCTTGTGGTATGTTTTTCTAAGGAAATATATACATATATATTTTGCCCTTCCTGCATACACCTGTCCCCCACTTTACACGAAAGAAAAATTCTTGATAAGACCGTGCAAGCCGAGAATTTAATTTTTATATGAAAAAATCGTGTAAAACGAAAGCGACTATAAAGAAGCTAATGTTAAAACGAAATTATGATAAATAACAAATTTTAAATGTGTGTGTGTGTGAGTGTGTGTGTGTGTGTGAACAATGATAAAATTTAGTCTGTTGCTTAAAGTCAAGTTATTCATAGACACATAAGATTTTACTTTGAACATTAAAGGTTAAGTTTAATTCTATTTACGAATCTTAAAGCATTTCGAATTTTGTACCTCCCTCTCCCCTTTCTTTATTCGAAAAACACGCTATACTTGTATATATTTAACTGCCAATTTGTATTTATGGCCTTAAGGGTTTTATTTTGCTTTGTTTTTGTTACGTGTTTGTTTTTGTGTTAAAATTTTACAAAAAATTAAACCAAGTTTAATAATATGAAGAGTTGTGCTTTTCTCCCGACGGGGTTTGCTTGAATTCGGAATGGTTTTTCATCATACCGGGTGAAATTTACCCTGTAAATACCCCAGTTTCGGCACCTTTAGTATTCCTTTTCTTAATTAGTAAGAAAATTCGACGTATAATGATGGATAAGCATTCCAAATTAATATATAAACATTAAATATTTCATAATTAATCAAATATTACAAAGATAAAAATGAAAATGTTTCCTCTATCATTGTAACCACATTCGAACAGTGTAATTATTATTAAGGAGTTTATTCTGTATATAATATTATTAATATACACTAAATTTATGAATAAAATCATTTACTTGAGAGCTTAAGAAATGCATCACTGTGCAAGAGAAAATTAAAATAAAAATGTTTTGGTTTCTTAAGAAACAATTCCCTTTTTTCAGAATATAAAACGCTATTAATATGTTTTATATATTTGCAATTTTGAATATTAAATACTAATATTTAATTAATGAAATTATCATGTTTCAAAAACTTTAAAGTGTTTCAAAATTTGTCTCGTGTGACCACACCTTTACGTATTTATATTCTAACAATAAAAAAAGAAAGTGGCAAAATTCAAAATGAAATTTATTTAACTTTTTTCTTATATTTCTAAGCAGAGAAAAATATACTTTATTGAAAGAAAAAAAACTTATAAAATGAAAATGGTTTTACAATACTCCAAACTTGGTGACTTGATAACTTGACCAGGCCGAGGAAACTACACGCACATGCAAATAAATGTGTGTGAAACCATTTGACTGTTCAAATACATCTTCAAACAATCAAGTATTTGTGTTAAGAATTGAAATAAAATCTTTGATTTGTTTTGGTCTCACACAAACGCACGCGCAGCGGAAATATTTTTATTTCTTTGATTTCGTTTGAACATGTTTTTATGGCTTTAAGTTGGAAATTTCAACTCAAACCGGTTAATAAATGCATTTGGGCCAAAATATGTCATACATTCTGTTGTACGAATTTTACTTCTACTGCTTTTAAACCAAATGATGAGTTGTTTACGGTTACAACAACATGTCGTTTTTAATTATAATTTTTTTTTCTAAATTGTTTTTAGATGTGAATTGTTGTAATTTTCATTTGAGTTTTTTCTGATCGAAAATATTGAAGCGAAAGTATTAACGATCTGTGTTCAAATAATTTTATAATTTTTAATAAAATTGCCATACAGATCTTCAATTGTTTTAATTACAAACTGCACAGTGGGGCAAAATTTAAAATATCTGAAAATACATATATATATATATAAGTTTAGAGTAACTTGATACTTGGAGCATAAATGAACCAAGAGCCTCAATTAGTGGGAGGTGCAAAGATGTTCTGTTGATTTTAAGTTGTAACTTACCGGCATCATATGAAAATAGTGACTAAAATACTTTGGTTTTCAAATCTCGGAAACTAGGGTCGGTGTTTGGACAGAACAAAACTTTCGTGATGTACAATTAATAGAAATCCCATGATCAGTGATTTAATCATGCACCATAGCAAAGAAAAATTATGGTCTTATATGGACCAGGACCCCTTCCAGAAGAAATTTAGCCTCTCACGAATTATTTTCTTTTTACGCAATTCCTAATAAAGACATACTTTTTTTCTTCGGTTTCAAACCCCCAAAAAATTTTCAGGATTTTTAGGCCCCCCAAGGATAACTCTCGAGCGACGCCTATGAGAAAATGTTCTGATTTCGTATTCATATAAGTCTTAAATTAAAAAAAAAAGATATCTTAAGACGTGTTATCGTAATTCAGCTAATTTACTGGCGCACAGTGTTTTGACATAAAACAAAAATGAATAAAAAATAGGATGGAAAAAAATCACATGGTACTTTTTATCATCAAGCTGTGAAAAACTTCGAGTTTTTGGAAAACTCCAAGTAATCTTGTGGGTACCTTCCATATATCCTTTTTTGAAAAACTATATTTTATCCCTATAAACTAAGCCAAGCAACCAAGAATAGTGACCACAACTCGGAAGTCCGAAAATATAGTATGTATATAATTTTTTAGCAATATTTTTTTGTAATCGTAGCAAGGATATGAGTATATCCCATATATCATATTTTTAAATTATTATTTAAGTTAGATTAAATAAAAAAGGATATAAAAATGCCAAAAATCGCAAAATATTATTTTGCAATCGTAAATAGAATATTTTATCGTCTTATATGTCTTAATACACGAGTAGGTACCTCTCTTATATCCTTTTTAATAAAATTATTATTTAAGCTAAGCCCCAGCAACAAACAATAAGAGAAAATTTTTCCAAAATTTACAAAATATATACTACAAATCTTGTATGGAAGGACATGGGCTCTCTTCTCATAAAATGGCAAAAACAATTTGCCAAAAATTACAAAATGTAGTTTATAACAATTTTATCTAGGATATGTTCTCCCCTCAGACATCCTTATGTCATATTGTATTAATTATTGCAAGGATATGGGTACCACCAATATATTCTCTTTGACAAAATTATGGTTTAAGCCCAGCCAAGCTGCAAAAAGTTACAGAAATATTGAAAAACATATACTACAATTTGTAACCAAAATTTTTTTCCTTCAATCGCGGCAAGGATATGGGCTCTTCTCGTATAGCCTTTTTAGTAAACTGTTGTAATAATCTAGGCCACGCTACAAAAATATAAAAAAATACTATTGCAAAATATGGATTACAAATTGTGTAGATTAATTTTTTTTTAATATCACTAAGGATGTGGTTAACTGCCACATATCCTTTTTGGAAAAACTTTAAAATAAGCTAAACTAAGCAAGAAAGAATAAGAGAAAATAGCCTATATATAAGACTTTTGTATTATGACTTCAAGTTTGTATGATTTACTTTGTATCCTTTTTATACAAATGGATATGAAGTTTGCAACTTGATGGAAACAAGCAAAATACAACGTGCAGCCTGCAAACCAGAGTTTGTTTTCATTTCAGCAAGGATATGTACGAGTGTACCTGGCATACATCCTTTTTCGAAATGGAAGCTATAAAACTCTGTTAAAGTGGTTCCCACAATTTCTTTTCATATTCCTTAAAGTGGTTATAGAATAGTTTCGTTATATTAATGTAGAGAATCATTAGAATTATGTATGAAATATGAAACCATACTTTTTTATTTTAGAGTATTTTCTTTTTGATTTAATTTTATTATTTTTTTTTTTTTGTTTTTTGAAATAAGCTTGTAAATATTTTGTATTTAATTTAATTTTATTTATTTTATTATTAATTTTTTTTTGTTTAATTTAATTTAGTTATTTTTGTATAATGAATTTTATATTTTTTGTTTTATATTATTTTTTTACTTCATTTCATTTGATTTTGATTTTCCTGATTTAGTTTTAATTGAAAATTTAATTAAAAATTTTCTTTACTGTTGAAGTTCAATTGTCAGTTGACATTTCGTTGGTGCAAAGCAATTCATCAGTAGACTTCAACCTACACCAAGTATACAATCCCCCTTATTATGATTGTCGACGTCGACGTCACACCAAGTCGACATCAATATATTGGCAATTGTGGGGTCGTTATCGAGAACTATTAAATATTATTGATAGGAAATTACTACTAATTTTTGCCTACAACGAGTTCAGAACTGCTGTCTTTTTTTACTGTCGTCTTGATGTGACGTCGACGCAACAATCATAATGGGAATATGAGAATTTGAAATTTTTTTTTACTGGCTGAAGTCGTTTGGTGAGTTGTCCAGCATAAACGAGATGTCGGACAGGAATTAAAATATTTTTAGAATAATTAATTGGGAGAATTGAAATAAATATTTTAGTCTAATTTAATTGTACTTCATTTTATATTATTTTGCTTTGTTGAATTTAATTTAATTTCATTTATTTACATTTAATTTATTTTACTTTGATTTTTTTTTAATTTATTTCATTTTAATTTTATAATCTAAATTAATTTAATTTGATTTGATTTGATTATATATAATTTAGTTTAATTAAATTTGTTTTAGTCAATTTGATTTAATTTTATTTATTTTTTTTTTATTTCATTTTATTTTGCTGTACTTTATTTTATTTCTTTTTTTCATTATTTAATTTTTAATTTAATTTAAAAACACTATATGGAAATTTCTTCTGTTTAATTATTTGAAATTTTTTTATTGTGTAATTGAATGTACACTTAATGTTCAAAATTAACTTTATAAGCCTTTCACAAATGCACTCTTATAAAATTTTGAAAACTGAATTCAAATGAATTGGCTAAAATCAAAATTAACCACTAAACGCCATGTAAATATTTAGTAGCAAACAATTTTATATAATTTAACTTTAAATATCATTCATTCGTGTGTGATCGTACGTTTCCGTTCCACAAGTACAAAATAAAATGTTAAAGAAAAAATATTTCAAGTGAAAGTCATTCCCTTTGCCAATAATAAGAAGCAATAAAAAATAAACTACAATACAAATACCAATTCCATAACAAATAGACAACACCCTGTATTTATATTTGGTCAAAAATAAGAAGTGGCAATTAAACAAAAATCAACAACAACAGCAACAACAAAAACAGCAGCAGCAGCACAAAAAAAAAAAAAGATTACTGTAGAGTGCAAAACCAGAAACTCTCCGAAGTGGGTCACTGTTATCATGTAACGCCATTCATTTATAACCAGATGAAGGCAATGGCCATTTAAAATCATCCTCCAGTTGGCCTATTAGCATCTTGATACTAACGGTAGAACTCTGTCATGCCAATCATTATTCATTGCAAAGACTTGCAACTTGTTTGCAGAGGAGATGCACACACGTACATTCTCAATAGAAATGCCAGAATGATATAACAAGTTGCACGTTTTAATATTTTTCTAAGAGAATAGAAAATGATAATAAAAATTGTGATACAAATAAATGAATAAATTCTAATGAAAGCAGTCGAATGCATTAGAGGAAAAGATTTGTTTGTTTGATTTATTAAATTTTAAAAATTGGTACCGAAATGTTAATTTTAATTAGAAGTTTTTGGAATGTTTTAGTTGAAATGGCAAACAAAGTGAGTCTTTTTGAGTTTTAAGTTTGAGAAATAATTTCCAGTTTTGGAAAATAATTTCTTTTAAGACTTATGCTACAAGAGATGTAATGTAATGTAATGGGGTTTGGCCCAGGATGGCCTTATGCACTGCGACCATTGTTGATCTATTGTGCTTGCCCTGTCCCTGGCCGTCCAATACGTTCGCAAATAGGATCAGCCCCTTCAATGGGAGCATTAACAGATCTCCTTCACTCAGCGTATATGCATGTAGAGTAATGTGTCTTCTGTGGCACAATGCCCCACAATTTGCTATCAAGTGTTCCATCTCCTCACCTCCTCCTCACCGCAAAATCTGCAGATGTCCGTGTCAGATAAGCCCATTCTGTATAGGTGGGATTTGCAGGTGTAATGGCCTGTGAGCACCCCTACCAGCGTCCGTAGGCGTTTTCTGTCCAGTCTTAGAGCCGGATCCGCCCTCCCAGCGTCAAAGCGTAAGAATTTCTTGGAGTGACCTAACCCATTGATGTCATGCCAATGTTGTGCAATCCTGGACGATGTCCATTTCGAAATCTTCCCCTTAAGGAGACTTTTGTTGAACCCAAAGAGGGGGTGGGTCCAATGAAGTTCCCTTCAGCCCCTCTTCTCGCAAATCTCATTTCCAGCTTCTCATTTCCGGCATGTCCTGGTACCCATATCAGAGTAATCTGATTTTGAGTCGCCAGGTTATTGAGCCTGCTGTGGCATTCCAGTAATAATCTTGACCTATACGTACAGCCGCTCAGGGTCTTAAGATGCTACAAGAGATAACCTTTATTAGATTTGACACATTTTGGAAGCTTTCCCGTAACACCTATGGATATTATGTTTTGCTCACATGAATAGATTTAAGTTTTATTACTGAAAACAAAATTATGGCGTTTTCTTTTTTGAATCAAGTTTAACATTTTGTAGATTTATTTATTTATTGTAGAAAAAATCCACTAGACACTGTGACTTAAAGATTTAAGTCCTTTACAGCATTGCTCGCTCTTTCCTATTAATTTATTGCCACTTGAATATTAATTAATCTAAGAAGAAGAAGGAAGATGAAGTTTTTGCAGTAAAGAATGCAAGAATTAAGCAACAGGATATTTTAAATAAAAAGTCAGCAGGATATTTTGGGGTTGGAGGAAGCATTTTTATCCCACGCGTACAAAGGAGGTTGAGTTCCAGCTGCGAAATCAATGTATTATACTACAAGCAGAGGTATCAGGACAGTGGTCTGGTTCAGTTACCATATGATATACGGTCGGGATATCGGAATATGTACCGACAGCATTGCTGTGGTAAAATCTCTCGCATGTGTCCACACGACATCTGATCTGTGTGTCTCTTAATAATATAGTGAGACATTCAAACCGGCAGTTGATCTGGTTATAGGAGAGCAGAGAGTGGTTGGCCTGGAGTCCAGTTGATTGATTGGTATATTGATCAAGTAGTATTCATCAAGCTCGAATACATACATGGTTCCCACAGACTAGACGATGCAGTGAGTTCACCTACGACATCTCTGCACTGACATATTATCAATAGATCTTCAAATCTGGAGGGATTTTCTGGTGATCAATTCCGCATACTTGTTGCGGTTTTGATAGAACATTTCTCTATAAGAGTCCATGCCAGGAAACTGAGCCTACTTTGCAATGATTTCTGTAGGAGCTGCTGGAATAAGGAGGAGGAAGAAAGTGTTGAACACATTATCTATTATTATCCTGCTCCCTAGCTAGAGAGAGAAAAAGAGAGACAGAGAGCGACTATGGTTAGACCGCTGCTGGAAAAATATTTGAGTGCGGAGATGTACTCTTTAATCCAAGCACCATTTTTGGTTTAATATCGAGTCTATTGAGGGAGCCTGCGATCTGCATATATATTTTATTAGCAATTTATTTATCCCCAGGCAACAAAAATAATAGGTCATGTTAGGACCCAAGTGGGCCAGTTATATTTTGGAAAATATTAGTTAAGATATTTTAAACTGGCATTTTAAATCTTAGTAAAAGTCTTTCATAATATATGAACCTTCTTTGAACAAATTTTCAAACCACTTTTTGGAAATACCAATTTTTTTTTACGTTTTATATACAAAGAGCAATTGTTAAGAAAAACATTAAGTTTTTTTGAAGACTAACCTATGCTTTTGACATTTATATAAATTTAATGAAATAGTTGAAAAAATTAAATCGTTAAATTAGCAAAATAGTATCGGAAAATATATTAAAAAAATATATATTTTCAATTATGGGACAATTACAAAATAATCTACTCATACTTGCACGCTCATGAGCTTTTATATACAACCTTTTCAAATAAATTAAACTAACAATAGATTTTCAAATCTTTAATTTTCTTGCTAAATAAGCAATAAGCATTAAAGCCAATGGGTAGAAAGTTTTATCATTTGATCCATCCTGTAAGGCTAATAGTGACAGTATACCTCTCTTGTGGTATGGCTTGTAAAATTTTGGATTTTTTTTATAAACGTATCAGATTATATCTTTGATACCATCCAATCCAGATAAAAATGCAAAATCCTAAAGTAGAGGAAAATAAGTCCATTTCCATTTCCAAAATACAAACATTTCCTGCTTAAACGCACAATGTTATATTATACGCCTCCACTTGAGAGCGATGCCTCAATTCACTAAAAGCATAATTCTGAAAGTAACATCAAAATAACTGTAAGTACGTTACACTTCCAATCACTTTCCACATAAAAATTTCTACTCCAAAAAGTTTAAACTTTAATTGGCAAACGCTCACAATTCATTTAATTCAATAGCGAATAATAAACAATAAAAATTAAATGTCAAATGACCCAATAACATGGATATTAAAAATGAAATGAGAAATATTTATGTTCGAGTAACAAAAACACCATTTAATATAAATTTAAATTAATAAAGCCATAAAAACAAAAGACTTAAGACACAAACTTAGTCAACTAAATACAACAGGCGAACAAAAGACTCAAGAAGCGAACTGTATCACATTTAAATTCTCATTGTAAAAATCAATACCCCACGTTACTTGTAAAAATAACTTGCCTCGCACGGAAATCATTCTAGGGAAATCTGTCACATGGACGTAAAAAAACTCATTCGTTAAATCCATTATTATTATTATTATTTTTTTTTTGTTTGTTTGCCAATTGTGCAAAAAAAGGTGTAAAGCCAAAAATAAATAATTTTTACTGTCATTAAGTTAACGGTTTGACAACGATGACAAAAATAAAAAGTTTAACATTTACTTTTTCATTCTCATTCTTTATTGGGTACGTAAATAAAGCCAGAAAAAGCTGCATTGATTCGGTCGTCAATAAGAAATTTTTAAATTAAAAAAAAAACATACATATTTATGCCGCACATTAACTGCTAAATGGAAAAGTATGTCAGCTGCATACAAAAATAAATATATGTATGTATGTGTGTATGAAGCGGTGCACAGAAAGAAAGCAACAGCAAACAATAACCAAAACACACTGGCAATGGTCTATTTGAAAAGGCGACAATGGTTTACTTAGATTGAAGTACTACATCAAAAAAAAATATTTTTTTACAACAAAAAATTTAGGTACATATACAAACCCAAGAAATTCTAATTTGATTTAATACATTTCAAACAATTTGTTTCTATGCTTTTTTAAAAGTCTAACACAGTGATGTCAACCCGAAGTCATTTCATACATTTTAGTTTTTAAAGTGGCCACATTGACTCGATTCCAACTCGTTCAGTAGTTCAGTTGAAACACACATGTATGATTGGACTCATATCGCTACTTTAAAGCAACTTAATATCGTACTGGCCAAAATGCGATTAAAGTTTTTGAAGTATTAGTTTCAATATCGAAGTTTTTTTTTTAATGGAACTTCATTTAGCTCCAGATATATACCTGTATGTCTATGACTTTTTATATATAAACTAAACAATTCAATTCAAAATTCAATACTTTTTAAAATATTGTTATTTTGCATTAAACATTTAATATAATTTTATTACGATGAACTTGATCACCAGCCTTTATAAAGAAAAAGTGCATTGTATTTTTCTCAGTAACCAAATTCCTTGAACCAAAAAAAATTTTTTTGTGAATGCGCTACAAAGAATTTGGGAAATTGTAGGAACGATTTTGTAAAAATTTAGCTAAAAAATATCATATATATTAATTTTTGCTTTTATTTCAAAAGCTTCATCTAATAATTAAAAGGGGCCATAGAAAAGTCTCATTAAATAAAATTTAATTTAGACAAAATATTAGTTTGATTGTTTTTTGCAATAAATTTTTCTTTGCAATTGAACGTGTTCGACACAATTTTCTTAGAATTTACATTAATGTATCATAAAGGGAATCTACTATTAATATCAATTAAATTTCAATATATTTTAAGAAAAAGATCTGCTTGATATTTCCTTCAAAACCGGATGCTGTAATTTGGTTTCCTTTTTCTATCAATTCAATCAATCTTAAGGCTGCCATGACATGGCCTTAACAGGGAAAACATAACATCAATAAATAGGACACATAAAACAATACTGGTGTCCCTTATTAGCTGGACACGGTTTCCTTAGCATGCATGAGCAGAGATAAGGATTTCAATACAATGACTACTGCCGCAGCTGCAACAGTCTAAATTAAAATGAAAACTTTTAGAGTTTTTTACATGCCACTATCCTGGGGGCAAATTACGGCATTCGATATCAATCGAAATTTCAATACATTTCAAGAAAATTTTGTTTGAAATTTCGTTCGATATCGAATGCCGTAATTTGCCCCCTGGTCTAGCAAGAAGACAAATGGAATTTCTCGAATTCGATATTCTCTCCGACGTTGCAGATATTAAGCTGGAAGGCACAATGTGCTTTACAATAAACTCCATTAGGTTCAGTGGTGAGCATTCAACTTAGACAAAGTTCCCTTGGCATCAAAATGAACCAGAAAGTATAAACTGCTCTGATAGAACTATAACTGCCACCCTTAGGTTCACTTAGGTTGCACAGCCAGTTTTTACTCACTGGGGACCATGAGTTGGCCCTCTCTGATACCTGTGACATATAGAGAATATAAAATTAAGCGACGAGAGAGAAAACAACGAAACAGAAGAGTAAAGAAAATAGAACTCAGAAACACCAATAATCTATGACACAAATCTAATCTGTAGGCTGCTGCCCACTAGTCTACGAGGGCACCCTTATCTCACCTTAACCTTTAACTGTGAGCACATAAACTCTGACATTCCTTGTGATATAAATTTGTTTTGCTTCGACATATTTTCACAATATATTTGTTTATATTTGTATTTATTTAAATTCATAAATTTGAGTAGATTTAAGCATGATATCTGCCACTGTTTGATTTTACTAAAATCATTTAAAGTTGGCATCATTGGTGACATTAAAAATGAATAAAAAGCAATTTTAAAGAGTTTTAATAATAGAAGGTAATAGACTAGAATGTATGTACGTGCTCAACAAACTTTGGCTTGTATCCAGAGAAGCCACACAACTTTCCAATTTTTCTTGGTTCATTTTAACTTAGACCAGTAAAAAAAAGCTTTAAAATTATTTTCGCTTACAAGCAATTTTTTATTAGAAAAATAAATTTGCCTCCTTTAGTGGTCAATTATGAAGAAAATGACATTAAGTATTTTAAGAATGAACAATTTTTTTTATTGAAATTTAGTTGAATTAATTTTAGTTTTAATTTCAATTCACTCCTCATTATGGCGAAAGTAAAGTGGCCTTTCTAGACAAGCCATGATGCTTATATTGTTGATACCCTTAATACCAATATTCTGACAATCCATGAATGGGGTCATGAGGATCGATTCAATTTCAATGCTCGTAAGACGCTGTATTTATTTAATTAAGGGTGATATAAAAATTGAGGAAACAGAAGCTCTTGATAAACTTTCCATGCAAGTTGAGTATAATGTCCGATGGACTAAGCACTTAAGTGCCTCAGTTTTTTAAAACGATATTAAAATACTTCACTCCCCACTGTGCCACCACATCCGTCCGAAGATGGAATAAAAACCTCATCAGCTGGTGCTTTAAAATCTATTTAGATGTTACTTTGGAAACTCTAAAGCACTGACCCATAGATGAGAGTTGTATTTAATCTTCGGACGACTATAGATGGTACAAATAGTAAGGTGATAAGGGGAAAGAAGTATTTTTAACATCATCTTAACAACTGAGTCTATCATTATTATAGATGGTGCATCATGTTTTATCATACGCTTATGCGTAATCATGCTACACTGAGTCTTACGAGCATTAAAACTCACTTTTTTCTCATGAACACTTCATCACCTCAATCTCCGATAGGCTTAGCCTCTTGTTGAATGAATATGAATGACAAATCCAGCTGCCCTCCCCTAAGGAGTAGATAGAGTTGAAAGTTTAAGAGAAGATTGTAAAGAAAAATAAGAACTCTTGAATTAATCTTGAAGAGATCTCACAATTAAATTTAAAAAATGAATCAGCTACATCTAGACTAATGGAATTAAAACTCTTAAAAGGATAAAAAATTTATTTTTTTTTATGTGAAAGTAACAGTTTTAGTTGAAAATTCGAGAATAATACTTATTTTCATGCAAATCTAAAGATATAAGTACTGTTTTTCAATTCCAACAAAAATGTCTGAAAAGTCGATGAGATCTACTAGGGGATATCTTGAGATCAGTGAAAATATTACGCAATTAGATTAGCTTCCATTTTTTCTCACAGGGTATATTTGATTCCTCAGAACTGTGCCTTTTTTTAAGATGTTTTGGAATTTTTTCGTTCCATTTAAAAGGAATAATTTTCATTAAAAAAAATAATAATAATGAGAGTGGCACTCAAACAAAATAAAAGTATTTTTTCCTGTCATTTCTATTCCACCCACTCTTTCGAAACATTTTACACATATTTATTAAAAAGGTGGGCAGGACCATGCCCATACAAAGTGAAATATATTTTCCAGCATCTTTGAAATAACAAATACTTGTAAGCCATCGTATACATATTGGGTCCCATTCGCAATACAAAAATATAATAAAAAAATGATTTGCGTCATGACGAAATAGAGCAAATATCAATTATCTCATGAAATTTTTACACACACACACACACACACACATTGAGTTTCCCAAAAAAGTCATTACTACAAGTGGGCAGTGTCACGCCTGTAAAAAAATAATATATTTCAACTAATTTCTCTCAACCCATACATATGTTTTAAGTTTGTATCATTGCTTAGTTAAAAAAAAGTAGGCAGGACCATGCCCACACAAAATAAGTATTAATTTAAAAAAAATTGTAGCCAATTGATTTTTATGAAAATTTTTACTCCCATCTTAGTACAGCACTGCAATTTTAAAAGTGGGTCAGTGCCACTCCCATATAGATTGAATATTAACTAAACTATTGACAGCAGGCTATATTAGAAATTTCTTAGGCGATTCCCACTTTTTATGACGTATTTGCTTAGAAATTTTTTGCGTTTGCTAAGATTAAGTCTCGCACAAAATACATTATAAAAGGTAGGCATTGCCACGCCTACAATCAATAAATAAATAAAAGTATTTTGGTTACAAAAGCCAGCACAGCCACTTCCTATAAAAATAATAGTTTTTATACAAACACTCTACTAAGACGATACTTGTGAAACTTTTTACACACTCATCCCGATTGACTCTATGCTCAGGCGTGGGGAGTACCATGTCCATGCCATGTACGTAATACATAGGATGGTACAATCATATATTTTTCATTCGTATATTTTCTAGTCAAGTTTATTGCTCCATTTTGTAATACATTTAACATTAATATCCAAACGAACTACCATCAGTTTTCATTAAAAATTTAAAATTTTTTAAAAAGTTTAATTTTCCTTAAAATAGAATATATATATTTTTTTATTTTCGAGTTAAGAAAGTGGGCACATACATTTATTTGTACATATATATTTTTTGTCTATTCTTTACTGTACAATTTTATTAAAATAAAACCCCAAAGTTATCAAATTGAACTAAAAAGAAATACCAACTTTTACTCTGGCCGAGACTTGAATGACAAACAAGCAGCAACATGTCTTGGACAAATGCTGGAAAAAATGAAAACTTTTTCAAACTGAATTTATAGAGCAGCCAAGATCGACAACAACAACAACAATCAAATTAGAACGAACGGTTAATTTTTTTTTCCTTAAAAATCAAAGCACACAAAGAGCAAATTCAAACACACAAATACGTATTTAAAAAAAAAAGTATAAAAAGTATTTAGCAAATTGAACATTTTTTCAATTAGAAATTCCTTAAGATTTTTTGTTGCTTATTTTACACATTCTATTTATTTTTTTTAAGGTTTTTGTGATATTTTTATACCCTTTTTTATAAATTTTTTTTGCCTAAAACAAAATTTTTCTTTTATAAAATCACTTATTTTGTTTAATTTTTACACACGATTTTTCTATGGCTTTATATTCTTATAGTGAATTTATTTTTAGGCTAAAGTTTTTTTTCCTTTAGTTTATGCCATTTATTGTTTTTTCTTTTTCCTTTAAGCCGTGTAAATCCTGGAAACCGTGTTATTCGCACGAAAGCTCTTCTTAAACTGAATTGTTCACGATTGCGAATGGTCTAGTAATGCGGCCATTTCTTTTGGGTTTTTCGTTTAACCCATCATCTATATTTATTCTTTATTTTCTTTTCCATTTATTTCCATTTGAAATTTACAACAACTACTGCTAGCAGCAGGTGGGCTTAGTCGAGGTCTTTAAACAATGGCCAGTCTTAGACATGCACACAATGCACACACCAGCAAATGGACAGACATGACAATAAAGAAAACAAAAAGAAATTCTTTTTTAATTTCTTTTACCATTTAACGAATTCTGGCACACACTTGTACCTGTTGTCTTCGAACTCTCTTTAGTTCTCTTTAATTTACGCTTATCCCATTCAGCACTCGTATTTAATAAAACGTCTGATGTAAGAGATCGATAAAAGCTCTTGGGCAGCTTTAAGATCCACAAGCCCAACATTATTGACGCTATCACCATTAGCCGCCTGCCCGCCTGACCACCAGCCAAACAATCGTTTTGCTAAAGTCATTTGTAAAATCTTGTTCGTGACTGCGTTCTTTTTGTTAAACAACTTCTTTTAGCTTCTCTATCTTCTTTATCCACGCAGCGATCTGTGTGAAATTTATTGTGTTGGCCTTAGACAAAGTTAAATGACTTTGAATTTTCAAGCCACACTTAGAGCCTGTAGAAAGAAGATTTTGTTATTATGATGTTGCACGGCAGCCCAGGCGAAGTCAAGGAGAAGAAGAAAAAGTTTTGAAAAATTCTTCAAGATGCTTAAGCTTTAAATCCCAACAAATGGCAGGTATTGAAAATATGCTGTTTAACATTTCAATGACTTGAACAAGCGCCAGTTGTTGCTGCTGTTGCATGGCAGAGATCATAAAATCACACTGTGGCACACAGACACACCTGTCTGTTTAACACAGCAGCACTCACTTGTTGTTGTATGTATTTAAGTAAGAAATTTGTGAGCCGAATGGTGTGATTGTTGGGTTTATTGTCTTGTGTGTTGGTCAGGTAATGAACTTTTATGGAATTATTATAATTCCAAGAGAAATATTTTGCACAAAAATGTTTTAATGCAAAAGAAATTTTTAATTATTAATATTATTATAATTTTTTTTTAGTGTTAAGACGGACTTTTATCAATTCAATATGACATTGACAAAACAAAAGACTCAAGACACGAACCTCAGTTAAAGAGATATCTGTCGTGCGAAACTCTATTTGATTGCAAATCAGATTAATTTATTAAAAGGCTCGTTAGTGTTTATTGTAATTTAGTTATTACTCTTTAATATAATAAATTCTTGATAAATATAAATATATTTATTAATTTCTTCGACCTTAAGGAATGTAATTTATATTTATTTTGTTTGATATTCAGGCTTAACATGAGTCTATTTTATTGCATACGTGTTGCAAGAAAAATAAAATAGACTCACGTTGAGTATAATTGATTGTTTTGTTGTTTGTATAAAAGCACCTTAAGCCTACTATGATTATGTATTTTGTAAAATAATTATATACAATATAGAATTCTCATATTGTATTTGCTTTGTTTGGCATAAGTTAGAGTATACGAGGATGAATGTTTTCCACCTGTTTATGAACAGTTAAAGCCACAACAAACAATACATTTTGTAAATCAAATAAATTTTTATTCTAGTCTTTTCTTATTTAAAGAATTAATAATTTTATTTAACTACTATTCATTTTCCACCAACATAATGAATGGCGAAAGAAAATTATGAAAATATGTAAATTCCATTAACATTTCAAATAAATTTCTTCAAAAGTATAACTAATTAAATTCCTTATTTGACTCTTTCATGTGTTTTAAAAACTCATTCGTAATACATCCAAGAAAGAACATTTACACATTTAAATGACTATGGCGAGCCTAAACAAAAACGAATGTAAATCATAAAATTTGCATGCACTTCAAGCACTCATTTCAATGATGAGCTGATTACCTTAATGTGAACGAAAGATCGATAATGATAAGTCAATTGCCCTTATTATGATTGTCGATGTCGACGTTACACCAAGTCGACATCAATATATTGGCAATTGTGGGATCGTTATCGAGAACTATTAAATATTATTGATAGAATATTACTACTACTATGGCTTATAAAATTACAATTGGCCATCAATAACAATATTTATTAAATTCGTTATTCGAGATATTCTCCAAAATAACCATTTTAATATTATATCAATCATGATTTGGCTAAAAAGGTACTGATGATTTGGTTAGCGCCAATGAAATGCAGGCATATACCTAGCTAAGCCAACAACAAACAATATAATATTAAATTGGCCATCAATATTAATTAATTATTGCCTACAACGAGTTCAGAACTGCTGTCTTTTTTTACTGTCGACTTGATGTGACGTCGACGCGACGATCATAATAAGAGGGAATATTCCGAGAGCTTATTCACAATTCGAACTTTCTTAAGCGCAATAAAATGAACTTTAATTTTTATACTAAAAAAAATAATTTTCTCATCATTTGTTCGGTCCACATATATTTGGGATATGCGTCTTTTAGTTTGAACCTTAATGCCTGGCTACACATACATATATCAAATTAAGTTTCTAAAGTTTATTTTTTCTTCTTTGTATTTTTCAACTGCTTTAACATCTTATTAGCATAGATGTATGTACATGGATTTCAATGAAGTCCTTTGGAAGTCCGTAGAAAATCTCTGCTCTGTTATTCCTTCATGGAATTGTCAATAGTACTATTGACTGTGCTTAATTACTTATTATTATAAAAATATCCGTTTCTTAGAGAAGCATAACTTTTTTCATACTGAATTTTATAGAACTATTTATGCAATTAATGAACCAATAAATAAATTATTGAAATTATTCAATAGCTTTTGTAAATCCTGTGATTTTTCACTGCCGAATAATATTTTTAAATCGGAATTAATGGCTTTTTTAGATGTACATTTACCTAAAGCTGCCAGTCAGTGAGGATGATTGTATCCATTAACTTAGATAAATAAATAAATAAATAAATAAATAAATATTACAATCCTGGTGATGATGTTCATTTAAATTAAACCAATTTATTTGCAGTAGATCCATGTATTCAATATTTCTTTTGCATGTCCTTTTTTCTGGGCTGTTCTTACTGCAATTACTTTCAGTTTTCTTTGCTCAAAATAATATATTTAATTCGATATATGATATAAAAATTTTGTTTATACCTTAAAAAATATATTTTGGGTTAGTTTAGGTTGATTGGAGGGGTGTGATAGCCCATGTCGTACGACATACACTTAAGCCAGTGAAGGCTTGTTGTGCGCTCCCTTTAATTATCAAACATAACTGCCAGAGTTCTCCGGCAGGATTCGAACCTGAGACCTTCGCACTACGAGTCTAGTACACTACCTACTAGTCTACGAAGGTCAGTTCTTAAAAAATATAACTAATGATGTATAAAAATTTCTCGCATTCTTCTTTCAGAGAATTTCATTTTTGTTAATACATAATTATATTTGACCAAACCTGCCACAATTGATGAGGTGTGTGGCGACATCCAAAACCTGCACATGTTTCCATAATTACACTTTCTCTTAAATAATAAAAACTCTCTAATTGAGTCTGATGAGATATGAGCTTCAGCCCATTAATACTAACTAATATGTGGCGTACAGGTAATGCCACAATTTGAAATGACTACCATTTTGTTATTAAAGAATTAACGAGGCCTGTTTGTTCTTGTGGTGTGTATCAAACCGTGGCTTGTTGAAAACTAATTCTCTATAATTTTATATCATAAATAACAAATGCAGTATGGGCAGGGAATTAAAAAATTGACATTACTTTTGCACCAGTCTGTAATATACAGAATTGGTTAGAAATATATATAAATATATATTGAGGAGAAAATTTATATTGTCTTTTATCACAAATACAATGGCTAAATGAAACAACGTTCAAAGTAATAAGTTCCAATAAAGTAACTCCCAGTGAATTGGGACTTAAAAAATTGTTAAATTAATCTCAAATAATATTAAATTATCTGAACATTCATAGTAAGAAAACTTCCGTATAAAAAAATTAATTAAAATTCAATGAAAAAAAAATGACAGAAATTTAAAACATAGAAAGTTAATGTATCAGAGAAGAAGTCCTTGAGACATGTCAAAGACCAGTAATGTAAAATTATTTTAGAATACGAAAACCATTTTCGAAATACCACAAAAAATTACAGAAATTAAAAAAATCCTAAATAAACTAAAACTAGTGTCCAAACTTGTTCGCAATGAAATGATGTCCTAAACAATTTCTTGTTTTGGTTTCATTTTATTCTATTTTAAATATTTTCATAAAACGAAATATTTCCTCAAAAAAAACTTGAATTAAAATCCAAAAAACTTAAACTTAGTTACTTAATCATCAATCAATAACTACCAAAAAAAAGTCCTTGGGAATTGATGTCATTTGCTATGGGCGAAGCTGTGACATGTTTGCATTCCATTGGCACTAGACAAATCATCAGTATACTTCAGCCATTGTGTTTGAAAAGCATTCAAGCTCTTATATTGTACTGGTTTTTGAAATAATTATTTCGGAGAAATTTTAAATAATAATTTCAACGAGTTCTTGGGAATTATTTAATAATAATCTTAGACACATGATATCTATTATCCTTTTAGTTCACTCCATGCCAATATTTATGAACTATTTTGTCAACAGCTAATCACTCCATTTGCTTTATTTTATTTCGCCAAACATTATTAGAGAACAATAAAAAACATACCTTACAACCCTTTTTACTCCTGCTTATTTTTGGCAAATACTTAAAAAACAATTTCGCAAACCAACAGCAAATATCATCACATTTAACAAACATTCTTTTATGGAAAAGTAAGAAAGTCGTGCTTGTGAACAAGCAAATTCACAACAAAAAAAAAAATCCTTTTATTGTAAACACCCTGAAGGGCTAACGATGAGCCTCTTGACACTGAACCCGATTAAGATGTGAACTGAAAGGATCTCTTATATACAACTCGATAACAGCAATAATTAATGATCTTGCATTAAGGAAAATGCTTGGATATTTTCCACGATTAATTGCAATATGCAAATTTAAGATTTTATATGCAACACAAATGCTTAAGTATTTTAATATGCAAATATTTTTCAAATTGTACTTGTAAAAGCCTAGAGAAGAGATTATTTGCACTTGTGAGAAAAGGTGAGACGAACAAGTTTTAATTTCACCAATTGCAAGGAATTTGATTAATGATTCGCACCAAAAAAAAAATTAAAACATAATGATTAATTGTAAATTTATTGGATTTACAGCTGCGAACATTTCAATTAATTATTATAAAAATTTTCTAAATAAAAATAATCTTCATTCTAGTTGATCTCTATCATAAGAAGCTGATCCCTCAGATTGACCAGCGGCGAAAACTAAATTTAGTCCTATTGAATATGGCTTTACGTTGATACAAGCAATGGAAAATCCAGTCAAGAACTGAAATATAATCCTTTGAGAAATGATAATTCGATGCATAGAGTCAGATAATGGAGAGCCCATTCAAGGGACTTGTTACCTACACATTCACATTCACCCATTTAAATTGTAAATGTTTCATTGCAGGTTTGTGTCTAAACTGAGTTAGTGAATGAGTTGTAGACCCAAAACCAAGACAATCCGGAGTTAAAGTGTAATCCCTTTGCTCCTAGCAAGTCAAGTCCTTAAGTTTTTGTCATACAAAATACCATAATGAATTTTGATATATTCTTTTTAGTGACATCACCGAAAAGGAATCAAAGAAAAGGGAATTCTCTCATGCAGGACAATTAAGTTTAGGATGGAGTATATCGGTCTCACTTAGATGATCCTAAAGGTGGATCTCTGAGTCCATTATGATCAAATTTTACGTGGATGATGTGACAGTAATTATCTCTGATATGGGCGTGATAAAAATAATACTGGTGTTGCAGCAGGATCAAATGACGTTTTAGCTATAAGTCCTATGAGTCCCTACTATTGCTACCGTGATTGTTCATGTGCCATTACCTATTCAATCAACTTCTTGGACCGACTTAATGTTTTCTGATCAGTTACCCTGTTCAATGAAAGATTAATAGTTTTACTATGAGAATAGCTAAAGGGTAATTTTTAGCAACTTTCTTTTTGGAAACGCAGATTATTGAATTTTATTATAAAAATTCATGCTCGGTTAAGAAAGGCATCGTCCATTTTTTATCGTAAAATTGTGTTCAGCGACGAAGCTCATTTCTATTTGAATGGATACGTGAATAAGAAAAATTGCCGTATTTGATGTGAAGAGCAGCCAAAAGCATTGCGTTCCGAAAAATGCACTGTTTGGTGTGGAATATGGGCTGGCGGCATCATAGGACGACGAACGCAGGAACGTTACTGTGAATGGCGAGAACTACCGTGCGATGATTGCAATTTTTTTTTTGTTGGCGCAAAATAGAAGACTTGGCTGACCTGTGGATTCAACAAGACGATGCTACATGGCACACAGCATGCGAAACAATGGCCCAATTGAGAGGCGAGTTCAGTGAACAGTTTATTTTACGTTTGGGGCCGGTCAATTGGCCGCCTAGATCGTGCGGTTTAAACCCTATTTTTGTGGGACTATGTTAAGGCTCATATCTATGAGGATAAGCCCGCAACCATAATCAAAAAATAAATTTATGTTGTGTTGTAGCCGAAGCAACACCACATTTAAGTGTTGCAAACCATAATCGGGGTATAGAGTTTTTTTTCTTAATTTCGTCTTAAACTTAAATTCAAATTCACAAATTTTTCTTAAATTATCATCCATCAATTTCCTTAACTTTCCACATATTATATTGGAGTAGTAGTGTTAGAATTGCAGATTCGACCTCCCACTAGAAAAATCTGTTTGTTACCATAGACAAGATTTTATGTGTGTTTAATTATTTTATATGAATTAATACGGCCTCAAAACTTATTTATATACATAAATAAAATAAAATACATATTTTATACAATTCCCGATTATTCGTCAATTATTTTTAGACTTTATCAAGGGTTGAAAGAATTTCATTTCAAATATAAATATAAGAAAATTACAATAATATTTCTTTAGTTCACACAAATAACATTAGAAAAATTTCTTAATAAAAATTTTATAATAAAATAATTCAACTTAGAAACTACATCACAGTTTTATCTGATTGCCACTTTGCAATTCGCGGTAATGTTTCCTGTGTCTTCTTTTAAATTCATCGTCCTTTCTCTCGTCTGCTGTATTCGTAAACTCTCTAATATGTATTTGTTATTGGTTTTTATAAGGAAAGAAACTATAATCATTGCAGAGTCTCTTACTATCCTTGAACTCACCTAATACGACTTTAAAGCCTTGATATCATATCTGATAGACCTTTGTATCTCTCGTTCTATTCCTTAAACTTTCCAGGCACAAATACTGACGGCATAATAACACTGATGCCTCAAGTTTCAGTAAATATTTTCCCTTGAAAGCGACCTTTTGAAATTTTTTTAAATTGAAAATACCACCTCCAATATCACTGGGATCTTTCAGTGAGCTGAACCTGGTCAACTATACTTATGGACATTAAAAATTATATGTAAAACAAGAAGCGGTTTCCTGTAATTCGCCTCCTTTTCAAATTTTTAAAAATAAACTTAGAAAATATTAAATAAAAAATACAATTACGCTCTCAGTATTTTCTTGCTCAAATAGATAAATCCCTTCTTTGTGTAATAGTGTCCTTAGGCTAGTTTTGAAATATTAGAATATATGCAAACGTATGCGTGTGTGTGTGCGTATGCCAGCTTGTGTCTATTTGCCATAGTACTGGTTTGGGGTGTTTAAATATTCCTTTTGTGAATGTCATCATCATCATCATCATCTTCATTCGTATGCAAATGGTGAATATTTTCTTTCAGTTTCTTGCTTTTGTATGTCGTCCTTAACAAAGGGTTTGTTTTTTATAATTAAATATAAAAAAATTGATCATTTTTTTCTTATAGTTTTAAGATTAATTATAAAAAATATATATTTTTAAATAAAATAGGTAACCGAAGAGTGATGTGCGTTATTTATCATTTTTTTTTTTGGTATTTCAAACACATTCACTTTTTAGCGTGAGAATTTTTATGGAAAAATTAATGAGAAATATTTCTGTTGGGAGAATAATAAGCGAAATTAATATCTAAAGATTAATCTTGAAATTTATTTCTTTCCTTTCGTGCTTTTTTTTGCTAATTCTTTTGAGTACATTTTTGGAAAAAACAGGTGCTGATTTCTCTATTTAAGTGCTTTTGAAATTTAAAAGTTGACATCACTTTATTTAGTATTGCGTAAATGCAATCGTGTTGCAAGAACAAAGCCTTGTGTTTTGTTGGCGGATTGCAAAATAAATGCTACAATATGTTGAACTTGCATTTTCGCAAGACTTTGAGTTACGTTGGTGTTTTTTTTCCAAGTTTAGTCCAATTGAAGCAATTAAACTTATTGATTGAGAAAGAAAAATATGTCTCTCGTTTAAGGGATCTTATTGAAAAAAGCACGATAATTTCGCTTGAGTACTTTGCTACTTGCGATCTATAATTAAGAAGAATTTATATGAAGGAAGTGAAAAATATTATTATATTAAGATTGTATGTGAAAAATATATTCCCTTTCGCCCCGCATAAAAACCATTTAATAAAGTAGAAATTTTATATAAATTTTTTTTATAAAAATTTATTCATTTATTTATTATTTGAATACGGCCTTCAACAATTTATTCACCTTAAAAGTTCTCACGATTGAAAGTGAATTCTTTTTTTTGTCTGTCTTGTTTGTCTACCAAAAATAAATAAAATTTTATTTAAAAAAATTAAAGGATTTGTCTGGAATTTCAGTTTGCCATAGATAGATTTCCTTTTTTTTCTATAAAAACTATAAGAAAAAATACTCAATTTTTTTCTAATGATCTCAAACGAACCTTTTGTTTGTCAAACAAAGAATAACAAAGACTTGACAATGAAACTTAAGAAAGAGAAGAAAACTGCTTCAACATTTGCATAAATAAAACCTAAAGATGACACAGACGTCTTTTAAGGACTAGACTTTAAAAATAACCACCACCTTTAAGTTGTTAATTGTTAAGGATATTTTTCTATGTTTGCGAGCAAAAATTTGTAAAAAATATATATTTTTTGTGGAATTTTTGTGTTGTAGATTTGTGATTCGAAAACAAATTGCAATAGACCGGCGACACATATATTTTAAATAAAAATTATTATTGTATTTAAGGGTCCTCTTCAACATCCTTTTATGCAAGGTGATTGATATGAAGAGAATTTGGTGAATGTTATTTGCTCCTTCTACTTGTTTTCGCAATGTTAATGGATTTTTCTATAAATCTTTTAAATTTGAAGTGGGTATAAAAAAATTTCCAAAGATTTGCATAAAATTTGCCTATAATCGCATATTCGCTGTCTCTCTCTCTCTCTCTCTTTGCGTAAAGCCAATGATCCTGCAAATAAATAAACCTCTTGACACATTGTTATGAGAAAAGATCAATACGTAATACCTTTTTTTCATTAGACGCTTGTAGCAAAATTAACAATCTATTATTTTCTATGCCATTGTTAGAAAGAGTGTTGACAATTTTTGACAATTGTCAAGAGTGTTGACAATTGTTTATTTTAACACTAAATACGATTTTATCTTGTCGATCTTTTGCCACAGATTATTAGTGATTCTGGTTGTTGGTCATTTTGTGTTGAGGTTCTAATTAAGGGAAGCCAAATGTGCCGCATTGTTTTGTTCCAAAAATAATATAAATATTTCAGACTTCTAATAGATCTTAGTAACACAACATGAATTTTGATTTCCTGGCAACTTCGCAGTTGTGGCTTAATTTGGAAAAAATATGAATGCCACTTTAATTCTAAATAAAAATTAAATTTTTTTTTTGCTCTTTCCAAGAGAAAAAAAGGCAAACTTTTAAAAAACAGCTTGAAATTCTTGAAGGCCTTGCAGTTTTCTAAAGGAAAATATTAAGCTGATTGTTTTTTTGTAGTTGAAAATAAAAATGTTACACTTCAATTTGCAGAAAAAACGTTACCATTATCCTTCGAAAGGACTTACTAAGATCACAATCAGCAGATATTGTGGACAGTACAAGAAAATTCAATTCAACACATTTGTTCCTTATGGAAAGAAAAGACTGGGATGACTTGGCTATTGGCTTCATAGTCGAGTAGGTAGTATAATAGACTAAAAGTCCGAAGGTCGCAGGTGTTCGACTCTTGCCGCAGACTCCTGGTGTTTCTGAGGACAAGCCAGGTAACTTTGCAAAAAACAGACGATTATATTACTAATCGAATATTTTGGTGAAATTAACTATCAGATTCTATCGAAAATCCTATTTCGATTAATCGTTTACCTCCAAAATAGTTGAAAAAAAATCCAAAAATGATAAGCCCAACAATCTACCGGCTGCACAATTTTAAGACATTTTTAACCCAACTGTTACACTCTTCCTCATGTTGGCAAATAGAGAAATTAGTTTCATGCAACATTTTTTTGGAAAAAAAATGCTTAAAGTAAATGCAGATTTGGATAGATGGTTAGACAATACCTTGTTATTTTTCACACAAAAAAAATATATGTACGAATTTGCATAAAGGTTGTTAGTTTAATGAAAAACCACTTTGGAGAACAGATCCTTGTGGAAGATGTTACTCAACAAGAGGATAACTGTTCTGAGTCAATAGACGAAGCAGAATTATGGAAAATTTAAACTGAGAGACGTTTCACTAACCGCCACCTGGGTTCGCATTATTTAGGGGTTACAGGTTCCCCCAAGGATTTATTATAGAAACTATATAAAGTAGAAATTGGAGCGTTTGAAACTATATAATTCTTTAACTCATACCCATTCATACATGTTTGATTGCGGTGTACTAGTTAGTGCACTAATAATTATTAAGAGACTCATAAAAGAAAGACTGTTTCAGAAGAGTTGCGGCCACAGTATCATTTTCTTCCTATAAAACAGTCCGACCCGAAAGTGAGCGCTCAATTGATTTCTTAATCGCGCAGGGATTCTAGGGATTAGGTGACTCGTTGTCATTCTCTGGTATACAAATATGGATGTGCGTATATATCAAAAATACACATTTTATATAATTCTGCATACATATGTATGTAAAGTCAAAAGAAAAATCATGTCATCTGTATCTGTATTGTCAATTCCATACAATGTTAAAAGTCGTTAAGTACGAATTTTCTTACGCTGAAGCAATAATCGATTTAGGATTGATCTTAAGCGAAAAAAAAACTGAGTTCAGGTTCAAGAAAGGCCGGCTTAACTAGACTGGATTTTTTTATTATAATCTAAACGATATCTTGCTGGGCTGATTTTTTCTATTTCAATCCTGCAACAGATTTGATTTAACAAATCTTAATACCTAAGTTTTTTTAATTGTTCTTTTAATTGCCTAAATTTTATTTTAGTTTGAAATTTTTTATTTATATTTTCTGATTGATATAGATTTTTAAAACAGGAGGCAAATTATAGCATTTAATATCCCTGGAAATTTTCATAAAATTCCAAAAAACGATTTCTTTGAAATTTTAATCGATATCGAATGCCGTAATTTGCCGCCAGGTTTCCCAATATGTCGCATGTTGCTACTTCATCCACAGCAAAATTTTATATATATAGAAACTAAAAAGTCAGTATGCACCTCAAATAATTTAGTTATTCTATACTTGATTTAAGAATTCCAGGATAAATTTAATATTATTTATACTTAAATTTTTGAGAACAATTTTCACTAAAAGTGAGAAGAAAAAACTCGAATTTAGAATAAGTGCTTTTTTTGTGCAGAGTATATTAAAAACTAAGTTTTTAAATCAGTTGTGATTTGTAACGTAGTCTCTTAAGAAATTAATAATTTACTTAAAAAAAAAACATTGGAATGGATTAAGAGAAGTTGAATTGGTTTTTATGAACATTTCCCTGCTGCTGAGTTCAGATTCAATAATATAAAATAGAAAATAATTAGAAAATGTTATTAATAATAATAATAATATAGAATAGACAACAACTACGTAAGTCATTTTGTATTTACAAAAAACTTAGACATTCATATTTATGTAGAAAGTGTTCTTAAAATTTTTTGCAAATTTAACGCAAATTTTGCTTTAATAAATTGTACCATTGAAATCCATCCGCTCTATTGTTCCCAATACGTTTGTATATAATTTTTTCCCCTCTTGCTGAATGCATTTATTCACTCTTAATACATCATTTATACTATTGTGTTTTTTTCTTTTTATATAAATAATTCCTCATTAATTAATTTATTTTTTCTTATCGTTAGAAACACACACATACATGATTAATCTCCGCAAAATTGAGTAAGAATCTTGCTAAACAAATCTAATCTATAAATTTATGAAAATGTTATTTACTTCTTATGACGCAATTACTACGTTTGTAAGCTGCTGTTGTCACCATATTTCGTAACGAGTCAGGTTGGCCGAGCGGTCTAAGGCGCCAGATTTAAGCTCTGGTTCCCGAGAGGGAGCGTGGGTTCGAACCCCACACCTGACAGGAAAAAAATTGTTTTTTTATTTTTTATCCATTATAAGAAAATTTTTTATATTATTTTTTATTTGAATTTTAACAAAAGTTTTGAAGAAAACTTTCAAGTATATTTTTAATTAAGCTGCTTGATGTGTTTTTATACAAATTTTTTTTAAGTTTACTGTTTTCTCCAAAATAAATATCGGTGAAAAAGAGAATATCCTGTAATGACAAGCTTGTATTAAATTCATTGGAAATGATCCAAGTTAGCACTACTTCCATATCCTTTTCTCAATATTTTCATGACTTCTTTGGAAGCTCTTTTTTACTGGGGTGGAGAATAATTCGAATTTCACTGATTGGAAATGCATCACTGTGCTGCATCTGATGCGCATGTGTTTGCAATGCCGATGCAAATCAATTGATTCTGATACGCGTGTGATGCGTTGACAAAAATACTCAATTTCTTACAGTTTCCGACGCTAGAGCATTCAAAATTGATAAATTGATAATTACTTTATATATTGACTTGGATTATAACAAAAATGAGAGAAAATTATTCAATTGAGAAAATCGCAGAGTTTCGAAGAGAAAAGAAAGAAATTTATTTTAGTTTTACTGCGAGAATGCATCACTCATTTTTGTGATGCGCTTTTTTGCTCATCATATATTTCAAAAGTCAAGACATTTGCAGTATTGCCAGTTAATGTATTTCTGAACGTACTGCGAAGCATATGAAATGCACTGATGCATTTTTGAATAAGGCCGGTATTTTGTTCTTCTGGCGCTAATCGTAGGCCATAGGTCCTGGATAGTCTGACTGCTATCAGCGCCCTTGATTCGCAGCTGGCTAAGTGAAGGTATTCAGGGCAATAATAGGACTGACGATTGTGCGGAAACAGGTTTGATTTTGGAAATAGCTAATTTACAGATGGATACATGTATCCCTTTGGTTGAACGATTGCGCTGCGCTGAAGGAGCGCAGATGCCTGCGAAATCACTTCTTTCGGGAACTTCGCTGTCTCAGGTAACTGCTACTGAGGGATTTATTGGACTCTGTGAGGAATTTCAGTAGGTTTTCGGGAGCTCAAAATCCGTATTTCCTTAGGGAAATGTAGAGTGTAGTTTAGTTCTCTGGGCGTCACAATGGGCTTTATGTCTCTTGAGTGTAAGCGCAACACTGGTTGCACTGCCAAACCTAACCTACATAGATCCTAAATTGAGCAAAGAGGAATATTTTATGTATTGACAGCATTGTACAATGTGATTAAACATTAGCTATTTTAAATTATTTAATGCAAATCATTTAATTTGCTTAAATTATATTCCATGAAAAAATAGTTTTATAATTAAAAAAAATAAAATAGTTGCACCATACTTTGCAAGAAAATATTGAAGAACCTATTGGGTAGTGTGTAGGAAAACCACGATAATATAGGCAGCGACATACATTATTATTATTATTATTTATTGCTTTTACGCCAAGTCGTGGAGTTCGAATTTTTGTTGTGGCTTTTGCTGTTTTGCTTAGAGCAGTTTGAAAGCATTCAATATCATATGTTTATGCCAAACGAATCAAATACAATATGAGAATTCTCTATCGTATACGGTTATTATATTTGAGAATAAAAATTATATTTAGAATATAAAAAAATTAAAATGGTTTCAAATAGGAACGTATGCTCGTGTTTAATATATTCAGATAATCATTGTTTTTTAATGCAATTTTGCTTAACAAGTTTAAGTTTTTATGAATACGGGCGTATAAAACTTTTTTCTGTTTTTCTTTTTTGCTTCAACACTGCATATTACTTAAATTGATTAACACGATTTTTTTAAGTGTATTAAGCTTACAAAGTGGTCGCTTGAGGACAGCAACTACAACATTAAATCTATACAATATTGACATCCATTATTCAGTTGGTAGGTGTGTGGGCAATAATTTTATTTACTTTTTGACAATTACTAATACACAAATTTGTTTTTGCTGTTGTATTGCGTCCACCTTATATTTGATACACCTTGCATTGTTTTCTTTTATTTTTCAAAGAAATAAATTTTTTTCCGGACACAATACAATTTTTATCGAAGCAACAAATGATTTACCCTCATTCTTATATTTACTTTATCTTGTCTAAAATCATTAGAAAACAATAAAAAACAACAAATTGTCAAGATTATTTAAAATAAATTTTGCAACCCCATTTTTTATTTTTCTCTTGTCTATTCTTGTGCAAATCCGCATAAATCGATTTTGCAAACCGAAAGCAAATATCATGGCATTTAACAAAGATCCTTGTGTTTAAAAGTAGAAAAGTCATGCTGTTAACAAAAGCATTTACATACAAGCCTGGAGGCCAATGATGAGTTCCTCCCTATGGAACAAGAGATTAAGATGTGAAATGAAAAGATCTTTTAAGTACAACTCGATAACAATAATAATTAATGATTTTGCACATTTGCTATTGAAAATATTTCTGACATCTTTATATGTATATTTAATTTTTTTTGTCTAATGCGAAATGAGAGTGTTGGGCAGGATTAGTTGCATTATGCAAATTACAATTTTTTACATGCAAAATAAATTCTCAAGTATGTAAATATGCAAATTTCGCTTTGAAAAGGCGAAAGTAAAGATTATAGTCTTGAAATTATAAATTCAGCAAAAATTCACTGCAACGAGTTGGTAAAGATTTTCCTTTTCGCCATTAACAAGTTTGTAAACAATTGTAATGAGTTTGATTATTTTCGCATAAACATCAATTTAGAAAAAAAGATTAATTTTAAAATTTATAGCGCTTCCAGCTGTGAACACTTTAAATTAAATTTTTCGAAATTTCATCGAATAAAAAATACTGCGTGTAATTCATAAAAAAATACACATTCCCAGGACATTGTGTAACCCTTTACATACAAAATAAATTTCAGAAACACGTTATCGAAATTGAAATTTATTCTCCAACAGAAACTGAAAGTAAAGAAAATATTTCTAATTTTTTTAATAAAAAATGCATTTTTTTATGGCCAACTTTGTCTAAGACAAATAGATAAATCCTTTCTTTCTTTGCTTTTATACGTCCTTAGGCTATTTCGAAACAAAGGGAGAGGATGCATGTGTACGCGTGTAGTGGCAGTGGTTAAGGGTGTTTGAATATCCTTTTTGAGAACAAACTCTGATCATCAGCATCATCTTCGTTCGCATGCAAATGTTGAATTATATTTCTTCTTAATTTTGTAGTCATGTGTGTACGAATATGTTCAACAAAGGGTTTGTTTTGTATAATTATAAAAAATTTATCAATTTTTTTCTTATAGTTTTAAGATTATTTATAAAAAAAATCTTGTTTAAATAAAAGGCAGCCCGGGAAAGATTTGTTTGATTTTTTTTGAGAGAAAAAAGGTAAACAAATTCACTTTCAAGCGTGAGAATTGATAGAAGAAAGAACGCAACAAATCTTTGTTTATTTAAATAGAGAAAGACTTTCTGAAAAAAAAACATACAAGTTTCTACGAAAAATAAGTTTGATCTTTCAGGCCATTCCGGATACTTTCGCGCTAATATGAAGTTCTATAAGTGAAAATTTTTCGGAGTACATAAAACAACACTCACAACATGGATACAAATATCGCTCCATATTGAAGGATTCCATATACATATTCTTAAAATCAAAAAAATAATAAATTTGTATAAAGATCACTAATTTTACAACACCTGAAAAAAGCTTTTGGACTTATTTAGAAACATACTGCTTCAAAAAAAAAAACTTGATCACAATATAATTCAAACGAATGAAGCGATTTTGGTAAAATTTGTAGAACACGGAATAACTTTCTAAGTTTCAAAATATTATCAAATGTATAAAACCGATTTGATAAGAATATTCGGACTGATAAAAAACACTTCTTTCGAAAAAATTTAAGAACGATAACGGTCGAATGAATAAAGCAATTTTTATCACATTCGCTGGATTCGCAATAGTTTCCAAAGTTTCGAAAAACTACTTAATTTCCATTTGACATGAATTTTCGGAATTATTTAAGAAGTCACAAAATTTCGAAGAGAATATCAATCGATTGAATAAAAAGATTTTAATCAAAATTTATAGCATTCAAAATACAAATCCGTGTTTTGCAAAACGATTTTTTATATAAAATCAATTTAACATAGATTTTCGGAGTTATCTAAAAATTCACTGCCTACGGCAAATTTTTACAACAATATCATTCGAACGTATTAAGCAATATTCATGAAATCTGCATCATTCGAATCAAGATTTTGAACAGTTTTCAAAGTTTCGAAAAATTACAGAATATATATAAAATCAAGTTGACAAGAATTTTCGGACTTTTCTGATAAATCATTGCCTCCGAAAATTTTCGAAAATTTTTAATCGAGTCAATAAGCTGATTAGATATATATTGATTTGATGTATAATATATAATGAGTTAACGTATAAAATCGATTCGATATGAATTTTCGGAGTTATTTCAAAAACCATTGTTTTCGAAAATAATCGAATTTGCGGCATTCGAATCAAGATTTCGAACTGTTTTCCAGGTTTCGAAAAATTATAGAATATGTAAAATCGGGTTGACAAGAATTTTCGGACTTGTCATTGCCTTCGAAAAATTTCGACAACAATCGAAATCGATTTGTCATGAATTTTCGGAATTATTTAAAAAACCCCTGCTTCCCGAAAATAATCAAATTTGCGGTTTTCCATGTGTCGAAAAAATCACGAAATATATAAAATTTCTTTGAAAATAATTTGTTTCGTTATTGTCGATAATGAAATCGATCGAGCAAATCAGTCGATACTGTTTTTAAAATAAATTTCAGAGGCAATTTTTTTATTTTTTTTAATCTGTTCGATACACTCACATATACATATATTTCCATATAACCACCATGGTCAGAAAAGATTCTCGAAACGCCGAGATGCAATGAAAACTCGATTTTTGGAAATCGAGTTAAATCAATGACATTTTCAGTCCTTACGAATGATTTTTTTATTGCCTTTTTTTTTGACAAAATCAATATTTTTGTACATGAAGCGCACACCCCTCTCTGTTTTTTACAAAAAAAAACTCAAAGATCATTGATATTCAATTACTCATCGTATAGTAACATGATCAAAAAGACAACATCTTTAAGAACGATATTAATGACTTTGTGTGATTTGGCGTCTAAAAATATTTTGCATTCAACTTCACAATATTTTTATTTAACGGTGTGTATTGGGATTTGTCGCATTATGCAAATTTCAATGCGAAATGAGTTCCTAAGTATTTAAATATGTAAATTTTCTAATGATGATATGCTTAAAGGACATTAAGACATTATTGCCTAAGACTTGTCTGTACCATCTATATGTAATAACTCAACTTCCAGTAGGCCTAAAATGTGAAGAATCAGAGGTATTTGCTAAGAGGTATAATGAATCATAAGTCTCACCTAAATATATACGAATTATTTAGAATTAACGTGAATATAAAACTAAAACTCTGTAAATTGTGTGGTAACCGACTCAACTTTCATTTAATATTAAAACGAAAAATCAAATTTCCAAACTTGTTTATCCTGTTTAACGGGTCCGGTTGGCCGAGCGGTCTAAGGCGCCAGATTTAAGCTCTGGTTACCGAAAGGGAGCGTGGGTTCGAACCCCACACCTGACAAGGCAGCGTGTCGTATAACAAAATAAATAAAATATGCCAATGAGAAAACTTTATATTTTTTAATATAGGAAAATACAACACAGAAAATTTGTAAAACTTTTATCCATTTCAAAAAGAAGTTATTAAAAAAGAGCATGCAATCCTTCAGGATCACTGATTTTCTTGGGAGTCCAGCATTTTAAATGAGTTTTTTCTCATGTAGAACTGCTTGACTTTGATAATGACGATATGTGATTTCAAACACATACTGTGCAACATGCCACAAAACACCTGGAACAATTCAATTACTGCATGCTATATTATGTTCCTGTAAATTCCTGTTCGTGCACTTCAAATTGGACACAGAGAAAATAATCTCTTTCTGTTCCAAATTCAATTTTGTATGGTGTAAATAAAAACTTACTTAAATCAGTTTTGAACTTTCATTCTTAAAATTTTTCATATTTTTTACTTCATTCAAGCAGCTGTTTTCACATTAAAATCAATTTAAATAATTCAATAATTTTTTTTAATTTTCATTAAAATTCTTCACAAAAAAAATAATAAGAGATTTTTAGTAAAAAAATCATTTTTTTATGCCGAACATGTTTCCCATAAGTCTTCTATTCATATAAAAATTAAATTGAAAAAACTCTTCCTTTCATTTCACAGGAGATAAACAGATTAAGTCCTTTTGGTTGTATATCAAGGAGGTGGTAGGTTTTTGTTGGCGATATACTGATGTCCCAAACAAAAACTTTATATGCAAATGAATCCAGGATGATTTGTCTGTTGTTGTTGTTTTTTTTCTTGAATAAAAAAAGGATGCCTTTGATCATTAAAATATATTGAAGATGATTTTTTTTTCTTATAGTTTTAGACTATTTATAAAAAAAAGTTTGTTGAAAACCCTTTCGTTTTTTATGGATTTTTACCAAAAAAAAAGTGAAAAAAATTAATCATCGTGAGAATATTCAATTCAAAATTTAAATTTTTTAAAATTTATACAGGAAATTAGTTGAATAAAAATTTCTTAAAAAAGTTGTTATTAAATAAGAACAATAATTTCTTGTTTTATTAAATAAACTTATTAATCACATTTACAAACATTCCATCAATATGTTGATAACATTAACAATCCTTTTTCATATTACACCATGACACTATGGGCCTTTGTGTCTTAAGTGTCAATTAATAACTTTATTATATTTTTATTATTCTATCTATTCAAATCAAATATTGTTTCCATTTAGGAATTGTTATTTTTCTTTTCTTTCATACACATATTTAACACTTTTCTTTTTTTTCTTTGTTCCCATGACATTTAATAGTCCTTATTGATCACACACATTCCCTTTTTAGTTTGATTTATGCTCCTGTTTTTCTAACCCAATATGCAAAACAGTTTAAATATTTTAAAAAGAAATCCTTTTCTTCTCACCCTCCTAATGATGTGATGGGTTGGTTTGGTGAAAATATTACCCTAGAATTTATAACGTGACTTACATGCATAAACAATGCTTATCGCCGAGAATATCAATCGAACAGGATCATGGCACTAACCGCGCTCCTTAAGCCTCCTTAAGGAAAAGGGGTGAGAAACAACCGTATATTTAAATTTTTGTCTTGAGCTAAAAACCAAAAGTGTTGCTTTGCATGAATTTGAAGGAAAAAATATAAATTATACGAGTTGTTTTGTAGCAAATGACCTTAAGCGGTTTATGGTAAGTACGAAATTATTAGAAAATATTTGAAATGATCCTTTAAGAATTTTAATCAATCATTGGAAAAATATATTGAAAGAATTTTCATAATTTAAGTAAAACACTGCTGATTTTGTTTTTATTGCAACAAAATCCACATGGAATGATATAAAGAATGCTGATGAAATTTTTTTGTAGAACAGAAAAATACGATATAATCATCTGTGAACTGCCCAAGATGCCAACTATTGACTAGAGAATAAATAAAGCTCTTTGATATTAGAATGAGACAAAATCAAGAGAAATCCCTTAGAAGGTCTAACATGTTTAAGTCTTTTGGGTATTCATCGACTCTCTTATTACAGGAAATTTTTTAGTTTGACTCCTCGACTCCGGCTCGTTGTTATTCCTCCAGCTAATGAGCACTCCTCCACTTGCCCTGTTTTCTGTAATCATGAAAAGACATTAAAGGTATCTAGGGAAAGCTCATAAATAAATTTAAGTTTATTAGGTCAACAATACATATCAACTAAAATACAATCAAAAGTCTTAGAAAATGTTACAACAAGGACACAATTGCAAGCACAATTCGGTTCGTAGGATCACAACCCTGATTATGGAAATAAAATGAATATTCGAGGAAAAATTATGTGTCATTGGGGGTATTTGTCGCATTTATGTATATTGCTTATTCGTTATGAAAATATTCATATTTTAATTCGTTTAATTCCTTTTTTTTAGGTAAAAAGGGGGCATTAATTTTTTTCCATTCATGATGATCTAAAAGCAAATGTGAATCATTCTTTTACAATTCTGGGTTTTGGCTTAATTGATTAAATAAAATTTTTTTAAAAGTTTTGATAAATTTTTGAAATTTTTATTACTTCATTTTTTCTTATTCAATTTAATTTCTCATTTTTTATTATTTATATTTTTATCCTTATTATTTTATTTTTATTTGTGTTTTTTTATTATTACTATTTATTTATTTATTTATTTTTTTTTTTTTGTTTATTTCGCCCAAGTGCCTTAATTTTCCTTTTCTAAGCAAAAGTATAAAATTGTTTGCCCCTTTAAAGAGAAAAAAATTAAAATAAATAAACATTAACTTGTTAGAAAAAGCAGGCGATCGTGTAAGGGATTTGAATTTTATAAATTAGGGAGACAAATACATAGATTATTTTTCAACAAAATGTTAAAATTTTTCCTGAAAAGAAAACGCCTTATAGTCAATAATTGAATACATGTGAGGACTCATTTTGACTCCAAATAATACAAATATCAGATTATCTGCGGCAGCTAGAAGGAGAGGTCCAATTCGTGCGGGCTATAGCTGTTTTGCAGCCGCTCAACTTTAATTCATTGATTTTGACCAGCGCAATAGTCCTTGTTTCCTTAATTTCATACTCAAGTATTCAAGAGAACACTGAAGATGGCACAAAGCCGAAACCGGTCTGTTTACAAACCAAATTTGACGTGGGATGACGGAAAATCGTCCCAAATTGACTGTTTTTCCTTTTTGAAGATAATCCATAAAAATTATCCCACGCCATACCCGTGCATGCGGATGGAACTGTCTTTGCCTTCTTTGAACATGGTTCTCCCATTCCAGTTCACTGGTTTGACTATTCCAGGTGTGAAGTGGTGGTGAACCCATGTCTCATCCAGGGTTACGAATCGACGCCAAGACTCAGCATTATTGCGGTGAAACATCGCCAAATACTCTCTTGTAACATCTTCGCTATGCTATTTTTGTTCTATTGTGAGCCAACGTGGCACTCATCTTGGGCACAGCGTTCGTAGATTAATATCTATTGTCCATAGACTAATAGGCTAAAGACCACAGGTTCAATTCCTGCTGAAGACTCTGGATGTTTCTGCAGACAAGCCAAGTAGCTTCACAGTTTGTATTTGTTAACTTTATTCAATATAAATAATATTTAAAAGATCTATGCGATATACAACACTTTTTGAAATATCTACAATTTCACCTCCAGCCGACGATCTTTCAACACTCGTAAAATTAGTTTCCATTCAAAATAAAAATCATAAAAAGTCTACTTTTCTTCACATAATAAAGACAGATTCCAAATCGTTGAATAGGAATCGGAAAAGAGAACATCCTGCAATGACAGGCGTGTGCTAAAATCATTGAAAATGACCCAAGTTGGAACTACTTTCGGATACAAATCTCATGTCCTCTTTACGAGTTTTTTTTTACAAGTGCCATACAACAGCAGTCAAAGAAAGTAAAAGATCGAAAATTTCACTTGGTTTTGATGATGATTCGATTCCAAATACAATTTTTGTATAACTCACACATGTCTTCGTAATATAGAGTTTCACTTTTGAAGAGAATATTTATTTTTTCGAAAAAGATTTTATTTTTCGTGCTTTTGCAACAAACATTACGAAAATCGTACTACATATTCGTAAATTGTTCGAACCGAAATACGCGATAAACTCCTGAGAAGCCTGAGGAATCGACTTCATTGCAACTTGCCAAGTTTAGAGATGAATATGTCCTGCAACAATTATTTGGGATTCTATTTAAGCGCAATGTAATTATTGTTTGACATGACTTTATATTCTTTTCTTTTCCATTTGGAAATGCTTTTTTGTTTTCTTTCATAGAATCTGTTATTTTACTCGTATTGTTTGTTAAGTGTCAATTAATAACTTTATTGTATTTATTTTGTTTCTTCAAATATTGAATCAATTTATGATCGTTTTGTGATCATCAAAGAGAAATAATTACTAAAGGAATAAAATAATAAAACCATTGTTCCCAGGCTCCATATATTTTTTTCCTAAGCCCTTATGTAAATGAGCTTAAGAAATGATTTATACATAAATGTATATGATAACAAGACATACCCACAGATTGAGTGATGATCTTAAATGATCACAATGTCATAGACATACATACACACACAAGCACGCTCTCTCTCACTATCACATGTCTTAGCACTGGGCGAAATGTTACCCTAGAATTTCAACGTGACTTACATACCAAAACAATGCTTAGTGGTGAAAGGATCATTGTTTAACCCACAAACATAGAAAGGAAAGGGTTCTTGGGGTTGTCAAGATGTGAGAAGATGAAAGTCTTATGTAAATTTCCTTCTTATTATCTTCATCAATTTTCTTTTTGAAAATAATTAAAGAAAAATGCAAATAAGCTGCTGCACCGAAATGACCTTAAGCGGTTTATTGACAACTACAAAAAATAAAATTCAAAAAAAGTAGAACTAAAACTTGAACTCATGCCGTCAGAATTTTAATCAATCATTGGTTTATTAACAATTTTCTAAGTTTTCATCTTATTTGCATTATTACTTAATGACCCTTTTTTCACTAGAGTTCATTTATCATTTTTGAAATATTTTACCCTGAATTTAAATTTTCAAATATTCAAATTTTGGGAATTCACGAAAAAAAAAGAATATGATTTAAAAAAAAGTACAGTGATAAGGAAGTTCAAAAAAGTTTCCAGGCAGATTAAACAAAATAAGAGAAATACGAAGAGCAGAAGCGTGCAGTAAGACATTTCGCGAGAAGGCGGATAAAATCTATAACTTTTGATATAATTGGAATTTTTTAATGGAGCTTTTGTTTTTGGATAGAGGATACCTTAGGCTTCAATTATATACTTACATAAACTTTAAAATCGAGCTTAACCAAACTTATAAGGGTTTGAAAAATGGGTTTTAAATTGCCGGCATTTATTGAAATTAATGGAAATACTCATTTGAAAATCTACTGACTTTACGTTTCATTCTATGAGAAGTAGTGTAAAATTACCTACTAAATCAGGTCGTCTTCCCGAGTCCGTTTTATTTCGCAATTTTATATTATCCATTGAAAAAATTTTAATCGAATGTTGAAATTTAAACTGATTTTCTTTTTTTTTAGCTGTAGACTATACTTGCAAAAATTGGTTCAAAATCGCTTAGGTTAGGTTAGGTTAGGTTAGGTTGATTGGAGGGGTATGTCAGTCCATGTCATACGACATACACCTAAGCCAGTGAAGGCTTGCTGTGCGCTCCTTTGAATTTAACCATAACATATTGACCCAAAGGTCTAGAGAAACTCCGTGTCACTCACAAAGTTCCTTAATTTCCTCCAGCATATTCCCCGTAATCGGCTTATGTCCGGTAAGATGTCACCTCCAAGATATCGGGATCTTATTTGTGAGAAGGCGGGGCATTGGCACAAATAGTGTTCCAATGTTTCGCTCTCCTCCCCACGTGCTCTACATTCATCTCCTCCCGCTATTCCGACGCGTTTAAGATGTGCCAGTAGTTGAGAGTGCCCTGTGACAACTCCCATTAGTCTACTTAGTTCGAGCTTACTAAGTTTTAGCAGCTCCCTCATTCTTCTCTCGTCTGGATCTCCCCATAGAATTTTTGTATCGATTCCCATGGTTCCGTTATTCCAGAGAGTTGAATGGGCTTTATATGCCCAAGTCTTTAGATCGGATTTAACTGCATCGAAAGGTTTCGCGCATTCCAAGCTTATATTACCTAACTCTATTGCCCTAGAAGCAAGTGAGTTTGCCCTCTCATTTCCAGTTATCCCCGCGTTCCCTGGCACCCATATGATGCGCACTTCACCATGTGTCGAGTAACTGTTAATAACGTTTTTGCAATCCGAAACTGTACGTGCTTTAGTGGGTTCCTTTGAGATTGCTCTAATGGCCATCTGACTATCTGTGAATATATTCACAAGTCCTGACCTTCCCATTACGTTGAGTTCCCTGATACACTCCGTTATCGCCCGAACTTCCGCCTGCAAAACTGTGCAATATTCCGGCAGGCGGAAAAACAGTTCTGTGGTGTTTTCTATATAAACACCAAGTCCCGTTTTCCCTCTCGACCTTGATCCATCCGTGTAAAAATGAAGCCCCATGGGATCTGGTTCCAAGGGTCGGTCAACCAGGAATGGATGTCGGGGATTAAAATATAAATTCGACTGATAGCTGGTGCCACCATACACATCGTCAGCGCCCGAGTCTACCAATTGGGCAAAATCGCTTAAGGATTTATATTAGTTTCGGTACAAAGGACCTGCCGGAATATGACTTTGAAGCTCCTATATACCTTGAATATATTGATATTAACATCAAATTGGACAAAAAGAACTATTTGTGTCCATGATGATTCTCTTCCTAGTTTCTCCAAACAATTCAATAATTTTTTAGTGCAATTCAAGTTTTCTGAAGATGTAAAATTTTGTTTAGGTGAAATGATCGTATCGCTTTCCAAAATTATGATGTTTTGCACGATAATGGTTTTTCAACAAAACGGTAATATTTTGGTTAATATGATCTCATATTTTTATTAAAGTATTGATATTTTGTAAAGCTGACCGTTTTTATTTTCTTTACTAAAAAGCAATTTTCAGCAGAGGCTTTTTTGATGTGATATCTGATTTTTTTTTTTTTTTTTTTTTTTTTTTTGATGCGAAATGACAATTTAGGAGAATTACTATTTTTTACAGAAATTTTAGGTTTTCGTGCCAATTTTACTAAGTTTTCGGCGATTTTAATATCTACAATATATAAAAAATTTTTTGATATGACGTATTATTGGTGAAGTAAAGATTTTGATATTTAGCGAAATATGGATGTCTCTCAGCATTGATTTTGCAGCGATACCACGGTTTATTTTTTGGAGATGAAAATTTTTTAAAACTAAGATTTTTATGGGAAAACTGTAGTTTTTATCAAAACAGTGATTGTTTTAGTAACCACTTTTTCAATTTGACGATTTCTTCACAATTGTTTTATTTTTTATTATTATTTTGTTTTGAAGTGAAGATTTCCTGCTAATCTGGGAATTTTTTTTTAATGGAATCATCATTTTTGTTGACGTGGTGGTATTTCGAGATATGATGCGCGAATATTTTTGACATAGTAAGAATTTTTTGCCAAAATTGTAATTTTTGGTGAAACGTTGATCTTTTCAGCGAAATATCGATACTTTTGGCATATATGGCCTTTTTCATTATTGATTACTTACTCAGCGATCTGACGATTCTATTTTTTTTAAGAATTTTAAATTTGTTGCGAAATTTCTGCCCAAATGTCCTGTTCACTAGAAGTGGGAAATTGCTGTTACTATTCGTATTCTTTGTGTTAAATATAACCAAAGCAGAGCTTGCGACATGTATGTAAATGCACTGCCTTTGTATTACTTCACTTCCTAAGGATACACTCAATATATTATCTCTGATAGGATATCTTTATCTGGAATCGAAACTGTATTGTTATAAAACCCTTTTCTTCATTGAAAAGACTTTGGCAAATTTTTCAAACATAAATCAAAAACTTGTGGCTGCTTGTTGCACACAAATAAATCACCCTGGTTTTGCAAATAAGGAAAATGATCTTGTTGATCCTCTTGCCATGATGAGCGAGAGCACATGATCAAACACACGATTCAAAATGTTCTTGCATTTTTTTTTTTATAACAAATTAAGGGTTGTCTCACATGTTGCAAATACTTTTAAATATTGTGCAACAATCTGTTTGTCTGTTGCCTTTTGGAGTGTGCCAATTATTATTGTTCATTTAACAATTTAACACAGAAGGAAAAGAAGATATCAATAGATCTTTTTATCGATTATTGATCTTGTGTGATTGTTTTCAAAAGAAACAATTGTAATTTGAGATGTTTTTTGATGGGGTTTTTGCTGATTAACCTTTTTGTTTTGCAAACAAATTAAGCCGATAATGTCAGATTTTGGTTATTGATTTATGTGTGAATTATTTTGGTATTTTTTCCCTCTTTTATTTAAGACGTGATATCTATGTAGGATTTTGGAAGACAAAGAGCAAAAGTTTTTCTTTGTTTGAAATTAAATTGTTAAATTTTTGAAATTTTTTTCATTAATTTTAATTAAGTTTAATCTGGACTACATTTTTCAGAAAAAACGTAAAATAGCAGGAGAGTGAAAGCTTTTATATGAAGGAGGGCCAATAAGTCTGTGACTTTTTAAATTAAACACAGTTTTTTTTTTTGAAAAAAAAAATATTTTATTTTTTAACATAATTTCCTTTGTCCTTTATACACCAATTTTTTATACCTTCCAAAAAATAAGATTTATCGAGATCATAAAAATAGGCCTGTGAGATAATTTTATGGTTGAAGCAGCGTTACCATTTGTCAAGTTTTCCCTTTTTTGCAAGTTTTTTGAGATGCCAAAAAGTTTTAAATTTATTGGGTAAAAAACAAGTTTTTTTAAAATACATAAAGTTTTGTAAAGTTAATATTGAAATTTATTATTCGGGAGAATATCCCGACTAATCGTTAGAAACAATTAGTTTTTTTGCAAAATGCATTGAAAAAATGTTTGTTGTGGCTTTAGCTCTTCATATGCCGACATTTCATTGGTTGCTAAAACCAAATCGTCAGTGAAGTTTAAGCAGTTTGATAACATTCAACCTCGTATGTTTATGCCACATAAAACAAATACAATATGAGAGTTTCAATATTGCATATGAATTACAACAAATACATAATCATAGTACGCTTAGAATGTTTTTATACAAACAACACAACAAACAATTATACTCAACGTGAGTCTATTTTATTTTTCTCTCAAAACTCATACAATTAAACGTCCGTTGGTCGTTAATGATTGTATTCAGTTAGGCAAAAATGAAAAATAAAATCTTTATTGTAAATACTTAATATTGAAATTTATTATTCACAACAAACATTTTTTCAATTCGTTTTGTAAAGTTTTTTTGTAAATACATAATTTAACTATTGCAGTATATTGGATGAAAATATTAAGTGATGTTTGCATGCAATGAATTAATAAAACTATGTACAAATAAGAAATTATTTATTAGTGTATGATATTTTTTTAAAAGATCTCTAAATATGAATTTTATTTTGTTTTTTTTTATTATATGTTATATTTTTGTTTTTAATCGTTTTTATATTTTTAAATAAAATGAATTCCAAATACATTTTAGTGTTTTCTTTTAAAATTTAGGTACTTTTGTAGAAAAAGTTTTTTTTTTGGAAAAAAAAGTTTTTTTTCAGATATAAGAAGTTTTTTAAAAAAAATATATGGTAACGCTGGGTTGAAGTCAATGATGAGCATTTAATTCGTACACTAATTCATGGAATTTTGCCATGGAAACTGCACATACTTATGTGCATCCTTTGATTGTCCTGATGAAAAACAACTTTTTTCGTAGCCAAATGCGGTCATTACTTTTTCTCAAATCCTCATTAAATCGACGCAATAATATTCGTCATTGGTCGTTGCACCCTTTTGAAAGTAGTCAATGTGGATTATACCACGTGCATTCCAAAAAACGGTTGCCGTGACTTTCTTGGACTTCTTTGACGCTGATTCACCACAAGAATCCCACTATTTTGAATACTGTTTGGTCTTTGTTGTATTGTGGTGGATTCACATTTCGTTCACGGCTGACAAACTGCTCAAAAACTCGTTCACATTGCGGTTGAATGACATCAAACATTCCTGCGAAGTTGTCACACGGTTGCGTTTGTGATAGATTATGAGCAAAGGCGGCACCCATCTTCCGGAAAGCAACCAAATGAGCACACGGAATTCACTTCTTACCATTTTCTCCTCAAATCACGCGGCAGTCAAACACTAGCTAAATGACGCATCTTAATCAAATTTTGACAACTGTCAGATACTTGGTTACAGGAGTGTTGTAGCCTTTTCAGTTAAGAGGTGGGAAACTCAAAAAGTCAAGGCCTTATTGACACGTCCTCGTAGTGCTTAATGATTCAGAAAATATGTGTTTCATTCTACTGTATGAACAACTACAGTCCACAAAATATGAATTAATGCCACCAAATAAATATAACAACATCAACTGCCGATCAAAACAGACTCAGATGTCCAAGATCTATTAAATTTTCAAGGCAGTCACAAAAATTACATTTCATTAATTGTCTATTGAAAAGCATTTAATTTTAACTTTAATTACCTTCGCATGAATTTAGCTTTCAATAACAACCCAGAACCTTATCAGTATCGTATAACATATTGTGGTGCCCTCTCGCTTAGCAAATTTTCTCGATACAAGTTTAAGATTCCGAAAAGTGTTAGCACAAAGCACGGACAATGGCATAGTAGGTGTTCCATTGTCTCATTCCCACCGTCTTCACAACATCTCTTGTAGGTACTCAAACATTTTAGCATACGAACCTGTCCGAAAGTGTCCAGTTAATACATCCACAAGATGTCTGCAGTCACTTCTCGTCAGTGGAAAAAGGAACTCAGACGATTTAAGGTTATAAGAGCTCCACATAAACCTAGAACTTTTGCAAGTTCTCGTATTGCGCCCAAATTTTCATCCCTCAAACCAGAGTTTGTGAACCTCTTCAGATTCCGACCAGTGCACTTTCCATTTCATTTGTTAACATCATGTCCACGGACCCAAAATATTAGCTTTACTGTTATTCAGCTGTATCAATCAAGCGTTTGTTTTATTTTTCAATATCCCTTTTTAACTGCACATTTTATACCTGCATAATTCCTTTATACATACATATTCAACAGTTATAAAACATTTTCATACAAACATCATACTTATTTGCACAATATTGTTGTGAACTTCTCTTTTAGTCGTTTACTTAACCGTTCAGTCCAATAATAATGCATTAAAGATAAAAGCATCTCTTTGTTATTTGCTTTAAAAGTCGTGCAAGAGTTGATTGTGTAACTAAACCAATTTTACTGTATTTTTCTAATGAAATTTTTTTCTAATAAGCTCATTCAAGACACAGTAAAATGAAGGAATTCAACTTTTTCACTGCCATCTAACGGTGTTTAGTTTTTATATACTAATTCAAAGGTTGCCAGACTAAGTATTTCTGAAATCAATTTCCCACCAACGAACAGCTGTTACTTGTTACAGTATGGCAGTACTTACAGCTTAAAGTGGCAAAATAAACACGTACACCTAGAAATACAATTGAAAGGCTAAAGAAAATTAATGAATTAGTAACTGCTAAACTTTAATAAAAGACTATAAACAAGTGTGAATTTGTTGAATATCCATTAGAAATGCGAACTAGATCGAAACAGCTGCAAAAAATCTGAAGAGAAAAAGCGACGTGTATGTTTTGTGTGTGAAGTATAAAAGAATTTCTAAATATTGGAAGGCGGTTGTTATTCATACATATTGAATAGAGAGACTCAAGGTCGAAAATATACAAAACTTTCACCAGTTTATTTTTTAAGTTTAATATAAAAGCATTTAATGTGTACACGCCGTATTAAATATGGATTATGCACAACAAATACGCGATAAGTGGCCTTTTATAACCTGCCTACTCTTGGCCTTTTGCCTTAGTGGCAGCCAATTTTCCTGGGGTTACTTTACAGCTCCCGACAAATTCGATAGCAATACAAATTGCTTCTGTGAGGTGAGTTTGTATCATTGTTTCACAATCTCAGTTCATTGTCCAATAATTCATAACTTTCCTCTTACTTCCTTCACCCCACTAAACAGCTGGAAGGCTCAATAAATGATTGCAGCTGCGAAGTTAATACCGTGGATCATTTTAACAATATGAAAATCTTTCCCCGCTTAAATAGTTTGTTGGTGAAAAACTATTTTCGATTTTATAAAGTTAATCTACACAGAGAATGCCCATTTTGGCCCGACGACAGCAAGTGCGCCATGCGCTTCTGCCAAGTCGAGAATTGTGAGGAAAAGAGTATACCCAAAGGGCTAATCGAAAATGGTGAAAATAAATTGACGAAATCAGCATCATTTAAGGTAGGATCTCTTATTCTGTATTCTGCTTATATATGTACATATGTATATATTTATTTTTTATATTTTGTTTCTGTAAATACGTGTCATTAACCGATATATTTTATTATTATCATTGACCTCTTTCTCCATCATATATTATTGTTCTTGTGTTAATTTTTAAATGTTTGATACAATGCTTCTTCCTGTAGGTGTTTTCAACTGCACGTAAAGCATTTCATTATTAACCATTTAACAGCTGTTGTTTTTGAGACTGTAATGAATTAGTTTGTAAGTCAAAGTACCTACAGATTATGAATTTTTTTAATTAAGAAATCTTCACCTTAATTTACAGAGTTAACATAATTATTTAACCTTAACGAAAATCAGTTTAACCCAAAAGCATATCAACTTAACTTAAGCGAAAATTAAAGTAAAACAAATCAAAATTGAATTAATCAAACTAGAAATTAAATCTAACAAATGCATTTGGGCAGCTTATGTTTGCAGATTTTTATTCTGATTTACTGCCTTTAACATATGTCGATCATGTTTCTAATGAAAGGTATTTCTCTAGGGGATTCAGTATTGGCGATTTAGTGGGCGGATATTTAAGTTGTATTTGCTATATTAACACGAGCAAATACAAAATTCCTTTAATCCTTCTGAATCATTCTTGTACTTGGACAAAAATTTAATTTAATTCAAGGATGTAAATGGGAGTAAAATTTGTTATACATTTTTAGGCGGCTCAATGTCAATGCTTTTAATTATAATTTATCTTATATATCCATTTGTTGATTCAATAAAAAGTGCTTCGAATAGGGAACTCTGCAAATTGCAAAGTAAAAAGAGCCAAGAAATTTTGGTGGTTAAAGGAATAATCTCATATAAATATAATATTTTTACATGCTTTTTTTGTTTTTAATTTAAATTATAACTTTTCTGCATCTAAACAATGGTTTTCTACAATTTTGCATTCAAAAAGAACTAGTATTATTGTTTTCGTATTTCTACGTAAGAAATATATTAATTCGTGAATTAAAATTGTTTATATTATTTTGAAAATACTCCAGGATTCGTTGCTAGTATTTTTATTTATATTTTTTATTAATACATACTAGTGTTTATGAAAGTAAATTAAATAAAATTAATAAACATAAATATAAGTTAGTAATTATATATCAATAGTGGCATGTTCTATTCGGAGCACAAATTGTCGAAACCCTTCTCGATATTTTTTTTTTTTTTTTAGAGATTTTCAAGGATATTCTTTCAAAAATGAACAAAACTTGTGTTACATGTCGATATGGTTTGCTCTGATTTATTTCTCCAACTGAGGGTGAAATCAGTTTTTGTTTTCATAAAGTTGTCGGGTATAGCTCAACTATATGATTATAACGAAATGATATAAAGTTAACAGTTTGCAGGCATAGTACGATATCGCAAAGTATCGACAGTTGAAACTTGAAATGAGTAATAGATAGCGGTATTGAAGGTTTTTGATTTGATTTAATTTGCCTATTGAGTTAAACGAATGATTCTACTTATTGCACTAAGCATTACTTCTACCAGAAATATTTGAAATTTGTTTACAAAAAAAATTTATATGATCTAAATTTAATTTCGAAACTTGTTAGCAAAAGTCAGAAGTGATAACATGATTATGAATTAACCTAATGCTGCATTTGGGCATATATTTGTTCTGAATAACGCTTTTAAAATACATACATATAATGATATTTGGATCTGGGAACTGATTGTTTGCATTTTGAATGAAGTTTGATTTTAATTTTAATTTTATACAACACCATTCAAAGTTTTTTATTGTTACATATAATATTTTCGCACGTAGTCTTTGAAAAAAATTCATTTTTGATATTTATCTGAGTTCATATAATAAAGAAACCATTTCATAACAATACAAATTTCTTGCAATCTGTGTGTTACGGCATCAGAGTAGAGTTTGTGGCATGTAATCCGACATTACGAAAATTTTATAAATATATATACATATATACATTTTCTTTGCCCATTAACACGTCTTCTGAATGCAATCAGCTTTAGTTTCACTGAATATTAAACACATTTTCCATTTAAATACATGTATAATTAGGAAATAAATACTAAATGTGGTTTAAATCCAAATTTTTCCAAAGGAAATCACTATTTATAATGTATTATTAAAAATTAGAAATACTGTTCATCATTATAAAAATATTTTGTTATTTAACAACCACTTATTATTTATATTTTCATTGGTAATAGTGTGTTTAATCGATCAATACAAAACACTTGTTTCAAATTTCTTTGCATTGAATTAGAGCATGTATTATCTTAAGTGAAATATATAAATTTTAATAAAAACTTATTATTATATCTAATGCATACTAATTCCAATTAATTTTGATTTCTGAGTAACAATTGGACTTGTATCTGCGCAATTAGGACCTTAATTGAGCGCAATTTACCATACTAAAACTTAATAAATGGAGCAATTAGTACCTAATTGCACTATAAATTGACTAAAAATTTCCCATGCAACCCATATGAAGTTTGTCTAGTATACAATGACACAAAATCAAAGTTCGTGAATAATACTTTTTGAAAAATATTTAAAAATAGACTTCGAAAAATAATTTGTATGAAAAATTGCTAAAATATATTTTCTTTAGCCAATGTAATCAGAAGATTTTTTTAAACCAAAACTTCGATAAATAAAGTTAAACAAAGAGGGACCTTATGCTTAAAAATAAATTGAATTGTTAAATAAAAAATAAAAATGGTCAATAAATTAAAACATATATGAAAATATTCGGACAAAGTTTTTAGTTACAAAATTTTTAGCTGCCAAATGCTAATTAAGTGGGCTAAATTGGATATGTGTGAATACCAAAGTCGATAACATAATAATAAAACAAAATAATTAAAATAAAATAATAAAACACTTCTTAGTTTCTTTTGTTTATACTTTTAAATCAGTTAACATTTTGTTTTACTAGGAGAGATTTTGATTATTAAGAAAATACAACCTTCTAAGTTTGTATTGAGGTAGAAAAACATTGTATTGGGATATTTTTATTTTTAGTATATTCATCTCTTAATTCTACCAACTAACTTATCTAATCTCTTATGCCTTCTTCACAGCAAGATTTCGAAAGGTCAACAAAATAATCTTGGATTCTTTTATACAAAGAATTTGAAATGAAAAATTCCCTGGAGCCTGTTCAGTTACATTTATAGTTCTGAATATAATCCAAAAATCGTATCATTTACTTTATTAGAGCCAATTTCAGTTCCTTTACATCTATTTTGTCAAAAAATAGATAAATTTGTTCATACTTTTCCAATCTGTATGCAACATAAGTACTCGTATACAAGATTTTTATTTATTGTCTAACAATTCTAATGCCTTTGATCAGATGTACTATATAACTAATAAAATGTTAATTTAGTTAATAATCTATTTCTTTTATATAAAATACTACTATGCTGCCGTTATTTTATGAATTAATGGTGGTTTTTAGACTTTTATTGAAAGTAATTTATATGTGTACGTGTACACACTGACTGTTATTTTTTCAAATGATTATTTGTTATCTATTTATAACTGTTTTTTATTTAATACAAGCACACTGTTTATTTCAAATACCACAACCATTTGTAGATTAAATATTAATTGCTGCACAGTATTTAACAAGAGTAGTCGATGTATGAATATCCGAATTATTATCAACATATAAATGATGTTGTTGTTAATACTTGAAACGAAATTTTAAAAATCTTGGGCATATAATAGTAATATTATGTCGCACTGGCTTCGAATTGCTAATAGCTAAATAACTTGAGTCTAATATAGTAAACGGATATTCTTGAAAGCTAGTAAAAGTACATGTTCATGTTGTTTATCATTAAACCAACCTGTCATCCATACAAATGACAGATCGACCATGTCGAGCAAAAATTAATTGCCTCATTAAACCACCCCTGACAACTTCCGCATAGTATGAATTTCCTTAACTTGTTTGTACAAATGCATATTTGTTGGCAAATGAATATTGAGTATCTCTGAATGAGTGCCGTGGCATTCCAGCCTTATGCTGCTCTTTGGTAACGAGTTGTTATGGTAACTGTATTGTCATTTAATAATAAAATATATGTCTAAAGAGAGATAGTCGTGTTCTAGCACGTTGACTCAAGTGCACTTGTAGGTCACATCTAGAGCTCTACTTTAAAGGTTCTACTATCCCATTTGTATAAATATCTCCAGTATATACTCTAGGCGCTATTCTACACATTCGCCCGGTGGATAATATTATAAAGGAGAGAGCATAATGGACTACACTTCGTACATCAGACATCACCAAACATGAAAATCAGAAACCTGATGGGATGTATGAAATTTTCTATGTAGGACGATCGCTGTATTAAAGTAAGTGATACAATACAACCGACCCTAGTGCTATGTAGGATCTTTAATGCCCCAACTCTTGATAGGAACCAAAATATATGGCGCGAAGATGGTGAACAGGTCTTACTCACTGATAATGAAAAATGGAGTATAGGGGCGGCTGCTTATGGTACTGGTTTCCTATTTCTATAGATAAATACCTAATAATCTTCCAGGCGAAAATCCGCGCCATACTCACTTGTGTTAGGGGATATTTGAGGACAAAATTAACATTAGATTCTATTAAAATATCCAGGAGGGATACATTCTAATTCGATACGAAAAGAAAACTGTTCTAAAATGTCTGTTATTAACATTGAAATTCGAAAACATATTCATTCGTTTCGAATTACAGAGTAACACCCTCATATCATACTTACTTACTTATTCCGAACCTCTTTCTATCTTGCAGTGTAGAGGTTTTTGCAAAGATTTCTCCACTTCAAACTATCTTAATTTTTAGCTTCTGTACCGCTTGTTTATCGACTTGAGACAGACTTGAAATCAAATTTTTTATTTATTTTTTCATCTATGATTTTCCCTAAGTTCAATTTTGAATATAATAGTCACATATTTGTTTTCCTTTTTTTAATAATTCTAGCTAAAATATGATTTAAGCACAAGGTGTTCTTATTAAACGGTTAGAAAGTTATTGGTTTTACTTATAATTATCGATATTTCGATACTTTTTGAGTATCATCTTCAAAAACAATTTCCTAAAGATGATACTCAAAGAGTATCGAAATATCGATATCTAATTATAAATAAAGCTAAAAACTTTTAAACGCTTAATAAGAAGATCTGTGCTTAAATAACATTTTAATAAAAATAAATTTTCTTATTCTTTTAATAAATCGAGTTACTGCAGTCTGCTCTTCAATTTCCTAAAATTATTTATTTCAAGTTTTAAGTTTTAATACACAAGTGTTCGGTCTAAGAAAGTCAGTATTACGAGCACTTTACGTGAGCAAATACTTAGTTTAATATTAGTTTATTTTAAATTTAAAAGTGTTTCAATGGTGTTGGCATGAAAATTTAAAGAAGCAAAAAATAACACATCATATTTTCACACATGCACGCATAATTAAGTGATACCTCATCATATTATTTAAAAAAAAATCATTCTAAATATTAGTCGCAAAACTAAAAATATTAAACATACGACACACATCGTACATTTCTCTAGTACACCAAAGAAGCCCAAGCAGCTGACTGCTCCGATGCTGGTGATTTCAATAGTTTACTTGGCTTTCTCGACACTAGTATAAGCGATCAGGCTCACAAAGAATTTGAGCTGTGGGCCAAACACGATGAAGCCGAAGAGGATTTCTGTATAGTCGATGATAATCAGGAGGGAGCCCAATATGTGGACTTGCTAATCAATCCAGAGCGTTATACGGGCTACAAAGGTGATTCAGCCCATCGTGTTTGGAATAGTATTTATTTGGAGAATTGTTTTGGCGTACAAAACAAATCCAATTCGTTTGCTGAATATTTGGCACAAATTGATTTGCACAAAATGTGTTTGGAACAACGAGCCTTCTATCGCATTATTTCTGGCCTGCACTCCAGCATCAATATACATTTGTGCTCAAAGTATTTACTCTCTGAATCGAAGGATTTTCTGGCCCCTCAAGGCGAATGGGGGCCTAATGTGCGTGAATTTAAAAGGAGATTTAGTCCGGAAACCACAAATGGTGAGGGACCCCACTGGCTGAGAAACTTATACTTCATTTATCTTGTGGAACTAAGGGCTTTGGCTAAAGCAGCTCCCTACTTGCGTCAAGAGGAATATTATACTGGTATATTTGAGGAAGACCAAGAGACCAAAATGGCTATTAACGATTTGTTATCTGTGATTGAGTGAGTGTTTCTATACCATGACTTATTTATAATCAATATAATTTGCAAATCCTCTTAGATCTTTTCCCAGTCATTTCGATGAAAATGCCCTATTTTCGGGCGGTGTTCAGGGTATTAAATTTAAGCATGAATTTAAAGAAAAATTTAGAAACATTTCCAAAATAATGGATTGTGTTGGTTGTGATAAATGCAAATTATGGGGCAAATTACAGGTAAGCTTTTTTTAATTTATATTTTTAAATGATGTTCTTCTAACCTCTTCTTTTTTTTGATTTTTCATTTTAGACACAAGGTCTGGGCACAGCCTTGAAAATTTTATACTCAGAAAAACTTAACATTGCCACCGAAAATGGTTTGTGGAATAGAACTCATATAGAGGCTGATCCGCTGTTTAAGTTAACACGTACTGAAATTGTTGCATTATTTAATGCATTTGGAAGGTATGTAAATAGTATCAATTAAAGCGGACGATAGATATATGTTTGTATAGATACAGGGTTTTACAGTAATATTCGGTCGATATTGATTTAACACAAGATGTACATAGTACGAGTATATTCTTTTCTAAAAAGGTCTCTTGTTACAAGAACATTCTTTAAAATGTATTTAAAGTTTTTAAAAGGTACTTTTTTAAAATGGTAAATTTTTTAAAGGTGCTTCTTTTAAAAAGTATTTATTTTAAAAGTTCCTTCTTTAAAGGCCCTTTAGTGCATCTTTAACTTTTTTAAAATTTCACTTCTTTCAAAAAATACTTCTTTAAAATTAGTTTTTTGAAACGTACTTTTTTAAAAGGTACTTTTTAAAAAGTACGTTTTAAAAAGATACTTTTTTAAAAGGTTCTTTTTAAAAGATACTATTTATATAAAAGGTACTTTTCTACAAGGTACATTTTAGGAAAATACCTTTTAAAAGGTACTTTTAAAAAAATATTTTTTCAGTGCTTTTCAGAAGGCATTTTTTTAAAAGGTGCTGTTATAAATTGAAAATTTTAAAAACAGCTTTTCCAAAAGGTTCTTTTTTTCAAAAGCTGCAGTTTAAAAGGTATTTCTTTCTGGTATTGAAAGTATTTTTTTAAAAGGTACTTAAAAGATAATTTTTTAAAATGTATTTTATAGTTGCTTTTTTAAGATACTTTATCAAAAAATTACTTTTCTATGGTACTTTTTTAAAAAGGTACTTTCTTAAAAGAACTTTAAAAGGTATTTTTGTAATAAGTAATTTTTAAATGTATTTTATAAAAGCAATTTTACTGGAATGTATATTTTAATAAGTATTATTTTGAAAATGTGATTTAAGAGGTATTTTTTAAAGCTACTTTTTTATAAGGTGCTTTTTCAACGGTACTTAATTTAAGGGTAATTTTTTAGGATAATTTTTTAAAGGTACCTATTTAAAAAGGTACTGTTTTTAAAAGATTCTTTTTAAAATGTACCTTTTTCAAATGTATTATTTTGAAGTTTATTTAAAAGGTACTTCCTTATTTATAAAAGTACTTGTGTTGCAAGGTAGTTATAAAATAGTACTTTTTCTAAAAGATAAATTTTAAAAGGTTCATAATAAAATTTGTATAGATACACACTTGCTAAAAATGGATTTCAAAATATCCTATTTCTTGTTATTGGAATTGTATATCCTAACATCTTTTTGTTTTTGTGTTAAGCTTATAGACTATGCTAGCATTTCGTATGTCGTAATGCCAACTCATCAGTACACATTCAACCATTATTTTTTCAAAGTATTAAATTTTTCTAGCCTAATATGCTATTTTTGTAATTCTCGTTTGTTGTTTTAGAGTTTTTATGTAAGCGTATGTTTTGCAAATATGATGGTTGTAGATGTACCGATGTTTTGGCAAAATGCCACAAATAATATTGTTTAATATCATATGACATATTTCTATTAATTTTTATTATGTCTGTCGTATCTATAAGGACAGTCGTAATAAGACTTGCCAGCCTAATCATCTTTCAAATTGTTATAAATAAAATTTACATATGTTTTCTATTTCAGACTCTCTAACAGTATATTCGAAGTGGAGAATTTTCGCAAATTCCTTAGATAGTAAAACATAATTATTCAACAGCCTTTAGGCACTAAATACTTAATATTCGTGGAATATTTATTTAAATTATTCTAGTACAAGTTTCCTCCACTCCAATCCATTCGTTTTAAATTATTTAGTAACTTATTTTTTTAATAGTTTGTAAAGACAATTTTAAGTAACATTCACTATTGTGATTCTATTTAATACTTAAAGGTTTCCTAACGCTGGCGTAATTTTGATCGTTTTTTAGAAGAAAAAAAAACATAAAAAAATCTGTAACTGTGTAACTTGTTGATTTTTTATAAAACCTGTATCAACTCTAAGTTTAGTTCTTAAGTATATTTATTTTCTTATTTTTAAAAACAAAACAAAATTATATTAAAAAAAATATATACAGTAGTAAGTCCGTAGTTATTGTAGAATTAACAAATAAATTTTTTATTTGATTTAAATTTACGAACTACATGCAAGTGCATTAATGTTTTTTAATCTAGGGAAAAAATGTCCAAGTCGAAAAATTATATATTGCAATAAAATTAAATAAATAAATAAATAAAGTTTGCAATTGTTGGAGGTGTGTGGACAGTTGGTAAATAAAATATTTAAAATTTTAAGAGATTAGGGCTTGTACTCACAAATATAATAAATTATACTTATATTTTTAAGTAAAAAGTAGATTCATAAGAAGAAGTCACAATTCATTATAAGTAAATAAAATCGAATAACATTAACTCTTATAAAAATAGGGTGATCTGCTTAAACAGCAATTAATTTTTTTCGTATTTTTGGTATCAAACCCAAATTCCTAACTATCATACAGCAAAAAGGGCCTTTGCAAATTTTGTTTTTGCATATATTTTTGGGTACTTGAATTTTCTTGTTTTATTTTAAAATATTTTGTTTTTGATTGAATATTGTTTTGTTTCCGATGAATTCTAGATATTTTTTGAGAATTTCTTCGCAAAATTCGATTCCTTGACTTCGTCTAGAGAGAAAACAGTGATAAAGCATCTTAATAGTTCTTTCAAGAAATCACAATTTCGTTGAAACATTTAGCGAATTTTTTAATATACGAGTATGAAAAGTTTTTCATTTATAATAAAATTTTCATTGGTGGAAATTTTTTTTTAATTTCTCCCATAAAATGGAAAGTTTCTGATATCAGCCTAATTTCGAGTATAGAGTTTTCATCGGATCTTGATGTCTTGAGTTTCTAAGAATCTATTCCGGGTATTTATATGTGTATATGCATATGTGTGTGTAAAGCAAATCCCTAAAGTTTGGAACATCTGCATCGACCTGAACAAAATTGACGTCATTTTGGCATCTGTGAGAATATAAATCTCTCGATTGCGAGAGTAAATTTTTAGAAAACATTAATTTTTTTTTAATAAATTTTAAGCTTCAACTTCAAACGAATATAAAATCTAAGTAGCTCTTAATCTAACAAAATCTATTAAATCGTTCGAGAAATATCGCTGTTGAAAATTAATCTTGTTGTAAAAGTGAATTTTATAATTCCAGTAATATTTCTTAGCATGAAAACTAATTTCTAAATTTATTTCGAATTCAAAGCATTCGTTCTGTATAGTATGCTTTTGGTCTGTTTGTAACTTTTTTGGACTTTTAAAACTGTATGGAATGCCGGGTAATTATTTCGAAAGATATCTTTAACGAGAGATATCAAAAAAGTAAGTTTTTATTACTGCGAAAGTTCTTCCCAAATCGAATTTGATATTTTTAGAGGCTACATTTAAAGTCGGTTGTTCAGACATGCAGCTTAATTGAGGTAATTTAATTCTAAATTGAGTTATTCACTTTGGTGTTTAAACACACGCAATTCAGGTTATTCAATTAGCATTCGACAGCTGAAAATTGAAACATAATATCTCTATACTCTTTTTAGAAAAAAAAAAAACTCAGGTGATTGAAAATATATTTTAGCAATTTTCATACGAATTATGTTTCGAAAGAAGTAAGTCTATTTTGAAATATTTTTCATGGCATTTAATTTTGTGTCATTGTATACTGAACAGACTTTACAAGGGTTGCATGGGAAATTTGAGTCAGTATATGGTGCAATTAAATACTAATTGCTCAATTTGTTAATTGTGTTCTAATATGATAATGCGTAAATTTTCTAATTCCCCAATTAACTTGCATTTCTGAAAATAGTATAAAGAAAACGCTTCTATTTAAGTATATCCTTAATGCCATATCCACAAACATGTGTGGTGCGAAGTAAACACATAATTTTTTCATCTGTGAATCGAATTTAAAAATTATATTTTTTTGTCCCATATTTTTTTTCGAAAATCGGACGTTCAATTTGTCCGCCCAAAAAACGACTATAGCATAATTCCTCTTTTTATGGGCCGAAAATTATTTAAAAGTGTAGCTTGCAGTTTGGTTTCACCGAAACTTAGTGGAAATCGGACGGACAAAGTGGCAGCTCAAAATAATTATTTTAACATAACTCCACCATTTATGGACATATTTTCCAAATTGTTTATTTATTTTATTTTATTTCAAGTAAAATATAAATAAGAAATGATTTATAACGGGTTTAAAACCAATCCATAATTGAACTATTGGAAATTTTTATTATTTTTTATTTGCATTATTTATTATTTGCAAAGTGTAATTTTTATTACTGGACTTTCTAATAAGTTTTCAAATTTGTTTGTTGTGGCTTTAGCTGTTCATATCAGTTAGTGAACTTTTTAGTCGAGAGTATATATTGGCAATTGTGGGATCGTTATCAAGAACTATTAAATATTATTGATACGATATTACTACTACTTGGCTTATAAAATGACTAGTGGCCATCAATATTAGTTAATTATTGCCTACAAAGAGTTCAGAACTGCTGTCTTTTTTTACTATCGACTTGATGTGACGTCGACGCGACAATCATAATAAGAGGGATTATCTTCGATCAATTTTGCTTATATTCAATATCGAAATGAGTTTTCGACATTTTGCTGAAACCTCAAAATGTTTTTGTTGTGAAGCATCGATTTTCTGTTAAAGTTGTAGACAAACCTTTTCAAAACAGAAACAATAGATTGGTATTACATTAGAAATAAACATTGCATTTTTATATAAATCGTAATAGTATTTATTGAGTTTTAAATATATGTATATGGTATAATATGTGTGTATGTAGTTTTAGCATATAATATGTTTTGATAAATAGGTTTTTTATAGTTCTGATTATGTAAAAATTAATTATTTATAAAGAGCATGAGTAGTTATTTATAGTGTGTGTATTTGAGGCTTTTCAATGAATTTTTAAATGTTAGAATTATTTATTGAAAATGTAATAAGTGTCGCAATTATAGTGAAGAGGAATTAAAAAAAGTTAGTTAACGAATACGATATATATTATTTATTATAATTATAAATTAAATATTAAATCGATATTTTTTTTTCAATCACATAATTATATTGTTCCTAAAAAGTTGCTTTTTTTTTGTTAAATATTTTGTTGTTGTTTTTGTCGTGGTTAACATTGAAGGCAGTTATATTGAGTTTGTATTTGTGATTTTTTCATAAATATTGCTTTTACAATTTTATGAAAATTGTTTTATGGAAAAAAGAATAAATTATTGAGTGTTATTTTTCGTAAAGAAAATATAAATTTTAAGGTACAATTGTGTTTTGATTGCACATTCATATAAATTGCAAGTTTCTAGATTTTCATTAGACGTGATAAATAAAACTAGAGACATGCACATTAACAAAGAAAATTTGAATTGGTTTTCTCCCTTTGTGTGGTTCGAAAATGTGAAAAAAGTTTTTCTAGGATTATTTTGATTATAAATTTAAATTACAACTAAAGGTTTTTCTGGCATATCGCATTTGGATGCCTTTTCGTCGTCAAAGGTATTATCGGTGGTACCGGAGTCGTTGGTGGGACTTAAAGGCAATAGGGACTTGGTGCTACCAATCATGGCATGGGCATCGGCTGCACTTACATCATGATCCTGTTATAAGAAAAAAATAATATTTTTTATATTACAATATGTTGATTTAAATCTTTTCTAAGATGAAATTAAATGAAATTTTTAATATTTTTAACTACTCTTTTGAATAAAAAATTTTAAGTTTTTTTATTCTCCCGAAAAAAAATTTGAAAAATGAACTGATTCACCTCAACATTTGCAAATTAAGGTTGTTTCTGATTAAAGTCTTAAGAAGCTGTTTCAAATATTTTTGCGATAATGTGCGTGTGACTGTGTATGTGCATGTACCCCGTTGAACAAAATGGTAGTTGATCTCAAGGAAGGACTTTTTCAATACTTTCAAAATTCCTAAAATGAATTTTTCAAACTTCTTAGGAAGTCAAGATGACAAATTTGTGAAATTTTAATTGAAATTCTTCTTTATTTAAAAAAATACTTATTTCTTTGAATTCATATAAGAAGATTATTATTATCTATAACTAATTAATTTATTTCCCATAAGGAAAAAGATTCGCGACAAATTTGTGCTCCTTCCAAAAATCCCAAGCTTAGTCCTAACAAATCCTAATCTAATAAACAAAATATGTTGATTAAAGTTCACAGACGATTTGATTTGGCGAATAATGAAATGCCGGCATATGTATAGTTAAAGCGGCAACAAACAATACAATTTGATAATAATTTTATTTTTAATAAAAACTATTCAGGATAATGTCCTATTAAGTCCTTTTAAAAAATGGTTCGGGTAAAGTTTACTGAAGATAAGTGCACTTATGAAACGCAGGCATATATATTTCAGCTAAAACAACAACAAATAGTACATTTTTAAGAGATTTCATTGTGTTTAATTATTTGGATTTGAAAAACATTAGTTAAATTCATTAAAATGTAGCAAAAAAATGGATATTTGTTTTAGATTAATTACACTTTTACTATAAAATGCAAAATTAATGCAAAATTATAAACGAAATATTCGAGGATCGATCTATTTGAAATTTAATAATTAAGACTACAAAACCCCCCAAAAAATATATAGATAACCGGACTATAAACCGATTCGGTCGCCTAAATAATGAATATAAATCTAAATAATAAATATAGAAAAAAAACCGATGAAAATCGTTTTAAATTTTTGTTTACGCTTTATTCTGAATTTTATTTTTAAATGGTTCTCAAACAAGATCTTAAAATCATTTCACGAGAAATCGCGTTTCACAATTTAATACTTTTTACTTGAACATCAATATTTGAAATAAAAACTCACCTCCAAAATAGTCAACTGGTTTAAATTATCCATTGCTTCTAAATTTTCTATCTGGCGATTCCGTTTACTTCTTCGTGACGAATAGACTTCATCAGCATCAGATCCTTCACCTCCACAAATGCAGCGCATTTTGGCATCATCACCCACCTGTAAATCAACGTCGATTATATTTTGCAAAATGTATTTTTATTTCACTTCACCCTATATTCATATGCAAATATATAATTAATCGATCAACCTCGTATTTTGGACCTTAGATTTTACACTACATAAAAAATGCATCATTAGGCCTGTGAGTTTTGAGAATTTCTGTTTAGAAATGAGTTTAAGCAACTGTGAGCTTAAAATCAGGATCCCTTATTTTTCTTCTTCATTTCGTAAGTACTTAAAGAAGTGCATATGTTTTAATTATAAAAATAGCAATGGCGTGTTCTTTTCTAGAAAAGTGTAACATATTTTGCCATTTCAAAGAAATAATGGGAATTTTGTATTATTTAACAAGCACAACCTCCAGCATTTTTAAATTGGAATTCAAATAATTTTTTTTATAAATTGATCAACAAAATGTGACACTACTTTTTAGAAAAGAAAACGTCATAATTCTTCGAGCAAACGATCTCGTTACGTTTTTCTGAAGGCTTCTACAATGGGAATAGCGTTCGAAAGTCTTTAAAAAGTTGTATGAATAGGCTAAATATGATTGATTTAGATGACAGTTGCGATCTCGATAAACCTTTCGTCAAGAAGGATACTATGGAACTAAGAGAGCAGCTTCCCTTTTAAACTTACCCTGACGTATGTTGTGATAATAATTAGCGATATCGACGACACAATAAATAACACAATAGGAACTATTAAAGAGAACAATAGGTCATTATAGACCTTCTCTAGATCATATCTAGCGGTAACAAATTCTACCAGAGGATCCTGAAAAGAAAAGAAAAACAAATATATATCTGATCTTCAACATAAAATTGACAAAAAGTTACTATTTCTAAAAAGAAACTTCCTCATAAATTTTTTTTAAATATTCTGTTTTGCAGGATGTTTTGAAAAACGTACTTTTAAAAGAAATTACTTTTAACTAAATTAAATTTTTAAGAAAGTATTCAAAAAAGTACTAATCGAAAAAGGTATACTTTTTGAAATGTGGTACTCCAAAAAGTACTTTTGAAAAATATCCTTGTGTGAAAAAATTTACTGTTTAAAAATGTACGCTTTCAAAATGATACCTTTTGTAGAGGTATCTTTTGAAAAAAGCACCTTTTGAAAAACATATTCGTCGAAAAAGTCTCTTTTATATATTGGAAATGGTACTTTTTGCGAAATTCACTTTCCGTGAAAGCTTCTATTCGAAAAATGTAAATTTGTAAAAAAAGGTATTTTTGAATGAATTGGTTTTTAACAAGTATTTAAAAGGGTACTTCTTTAAAAGGGTATCAAAAAGATATTCTTGGAAAAGTGTAAGTTTTGAAAAATTTGTTAATTTTTGAAAAACTATTTCTTGAAAATTGTGTTTTTTGGAAGGCCTACGTTTGGGAAAAGGGCACTTGGTGAAAAAGCACTTTTTGAAAATTTTAAGTTTTATAAAAAAAATACTTTTATCAAAGGGTGCATTTGAGAGTAGTATTAAAAAAATGTTACTTGTGTAAAACCTTTTTGACGAAGATACTTTTTAAAAAGTACCGTTTGAAAAAGGTACTTATTAAAAAGCGTCTCTTGGTAACGGTACATTTAAAATATTGTCTTTTGGAAAAGGTATTTTTTGGTAAAATATAAATACTTTTTAAAAAATTTTATATTTTTAGAAAAGTACTTTTTGAAAAAGGTAAATTTTGAGAAAAATTTGCCTTTTTATTTTTTAGAAATAAAGGTACTTTTTAAAGAAATGCACTTTTTGTAAAACGTACTTTTTGAAAAAAAGGTAATTTTAGAAAAAGGTACTTTTTGAAAAATATAATTTTTGAAAAAGGTACTTTTTAAAAATGGGTACTTTTTGAAGAAGGTAATTTTTGGAAAAAGAAACTTTTTGAAAAAGTTACTTATTAAAAAAGGTTGTTATTGAAAAAGGTAATTATTGTTGAAAGGGGTACTTTTTGAAAAAGTTAAATTTTCATTGTGCTGCTTTTTGTAAAATCCAGTTTTAAGTACATATATCTTAAAATATATGTATTTTTAAAGGACTACTATTTGAAGAAGTATACTTTTGAAGAAGGTACTTTTTGAAAATCGTTATTTTTATATAAAAAGTGCACTTTGAAAAATTTACATTTTAAGAATAGATATTTACTTTTGAAAGAAATACTTTAAGAAAAAGGTATTTGTTAAAAAATTTACTTTTTGAAAAATTTACGTTTTGAATAAAGTACTTTTTGTGTAAGACACTTTTGGTAAAAAGCAATTTCAAAACGACACATGTTGTAAAGTTTTTTTTCTAAAGCATACTTTTTGAAAATATTTCTTTTGGAAACCACTACTATTAAAAAAAATAAGTTTTTGAAAAAGATTCTTTTTGAAAATTGCATTCTATGAAAAAGGTGCTCATGAGGTACTCTTTGAAAAAGGTACTTTTCAAAGACACTTATTTTTTAAAATGTTATACACATTTTCTGTTTAAGATTTTGTCTTCAACATTTATCAACTTTTTTCATACTAAAAAAATGTAATGGCTTTTGGAAAACATCCTTTTTTGTGAGATCTTTACAAGAAATGTGCTTCCTAATAAATAATAAAAGAGATAAAAGTGCCCTATGCTTCTCATAGGATCGAACATATATATAAAAGCAAATATATACCTACCTTGTTATAGTAACACTGATATCTGGATTGTGCCGTATTGTTGTCGCCATCGCTGCCATGGCGGGCATGGAATTCTTTACATTCACCCTTCAAAGTATTAACGCAACCCTCCAAGTTAATGTACAACTTTTTATGTTTATAAATTGTCAAATTATATTGATTGGGCAGGAACTTCTGATCAGGATCCACTTCGATCTTACTCTCCTCATAGATTTTCCAAAATTGTGTAAAATTCATAAAAGGTTCTGGCAAGGACTTGTGTGGCAACAAAGTACCATTTAAGCAATCAGTGGCTCTAAAAGAAAAAAATGTCTCGTACTTTTATTAATAATTAAAAATCTTGTGTGCTGTAGTTACATGATTTTATCGCCCTCTCTTTTAACCGAGGCACAGTTTGTTAATAAATTGCCATCGTCTTCCTTCCAAATTTCGGTGGGACTAATACGAACTCCTGGTTCATTGCCTCGGGCTTCATTAAAGGCCACAGCATTTTCACAATCTGCTGCTATAACACTGTCCTCCTGAAATTGAAGACAATTTATAATTTTTTATTATTATTATTTTTTTTTTTTTTTTTGAGAATTGAATGTTCTTGTACAAACACTTACATGCATTATAAGCACATTTATGTCAGATGTGGTTATTTTCGAACAATATCTGTCACAACTAAATGGTTTCTTTATTTTCGTACAATGCACTCCGTGGCATTCAAAGAATCCATTTAGTTTTGTATTATCCTTGGCGGAATTTATTGTTGGCCCGTCGGCTTTGTGATGGCACAAAAAGAACTCTGACATATTTTTGCAGTGTCCTGAAATGTTTATTATTGTTGCATGTCATTTGTTACTTGTTCATTAGCCGCGTCTACTCGTATGTCTTACCATTTGAACAATTGAATACTCCATGGAAGTGATTGCAGGCTGTGCCATTGTTGCAGTTGAATTTATTCAATCGTTTCAAATCGATCTTAAAGAGAAAAAGCAAAATAAAATTTAAATTTGAATTTGAATAGAACAACATAAAAGAATATTAATTTTAATTTCATAAAAAATTAATTTCAATTTCTCCTAATTTTCCGACAGAAACTCGATAGCTTAGAAAGTGTGGCATACCACCAAAAGAGGTAGGTTGGATTAATTTACATGCGCTGTTTGCGTTCTCTTGTATGAAGCAAAACATTCGAAACATATAATTATAGGAAATATTTTGGTAGGCGGCAAAGATTCCTATGCCTTGGTTTGCAAACTTCATATGGAGTATAGATCAGGTGGCCTTGGACATCATTTCGTACTTAGAGGTTTGCTTTAGTCATTTTAGTCTCGTTTGGTGGGACGTAGATGAACAAGTCACAAAAAAATCTTAAATGAAATAATTTTCAGTGAAATTTTTCTTGTAGAAGTCTTAATTGGTTTTGTGAATTTTTCTGGGGTGGCCTAAAGCCTCTCGATGAAGATGAGAATTGTATCGATAAGAAAGAAAAAATTCTGGAATAGCTAAGCCCTTCATAGATAGACCTATCCATGCTAATGATTTTAGAGTGCGTCGTAATTACTTATACCGCATAGGGAACTTTGGGTTGTGTCTACCAGATTATAAAGTCTTATGAAGTCCTTAGATAAGATCATGTTAAAAGGACTCTGAAAAGAGCAATGAAACATTTAGATTTCAGCTCGTGTAGATAAAGTATAGAAAATTGTGTCAGAGAGTCAGAAGAGGAGAGTAGAAATGGAGAGACAAAAAGCAATGCAGAGAGAGAAATGATGCTGAAGGAGTAGCTAGAGTTTTGCTGCCGTAAAGGAGTTAGCACCATCCGCTACTCATTAGCTCTTCTGACGACATCTTAGACAATCTACTGAACAAACAGAAGATAGCGGACCATTTCGACAGTTTGACCTAACGAACCCACATACAGGCTTATATTGCCCAGTTTGGACGCTAACCGCACTAGGGCTCTTTAACGTTTCCATAAAGAGCACTTAAGTAATATGGTGACAACTATAGGTTCAGTGATCAAGCCAGACATATTAGTCTTACGCCAGACAATTTCTATAGGAGTTGTCTGGAAGAGGGGGATACTATCCTTCACTTATTATGTATCTGTGCTTCACTAGTATCGCTGCTGCAGAAAGGCTTGTGTAGACGATCATACATTATCTGTCCGAGTTGGTGACGTCTGATCTATTGGGTTGAAATTCCTTCATTAGGGTCTGCATACGGTTCCAGGTGTAAACTCAGGGGAACCAAACTGTCATTATTACCGTTTCGGGTTTTTTTTTTGTTTCCCTATCTCGGACAGGTTTCACAAAGGGACCGATGTGAGCGAAAGATGATATTAAACCTGATTTAACTTAACTGTAAGAAACATAGTAGTTGTCGGAGAACGATCTTCCAAGTGACTGACACAAAGTTTTGTTGTCCATTAAAATGGCCAAATTAAGAACACGAGCATTCTCACCTATATCACTGGCCCTCCTAATAGCCCACATCTCATTAAACGTACTCGCTCTCAAAGTTTCATGTGTAATTCTGAATCTGTCCTCAGCATTCATGGACATATCAATTTTGTGTTTCCTAATGTTTTGGGACGACAATATGTATTACACTTTTTTCAGAAGACATTTCATCTATTTGGCAATCATTTTTGCAACAAGTTGGTGGTGTTGTCATTGTTGTTTCTGCTCATGTTAATTTACTTCCCTACATGTGAATATACTTCTCTTGCAGGTGAGGCATGTTGTACAAAAGCACTCAAACACACGTGCCAACACCCACACTACAGGGGCCTGATTCTATTGTAATTCTAATTCTAAAAATAATAACTCAACAAGATAATACATTGAAAATCCCATATCTCTCGAGTTTACACTTCAGCAAATAAATGTTCACATTACTGGAAAACAATAGCAACAACAAACAAGCATGTGACAACGATTGCCACTCGTATTTAAACGTTTCTGCTGCATACAGATGAATATGACGATGATGAGGAAAAACAATGATGTTGATCATAATCAGTATTTTAGAACAAAAAAGAAACTATATGACTCACTTGGTACTTAGTGGGAAATTGGTTTTTCTATATTTGTTGTTGGTCTCGTCTTACTGTCTGGCTGCCAATTTAGTAAGCCAGACATGCAATACAAAGCCAACTTTGGAAAATATACTCTTATCTCTCATTACTGTTACTGTGTTGGGGTATGGGTGCAATTATATGTTTCTATGCACTCGTATGTGTGTGTTTGGTCGCCATATCCAATGACATAAAAAAGGATACAAGCAACTAATTTGTAAATTTAAAAGATATTTGTTGCTATAAAAATGTATAATAAAAATAGAAACAAAATACGACAAGAAGATAGACACATAAATGCCAAGAACCATTAGCGTATCCTCGATTTTATTTTTTTGTAGTCTATAGGGCCTCTTTCTACCCCCAACGAAATGCAGAAAAAAGTTGATTTCGATATAGAATGTTCAACACAAAAAAGGATTTCCTGAAGATGAGTCAATCTTTCTGAGGATGTCGTAGCTTCACTAGTTTTTCTTTTTTGTTGACTTTAGCCTTTTTTTCTTCCTCTAACGAAATAACGAGAAAAAGTAATTTCATTATAGAATGTTTAACAAAAATAAAAATAACCTATTTTCTATACAAGAATACAATTCTTCTGCTTAGGGCGTAGATTTACCATTTAATCTTTCTAAACCAAAAGAAATAAATCAGAAGTGGAACAAAATTATTCTTAACTCTCTCCCCTCAAACTACACTACCTACGCCAATGCTAAGAAAGCTAAAAATTGTTTTTAATGACTGCAATTTATTTGTTCCTTTCTGAAAGAAGCGTAACATTTTTTTGATTAATTTAATAAAATAAAAAATATACATTTATTGCTCTAATTGAAATAATTTAATTTCTTGGCAGGATTCCGTGGCCTTTTATAATAACATTGCGTTTAAGAGAAAATAATTTTTATTTTTAAACATTTATTTCTATTTTCACAAATTGACAGACGAGTACTTTTAGAACAATTTTTGCAAATTGCGTTATTAAATCCCCTGTAAGAGAGTTAAATTTTTTAAGTTAAACCGATAAATATTTTTTTTATAAATTAATTAATAAAATGTTATACTTTTTTCTGAAAAGAAAACGCCATTAGAAAATTTGCTCTTACTAATGGACACTTAAAAATTTTGTGATGACTCTATTGACGATAATTTGCACACTGAAGCAAAAATCTGGTGGAATAGGAGTGGGAGGAAAAGTACCCCTAATAAAAAAATTATTTGTTACCGTATAATTGAGAAACGGCAATAGTGCGAGTCTTCAAATTCGGTATGGGTGTTTACGAAGGCAGTTTCATAATTTTCGCGTGACATTTTATATATCCAGCTGTTATCTATTACCAGACTACTATCAAATTAATAGCGAGGTGCGTCTATTAGTTTATTTTTGACAGCCATTGAAAGCAAACAACCTCGTTAATTTTCACTAAATGGAAAAAAATTAATATCGTGTGCTGATAAAGCATTATTTTTTACGCGGAAAAACCATCACCGAAACCAATGAAATGATTGATAAACACTATGAACACTCTGCACCATCAATTTCAATGACAGAAATCTGATTTACTGGCTTCTGTTGGGGTCGTACTAGCACAAATGCTGCGAAACGTTCATGCCGTCGTAAAGAGGTTGTCTCGCCAGATTTAGACCATAAAATCCATGTACTGATACTAGACGAACGGATAATGGTAGTACGTGCGGTAGCTGAGGCTGTAGGCATGTTAAACGGGCAGATAAATTACAATTTGCATAATTACTTGGATATGGAAAAGCTATCCGCGCAATATGTGCCGCGATTTCTCTCACTCAGCCACAAACTCAAATGTGTGACCACTTTAAAAGAGTGTTTGATGATGTTCAGGCTCAATCTGAACGAGTTTTTCCCCCATTTTGTAACTGCGGACGCAACATAGTTCCATCACAGACCAAAGAACAATGAAAGCTGTGGGACTATTCGGGGGAACGTGCAACAAAGAATGCTGAGATTGACTTGTCGTCCCAACAAATTTATGGCCATAGTTTTTTTTGGGGGTGCACGCGGTGTCATTTACATCAATTACCTTAAATTGGCTAAAACTATTACCGGCGAATATTGCATAGACCTTTTTGATAAATTCAAAATTGATTTTAAGCAAAGATGACCTCATCTAGCGGTGAAAAAAGACAATACACAAGTGCGCACGTGTATAGTCACTGTGGCGAAAATTCATGAATTATATACTACGAACTGCTATCCCATCCAACATATTCTCCAGATTGAGCCTCTTGCAACTATTTCATGTTTCCGAATTTGAAGAAATGTCCGGTCGGTAAGAGATTCTATTTTAAGGACCATGAAAATTCTTATTATTTGGATGGAATAAAAGGAAAACTGGAAAGACGCTGGACTAACTATATCGAGCTGAAAGGAGACTAAATTGAGAAATGAAATGCTTTTTTCGTATTTTAATTCACATTGCTGGGGGCAGCGAAAAACAGCGGGTGTGGCTAGTTTCGCTTTTAAATCGACTATCGACCTCCCATTATCACATCACGCACACCATCTCTGATCTCTGGCAAAATAAACGTACGCATATTTTTGTCCCAAGGCGAACAGCTTTCGAAGTTGACTTCAGCGCACCAGGTGAAAATTAGAGCATCGCATTACACATTCCATTCATGTGTGAATGTGTTAACTCTCATTCATTATGATTATGTATGCATTTGTATGTTTTTTGTTTTTCTAACTTTTATTATTCGCTGGAGCGTTGAATCTGACACAAGGATAAAACGAAATATGTTGACATGCATTAAAGAATTGTTTTCTTGGAAATTGGATTTAAAAAAAATAATATTATAATTCTTGTGGTTTGGTTGATTATCTGATTTGAAATTGTTGATATACTATAACGAGTGGTCCAAATACTAGTATCACTTTTAAAAATTAATAAATTAAACTAAAATTTATTCTTTTGGTATCTTGTTCATGTGACTACTGTGGCTTCTATGTTACAAATGGCTCTAACAATATGTTAGCCTTAAGAGTGTAGATCGTTTCTGAATTATTCTCATAGCATCGGCTCTTAACAGCTTCCCAGAAGGAAAAGCTTAATATAGTCAAATTGCAGCTTCGGGACGGCCAATAACAAGATGGCACGATTATCGAACTGAATACTCAAAATATTTATTGTTTGATGAGCCATGATATGAGATGGCGCTCCATTCTGCTGAAAAAATTTAATATTTTTTATTTTAAACCACAAAAAGTTCGTAATCATGGCTCCGTGGCGCTCGCATTTCAAAAAAAAATGGCCCAATGACGCCACCACTCCGAAATTCACAACAAACTGTCACTCTCTGTAGATGGATGCATTGGCTTTTCGACAATGACGTGCGGGAATTTCCGATTCCAGCAATTTCGTTTGTTAATATAGTCGCCGAGTTGAAAATGTGTCTTGTCAGAAAAAATGATTTTTCGGCCGAGTTTGATATCTGATTAGAGCTTTTGTAAGGCTCAAACTGAGAAGCCATAACGAAGTGGATGGTCGTTTGCCTTCAATTCCTAGGTTAATTGGACATTGTAAGCGAAAAATGCGAAATTTCTGTGAAAAATTCTCATCATTCCGAGCTGTTAAAATCGACGGCGAGTTGACGTTTTTGGATTGAATTTCATACTTTCGGCACAAGCAGCCACATTCTCACGACAAGCCCATCTCAGGAACCTTTTTGCACCAATTTGTGTACAATTTGTTGTGTGCTTCATTGTGGCCAAAACTGCTTTTAAGCAAACGTCCACTTTGGTGAACACTTCGCAAAGTTGTTCAAGCGTAAAGTGACTGACAGAAAAAATCTGTTAGTGTCAAAATAGCATATGATTTGAAAAGGTACTTGTATTTGTACCACCCGATATGCTGACTTGAGTACCCATTTCGTCAGCATGTTTATTTGTAACTTGTGAATTTATGATTTCATTTGTTTAACCTACAATTCCCAATTGACAACAAAAAGAAAAATATGAACTATGAAATGGTTTGCCAATTTTCTCATTGTGCATAAAATTATTGGCATAAAGAAGTTGAATTTAGGTAGAATTATATAAAATTTAGTGAGAAATGTTGAAGGACTTGATTTTGGGTAATTTTTTGTAGAAGCTTTATCAAAAACTTTAACAAATTTGTTTCATAAATGGTGGTTTGATTCAGAAACTAGCAACAGAAAAGTCGTATCAGTGACCAAATTCTCCCATTTTAATATTAAGTTGAATTGATTGTTTAATTTAGCCCTAGATGTTTTAAATTTAAGGAATTATTTTGGCACTAGGCTTGCCAGACGTTCTTGATTTTATTAGATTGTCAAGCTTTCCTAGGGCTTGTCAACAAGATTCAAGATAAAAAACCACCATATTTGTCAAGCTAAAAATTAATTTGAATATGTTTTCAATTTCTTTTTATAATTCTGTTAATTTGTATAATTGTTGGCGTTACATTTTCCATTTTCTTACGTTAGTCAAATTCAATAATCATATTAAAAAAATATTAAGACTGAATTGAATGTAAATTGTATATTTTTTTATAAAAAATATATTATTTTTGCTTAAAATCATTGAAATTTTGTTGGTTTGAAAATATTAAAGTGTTAAGCTTCTTTTCCTTAAATTAATGTATGGTAAGTCTGGCAAGCTTTTTAAATATTTGAATCTGGCAACCATAAGTGGGACCTACACAAAAAATAATGAAAATACACTTAATTCGAAGGATATTGCAATTCAATAAAAAATTTCTAAAGAAAACAATTGGTTATTTGTTATGGGTTAAGCTGTCTGTGTGCCTGCATTTCATTGGAATTAAAACCTCAAACAATAAATCTGGTATTATTAAATAAAAATTCTCAAACGCTGCAAATGTCGCTTTCAACAGGAGATGGAACAGAGGGAGATATAATACTAGGAAATTGAGAATATCGAGATTTAATTTTCTCAACATAATGGATATAGCATCCAAATCGGTGAATAGGAATTGAAAAAGAGAACATACTGTAATGACAAGATTAAGTTAAAATCAAGTTGGCACTGCTTGCGGATCATAATCTCAACATTTTTGTGACTTTTTTGGAAGCTCTTTTTTTACTTCATCGGCTGCATGAGCTTCAAAGGTCTCAGTAGGGAAAGCTTATAAAAATATTATAAAATACTTAATATTGAAAATTCATTATTTGGGATATTCTCCCCAACTAATCGTTAGAAACAATTAGAGCTATTGCAAAATGCATACAAAAATCAAAAGTTTGTTGTGGCCCTAGCTCTTCATATGCCGATATTTCATTGGTTGCTAAAACCAAATGAAATGTCGGCATATGAAGAGCTAAAGCCACAACAAACTTTTGATTTTTTTAATATTATAAAATAAAATATATAAAATATAGGCCCACTTAGCTTACAAAAAAATAGCTTAACACAGAACAAGAGAAGAGTAATAGAGGCTATATATGAAGTCGGTTGCATATTTTGTTAAAAAGCTTATATTTGACACATTTTGGAGATAATTTTTTAAGTTGGATAGAGATATACCCTTCCCCTGGAGCATACTAACTATTATAGTCAACCATATATACGATAATTAAGTATTCATTTGCATGGGAAGTATCACTTCCCTCCCTCTTATCCAGTTAATTTTTCTTCAGACTGCATGAATTGGGCGCAAAGTAACTCATGACAATTTTGAATAGTCCCACTATTATATTAAGCAAGACATATTGAAGTTGCTCTTCCCCTAGCCCTATCATATAGTTATTCATTAAAATGGCACCAACTTCGGAGCAGGCCATTTCATATTAAAATAAAAAGATTTTTATTATCGATCTTTAAATGTCGCAGTACATCCAAAACAAAAATATTTTATTGGATATGCTTGAGTATATAATCTCCTCACTAACTAAATTAAATTTAAATTAGATTAAAAATGAAAGGGAAAAAAATACTTACCATTGCACATGAGGTATTTGTAATACGAGTACAATTATTCAACTGGATGTCGGTGCCATTGCGGCGCACGATTGAATAAATTTGGGGGCAGAAGCCACTGGTACGTGTTAAACACCATTCGCCGCAAGAAGCCCAAGCGCAATGTAGGTCAGGCATGTCAGATTGTATAGTTTGACACATAACCGGATCCAATTCGAAGCCGGATTTGAAAGCTCTTTACGCACGACATGAAACAAAAATCACACACACACATAAACAAAAGTGAACAGGAAGGATGGTAATTTGTTATTTTATTTATTTTGCACTTACTTAAATGAAGGAGCATAAATGGCGACACTCAAATACACGATGGAGACACAGGATAACACCATGGTTAATTGGCACAGACAAATGGCACGACAAATACGTTTGTCTTGCTCGGGGATAAGGCGCGGTTTATCCTTGCGGCGGCCCATGTCTAAAGCTATTTAACGAGGGACTTTTGAAAATCCCTGTGTGTGTGTGTGTGTGTATGTATGTGTGTGCTTGTTGTGAAGGAAAAAACAAGTGCCTTTTTTGTGTTTCAGAAACAGCCGTGAATATTTCCACGCTGTCTGTTTGATTTTTTATTTTGCTTTCGGTATAAATTTTTTATAGTCGTTGTTTGTGTGTTGCCTTGTATTCCTGCTTGTTTATTTACAAAGTTGTAAGGACGAAAAATTTTTTAATTAGTTTTATTTGCTTTATTACGCTATAAATTTATCGGTGAGTAATAGTATATATTTTTGATTTCCCTAAATATGTTTGACTTGTTGATTTATATGCAACGTTTTAATTATCTTTTTTTTCGTCCGATATATTTCTTAAAAGTTCAAAGAAAAAAACCAAATGCATTGAGGTTTTTAGTTTTTATAAGCTAAAGGGTATTTATTTTATTTACTTATTCAGTTTTTGGAAGGCCCTCCCCCAAAACACTATATAATTTTACAATTTAACTTTAAAATTTTTCTTTAATTATTTCTTAGAAACTTTTAAATTAAATTCGTTTTATATGTTTGTTTCACTATTGTTTTTCATTTACTTGAAGAGGAATCTTAAGTTGTAAACGTTATTTGCTTTGTTGCTGTTCTTGTTGTTGTTGTTTTTGTTGTTATTTTAAGGCAATTTTTCTTTTCGTTAATAAATTTTTCGCTTTAATTATTTTAAAAAGAATTGCGTGTCTCTTTTTATTAAAAATTATTTGTGATTTCTAGAAATGCGTTCTCTTATGATTTTTTATTATGACTTTAAAGGTTAAACTCAATGAAAAAAATTATTTATCTATGTATGTATGTATGTATGTATGTATGTATGTATGGAAATGTGGAGGGACCACTTTCGCGTTTGCTACTGCTTTCAAAGCGTTGGTCTTGCAAACTGAATAGTTTTCAAATTAAATTCCTATACGTTTTTGCGATGAATAGAGGGCATTTAATAACAACAAAAAAAGCTTTCAAAAGCTTTTTATATAGCTTTGCTATAGCAGGCATATGTTCCAAAGCTGTTGGTGAAAAAAATGACGTTATCCTTTTTAAAGGATTTCTGTCATTTGTCAACGTAATGCTTTAAAAATTGTAAGACGCAGGCGCCCTGCAAATTTTTAGAAAATTATATCTTTCGTAAATTTGTTAATAGTGACAGGCAACTTATGGAGACCGGAAAAGTAAGAGGATGCGTCATGTACATGGCTTTATATAACTCGTTTGTGTGCTTGTAGGTCATAGTAACATTCACGAAACAACGTAATAGCTTGGGCGTTACGTTGTTCTTTTGGCGATTAAGTTACTCGTAATAAATAAAAAACGCTTACGAAAAAAAATCTTGCCACACAACTGCGAAATTGGGAAAAATTTTAAATTTAAATTTAAACACACACACGCACTTAGATTCTGGTGGTAATATTTGTTAGATATTGCCAGGAACCATTGGGAAAATCGTATTGAAGTCTTTTGATTTACTAAGGATTAAAGAAGGGCGGAGAGGAAGTAATCACTTGTTCTGTTTTTTTATAATTGAGACATTCATTTTATTGAAGATGGTTACTGAACTACAAATGCATCACAAATGCCAGATTCGTCCCTTTTCCTGCACCATTTATTATTATTTCAGGTTTTCCTTTATATAACCTGTAGCATTTGACATTCGTATTTATTCTGCAGTAGACCTCAGATGTGCAGCATAAATTACATCGCGTGAAAAATATGGAGTTTTTCATGGAACCGGACAAGACGAATTATCTTATGAGTTGACAATACATAAAAAACCAGAGGCGCTTTTGTTGCAACATCAAACTACTTACAAAGTATGAGAAGAAAAGAACATCGAATTGTTTTGTCAGCTATAACGTATGCCAACAAATTAAAAGGCTGAATTTTCAAGAATGCCTCTAATAGTGGAATACAATGATTTTTGTCTGTTCAGCGCTTGACTGGATATTTTATGGTAGCAATTTGTTACGAATGAACGAATAAGAGACATTGTCGAAATGTGCGGCAATTACATTGTATGTAAATGTGAGGGATTAAAGAAGGGACTTCAAAACAGAACGCAAGCTTTGCTTTGCAGCAACATCAACCTTAATGTAAGTCCACTTTAATAAAATGTCGACCGCAACCGCTTCATTGGCGGCGGCTTGATTAATGAAAATAAAGGGGGCGACGGCTGCAAATCGGCCCCTAGTGCTCAATTATTTCTGGCCAATTAGGAGGAGATATGATAATTTAATCTTTCCTAAAGGAAATAGTCTAGTGCTGTCATTTCACAAATATATAATGAAGCCGCTATTCTGCAATATTCTTTCACTTGGCAATTTTATAAACCTTCAGGCGAGGAGATGTACTACCAATATCTTAGAATTTACGGGGACAACAAAAGGAGCATTTTCTTACATATGGCGTAACAAAGTGCTTCCTAGTGCCATGGGAAGTAGTTAGTCTGCAGGACTATGTCATGTACTTGTTTTGCTGTTGAATTGAGAGCCATTTCCGATAACTCGGTTTACGTGGTATGATTTATTATGGGCTGCTTAAACTCATACACTTAATATTTAGTGGAAGAAGCATTTGGTATAAAAGCGGGGTATAAATAAAATCGTACGAATATATCGGAGTATGTCTGAAACTCGGAAGGAACTAAACAATTCAACAATTTGATTTATTGTCAAGTGCTTGTCCAAATTGCACCCTCAGTTTCGCTCTGGTGGTCGAAAATTAATACCATCAAATGATCTTTTAAATCAAATCATTTTCATGGATACTAGAATGGATACGCTGCCCCTGAAAAAATTACCCTCCCCTCTCCCATTAGGGAAACACATTGAATAAATAAAATTTTTTTATTTAATAATTTTTCATTTTTAAATTTATTTCTTTTCGTTAATTAAAAACATGAAACATTTGTTGTTGTTGTGGTTGCTGTTGTTGTTGTTATATTATTGATTGCTTAAATATTCAAAAAAGAGATTTTATTCTATATTTTTTTTAATAACGTTTTTTTTTAGCGGAATAAGATTTTTTATCGATTTTGAAATTATTTTAATGAATTTTTTGTTTGTTTTAATTTAAAAGAAAAGCAAAGTGCGAATACAAATGTCTGATTAATGATGAGATTTTTATTAAAAATTATTTTGAAATTTAGAAATATTTTTTAAAAAGCTTGAAAAAAGATTTGAAATATCTATTCGAATACAATTGCTTTCACATGAATTCAAATTTGTTGGTTTTTTGAATATTTTTTTTTTCATTTATTTAGATGATAAGTTTTTGTAAAAAAATTTAAGCACAAGGCGGATTCATTTAATTTGTTTTTGTATTAATATATTGTTCGTACTTTTATCTATTATTATTATTATTATTTCAATATTTAAATTATTTATTTAGCTAATTTTAATTTATTTCCTGTTTTATATTACAATCTGTTTTTATTTATTAATAATAATTATTATTTAATTATTTTCCCAATTTTTTTCCTATTACTTGACGAAATCTTAATTGTTTTGTTTTTATTTTAACTTAAATTTTACTAATTATTTTCTTAACAAACATAAATAATCTGAATATTTTTTTTTTGTTTTGGTTTCCTTGCAAATTTTTATATAAGCCATTTTCCAACATTTATAACTTTTATACAACTAAATTAATGATATCACAATTTTAAGTTCTACTAATTACTTACACGTCTTTATAATAAGATAATACGCTACATAAAAACTTGTTTTTTTTTTCAAAAAATAAAAGGTTTGTAAAAAATATTTTCTAGATAAAGATCAAAACTTTAAGCTAAATTAGGGTAGTACTACAAAATGTATGCGTTATTTTCCACACTACGGCAGCCATTATTGCACTAAAAATTAACATTTTTCCATTATTAAAGTGAAACTAGCATCGAATGTTGTTTAAAAAAAGTACCTTTAAAAATGTACCTTTCGCACAACCCCTATATACATTTAAAAAATTACCTTTGCAGAAAGTAGCTTTACAAAAAGTACGCCCTTAAAAAGTACTTGTTAAAACCCATTTTTTTGCTTCCTTTTAAAATGGTAACTTCTAAAGGAATATTTTAAAGAAAGTAGCTTTTAAAAAGAACCCTGTAAAGTGTGTCTTTTAAAAAACACGTTAAAAAAATACCTTTAAATAGTACATTTCAAACAAGTTTTTCTTTGATAAAAAAATTACCATTTTAATGAAAAGAAGAAACTATTTGATAAAAAAAATTTCTTCATAAAAAATTATTTTTGGATAGAAAGTACTTTTCTGATAAAAGTATAAATTTTTGATAAAAAAGTAACTTTTTGATTAAATTAATTTATTAATAATAAAAATATGTTTTGAATATAAAAATAAAATAGTTTTTTTTTTGACAAAAAAGGTACTTGATTAAAAAAATAATTTCTTGATAAGAAAAATTATTTTTTGATAAAAAGTACTTTTGTGGTAAAAGAGTAACTTTTTGATAAAAAAGGTAACTTTGATTAAAATAATTTGTTGATAATACAAATATTTTTTGAATATAAAATAAAAACAGTTTTTTTTACAAAAAAAGTAACTTTTTGATAAAAAAAAGTAATTATTTGATTAAAAAAAATCTTGATGTTTTTTTTTCTTTTTTTTTTTTCTTTTTTTTTTTTTTTGATAAAAAGTACTTTTCTGATAAAAGAGTAATTTTTTTGATAAGAAAGCAACTTTTTGATTAGAGTAATTTATAATAAATTTTTTGATAAAAAAAGTAACTATTTAATTAAAAAAATTCTTGATAAAAAATATTTTTTTGATAGAAAGCACTTTTCTGATAAAAGTGAAAGTTTTTGATAAAAAATTAACTTTTTGATTAAAAGTACCTCGTAAATAAAAAAATATCTGGACATAAAACAATTTACTTTTTAATAAAAAGTACTTTTTTAATACAGAGTACCTATATAATAAAAAGTAGTTGTTTAATGAAAAATACCTTTTTTTATAAAAAGTACTTAATAAAAAGTACCTGTTTAATAAAGACTACTTTTTAGCAAAAAGTATCTTTTTATTAAAAAGTACATTTTTTTAAAAAAAAGTAACTTTTTATTAATGAGTACTTTTTTAATAAAAAATAATTTTTAATCAAAAGTATTTTCTAATCCAAAGTACCTCTTTAAAATTACTTTGCTGTAAAAAGTACTTTTATTCTTTCTATTAGAAAGTATACTTTAAAAATTAACAAAATGTTTCTTTTTGATATAAAGAAGACATTAGAAAACAATTATCTAACTACTAATAAAAAAAAACAAATGGTTGCCTTAGTGTGAGAAAACTGTAATAAAAACAACTAAAAATTATTTATACGAGTTATAATACTACTTATGTACTTGTAATGTTTCTTTACAAATCCTTAATATACAAATCCATATAAAACTAAATTTACAATTTCAAAACTAAAATGAAAAAACCACAGTTTACAAAATGAAGATGTCGCATTGATAATAAATTAAAAACTCTGCATACGATGGCATTTTGAAGGCGAATAAATAAATAAAATAAACAAAAATTGTAACAGAAATAATTTTCATATAAATTTAGACTAAAAATAGATTCTATCCAATATCGTCGTTTTACAAAATTTTTATTGAATGTAATAAAAAATTTTAGTTTGTACATTCACGAATTTATGAGTATGTGTGTGTGTGTGTGAGTGAGTTTGGTTTGTGATTTCAATTGAAAATAAATTAGAAAACGTAAAATTAAATTAAGTGTTTTTATGTGCTTAAGTATTTTTTTAGTAAAACTTTTACTCTATTAATTTTGTTTAATTCTAGTATTCCATTTCATCCTCATCATCACTGTGACACAGTAGTTTTCTACGAAAAAAATTTTTTGAAGGGTGAGAAAACGTTTTTATGCTTTTATATTTTCGTAAAAGTTTTCGTTTTATTAAAAAATTTTTATCCAACAAATTTAATGAGTTTTAAACAAAAGCTTTTTTGTAAAGGAAATGATTTTTATTGAAATATGAAATAGTGTCAAAAATATCGTTTTTTATGAAAATCATTCAATCCAAAATACTAGTACGAGCGAGTACACTTAAAGAAAAAATTCATGCATTTTAGTTAAAACTACCAAGACAAAATACGTTTTCAAAAAGTTTTCAAGTGTTGTTGTTTGTATGCATGTAGTGAATATGTTGTTTATTTTGTTGGGAAATGCACATGCCAGTCGCTAAAATGTGTGAGAGTTCATTATTCGACGGGTGTTGGGTGGTTATTTTAAAGATCCTGAGAGTGAGTGGAGTCACATTTTCATAAACGCACAGAAATAAATAATATGAGCGGTAATTTGTAATTCGGTCTCTATGTAAAAGAAACATATTACGATGGAATTATAGTTATAGAACTGCAGATGCAATCATAATATTTTTCTTCTAAAAATTATCTGTGACTATGTTTTTTTACGTGAAGATTCTAACAAATTTTGGAAAAATAGTGTAATATATTTGAAATTTTTTTTAAACAATTTAAATTTTATAATTTAAATTTTCACTCACATTCCAAGATCTTTATAGGAAAACTAAATTTAAAATTTCTAACTACCATTTTATAAAAAATCTAAAATCTCGTTCAAAAAGTGTAAATTTCTAACTACAGTAGATTAATGTGGGAAAAAACAGGAACTAGTAGGAGTTGAATATCTAAAAATAAAATCACTTAAATCACTTTAACTCTAGATGAATGGAAGAAGAAAATAAACTGAAATTGTGCCTACAAGAAAAATTTGTGTTGGTCCTCTAGAGGATTATTCTAGAACTAGTTCAAAGTGCTCATTAGGATTGTAATTTTGAAAGTAAATAACAATTGTTTTGTTAAAAAATTCTATTGTTTAAGGAAATAATTACTATTATTGTAAATATATTTTAAAATATGTAAAGAAGCAAAGGAGTTTTATTTGTTAACATGTTTTATTCATTACGTTTTTGGATTTTACTTCGTTTTTTGTTTTGTTTTTTTTCTTCTTTAAATTCAAACGGTTTTCAGGCACTTTTCAGGCATTTAAAGTTATTCTCTTGTTATTGTTGGTGTATATCGTATGTTGTATATATTTTGTGTGTTATATTTTAACAACTTTCTGTTTATCATATCAAATACTTGTTAAGAAATTTAATAACTATTCAGGGAAATGGATTTTTCCGGATTACATTTCATGCAGTTTGCAATCCTGTAAAAAGTATTTGTTTTTATATATAAATATAAAATATTAGTTATAATAAATTTATTTTAATTATAAAATATATAATAGTATGTAGAAAATAACTTTGTATATTGTTCAACGAATCTACATGTAAATAGAATTAAAAATGTTTTAATAGTGATTTTTAAACTAAAACTGTATTTGGACCAGTGATGGGCAAAACTGGTCTCGTGGCAACTTTTTATCTCTTACGTACTCATACGTGTCAGTTTAAAATAAAGAAATCGTTATGTTTCGCATAAGAATTCAAACACGAAGGTTCAATGTTACCTTGTGCCACTAAAGGGGCCTTACCTCTTTTCATGCCCCCTATGGTACCATTTATTTATATTATACCCTGTTTGTAAAACAGCTTATATATCGGTCCTTTCTATAGGGACTTCCGCTTTTAGACAGTTGATAGCGGCCATACTCTCGAAATTACACATGTGGAAATGACTATCATTTACTCAGTCTCTCTTGCAAAATTGGCATGCGCGGGTATAGCACTAAACAACACGTGCAAATAATAATTTTTTTTGTCAAAATTGGTATTTTATTCGGGCAATGTTCCGCGCACTTCGCCCATTTTATCGTTCTCCTTGTCTGGATGAAAGAGCACTTTCACAAACAAAATTGTTAAATTTGGGACGATACCAAACCACATGAGAACCAAGAGTATTTAATGCATCCCGAAGATTTTTTGGATGGCGGTTTCATTGGTGGATATTTACTTAAGAACGACATTGGCCAGTCCATCACTGACAAAGGCGAGAGCTATAGGTCGATGAGTACCAACTTTTTCTAACCTGTATTTCAATGATATGGACACCAACGATATGTTGTGGCAACAGTACGTCGCTATGTGCCACACAGCGTTTGCACACGTTGACGGCACGATCACCTCTAACGATGCTGATGCGAACTGCCCATCGGGTGCGATTTGACTCCGTTAGACTTTTTCTTGTGGGGTTTCCTTATGTTGTAGATCTATGCAAATAAGCCACAAACGTCAGCGGCCTCAAAGTCAACATTACCCATTCCATCGGTCAAATTCAGCATGATTTTTTTCGCCAGAGTCATGAAAAATTGGACATTTCACATGCGCTCCACACAGCGTACCCTCGGCGGACATTTGTGCGATGCTATATTTCATACTTAGTGGGAACGATTGGCCTTTCAAATGAAATGATATCTAACACTAATATTGTTTCAATTTAAAGATAGGAAATGCTTAATGAAAGACCCTTTACATGTATGGTTATGCTTTAAAAAACACATAATATCCCATAAATGATGGTTATTTGTGGAAATCTAAGCTACTTGGCTTCTCTGAAGAAACAATCTAAGCCTTCGCAGGAATCAGGCATATGCGGCGGACATTTGTATGATACATATACATATATATCATAAAACTGGCATCGATAGCCCTTTCAATTGATTAAAAAAATTTTAATTATATGTCGCACACTTTTTCTTTATTTAAAATTTACAATAGGATGCGCTTATTGAAGGACCCTTTATGTGCCAACTTGTACTATATACATATATGTATTTAGAACCACACATATACATACTTCTTCTTGAATTGTTTGAAACCAAAACGGAATATTTCATAAAACCGGTTTTTCAATCATTCGAAACCCGGTTTTTTTAGAAAATCGGTGTAGGGTATACCCTATACATTACATAGGTTATGGACCCATATTCATTACTAAGATATCCACAGTAGTACCCACGGTTGACATCCACACTTGTATCACGAACAAGATTTTTTTTAGTATAGGAAATCTAATAAAAAAAATTAATTAGATTTTGCCCAGGTGTAAATGCGCTCGAATAATTTGTCCCTTGCTATTACCCATTTTATAGAACTGATGATTTCATATCATTAGTAGAAAACTACTAACAAACAAAATGTTTGATTTTTCATATATAGAATTAGACGTTCGTCATGATATGACTCAGCATAATTTGAAAATCACTTTTAAAATATTATTAAAAAAAGACATCAACAGCAACAATAATAATTTTGTTTAATAGCATTAACTAGTAAATATTAAAATAAATAATAAATTTCAAACAATATAATTAATTTTTGTAATAGGAAAAATAACATGCAATTTTTGCCAACAAAAAGAAAGTATGCAATTCAGTTTTCCAATTTTTAAAAATAGTTTTTAAATTTAATTTCTATAACTAGAACTTAGCGGCATCACAGCTTTAACAAAAACAAATTCTCTAAGCATTATAGCCGATTATAATGCAGGCATGCGTTTGAACACTGTTCGTAGCGTTAACAAATTCTTTTCATCAATTTTAATACAATTTTAATACATTCCAAAACATGGCAACAAAATCAAATAAAAATCGTTATGAGAATATAAATTTTGTAGAAATATAAAAATATTTGTTATTTATAACCAAAACAAACACTACATTTAAGTTTCAACATTTAAAATGTGTATGTGTATGTGAACTAGTTTACTGTAGTAGTAGTAGTAGTAGTAACAATAAGAGTAGTATTAGTATCAAATAATGTGCACTCACTCTTCCTTAGTGGGGAATTTTTCAGCATAAACCCTTGAAGACTTATGACAGGCATTATCGCAGCACGGACAATACCAGTAGCTCAGGACCCCAATCGATATGGCAAACAGTACAGTGGGTATAATGAGCGATAATACCAGATGATATAGATTATTCTCCCAAGAATAGCGACCAATAACCACTTCGGGATAGGCACGACTGTAGTAGCAGGCGAAAGGTTCATTAATATGATTATACCTGAAGAGAAGAGCAAACAAAATTATTTAAAATGTTTTGTTTGTTTTCTTCTAAAACAAAGAAAAATGTTTACCCATATTGTCTGGCAAAAACACTGCAATTGGTGGTTGGCGGATAACCACATCCTTCAGAATTGATTAAGAATTTTGTATAACTTACATCCCATTTCACTTTGTCCAAATCACGAGGACTTTTCTCCCACTCCGTAAATGGTATACGTGTATAATTCACGTAAAGTTGATGGCATCTGGAAAATTTATTAAAATTCTTTTTGATATGTTTTATATTTTATAGCGTTTCCATTTCTGAAAAAAGTGTAAAATTGTTTACCCTTTCAAGGAGAAATAAAGATATAAAGTGTTCTTTTCTGAAATAAGTGTAACACTCTAATAAAAAAAATTACTACCACTCAATTTAATTTTTATTTTCTTTGGACGGGCACAGAATATTGCACTTTTTTAGAAAATGTTATAATAGATAGTGTGCAATATCAATCAATCAAATCAGAACGTTAAATAAAAAATTTGGTGTATAAAATGATTGGAAATTCTAAATGAGGAGCTCTTTAGTGAATAAATTCATTCAAAGTAGCTTTTCTATTTATTATAACTATAATTAAAAAAAACTATAATTAGAAAAAAACTTCCATATATGCTGCCAAGGGCGTGAAGAGTAAAGAATTATCGCTCCATGTGGACTCTTGACTTAAAATGTTATTACCCAGCAAACGTTTTTTGTGGGGTATGTTACCATGAAAACGTTTATTTTGGAAGTAAAAATGAATAGTTTAAAATTATAAGCGATTTAGAAAAGACCATATAGTAAAATTATACCTACTAAATAGTTGGTTAGATCTGATCATATTGTAATCAAAGTCGTAGTCACATTCACATAAAGTGTTGGAACTTTCTATCACATGGCTATTTTATACTCACTTATTAGGCGATGAGGTGCAACCTTCGCGGCATGAGCTCCATGTACAATTCTTAATACCTTCAGCATAAATGTGATCGATGACAATGCAGGTAACCGGTACTGGATCATAATCAGCAATTATGGTCGATATAGCAGGATCAACTACGAATGGTATTAAAAATAAAAACGTAAAGACCGATAAAATGGCCGTGGTACCTAAACCGGAAAATTAAGAAATATATTAATTATCTAAAGGAAACGACTACGTCCTAGACAAAATACCCAAGCATACTGAAGTATAAAATTTTGCCTTCTCCAAAATAGTTTCGATTTCGAAATCCACTTTACTGCTTTTCGCATTGATCGCTTGCATATTGATTGTAGAGCGGCTGGAGCGGCTGCTATTCACACTCGATTTACTGCCGGCATACGTTTGTGCCGACATGGTGGTCGGACTAGTGGGCAATGAAGACAACATTGTATTGGCGGTATTACTCTTTTTCATGATGGCTGGTTATATTATTATTATTATTATATATATTTTTTTTGGTAATAAGTTTCTTTGTTTTATATATTTTTTAGTAAATGTTTGTTTTATAATGAGATGGGTGTTTATTTGTAAATGGTTGTATATTTATGTGTGTGTGTGCGCGTTAGAAATAATTTTTGTTGGAGAACTGATTAAAATTGTTTAAATGTTAAGAAAGCGTTTTTTCCTTTTAAATATAGTTATTAATAAAAGCAATCCAAGCGTAATCCGGTATTTTATTATTATTATATTTTTTACAAATTAAAGCTGTTTTCGTTTTTATTTTAAAATAATTTAATTTACAAAAGGTTCTTTATTTTATTTGTTATTGAATAGTTTTTTTAAGTTTTAGTTTTAGTTTCAGCCAAATATTTAGTTTACTATTTATTTGTTTATTGTTTTAATGCTTTTGTTAATTAATTTTATTAAAAAATTCTATAATTTATTTTAAGATTTTAATTTGGGTGACTAAGTTTTCTTATCTAGTATTATTATTATTTTTTGCTAAAAATTTTGTTTAATTCATTTGATTTGTTAATCTCCTTCGTAATTTCTTTGTAATTTCTATTGTTGAAATATTTCCAATAGTTTGTTTGTTGTTTTTCTCTTTTCTATTTTAATTAACCTTTTTTCTTCTTCTTCTTCTTTTTCTTTTTCCTTTTCTCTTTATTTTTAATTTAGGGTTTTGTTTTTGTTCAGTTTTGCTTCTTTGTTCCTAAGACCTTGATCACGCATCCCTCTAAACCGTTTGAGTGTGTGAGTAATAAAGTGAGTGAATGAGTGATTAAAATATTGAGAGAATCTGTGTTGTGGGAGTAAGTGTGGTGTGTTTGGTTTTAAGGTGTTGAATATGACTGTGTGTGTGTGTGTAATAAATCTGTGGGCTTTTGTGTTGTGTTATTGTTGTTTGTGCAAATTTGTTTTGGCGTTAATATTTGTTAGTGTATTTTGCTTTGTGTTTGTTTGAGCAATTATAATAATACAAATTTAATAAGAATTTAAAAAAAAATTTAAAACTTATTTATATGTTAATTATTAAAATCACTTGCTAACTTAACGCTTTTTAATTTGTTGCTTGGGTTTGTTTTTGCGTAATTGTTTTAATAAATAAATATTACAACATCAATAAACAATTAATTGAATTTTGAGAATATTAGGGAAGAGTTCTTTTAGGTATTAAACTCTTAAATATCTTAAATATTAATATTAAATAAAGTGTACGTATTTCTTTTAAACAAACTAACTCTCAAAATTAGTTAAAGCATTTGCTTTTTTAAAATTATTGTGACAAAATGTTAAACATTTTTTAATGATTGTTCTTAAATATAAAAAAATATATATATATCTCTTTTTGTCGTTTCAGTTGTGTTTTCTTTGGATTAAAAACGCTTTTGAAAAATAACTTTGTTTAGTGTTTGTGTGTGTATGTGTTTTAACAATATATAACATATTCTAAAACATAGTTAAAACAAAATTTTTATTGCAATGCAAATATGCCGGACTGATGAACTGGACTGTCTTCTTGTAGTAGAGGAATGCCTGCAAAATATAAAAAAATATTTAACAAATCTTGTCCTCAAAAAATATTTTGCAAACAAAACAATTTTTAAAAAAATTGCTAATATATTTTAAGAAAAACATACCACTATTACACTTTATTTAACAGTTCGTTTTCTTACGGCTGGGATTTTGGTTGACCCAAAACGTTTTTTTTAAGATAGAGAAAAAGCGAAATTTTGTTTCATTTTCTCAATATAAAACTCAAAATTATTAAAATAAGTGAGTGCCATTAAGCCTATGAAAATTGAATTGAAAAATTAAACTGATATTTATGTACAGTGACTTGCAAAAGAGAAAAAAAAAAATAAACTTAATAGGCATGACATCAGCTGAGATTTCCAGCCAGTTATAATGAAATCAAGCTTGGAATAAAATAACATGGTTTACTTGTTGAAATTTTTATTTAATAAGGATTGAATTCCACTCATATGTTTGTTTATTTAATTATATTTCAGTAAATAAAATTATGACTTTAATATCAAGAAAAAAAGTCAGCGTGTAAACGTGGTAACATTACAAGACGAATTTAGTTTTAAAAGCTAAGCATCTCATTCAGAGATATATAATCATACTAAATAACTAGTTAAGGAGATAAAATAAAATTTTCTCAATTATTATTTTCAATTTAAATATTTACTTAATATAATTAAAAATAATTAATTTAGAAGCCTAGTTACAAAACTTTAATTTAGTCTCTGTGACACATTTTATATGGAAACCTTTGCCTATATTTTATGTAGAAAATTTATATAAAAGTTGTTGAGAAATTGATGTAAATTTTGATATATAAACCCTAACGAAAGAAGAACAAATATTTTATTAATGAAAGATTAATTAATGAAAAATGTCTATAGGATTTCAATTTTAATTTATTAAAAATACCAGCATGAAGAACTTTTTTCATCCTTAATAAACCACCTGGAAGTTCGCAAAGCTATTGCACATAAATTTTTATACTTCATATTTAAATCAATAATTTACAATAAATTTTTCTTTTTTTACAGCCACAAGTTTTTGCAAGTTAACTTCATTCGCACGTTTGTATGAAGAAAAATTGAAAAAAGGGGGAAAATAAAACAACAGTTCTAAAGATATTGAGTGAGTACATATTTAGATTTAAAATAAATTACAATGACAACATCTATAAAATTATATCGTCATATTAAAAAAAAATACATTCATTTATACTTAAATTTGGTCCAAGGCCTCAAGTTTGGTATCTTTGGTTGAATTTCTCTATTAAAAGTTTGTAACAAAAATACTAATTAAACCCATAATAATAGTGGAAAACGATCGATAATATCGATGGCTTCCAAGTATCGAAGAAATCGATAGCAAGAAAACAATCGATAGCTCCAGTTAAAAATTAATTTTTTTTATTAATCTATTTTCGAATAGATGAATATTTTTTGTAATCAAACCCCAATTTTTTTTAATATTTGTCCGTGATATTTAAAAAAAAAATTATGTAGAAGAGTAACATCATATTACAGTTTGACCAAGAGCTCAATTATTCTCTATACTCAGGATATAAAAAAGTCGAACAAATCAAAATATACCACCTTTATTAAAGTTTGAAATTGTTCAGTTTTGTGTTTATTTTTTATATTTCACTTAGTGAAATTAACTCTTTATATCCACCTTTTTGTTATTCCTTTGTCTGTTTTTTAAGTAGACTATCGTAAAACAACGATTCTGACCATTATCGATCACTAACACTTAGAACTATTTAACTACTCCTTTTTTGAATAGGTACCTTTTTGAAGGTACATTTTTGAAAAGGTGTCTTTTTTTAAATAGAACTTTTTTCCAAAAGTACTTTTTCTAAGATGAACGCTTTTCAAAGGAAACTTTATTCAAAAGGTGAGTTTTTCAGAAAGAACTTTTTTCTAAAAGTACTTTGTTCAAAAGGTACTTGTTGTAGAATGTACTTTTACCTATGGATACTATTTTTTAAAAGATTAAAAATTCACTTTTTGCACAACACACCTTTTCAAAACGTACTCTTTTCAATGGGTACTTTTTTCGAAAGGAAAATTTTCGAAGAACACCTTTTCCAAAACACTCCTTTTAAAGGTAATTTTTCTAAAGGGTACTTTTTAAAATGGCACTTCTTTCAAAAAGTGGTTTGAGAAAAGGACCATTTTCCAAAAAATATTTTGTGAAAAGGCACTTTCATTGAAATGTACTTTTTGAAAAAACACTCCTTCCAAAAGACACTCTCTTAAGAGGCACTTCTTGCAAATGATATATTTTTAAAAGTTGCTTCTTCCAAAACGGTACTTTCTTAAAAAGTAAATCTTTTAAATGTTACGATTTTTAAAACTCACTCTTTGCCAAAGAGATCTTTTTTTAAGCTACATCTTTCAAAAGGTTTTGTAAAGCGCTCCTTACAAAATAAACTTTTTGAAAAAAAAAGAATTTTTCGAAACACAATTGCAAATGGTGGAAACATTTTAGCAGCTTTAAAAATTAACACGTATATTAATTTGCTGAAAAGTATAAATTTCAATAAAACAATTTTTAAACCTATTCCAATTCATGCTTGACACTGATCCGGTGTGTTTGCTGGGTATTTTATATCAATACATAAAAATCGCTGTATGACAATAAAAAAAATTAAGTCTTGATATTTATGTCTCTTTTTTATTAAACAAATTTGTGAGCCAATATTTGTTTTTACTGGGAAAATTACAAAAGAAACCAAAATAGTTTCTCGAAAGAAAGAAAGAGGAATAACAAAATTGTTGCCTATTTTTTTAAATAATGACTACAATAACAAAAGCAATGGCAACAAGGACATTGAAATTGTATTTTGTATGTCGTGATAGAACATTTTTTTATGCATAGTGAAAAGTTTTGTTGTTACAAAATTCTATGCCAACTTAAAGGAAAGAACAATGCAAAAAAATAACTCCATATTCCATGTCTTGCATGACAAACAAAATCAATTTAGTGCTACAGGCTGTACACGACTGAACAAAATTATTAAAATCACTTGGGTTCTGCACGAATAAATATGCATGAACGACGATATAAGAGGCAATAATTGAAATATTCATTTATATGCTGAAGTCGGGTTTTTTTTAAGGTCATTCATGATGGGCCTGTTTAAAAGAAAAATATCACGCATTAAAATAATCACCGTTTTGTGAATAAAAGACGAACATATATTTCACATAAATTATTTCGTATGAATAGAAAAAAGTTTAGAAAAGTAAACCAAATAGTTCACAAGTATAATAACGATGCAGTATTGGCTCTTGAAACTTTGATTGAAAGAAGAAGATCTTACAGCAAATTTTATTCACAATAAATAATTGCGTATGAAATGTACACAATTGATAAGAATTAAATAGACTAAAGTTATAAAAATATTTTCTCTCATCTTTAAGTGATATAAATCAAACTTTTGGTGTTCTTAAATGTAGCCTAGTTATGTCTACTGTTACAAACTGCTTAATAAACCTATAATACTTCTTAATATACAAAGACACCCCTTTTCAGTGGCGACAAGTTTCTGCAAATTTCATGTGTTATTATTTGTGGCAGGCTCGGAATTTTTTTTCACACTAGAGCAATAAATATAATATAATGTTGTACTAGTTTTGCTATTTATATACCATGCCAATAGGTCAGAGTATTGTAAAGTTGTTTGTACTTTTAACTCTATTTTACTTGTTTGTTTAATAACAATTTTCTCTTCATTTTATTTCATTCTGATACTTTTTGTGTCATTTCTTTATTTTTATTATCCTCAACTTGGCCACAACTGCTGTTGACCTTATTATTATTATTTTTTTTTCTTATAGAACAATTTTATTTATTTTTGTTTTTAAATGCATGTTGTTGTTTTTCTTAATAAATTTAAATAAAATTATATTTTCTCTTCATACCAGTATGTGGCGTATGATTAATATTTCAATCAGTTTGTGTTTAATATTTAATATCAATCATACGAACCGGTATTTGTCTTTGGCTGAAAGAAGTTGGAATTTATTGCTTTTTTCGTTTCAAAAGAATAGGACAGTATGATGAACTCAAAAGAAATGATTTGTTGTTAACGTTGACACAAACAAAAAAATTCAGCAAAAAACTAATTTAATAATAATAACAAATAATAAAAAAGTTCACCAAAATTTTCATATTCCTACTTATAAGTGTTAAAATGTAATGTTTATTTATGCGAACTAGTCATTAAAAAAAATCAAACTTTTAAAATTGCTGAGGAATAAGGGTTCCTCACTATCACAAAAAAAAAAGAAAAATGCGAATTATATCAAAGAGTGTCAGCTAAAATTTTTTTAGTTTAGATACGGCCCTGGTGAATTCTCTCACTATATCGAAATTTCTATATTAAAAATTGAATAAAATTAAGTGGTAGAAACAAACACAAACTAGTCGCAGGACTTTATTTGATTCCGCCTTCACTCAAGCATGAAGTAATTAAAATGTTAAAAAAGGACTACTGGAAAATTTTTAATTTTTATTCTGGCAAAATTTAGTAATTTTATGTTTATGGGTTGATTTCCAGTTTTCTTTGTCTTTCTCCCAAAACCTTATTTATATGTTCTAAAAATGTGAGCCTTTTTCGTGTACTTCTGTACTCGCATTTTTTATTCGTAAGTTAAATTTTTCAATCATAGTAACTTTTTTTTAAATTTAAAGTCTTTAGAATTACAAAACTTCTTCTTAATTTGACAATTCAACTGAATATGAAACTTTGCACTGAATTCTATTTATCTCTATTATTAGCTTTAGTGACTAGGATTTTCCAAATATTTTTCTGCTCACCGACATACTTTCCGTAACGCAAGTGAGTTGTAATACTCAATTGGCACTATTTCAAAACACTGCTCATCAGGCTCAAGATACACGAGAAGGAAAGGAATTCGACCATAATCAACGAGTGAAAATTTAAAATCACAGTGCAACATATGATGAAAAGCAGAAACTAGCAAAATATCATATAATATTAGATGTAAGGGAAAGCTCTTTAACTTGAGCTTTTGGGCGTTCTTGATCCTTAGGAAGAGTTCTCACCCAACTGGAGCCGCTTTAAACAATTAGATTAAGGCTAAAACAAAACATTTCTAATTGTTTGAAATCTATATGAAAAAGTCCAATATTTTGGAATCTTGAAATGTTTGAAAATGTTTACTTTTACAAAATGTGGCTCTAAATCTTGTAGCGTTAAGGGAATTCCATTACTTTGGAAGCAAAAAACCGTATACGATGTGCTCGGAAAGCAAGAAGTAGCAGATTGGACATTCTACAGATGGCTTGTACACTTTTCTTTGAAAGACAATTCCGGATCAGGGACGTCATCTGATATCAGTAGGACAATAAAAAATTCCTTAATGACAAAAAAAAAACGTTTCCCTAATTATCTTAAATAAAAAAAATAGCTTATTTCGCAAAAATTACTCTTCAGTGTAGCTTTCACTATCCAGATTTGATTCAATTCGACTTGATTGAAAAATCTTTTATGAAAATTGCTTTTTATTTTCTACTCCAGTCGACCATCTGGATTGTGGAAATCGTACTTTTATTTACAAAAATAAAACGACTATTTCGTAAAAAAAACACTAAATCAAAATATAATCAGCAATTAAGTTTTTCTGAAGCAAATATATTTAGTATTGGAATAAACGAATATTGGAAATATTTTATGATGTTTTCTTTTCTGGAAAAAAGTAAAACATTTTGTTGATCGATTCATTATCAAAAATTTTATTTATCGCTTCAATTTAACAAATTGACTCCCTTACAAGACTCCATGCTCTTTCTTAATATATTTGCGTCTATTCAAAAACGCCAAATTTGCTTTTTTCCTCCTTGAAAGGGCAAAAAATGTTACACTTTTTTAAAGAAAAGAACAGGTTGCGAAATTGCATTGAGATATTTTGTAAACATACTTATTTACTGTATGAGTATCTTCTTAATCCTTTGGGAAGGGGGTGTCAAATTTTTTAAATATTTTACAACTTATCGATTCCTTTCTTTTAATTGCAAAAGCAGCAACAATGCAAACTTGTACATGATATGAAAAAAGTTTATTTTAATGAAATGATTCTGAAACAGCGTGTTTTGAGCAATTGTAAAAGCCGAATTGAAAACTTCAAGCAAATTATTCAATTGCAAAGCCAAGCTGATCATGTTTAAGGAAATTTTTATTATTATTTTTTCTAATTGGCATAATTGGATTAGAAACATTTTCTTAAAGCGTCAAACAAAAAGTTGAAAAGAAAACGTTGCAAAAATTCTTAAATATCAAATGTTTGCAACAAAAAACGGATTTACACTTTCAGTAAAACAGGCCACCCTAGAAATACGCACACATTCAGACGAGTGGGTGTGTGCGCGTGTATGTAATTGTTAATTGTTTTCATTCGTCCTATAAAAGTAAATAGACCACTAGGGAAATTTATGATTAATAAATGTTGTTAATTGTTAATCATTTTATAGCAAAAGTAGAGTTTAAAAAAGGATAGAAAATTTAAATGAAAATTTTATATGTAAAATTTCAATCTTACGTGACGGATCTCATAGAGCCATAACTTCATCCCCACCACCACCAACACCACCATTATCATCCATGGCCTGATCCAGGGTGTTCTTCGATAATATCGTATCGGTATCGACACAGCCCTTGAAGCGCATCTTGGCATCGTCACCCACGTAGACGGTCTTCTGGCACAGCAGCAGCACCAGACACGAAACCACAAACAACACTGACGGCACTACCGAGGCAACCAGAAACTGACGATACGTCACTTCCAAATTAAAGCGAGCGACAACAATGTCCTTTTTATTGGGCGAATAGTAACAAGGAAAACGGGCGCGGGCATTATGATCGCTGCCATCGCGACCGAAATCCTTGAGAAACTCCTTGCACTCATCCATTAGAGTGTTGACACAGCCCTCGAGATTGATCATAAGCTTCGACTCATTTGATATGGTCAGATCAATGTCGGGCGGAGCGATCTCCGGCACAAGAGTGGCCACAGATATATGCAAATGACTGAGATAAGTGAAATTCGTGAGATCAGTTAATAGACTGTGGTCCAGTGTAGACCCATTAACACAGTCGACGGCATCCACACGATCGGAGCTGGTTCTTATGAAGTAGCAGGAGGCCATCACCACATTGTCTTCGGTGTCGGTCCACACTTCCTCATCGGTGTCAGCATTAATGGCAGTTTGACACTGAGAAAGATGGACCTTGTCACCGCTCAAGATGACCACGTTCTTATTGCGTGTTGGTATATCTACGCAACGGCGATCACAGTTGTAGGGCGTTCTGATTTTCCGACAGGTGCCCCGATTGCACGAGAACAAACCCGATATGTCCATGCAATTGATCTTCCCTCTGCGTCCCGAACACTTGACTGGCGAATCGCTGTTCTTGAACACACACTCAAATGCATCTGTTATATTGAGACATTGGCCGGCCGTGCAATTAAACGTCCCCGTTAAATTCTTGCACTCGTCGTTTATGCAACGCGCCTTATCGGCACTGTCCTGATCGATGCCATAGCACGTCTTGTTCGCCGAGTTCGTGCAATTCTGAAAGGATAGATTTGTGCCATTGTTGCGCAAATTCACAAAAATCTGTATACAGGCACCCGAGGTCTTACTCAGGCACCACTCACCACAGGAGCCCCAGTCACAATTCTCCTTGTTCACGGCTCTTGTGGTCGTACACATGACGGGTGTCTGATCAATGCCACTTTTAAACGCTCGTGTGGAGGGCATATAAATGGCTACCGTAAGATAAACTAAGGCTACCGAACTTAATACCAAAGTCATTTGACATACACAAATAGTGCCACATATTCTTTGATCTTGTGGTGGTACAATTAAATCTTCACTCGGTACTTTTTTCTTGCCCATTCTAAGGAAGTTTTATTTTTATTTAGTTTTTTTTTTTTTGCTCTACTTTTATTTTTTGTTTTTTTTCCGTATTATTCAAATTCGATGATTTTAAACTTGAACTAATTTAAAGTTGGGTTGGCTGATTGTGTTGGGTATAAAGCACCCAAGAGCGAAAGAGAGAGTCAGAGTAAGAGTGAGGCAGCGTTGATAAGGTTTGTGTTTCGTAGATATAATTTTCCTTTTATAATTTAATTTAATTAAAATTATGTAGAAAATTTTTCGGTTTTATTATGAAAACTCCATGTTTGTTGTCAATTAATTTGTGGTCGTTTCTGGTAACGAGGTCATTAAGAAATTTCCATAATTCTTTTCAGGATTTTGGAGTTTTCTTTTATTTTCTTGAGATTTATTGATTGTGACTGTAAGATTTCGGGATTAATGTGGGTTAGTTGTTTGCCTGTTGTATGTGATTTTTTGTTTTCGTGCTGGTCTTTTTTCTTCCTCTGCTGCTGCGGCTGCTGTGGCTGCTGTGGTTGCTGTTGCTTCTGTTTCCGATTTCAGTGATGATTTACATTTAAGGTTAATTTTGTATTATGCAGCACATACGTTTTCCTTTTCAATCTCTAAATTCTTCTTAAGGATTATATAACTTTTTACAACAACATTTTGCTATTTTCTTAAATTGAGGTTCTTAGTTCAAATTTCATTTTAACATCTTAAACTTGAAAATTTTTCTTGAATTGAAAATTTATTGATTTTTATCAAAGATTTTGCGAGCGTGTGTGCTTTGTTTTCTTTTCTTTTTTTTTCTTCCAATTTTAGGAAAAGGAAAAATCACTGTCAGCCTCTGGTATGCACCACGACTGCATGTCAGAACACACTTAGACAAAAAAATTTTACACAAATGCAATATGGTGAATCACTATGAAAATGTATTTTCAATTCGTTTTTACTTTTCAATAAAAAGAAATTTTGTTTTTCTTGGCCAATTTATAACCTTCCTGCCACTAAAACCTAAAATTTTCTTTTGCTACTCTAAAATTTAATAAATTTATTTAATTTTTATTTCCAATCTGAATATATTTTTACAAATTTTATTATATTTTTCTTGGTTCTTTTAACTGACTCTAGGTGTTCGAATCGTTTGATGTTGTAGTTAGAAAAATGTTGATACTTCATGTGGCAGTTGTCGCTTTTGAACCTCACACTGAGACAGATATATACTAGTAATTTACGTTGTTGTTGCTACAGCTGTATGTTTATTATAACTTTCTCTTTGTACCCTATTTATTGCATAAAACAGTTTGTTTTTTATTATTGGAGGCACAGATTTTTTCACACTCTTTGCCAAAAGAATATAAAAAAATTTGTGTTAAAGCGCAAGCGCTTTCTCTAACATGTTGACGAAAAATATTTTCGTTAAAAATCAATACGTAGTAAATGTTTTTTTCGTTCCTTTCCATATTTTCTGCTGTTATAAAAATTTCTACTTCATTTAAAAGTCAGTGTCATTTAATTGCTTTGGCCAACATTTTTCTAACCTTTTTTAATGCAGTTTTTTTTTGTTCTGCTGCTAATGAGACCCAGAATGCAAATATAGAACAAAAATGTCTTAATTGTAGCTTTCAGTTATGCAGGTCACACTAATTGTTTTACAAATTGCACGCTACACTGAGTAGACTCGGACTGAATGTTTGAAATTTTGAAGATGCAATTAAAATTGCATCCTCTTGATGTCCATATTCACAGAAATAATTTGTTCTTCGAGAGTTTAGCGAAACTCTTATTTTCGAAATATTTATACGATCATGTTCTCCACTTTCCTCGAAATATACATAAAATTAATTTATCTGAGAATAAGGATCTGTAATAATTATTACCATTTTCGTGCACAAAATATAATTATTTTATTTTATTATGATTAGAAAAATTAAAAATTATTAGATTATTTAGTACAACGAGAGACAAAGTTTATATATCAGATATAATGAATGTAATGCGGACACAGTGGAAAAAGATGGATTTTATTCTTTAGGAATGATATTTTCATTGCTTCCGATGGCTTTTTTTAAATTATTTTTACAAATTTAACTTGGGAAAGTATTGATAAAGTTTAAAACTATAATTATCTCCCTAAATTTACATGAAACAGTATTTCTCTTTTAATTTTTAACTGAACTTCTTATCTATATATTTGTTAATTTTTTCGACCTTATGATATGTAATTTTTGTTTTTTATTTTTATTTAGGCTCTAGGTCATATATTAAATAAAACTCCTTTGTTTTATTAAATTTTATTTTTTATTCCATATTTCGATTACCATCGGTTCTCTTCTTCAGGAATTTGAGTAAAGCAATCATATCGTATTTTATAAGCCAAATTACATGTGATAGTTATCAAAGAACATATTTATTAATATATTTATTTAATATGAAACTATTTTCCTTAAAAAATTAATTGAATTTGTTGAAAATATTCTATAATTCAGTTGAAGACATTAGAAAAAGAAAATCTTGTATTAAACTCAATTTGGACTTATTTAGTATCAAAATCTATGCATTTTCATGAGTTTTTTACTGAGTCTCTCTATCTAATACTTTTCCTCTCTATCAACATATAATTCATTAAATTGTCTGAGTAAAGATTAAATGTAACAACACCGCTTTTCATATACATTGCAATGTATAATGTATTGTACAACAAATAAACATTTAAAGAACTTCCAAGAAGTAATTTTTTCATAACTTCTTAAGGATGACTTCTGATCCAATAAAAATGATCCAAAAATGAAAACAAGTTAAAATTTTTGGAAAAGATTTGAATCATCTTTTAAGCTTTGAATGTTATTGACTTTTCTTTTTTTACTGAATGCCGATACAGCGGAGAACAAACTAAGGAATAGATTACTAGGGTAAAGAACGGACCTAAAACACATAAATAATAAACACCCGCTTCAATTTGAATTATTATACGGATTCTAAGAATGCAGGGGGGGAATTACAAGTGTATTTAACAATTTATTGTTTGTTGTTGGCTTAGCTGAGTATATGACGGCATTTCATTGGTGCTAACCAAATCATCAGTACTCTTCAGCCAAATCGTGTTAAAAGGACAGGAGCTTAAACTTTCTATAAAATGAAGACCAGGTGTAAATTTTTAAAACGTCGATAAATGTATATCATTTTGGTCTCCTGTATCAGGATCAATCATTAGAGTTTTGTTATTGTGAAAAAAGTTTCATCCTGTTATACAGTACTATTTAAATCAGGAACGAACATGTTTCTTAATAATCTATTTACTAGAACAAATTTAATTGTAAACATTGTACATATTAAATACAAAATCAATGGCTATAAAATATGGCAATTAATTGATTACTTGGTCTACCTTTCCATTCGAAACCTTTAATTTCCTCATTTTTTTAGAGGTAGTTGGACGTAACTTTTTTACTTTCCAGTATCCAGTGCAACAGTCAATATGTTTACTATTATTTTATTATTATCATTTAATATTTTTAGTAGCAGTAAACCGTGTGTTCACCAATTCAGCATATTACGCTGTACCTTGTGTTGTTGTCAACTTTAACTTTTTTAAACTGTTTTAAATATTAATTTAATGAATAATTTTATTTTACAATTAATGTGTTTAGTTTTAAGGAAGATAAAAAATCGTTTAAGTGCGCCTTTTCTTTGTCGCCACATATAACATCAGCAGTGTAAGGATTATCCTCTTGAACAAATACGATTTCCAAACAATCGATATTGTATTCATTTTCATAGAAAATGTATTCATCATAAACACTTGTATATGCTCGAAATGAATATCATGTGGTGGATATCTCATGTACTAAAGGGTAGTTTATTAGCAGGGCAAGGTCCACAGTTTCTAATCCTGCCAACATCTCAGATTGTTTTTGCATTTCACAATTTGTATTTGTTTAAGTCAAGTCGTCCCTAATAATCTTATTTTGATCATGTATTTCAATATCATACAATTATTGTGTTAATCAAAAATGTGATTCTTGTAGTGGATTTAATTTGACAATTCAAAATTTTGCCTTTACCTTTTAAATCGCAAAACATCTAAGTTTTGTTTAATTATAATAATATATCGAGAAGAGGGCAGAGAAGGCCTTATGCGCTTCTTATGCGTGTAAGGGGGCCTTTGGGAAACGATGGGACCTAAGACCATACATCATAGATTGCATGGATAGAACAATGATCAAAAAAATCTCACCTATGGTGGAAGGCGGATTACTGGCTCTATGAGGTCGAACCTTCAGGCTAGTTTGGAGACGAGGCTTGACCTAACACATCTTATATCATTAGCAAACACATGTCGATGAGATCGGCCAAAATGGAGTCGCGCAATTCAATCATATTGGACACGGCACTATCCTGCAAAGGCTAGGGCTGCAGACGGACTACAAAACTCCAGTCATGGACTTTGACAAGTTCTTGTCTATCTTGCTTCCCAGAGAAGGTACTGTGGTTCGGAGTGACGCAACATCGGTACTTCCTCCCTACTCTAAGTAGTTGCGGCCGCTATTAGGGCTGTTCGAAGATAGTTAAAATAAGATGTGTTCTGGAGTGCATTCAATCTCTAACCCTACTATAACGGCATGGGTTCCGGGACGTGGAGACATCCAGGCCTGACGAGTGTATTAAAGCAGGCTCGGCTTTTGATTTTGCTTCAATTGTGTGATGGATTTAGGGCGCAGGTGCTACTGAAAACGGAACTTAGGTGGTCTACGATGACCACACGCAAAATATCCAGGACTTTATGGCCTACAATTGGTTGCAGCAGGACGGGAGAGCTTCTCTGTCCTGAGAGGAGGCCGCTAGCACTTCTGGTTGGGATTTATTAGGCTTTGCAAGGAATTCCGGTTTGTTCTCGGAAGCTTGAAATCCGGAATTACTTAGGGAAACACAATGAGCCTTATGGTCTCGGAGTGTACTCGGAACACATGTTACCAGCTGTCCTGCCAACCTAACCTAACCTAGCTATAAATTTATTTTAATTGTATGTAATAATAATAAGATAATGTTGATCATGTATGACATATTATTTCAATATTATGGTCGCACTGTAAAATATTACAATGGGTTTAATCAGCAATATGATTTTTAAATTGTACTTAGTTTAATAATAATATCGCTGGACCATAAACATGTAGAAAATTCAATCATTGCCGCCTCGATGAGACGCAGGATCTGCTTAAAACATAACCGCTGTCCTTGAGAGTGTGTGTGCAGGAGAATCTGTGAGTCAGTCGATTTCAGCTTGCTCACAAGAGCTCTACCACAACTCCGCGAATTCTGCGCCGCGACTTGAGCGTGCATCCGTACAAAATTCTAATAAACCAGGAGCTGAAGGTAAAAGACTACAACGACTTGTGTTTGGTAATTTTTATTCAAAAATCACATTCAATGACGAGGTCAATTTCTTAATGAATTGCTATGTCCACAAACAATGGTGTAGAGTTTGGGACGATACCAATCCACATGAGATGAAAGAGCGTTCAATACATCCCAAAATTCACTTTTTGGTGTAAATTTCGTGCTGGCGTTGGCCAGCCCATCACCTTCTATAAGTCAATAAACTGTTCATCGAACTCGACTCTCAATTGGGCCATTATTTCGCGTGCTGTGTGGCATGTGGCACCGTCTTGTTGAAACCACATGTCAGCCACGTCCAGCTCTTCTATTTTATTTCGGACAAAAAAAATTTGTGAAACAGTAACGTTCCTGCCCTCGTCGTTTTTGAAAAAGTACAGTCCAATGATGCCACCGGCCCATAATCCACACAAAACAGTGTATTATTCGGGACGAATAAAACGAATACAAGAAACCGATAATAACTGGAGACGGTTTGTTCTATTTTAGCCATTCGGCAATTCTTTTCATAAAGAACTGTCATAAATTTAGTCAACTTTCATATGATGTTACAATAACTTAAGCAGATTTGAACCGATGAATGCAGTGATCAAAATGATTTTTAATAGAATTTTCGATATAAACATTTCGTCATGACCTCATATATTGAAAACTTGGCGAAAACTTAAAAAAATACTCTTAACGAAATGTTATGGTTGTTAGCAGGTTTTTAGAACATCCATATACACACATGTGTACGTGTATATATGTGTATTATATATACATATACATATACATATATAATTTGAACCCTTTTGATTTTAAGGAATGAGTTTTTTAACTATTTTCAATTTATCTTTTAACTAATTTTCTTCGCTTTAAATATGCAAAAATATATTTTAAAAAGGACAATAAATTTTTTATTACGTTTTTTTAAGAGCAACTGAGATTATATAATTTATATAGTTTTGTTTTTTTTATTATAAGATGAACGACTAATAGTAATAATCGTCCTGGGAGAACGTTAAAAAAATTAAAACAAAATATTATACCATGTAAGTAAAGGATGAGTGTCCTCATAGAGTAGCAACTAGTGTACTATACTAGACTTGTAGTCAGACGTTTTGCAGGCTCGATTCACTAGTGTTTCTTCTTTCTGTCTTCTTTACTTTTCTGTTTCCAATATTCCATTCTCCATCTATTACAGATATCACAATGTGATCAAATCATGCACCTAAGTGAGCGATAACTGCCTGCTGAATCTTATATAAATAAGTAAAGGACTTTTCAATGAGGCCAATCGTAGAGTTGTAGAAATGTTACTATACTAATAATCCGACAGCCACGAGTTTGATGTCTACCAAAGATTTTTGGCATTTCTGCAGACCAGCCGAAAAGACTCTGCGATTTTTTTTGTTTGTCGGAAAATCAAAAATAATAACAATTAAATTCCACTGAAAAATTGGATGTTGCAGTGAAATCAGAATTGCTTCAGTCGAGTTTTTGAGACTAAATTTCTTACTTAAGAGATTAATTTTTATTGAACATAATCAAAAGCTCAACGGACATCGCATGGTGTCACAGTTCTGAACAGTGGCTGGGGCATGTATCAATCCAAATTCAAGCGATATTCTGAATGATAATGATTTTGAGGCCATGTGTTAATTTTAGGTTTTTGATTTGTTGGCACTGCTATACGGCTTCAGAGTATTCTACTGGCTAGTTAAAATTCCACAAACAGTGTTTGTGCCATACGCTTCACTGTGATTTTCACTTTGTAACATTGTGGCATACTTCTAATTGATGTCGTCCACATCCTGATACTTCAGTTCAGCCCAAAAGAATTTGGAAATCGTTGATTTGTAGCGTTCGGGTGGCCTTAGCAATGAAACGTTATCTTTGGATCAGGAAGATCAATAGGGGGTACGGAAATTTGTATATGGTACTTCCAGTTCGATACAACATTTGTAATTACCAATTCTAACAATTTGTTGCAATCGATTAGTCTGACTCGAGTTCGATTCAGGTTATTAATTTTTTCAAATTTTTTGTTAAGAAAAAAATAAGGAGAAATCAATTACACTGTTCGTAGCAGAATGGAACAGCACTGTTTTTTATCATCATCGGCGTGTATGTGTCTTTTTAACACTTTTTAGGTGGCTGCTACTATGGACCACGAGCCAGACTAATTAATTTCAATTTAACCAATATTTATAGTTTTATATGATTTGCAGATTGAAGTCCTTGGCGCTCAATAAATCCTCAATAAATAAAGACACAACCCACAAACCCAGTGGGGTTTCTTTAAAATACTTTAAGTCCAGGAATGTCTACAAAAAAAAAAGCAACAGAAGTGTAACAAAAGAACTTATTTAATTGCAGTGATCTAAAGACATTTTCTCTTCCTTAATTATTGCCCATGTGACCACAACTCTATACAGTCTATGATATTTTCTGATATCCTTCTAAAGTTTTTAATATTTACCCAAAAAATATAATTAAAAACACCAACAGCAGACGAGAAGCTGCATCCTTTTGGTTTGTTGACTAGCAAAATGAAGTTAATATATCCTTCAACGTTAAGTCAATTGTATTAACGATTAATGGTATGACGACATCCAAAATTATAAAAAAAACTTTGTAGTTTATTTTATTGATGGCGTAGGACAAAGCCAATAAACACCGCACTCACACTTGAGTTGCCTTCAACTTAAAAAAAATTATTTAAATTTTTATTAATAAATTTGCACTTTTCGTTTATTTTCCAAAATACCATTTTGCAGTAAATAATTCGTTTAATTTGTTCTATTTTTTTTTTTAATTCCACAGAGTATTTCACTTTACTTTTTATCAATAAATTTTTTCTTGTTCCTTTTGTCCAACTTTTTCCCTTAAATTTATTATAAAAACAGAAACAAGGATAAAAGAATTCTATGACTGTTAAAAGGGATATCAATGACAGTTGATTATGTCATTTGACAGTTGGCCAGTGAACAAAATTTTAATAATGTTTTTGTTCAAGTTTTCTTTTCCTCTTACACTCCGTTTATTTATTTGACATGTTTTTAGCGAAATTTCATTTTACTTTGACATTTATACTTTGAAAATATGGCCAATAGAGTTTTATATTCATTGCCAATTGTTCTCTCTTTTCAACTATTTCGTGAGAGAATTTTCATTTTCTTGTTTATGGCTATTGTTTGAAAGCTCATGAGAGATTAACAGTTAAGAGAGATACAGCCAGAGAGAGAGAGAGAGAGAAAGAGTAGCAAGCTTTCTGCTTGGTTTGTTTATAAACATATTTTACAGGTTTTATATTTGTGTTTTTTTTCTATTTCCTTTTACTTGTTATGACTCATAATATCCTGTAACACTCACTCACACTCACTCATACTCTCTAGAATGAAATAAATTGTAAATTATTAAATGTGTGTACTTGATTTTTATATCAAGTTTTTCCTCATGAATTTTCAATATAATTTCAAATGTAATTCGTGCTTTGAAGAAAATATTTATATATTCTATTTGTAGCTTCATATTTAGCAGATAGATTTTCTTATTTAGAAATTTTCTTTGCAGCCATTACTTTTCCCCAATAATAAAAATGCGATTTGTAAAAATATTACAGTTCACCCAATAATGAATAGTAAATGCCATATTTTATAAGTTAAATCAATAAACAATAAAGTTATTGAAAGAAGTTTATTGAAAGCATTATAAGCACATGAAGAAAATCGAACTACTAATCGAAAAAATATTACATAAAAGAAATAGAAAAATAATTGAGACGACTCGAGTTAGATTTGAAGGAAGGAGTTGACAAAATTTTTAGGAGTTAGTATAGTGTAGTTGATGATTCTACCAATACAAAATGATTAAATAAGGATTTTTTTCATTTTCTCCTTGAGGTAGCAGGAGAACTACGAATCTATCAACTAGTACTTCCCAAAAATAAATTGCAGCAGTATATATGTCAAAATTTCGAACAGGCCTTCTCCAGGAGTTGTGACTTTTCTTTAACTATGAAAGAAAAGATAAATTTACAAAAAAGTTTACCATAAAATCAAAAGTTTTACACTAAAGTTCATCTAAAAGTTAAAAATTAGACGCATAAAGAATAAACAACAACACAAAATAAATAAAATAAAATAATTAAAAAAGGAAAAGTTTCAACATTTGTCGAATGTAGGACATGCCTGATAGATTATAAAATATATTCGCAACTTTTGGTAAATTTTTGATATACCATTTGTTTAGCTTAAATCGTAATTTAGCTTATGTTGTAATTTTTCTATATATGATCTATGATAGTTACGTACAGATATCCTTACTGTGTATAAAAAATAAAAATCCTGCATAGTAATCATAAGCTATATAGTTTACGACTTTTAGTCTTTTGCTAAAGAGGATATATGATAATATAATATATGCTTGCGTAGATTTTTTTTGTGCGCTAAATTCCAAGTTTTTTATAACTTGGTGATACAAAGTACCAACCGTTTAACACTAGTCAGTCTTAAGACTTTCATAAAACTTTGTAAGAGACTAATTAAATGGAAATTGTCATGATTAACAGAAAATCTGTAATAATATTACATATCATTTCTACCTCATGACACTTCATGTGGAATGAAAGATATGAGCAAAAAATAAATAGTTGTTCAGTGCTGAAGCAAATTGTACATACACACATACATATTTTTAAAGTTTGTTTTATTGGCATATTTCTTCTATTTTACAATTCATATTTTTTCCTGCGTTTCTGTAAAAATGTCACTTCAATAAGAATGAAAGTTTTCAAAAAACTTATTTGGCTTATGGAATTTCGAATTACTTTCCATATTATTTGACAATTTAATAAGATATCGATCTCACACTTTAAATATTTTATCATATTTTTGCAGTTTTTTGTCCAAGTTTTACTTCTATTTGTGTGCAATATTCTTCCACGACATATTACCATGTGTCTGTCCGTGTAAGATTTACAATAGATTTTGATCATGCTTTTTTACTGACGCAGTGAAGAAAATGAAATATTTTTGGTATTTTTATAGCATATTCGTATGAAATATTGTATAAATAGAATCCATTTTTATAGAGAATTCGCTTTAAAAAATCATTCGATCTAATATCTAACGATAACCTAAACCAAAATTCTTATTTCGTTGTAAATAGATTTAATCAATTCAAATCGTTAAAACTTTTTATCCTCTTGTGTTTTGTATAAGTAACGGTTTCGTGGTGAGATAAAGTTAATTGAACACTTACAAAGAGAGAAAGAGCAAGATTAATACACAATCACACACGCACACATACACTCATAAAAAATCGTAACAGTCTGCGAATGGAAGTGTAAATTAAAAAAAAAATACGGGTTTTAAAGCTTTTCCACATTTTTGAGAGATTTTGGGATATAACAGCTCATGGTTTGATATAAGGAACCTCGACGATTTAGTGGCCGTTATTACGCAGAGCGCACCAATTCATGGTAGACGCATTGGTTTTCATGTTCTTGTGTGCGTTGTTAATACTGTGTAGTAGTAAACAACTGCCATGATGATGATGGTGGTGGTGTGGTGTTTTTGTTGTTGCTGTTGCTGTTGTTGACAATGAATGTGATGACGACGTTTTCAGTTTGACAACTTGGAATTTGACTTCTTTTGCACTTACGACCTGAACAATCAGGTCAGAATAGTAGTTAAAAAAGAAAAAAAAAATGTAAAAAAAGATATCATACATAAAATAAAAATATTAGAGTCATAGTTATTGTATAAAAAAAAACATCAATACATAAACAACAGCTAAATTTTATTTTTTCTTTAATTGGTATAAAGAAAAGTAATAAGCCTAAATAATTTGTGTTAAGTGTAAAGAAACATGAAAAGGCAAATGAAGTTTATACATAAATAAAATTTATATATAATGTATAATAATGTGTATGCATGTATTTACGCACACTTATGTAAAAGAATAAAAATCTACTATATGCGAGAAAAAAAAACAAACATTAAGTGACAAGTGCGAACAAAAAAAATTATTAACCACTTACAACAGGCAAAATTTAAAACACAAGGATAAGAAGATAAAAAAGACTACAACTTAAAATATTAAAATAAAATCACTTACAAAAATACATACAGTTTCGGGCTTCTCACTGTGAACTAGAATATGAAAAGAGTGTTAAAATTTAATTGATTTTTTGCATTAGAGTTTTAAAGAAAACTTTCACATGATTAAATCAAATTGAGTTTCGGAAAGATTTTAAGACTTCAAACCAGTTTTAAGGAAACTCTTATCTTCATTTTTCTTTTTTCGTAGTAATTAATCGGTTCTTTATTATTAATAACTTTAAAGTCGTTTATAACTCGTTTTTATTCGTTTCATAATATATAGGGGTGTGGGATTATACACATATCCATATATACCATATATACGTATACGTATATGTATAAATTTTCTAAAACCTGCATGAGTAAGTGTTTAACAGCACAAGTGAATAATGTGTGTATGCGTGTGCGAGTGTATGTGTGGACTTTCCTTTAGTTTTGACTGCTTTTTTTACATTAAAATATCATTGACGGATGTTGACAATATAGGAAGAAATATAGGGGAAAATTTCTGAAGTTCTAAGTAGAATCAGCAATATGGATTACATAAACTCTTTGAAAATAATTTTAAGTGCTGGTTTGACCATTTTTCTTATATGAAAGACATTTAAAATTATTTGATACAACTTTCAGAAAAACTTAATTTTAGCAGAAATAAAGTTTTTTTTTTTTGATAATGCAATTGTTAAATTCTTTTTTTATGAAAAACATTTCGTCAATAAAATTAAAGAGGAGGTAAAAAAACGTCGAATTTTCTTTTTTTATACAAGTGCGTGCTCAGCAATGTGGCGCCACTAAAATAATATGGCCGGCTTAACAATAAAATTATCGGAACAACTATTTATAACTACGGCAAATAAAAAGAAAATCTGTGCTAAAATTAATATTACAGTGACAAAATTTTTGGACAAAAATTTCGTTCGATAATTTTTAATTGTGAACAAAAACAAAAGTTCGTAATTCCTTGTTGCAATAATAATTTTGGAAAAAAACAAGCAGTTAATATTTTATAAAACAATAGTAACATCTTATGAAAAATTACATCTCTGCATACACACGTGACATACCGGGCGTATGATAGATATATTTGATGATACATAACACGTATACGCCCTTAACTTCAATATAATCTTCAGACAGAATAATCCTTGTCGTTGCTATTGTAATGGCAAATATTTTACTTCACTTTGCCAAAATTAAAATTACATCAGATCAGATAAAACCATATTGCAAATAGGAGAGCTTTAGAATAGTAAAAAAATAAATAGATAGAAATTAAATTTTGCAAAGGGAAACTTTCAACAAAAAAATGTCTGTATAAATTCTCATGACAATATGAAATTAAAAGCATTCAGAAGTTTTTAAAGCAAGTCTTGAGTGGCTTTAGACAAACGGAAATTTAAATTTAAATAGTCAGGACAAATATTTTGGAACTTTATTTTTTTATTTTTATTTATTATTTTTTTTTTTTTGCAATAGTAAAGACATGCCAAATTAGACTTGAAATCAAGCCACCTTCAAATATTTTAGGCTTTTGAGTTTGAATAAAGGTCTGTGGATCACTTTCGCTACCAATGGATCAATTCTGCTTAAATTCACGGCCACTGGTGAACGCTTGCAGAAACCACCAAATGCTGTAAATATTCGATGATCTTTCGGAATTGAGACATGTTTTCTAAATAAACTGAAATCATTTGAAAATATAGCACCTTTCGAGAATTTCTGTGTATATCAACTACTTTTTACTTTCGACAATTGCCAAAATAATCGATAATATTTGTCATGTCACATTTGGACTTTCCGCCCAGCAGTAAAATTTATTATAAAAAACCAAAACAAAAAGAATAAAATAAAATTTTTTTAAATTAATAGTAAGAAAGAAGCAAGAAGAAATATTTTTTTAATTGTTTTCATTACGAAAAAAATAACGAAATTCTTTTAGTAACAAGTAGTGTAAAAGTAAATGAACTGGCCGAATTCTGCAGATGGCACCAAATGTCACTGTGTTTTGATATTTATGATGTAGATTATATAGAGATCTAGTTGGCAACAAGCCATGGAACCATACACACATCAGAAGCGTGGAATTATTGTTATTTGATCAATTTTACAACTTTCTAATTATTTACTGATATTTTGATACTTGTCTTAGGGAAACTGTCAATCAAATATTATTTATAATGAAATATAGGTAAGCGGTACTTCTATAGCACGAAAATTAGATTTTTATATTATTTTGTGTTGTGTACAGAACTACCAGATAAAATTTGAAAAAATTATATTTAATTTTGGTTATGTTTTAAGTAAGTAATGAAATATGACAAAAAATGTTTTAATAATATATATATATATATATATATATATATATATATATATATATATATATATATATATATATATATATATATATATATATATATATAATAAATAAATATTAAAATGTCACATATAAATGTTTAGCGATCTTTTTCTATATATAATGCGATTTTACACAACACGAGACTTTCTACGAATATTCCTGAAGCGTTATAGAAGTGCTACCTGTTTAGTGTAAAAAATATAAATATAATCAAATGCAATTTCCTGAAGATGATAAAAGTATCGAAATATCGACATATGTAACATTTACTCGTGTAATTAAAAGACCTTATAATTTAATACAAAATAATGTTTACTTTTTTATTTATTTTAATTAATTTAACTTCTTTCATATACTAAAGCCATATAGTATTTTATTTATTTTATTTGTTTCATATTAATTATATTACTTTAATATATTTCATTTGTTTATTTTTTATTATTTCATCTAACTTGTTATTCCATTTAATCTTCTTCTTTTATTTAACACTAGTGGACCTCGCCTCGCATCAATTTTAAGCCTTCAGACAAACTTTCTATTTTTTAATTTCCTTAATTCCATTAAGGAATAATTTCAAACAAAATTTCATACAAACACTCGATTTTCGATTTTTCCAATTTTCCGACTTTTCCGGAGGGATTTTCCAAAATTTTCTTCCATAAAAACCTTCTCCTCGAAAATACGAACAACTGACAAAAAATTTTACAGAAATCGGCCAAGCCGTTCTCATTTTATGAATTATTGGATTTTGCCACGCTCCTCCGCCCACAGACCGAAAATAAAAAATCGGACTTCACAGTGTCACCCGCCCGAGTATTCTGAAGGTTCCCTGAAAATTTCGTCAAAATCGGCCCAGCTGTTTTGGAGCCATTACGTTACATACATACCTACATACATACATACATGCATACATACATACACACATCCCAACTTTAATTTATTTTAATTTTTTTTTATAAAATTAATATATTGTTTCATTTTATTTATTTTCATTTCAGTTTATTTATTTTTTATTTATTTTACTTAATTTTATTTAATTTTAGTTATTGTTTTTTATTATTTATCCAATTTTTATGTTTCTTGTTATATCATTGCATATAATTTTATCTATTCTTTCATTTTAGATCATTGTAATTTATTAATTTTAAGTAATTATTATTTTTTTCATTTATTATTTATTGCCTTGGCTGAGCTAGCATGTTTTTCATTGGCGCTAGCCAAATCATAAATATTCTTAAACCGAATGCTTATACAAAAATCAACAAATATTATATGGGAATTCTATAGAATTCAATCGTATTTTTCGACTTATGATATACAAAACATGTATAACAAGTATAGTAGTATTAGAAAATTTTTATGCAAACATAACACAACAAACAATTATAATCGATTTTTGTGATATTCTTCCGACGGGGTTTGTTTGAATTTGGAACGATTTTCCGTCATCCCACGTCAAATTTGGTTTATGAACAGACCGGTTTCGGCTTTGTGCCATCTTCAGTGTTCTCGAATACTAAATGGTTTTTCTCGCTGTACGTTGTCTTACAGCGAGAAAAACGATTTAGTATTCGAGAACACTGAAGATGGCACAAAGCCGAAACCGGTCTGTTCATAAACCAAATTTGACGTGGGATGACGGAAAATCGTTCCAAATTATAATCGACTTGCTTTTTTTATTCTTATTTTTTTTTTGTTATTCCGGAGGACACCTCAAATAATAAATTTCATAAATTATAAATTTTTAATTTTAACTTATTTTGTTTTGCTTCTTTTATCTCATCTTAATGTTATAAAACTATTTAACTTTAATTTCCCTTATTTTGTTCTAATATATTTTTTATTATTTGGTATTTTTATTATTTATTTTATTTTTTATATTTTGTATTACTTCACATTTTTCTATCTTACTCTATTTTATTTATACATTTTATTTCGCTTATTTTTTGTAACTCAATTTTATATTAAACACATATTTTATTTTATTTCATTATTTAATTTATATCATTTTTAATTATATTTACCTTTTCTTACTGCCTACACAGAGAAAAAAGAATCGCAGAATTTATTTAAGAAAAAAATAAACTAAATAAGAAGTTTTAAGAATTGAAATGCATTTTGGTTTTTTTTTGTGTGCCTATTTTTGCAAAACCAAAATAAAAATAACAGATAAAAAACAAAAAAGCAATAAAAATAAAGTTGTATATATAATTCAAGAGACTTACTTAAAGCTAAAGATAAAAAATATTATTTTAAAGCATTCCTAAGAAGCAAAATAAAATTCTAAAAAAATACTTCAAAATATTACATCAAAAATAGTGTGAATGATGCTCGAAACTCAAAGTAAGCAAAACACGAAAAGTAATATAAAACAACAATACAAATTCTAAAAAAAAAACATATTTTAAGACCTTCAACAAAAACCCCAAATAAATTATTTTAACAAAACTCCGTCCAAAATCAAAATTTTATGTGTAAACCTAGAATCGCAAAAGAAAAACACAATTAATAAATATCAATAAAAAAGTGTATTATCAAAGATTCAAACACAAACATATAAGCAATTATTTGAACAGCCTTGAATATTATAATAATAATACACATACAACTAATATTCTTCTTACCATATACCAAATCATCTTGTAGCACCATCAACATTTTTATTATTATTATAAAAAAAGAATACATATTATAATATAATTACTATACTCTTTACTCTTCCTGTCCGTTGCTGCCGAACTCTTTTTGCCACATGCTCTTCTGCTTTCTTATTCTTGGCCATTAAATAAATGTTTGATTATTGAGCAAGAAGAAAAATAAAATTTTATTAAAAAAAATAAACAAATAAATTTTTGTAGCTCTATAAAAACGTGCGTAACCACATATGTATTTTGTTTTATGAGCAATATTAAGCATACAACTACGTCAACCATTACATTGTGTACGTCATTAATAGTTTATAAGAGTTTAAAAAAAGAAGTAACACAGGAAAAAATGAAAGCAAAAATAAATATTAATAGTAAATAAAATAACAATTTATTTAATGCACCGTTATACTCACTCACTCAGGTTATAATAACAGCTGCAAAAGAAAACAGCAATAAAAACTATAAGAGAGAAAGAGAGCGTGAGCAAAACCGTTGAATATTTAAAATTAAACTCATACAAAACTCTTATTATTAAAAAAATAAGACTTTTAATGGCGGTAATTAAAAATATAAGGAATTAATTAAACGAATTCCCTGAAAACGAATAAAGTAATTTTTAGGAACACGCAATCTCTTATTCTGTAAAATGTGGCCCAGAGATTTTAACATGTGCTTCAAACTGTTATATTGAAGGCTAATTCGAATGGCATAAAAAGTTATATGTACTTTACTGCCAAATGGAAAAACACACAAAACACAATATAACTATAACAATAAAAAAGACATTTCAAACATAAAAGCGGCTTAGAAAGCTACTCACACCTCTATCAAAGACAGGTGACTGTTTGGTTCACACACACTCACTTTGTGTAATACTTTGTATCAATTAAGGAAACGAGATGTGAATATACAATATGCGAAAGTTTTAATAAATAAATTGCAAAGGATAAAGGATTTGTGGCACTAAGTGCGTATGTAGGGGAATGTACGAATGTACGAATCTTGATTAACCAACAAAAAAAAAGTAATAATAATAAAGTGGCAATTAAAGAAATGGCGCCAATTTAATAAAAATTATGACGGGAAAACACTATTTATACTTTATATAAGTGAGAGGAAAAGTAGAAAATTGCTCTAATTAATGGAAAAACTGCAAAAAGAAAAGAAAACGTTCCTTAAAGATATTTAACAACAAACAAGAAAATGTAGTTGGCGCAAGCATTTAACCACAATATGTTAAAAACGAACTGAATAAAACAGCACTAAAATCAAATATAAAGAAAAATTTTAAAATTTCATTTCAAATTAGAATAATCAAATAGTCCAGAAAAAAGATCAGATTGACACTATTATTAATCAGCAAAATAAAATGGAGTTAAAACAATATCTAAAGTTATACGTTTATAACTTCAAAAACAAATAATAAAGTATTTTTGAGTACATACGAATCAGTAAAAAGAAATTTCTAAAAAAGCAATAAATTTTCAAAAAACGTATCCTCAAAAAAGAAAAAAATTTAAGAGAAAAAATTTTAAGAAAAACAAAATTAAAAAAGAATAGATTAGGAAATTTAAAAAAACAATTGCATTAACCGAAATCTTAAAAAAATATATAGTTAATAATAAGTTTTGAGGTCTATCCGAATAAACTAAAACTTCAAAACTCTATAAGGGAAGAAAAATAAAACTAATTCAAAAAACAAAGAAATAATCATAACCTCCAACTAAAATAGTATAAAATAATTTGAAAGAAAAAACCAAAATATAATTGTAATGATAGAATAAACTCAAAATGCAAATCTAACTAACCTCAAAACTTAACAATTTAATAAAAAAATAATAAAAAATAATATTTAATGAACTCATCAGCCACGAAGATGATAAATAAAGAAAATAAAATTGTTATTTAAAAAATACTTATAGAAAAAATAAAAATACCCTGTGATAACAAAATAATTTAAAATAAATTGCACTAAAATCATAATTAATAAAATAAATAATATAAAGTATATATATGAATATTACACTAGCTACGCATTATAAAATTTTTAAACAATTCTCTTATAAAAACTATTTCTCTAACAAAAAGCTCGCTAATAAAACAAAAAGTAACAAGAAAACAAAAACGAAAACCCACACGCTTTAAACTAGAAATAATAGTAATAATAAATATAGTAAAACAGTTTTTTTTACTAATTAAAAAAAAAACTAATAATTAAATAAACACAAAACTCCAATAAAATGGGTGATGAAATCGATGAACGTACTCTCAGAGAGAAATTACTCTTTTATACAACTGCCTTTTTCATACTGCTTGGAACATTTAGTCTGTTTGCATTTTTGTTTTTGGTACCATTCGTCATAGAGCCAGCGTTTACTACCATTTTTATGGAATTCGAAGAGGTGCCAGCCTTGTGCGAAACCTTTTCTACAGTACGCCGTTTTGGAGCGCGCAACTGCAGTTGGGCTTCATGCCGCGAGGGTTGTACAAAGGAAATCTATGACTGCACTCAGATTATGGTGAATTATCGTCTCAATCTATATAATTACACGGACGAGTTCAATTTCACCGAGTATCATATAAATCTTAAGGAGGCAGAGAAGTATATACCTCCCGTTAAGCGTACCGATCGCTATGAGCGGGCCATACGTGATGACTATGAGTACGATTTGGGTAGCAATGACCCATTAACCAGTTCTTTAGAGGGAAATGGAGGCGGTGGTGGTATTGGAACAGGTGGCATAGTTGTGGAACATTTAAATTTCGGTGACGAGGATGGTTCGAATGGTTATCTTATAGAAGATTCTGCTATAGATCCGGACAATACCTTCATAAATGCCGATGGCAATGATGTGTTCGAGGAAATATCGGAATTGAATAGAGGCCTTATAAACGATAGTGGCATGTATTTTTTTGTCGGCGCCCATCTGTATCCTAATGTGAAGGGTTGCGGCTACCCGCCCATGTTAAATTGTACCATTTGGCTGAAGCGCTATACAAAGATAGGTGTTAAGTTTCCCTGCTACTATTCGAAAGTGGATCCCAGTGTGGTCATTAGTCATTTGGACTATTGGCAAAATACACTGAATTTGGTGTATTCCATGGCCATTCCCATACCCTCGTTTATCATATCTGTGATCTATTTAACCTATGCCTACTTTAAAATTTACAATGAGGATGAGGAGACGGCACCGCTGGACAAGAATGCCGAAGATATGGATATCGATGACGAGGGTGTGGATGATAGTGATGGGGCCGCATTGGCTGAAAATGCGGCTGGCAGTCAAATTATCAACATACACGACTCTACGACCGGCGAGAGTTGTATTGTTGATGGTGTTCTACCAAATGGTGGTCCCGGCATGGCCACCTCTATATCACAACATGGCTCAGTAACAACTCCGGGCCAGTATCGTGTTCAAACACCTGGTTCCCAATTGACTCCGAATTCGGAAATCAACTCCTTTGGCCATCAGCTTAAAGTCCAGATGGCCGATGAACTATCCAGGGATTCATTGGATAATGGTGTTATATCAACTTCCAATTCGGTGCAAGGGTAAGTGTATAATATTCTCTTTCTTCTTATTCCTTATTCTCTTCAAATCTATTTTAAACTTACTTAATTGCTTATTACATTGTCTATATTCTCTTGGCTCGACATGCGCTTTTAGATGTGCTTGGCATAATTAAAAATTTTGCTCTTTTTACTAATAATATTTCTCCTTATACCTCAACTTTCATCTTTTTGTTTTCAGTATCGGAATATTTTTCTAACGTGTTGATCTGTTCAAAATGATATTCTTGGAGATATTGACTGGATGCTTCCAGTCTGAACAAAATATTATATTTCTATTTTTGGCAAATTACCTATTTTTTACGTTCTCGAACACCGAATACCATGTCATCATCTTGATTTTCCAGTCTCATCACTTTTGTTGCTTCATGGGTCGCATACCCTTATTGAGTGACCATCTCAGCTTCTTGTGCATATATTCTTCAGATATATTTTTCGTGGACGGTATTAGAAAATTACCTTATATTTATATAGTCAATCATTTCACCCTTTAATTTCATGCTATTATGTGGCACACACCAGAGATCCCCCTGTTCCGAGGTTATCGTTTGATGTTGCGACGGTGTGTCCATTACTAAAAAAATAAATAATTTTCAAAATGAGTTCTCGTCTCAGCTTGGAGGACACACTCTCCCACAGAGTAATTGTAATCTTCTGCAAATGTTCATTGAATTTCATTTTACTAATACCTGCGGCCATAGGGGTCTCAATATTAGATAACTTTCTACTCACAGCTGAATCAGGGAGTGTTGACTGACAGAATTAATGGCCACACACTATCAAGCAAGAAAAAAATTTAACAAACTGTATCTCATATATATATTATAGCCAATGTTGCCAATTTCGATGCAATTGCACATACCATGTATTTGTTTTTGCGTGTGTTGTCCACTTTTATTACTTCTGTAGGGGTCTGACAAGATGATTGTTCTTTCCCTGTAAATTGATATAAAAAGGAATGTATTTAAACAAGGATTGATAATTTTTATTTGATTTGATGTTCCACAGTCCTGAATTTCAACATTTTTCTATTCATAAAATTTTCTATATACTCAGTTCCTGTTGCAAACACTTTTTTTCTCTACCGATAGCCGCCAATACCGATCGGTGTATATGTATGTCATTGTTGATAACCTCTCAAAATCTGTTTAGCTCGTTTCTATCCAGTGTTGAGTACTTTCTTTTTCTATTAAATACGGCAAATGCAAATCAACAGCTGACCACCCGTGCGCTAACATGACATTGTCAAACTCCATGTGAAAAAGGTATAAACGAAATGTTTCATATATGAATAGAGTTTGACAATTTCACAAGTTAATGGAGGTATTTTGTTGTAGAGGTGCATAGACCTTTGTAGGTAAAATGGTCTTGCACCATGCGAATATAAATAAATATAGTGGGAGACTCATGGGACAGGTGGTTCCAATAGCCCCGATCTTCGGCACGGTGCTTGACTTCGTTCCATTTCATACGCACTCTCGACAGTTCTCTTGTCAGTTGCCGCTTCCAGGTATGCGCTGGTCTCCCGACTCGTCTGCTTCCCTGTGGGTTGCAATCTAGGCATTTTTTGGCAATATCATCGTCTGGTTTTCGGAGGGTGTGACCTATCCAACACCATTTCCGCTTATTTATTTTCGTTGTAATAGGCTGCTGGTTTGCCTCCATCCAGAGCTGGTTGTTGGATATTGTTTCAGGCCAGTAAATGCGTAAGATTTTGCGTAAATGCGTAAGATTTTGCGTATTCATTTGTTACTGGTACTGATAATGTTGCAAAATTAAAAAAAAAAATGGAAAATCTGTAATCAATGATTACAGATCATCCGCATCCATTTCACACTGGACATACGTGCACATCAAGCACTATCATCTTAGCCTCTTCCAGAAACAGTCGGCAGACATCCTATTCTTTGATTTCCATTTTAATCAAATGATATCTAAAGATTCCGTTCTTGCTGCTAACGTATTTATCAATTTGATTTGGGGTATCCGATTGCATCCATGTACTATTTTTCGTTTCCCTGCCAAAGAATTTCGCTAGAAATACGATTTGTTATGTATCCATCTGATCAAATATAACGTACTTTTTCTATAATTTGTCTACGTGATTTCATCGTTTGTTTTACATAAACAACTTTACGGCACGTATAAATACAAACAATTTCACCTTTTGGTGAATTATAAATATCATTTCTACCACTTTTGCATTCACAGTTATTGCTAGAGGTAGTGCAGCTTATTAAAGTAGAGCAGAAAATCAAAGAGAAATTAATAATATTTTATTTATATTTTTGCTATTTCACAACTTTCTTAAAGAAAATTTCAATGCATACATGTTTTTATTTAAAGTTAAAAATTTCCTAAACTTAGTGTAGTTGGATTGGACAGTCAAAAAAATATAGTAAAATATTTCTTTTCAACGTATTAATAAGATCAGCGTACACAAATTCTAATAATAACTTAAATTAATTCTTAGTGAATAAGAGTAGTCTTATTGATAACAAAAATTAAAAGCAAAATCACTTCAATAATCAAATACCAATCAATTATTCTTCTAATCAACAATTCCTTTAATAAATTTTTTTTGCAAAAAATTTCTGCATGAACTTAAAATGTAAACCTTTTGTTTTTCTCTTTATGTCATTGTTCAGTCTGGTATGTTTTAATGTTTCTGGTTAATATTTCATGTATACACTAAATATAGAATTTGCTGACATGCCTATCAATATTGCTGCTCTATATATGCTGATCTACTGCCTAAAGATCGTTCCATAAAGGATTTGTCCAAGTAGCCTTCAACGGAAAGAGTAACTTTGCACTTGTCTAATCAATCACTGCTTGTTGAACCTGTGATACTCTTCTTCAAACGCACATTTTACTGGATTTATAAACTATTGAGGGTAATTATGACAAGCAACAAAAACGAATATGCAAACGTCTGTGGCAATTCAGTTTTCAATTGTCAAACACATTTTGTTTGCAGGACAATATAATCATAATTTCTACTGTGATCTATAGCTTTAAAAATGAACAAAACAAGTTTGAAATACAAACGCTTAAGCTAAATTACAATTTAGTTAATTGTGTTATCTAGAATGTTACTTTAGTTTAGAAAGAAGATCAGTTTTTGAAAATAAAACCCTTCATTTAGAAACTCACCACATGCAGCTAAAAAAGAATACGGGAATTGGTGAGTATATATATGCACTTTTGATTCCCATATTAAGCTCACTTTCTGAACGATTGATTAATTCATTTTTATTCATTATTTACGCTTTTCATCTCCAATTGCTGAAATTGAAATGAAAATTTTCTCTTAAACCCTTGGATCTCATTCTATGGCAAAATTTGTTTTATGGGTATCGCCCATTTGCTTTAAATTTGTTTTTACTAAGTTATATAATTGAAAGTCAGGTGGATATTGGCTAAAAGAAGCATGTTGTTTGTTAAAATACTGTAAGCTTTAAAAAAACTTTAAATAGGAGTATTTTTCTATAAAGGTGACCTAGATGTTGAAAAATTAATTATTCTAATTGTCAGTTAATCAAAATCCGCTGCATATTACAAGGTATCCTAGATTTGAGAAGAGTCATTTTCGTTAACTGTGTTGCATAGTTCGAAATAATTTTGGACGGTGGCCAAATGGGCTATGTAAATTTGCAGACTTTTTTGCGTCGCTTCTTGATGATCACACAGTCTTCGTGGTTAATTAAATATCACCCACGCAAATTTCTATTCTGGAGTTCATTTTGTGGAAGTGACTGTTTCGAATTATCACTTCACGGACGGCAACGATATTATCCACGGATCTCTCATTCAATGGCCATACTGTACAAGGATCATTTATGATCATTATGATCATTCACTTTCATACTGTTCATTTCGAATTTCGCTAGTAGTTGTTAGGGAAATTACCTTTTCCCCAAGATGGCGTGCAATATTTGCACTATCGAATGCTCATTTTGATAATTCAGTTTTATCATTTAGACGTGCTGCTCAATCTTGTAACTTGTCAGCAAACGTAGATTTAGTAAAAGGGAAAATATAAATATCTTGCCGCTCCACCAAAATTTTTTTGATTTATTTATTTGTTATAACCATCTTAAAAGACAAATGAAAAAAAATTGCTATAAAATTTTCTCTGCCATAAACAGAACAATAAACAACAAATTTAAATAACGGGACGGCCTTATCAACATCGACCAGCCTTTTTTGAAACCCCTTTAAATTGGAATATATAAATTGAATTTAGTAAGTTACAAAGAGTTACTAACGTTTTTTTTTTTTATTTTAATTAAATAGTTTCTCACTCTTAAAAGTACTTACTACATCTCCTGCTCTCTCTCTCTCTCTCTCTCTCTCTTTCGCTGCAATCCTCTTTAAAAATTGCGTTTTATACTTCTGAATTTATGATCAATTAATTAATATATTCGATATGTTGTATTTTCAGAAACCTGAGTAAAACCATGACTACAAGTATTTCAACTCCACCTGGTCCTGTGGCGGCTGTATAAAACAGAATTCCCTCAAAGAACTGGAGTAAACATAATTTAGCAAACACAACACGTTTTTGGAACAAGATCCATGAATGGATTAAAAAGAAATTTTTATTTTCTAAAAAAATTAAATACTCTATTTTAGATAATTAGTGCAATAAATGCAATAAAATAATAAAATAAATTTAAACAATAAAATTCTTAACAAAATGCAATGCAATTTGACAACAAACAAAAAATAATAATAATAATAAATAAATAAATAACATTCGATTAGTTTAAATAAGACTACCATTCATTTTTGTATTCCCAACTAGCGAATTGTTTACGAAATTAATGTAGAAAAACACTTTTTTATGAAGATTTCTTTACAAATTTTTTAACGAGTTGCTCATTGGAAGTACAGAAACTTTACAAACAAATATTTAAAAAAACATCTTGAAATATCGCAAAAACAATTATAAACCATTGTGTGAAACCGGCGAAAGTAACGATAATACCTTTAAATTAAATATACTCAGCTAGAATTCTTAAAACAGCATTTTTATTAAACTATTTTTTATTATTAAATTGTTGTTTATACAACTCAGTCAGGCAACTCTTCTAGAATTTAAAAAAGCTATTCCATTTTGTTTAAATTTTTGAAATATTTAGTTGTCTGGCCTATAGAAACCCCATATAAATCATTAATTGAAATTTTGTTTACTCGTCTAGGACATTTATATCGGAATTAATTAAAAAAATTTAGTGCTTTTCATAAAAATTTTTGACACGATTTAATTGTCTGGATTAGGTAAATCGTACATATGTTAAAAATTTATTGAATAATTTCTTAGCCAGCCTTTAATTTGTTATTTGCAATTGTTTACTACAATTTTTTTGAGTAATGTGATATTGAATAAAAGTTAAGAATTTAAAACAACTTTTACCATATTTTTTTTTTATTGTAAATGCTGCACTTTTTTGTAAATCGAACTTTTTTTGAGCATAGAAAATAAATTTAAAAATAGTTTCAGCTTAAAACTATTTGAGCAAATTTTTGTTTAATTTGTGGTTTATAAAATCCAAATTTGTATTGAAATCTCTAAAAGAAAATTTGGGCGCTTCATATAAATTTTTTAAACAAGTTGACTGTCTGACTTGTAAAATCTGCCTACACATAAATTAAATTTCAAGCGAAGACTCCAACCATTTCTCCATGCAACGATTCAAATACCAAAAAAAAAATTAATCATGAATATTTTAAAAATTTTTCTGTACGCAATAACCTGATATTTTATTTTCTTCGGGGTCACAAATTTTGTTCAAAAAATTGTTTTTAAACGTTTCAAGTTTTAATTTTTGATTGAAATTAGGTGTTCAATCGCTAAATTTCCCAATTCAGATTAATTCTTTAAGTTATTTTTATTAAGGGCGCAGTACACAAGCAGAACGGAACAGTGCTGTTTTCTATAGTTGCCACGACATCATCATCAGCGTTTGACTCTGTTTTCTGTGATTTTTCAGGTGGCTGCTAAACTCATATAAAATACGTTTCATTTGCTATTTAGCTTTCTCTCCCCAATTCTTTCTTACAGATGTAATTATTGTATCCTTGTTATTATCATGCTTTTTATTATTATAAATATAAATTTTCTAACAAAATATTCTACTTTATTTATCAAATTTGTTATTCGAGATATTCTCCAAAGTAACTATTTTAATACATATTTTAAATAAATAAAATATTAAAAATTTTTTTTTGGAGAATATTTTATTTAAAATATTATTTATTTATTATTTATTTAAAATATTAAAATAGTTATTTTGGTTTAATATCTCGAATAACAAATTTGATAAATATTGTTATTATAAATTTTGTTTTTTCATTTTTCCCTATAAATACTTTCATTAAAATGATAATTATCACCCAAAGGGCGATTAATTGTATAAAGGCGTAAAAAAGACAAACAAAAATACGCAAGTCAATTATAATTGTTTGTTGTATTGTGATTGTACAAAAGCTTTCTGAAGCTATTATACTTTTGTGTTTTTTGTTGATTGCAAATAGAAAAATATGATTGAGTTCTGTTTGAATTCTCATATAGTGTTTGTAGTCTGTGGCATAAGTATAAGAGCTTTGAATGCTTTCAATCATGATTTGGCTAAAAGGGTACTCATGATTTGGTTAGCGCCAATGAAATGCAGTCATATATCTAGCTAAGCCAACAACAAACAATAAAATATTCAAATATTCTACTTTATTTTTATACAATTTGATTATAACATTTTTTTGTTAGACTGAGTTAAAAGTACACATGCATATATACAATATATGTATGTATAATTTCTCATAAAATTTTTCACTTCTCTCTCTCCCTCCCTGTCCCTTTAAAAGAAAAGAAAATACTTTAACCCGTTCACTATCAACTTTTTATAAAATTTCGAAAAAATTCTGATGCATTTTGAGTCCTAAAAAGGAATATAAAGAACATTATTGATTGTTTTGACAATACAAGGATAATAAAAGAGTTAAAAAATTTTCGGTCAAGTTAAAGTTTCACTGCGAACTTTTGCTTTTGTTTGCTTTAAATACTTAAACCAGTTCCTAAACGAATACTACAAAATGCTAAAATTTTAATTTAAATCTGGAGTAAAATCTTTACATTTATGTTTCATATGCAATAAAATTGCTTTATGAATTAAACTCCTAATTTATGCTCTATTTTATTTTTATTTATTATTATTATTTTATTACTACGGTAGTTCAATTGAATGTATAGTATAAATTACTGCAAATAGCTATTAAATATACAAATAATTTGCATTCTAAAATAACAACAACAAAAACTGTAAAAAACAAAAATCTTAAGAAATATATTTACTTCAATTGGTACAAATTCAAAAAAAAAAATCTTGAAAAAATAAACAATATTTATACATACACTTAACTAATAATATAAATATTTTTTTATTAATTGTCAAGCTCTTTCTGATAATAAATAGCATTAACTATTATATAAATTATACATAAAAAATAGTTTATATAAAAAAATGAGTATAAAAAAGACATTACCATTAATAACTTAAAAAATAAAAAGTAAGCTACAATATATTTGAAAACTAAATGATATTAACAAAATAATACATAAAGATTATTTATAATAATAGCAAATATTTAAAACAAATTAATGCGTATTGCAAAACTCACAGCTTTAAATAATTGTAATTAAAGAAAAGAACTCGATAACGAATAAGAAAATACCAAATAAATAAAATTAACTTAAATTGAATTTTTTTCTCATCACAAATGATTTTATACAAAATAACAATTTAAAAGAAAACAGCATAAATATGATAATCATCTAATCAGGCATTCATGTTACATAATTTTAATATCAAAACATAATCACATTGGACTGTATATACTTAGAAAAAGAAAACTTTTACTCGATTAAAACACAGGCTTTACTTTCCATCAATATAGCATCACCATTAATTCCTCTAGATGAATAAAAAATATTAAGGACATTGAAAGTTACTATTGCCAACTTTTGAAAGGTTTCGAAAAGCTGAATTTTAGAAGAAGAAAAAAACAATGTTTTTCATTATTCAGCTTATTTTTCGCTTAGAGTTAACAATTCAGATTTAATTTTGCGTTATTCGAAAATACCTCATACGTAATTCGAGCTGTTAATCTTCGAAATAACATTGCCCTTGTTCTGTAAATCCTACAATTTCAAAAATAGCAAATCGTTGTTCTGCGATTTACAGAATTAAGTTCATTCAAATTTAAGTGCAAATAAGATATTTTTAATACAGACAGCTCTATAAAATAATAAATTTGCTATTGCAACACTCTTTATTTGAAATCATACGAATTGAAATCGCCCTATTTATAGAACAGAGGTCATATTTTGATTGCACCAGTGGTGCACACTCGCAAAATCAAAACATCATAAAACGCTAAAAAATGGGACTTGGCTCAATCATGTAGTTAATAGGAATACTTTATGGCTACATACTATTATTTATGAAGCAAATGTGATCGTAAGAGTGAGCCATATGCCAATGATTTGCACTACATCGGGATAGTTTACACAACATTCCATATCTCTTATCTATGGATCATATTATGGTAGCAGTAAAAAAAGTTTTTCTCAGCATCTTCAATGTAGATTCCAATACAATAAACTGGTATGAAAAAAAAAACAGTTTTCCAAGATAAATTCACTGAAAATAACGGAAACTTGCACTGCTTCTGGATTACAACTTCAAGATCTACTTATTAGCTTTTTTGGTGCGTTCCTGATAGAACCTGTCGCGAAAAAAGCTTCATTAGCGTTACTTTCAATGAGTGCAAATAAAATTTCCCGTTATAAAATTTATATATTCACCACAATATTTTGTTTAATATAGTGAAATGGAGCTTTCAATATGGCAACAGCGTTTAGTCTTTGAATAAAAGTATGGGTTTCAGTCTGTCTTAAGTATATCGGCAAAAATTATAGTATTTAAATATTCTTACATTCAACCTTATAATTGCTACAAAATAAATTAAATCATACAACACAGAAATTTATTTTTATTCACCACTGTTCTTTTTTGTTTACCAGTCCAATACCAATAAGAAATACTCAGCGGGTACATACTTACGTGATAGAAATTGATCGATTTCAAAACGAACCTTTTTAAAGTGTGATGATTTTGATAATTGTTTTTAAACCAATTTTAAATTGTAATTTGTAAAAAAGAGTTCAGAATTTTTCAATAATTTTCGGAGTAATTAAAAATTTAACATTTTCGAATTATTATTTTCAACAACGATATCTCTCGAAGCCATCAACCGACTTAGATAAAATGTATGGAATTAACAGGGTCTGCTCTTGAAAATATTGGCCGGCGATATTTCTAAAATGAACAAACCTATTCTGATCAAATTTGCGGCATTCGAAAAGATATTCTGTTTCAAGACATCTCTTAAGTATATAAAATCCAATGGGGAAGAATTCTGAAAACTCATTGGAAACACTTTTTTCGACAACTATTTCTCTCGAGCGAATAAATTTTTTCAGTGGAAGCGGAAGTTTAAGATTTATTCCAAAAACTAGTTTTTTTTCCAAATATATATTTCGAAAAAATCACCGTATCGAACCGATGCGAATCTTGTCGTAAGTTCTATTCCAATCAGCGAAGTTGCTCAAGCGGTTTGAGATGCTTTCGCACCCACTCAAACACATTCATGCATACAGTAATAGAAACATCCTTGCGAAAACTTCTAAAAGAGTTAGAATAGCTTCTAAAACCTCAAGTTCCAAGATCTAATGAAAAGTCGATTTTCGAATTTCTAACGAAAATCCCATTTTAAATTATTTTAAATTAAATGTGAGTTTAATAATGTTTGTAAATTATTTAATTCTGATTGAAAAAAAAATTGTTCGAATTTTGACTTCTGGGCGATCACTAGTATCGATTAATTTCCATAATTTTTATTGCTAAAACGGTTGAATAACTTCCTTATCCAAAAGCATTCCTTTAACATTGGTCCTTAATTATTATCATCAAACCAAATTAAAAACTTAATTTACCAAAAACTTAAATTACCAAATAAATAACATTATACAAAATAATATTCGAAATGACATTTCGAACCTCAATAAAACGTTGAAAGTTTGAAGGCAATTGTTTGGTCTTTTAAATTATTAAATTATAAAAAAATCAAATTTTTATAATTTCTATCTGATTTTTTCTGTTACTCTAATATTTTGTGGGTTGATTAAATATTATACTTATAGCGTATTTTTTTTTTTTTAACATATAAAACCTATTTTGAAAATTATTTTTCTTTAACCCGACGACCAAATCTACGAAAGTAGATACTTTGTAGTTGAAAAGCGATATAGATGTATGTAAAATGGAAATTATGTTAAATTATTTATTCATGTTGTGCAACTTTTATTCAAATTCTATTTTATAATCAATATTTTTACAAAAATATTCTAAACTAATTTAAATTAAAAAAATAATACTAATGAAAAAGAAAACTAATGGGAAAATATATTTATTGCTATTAAATAGTTACTGTTATTTAGTTAATGTAAATAAAAATATTAAATAACATTCAAATTGGTTGTTGCATTATAATTTTATATGAAACATAAGTATTTACAAAAAGTGACTTGGAATTCACAAATTAAAAAATGTTTTTAATATTTTTTTTTTATTTCATTATGAAGCTCGAAAACATTTTCACAAAAAAAAACACAAACTATTTGCACCATTAACTTAAAAATAAATAATTTAATAAATAAATAAAAACCATGCTTCAAGGCAAAAATGATTTTTTTTTTCAATAAAAAATACTACTGAATAAATTATGTAATAAAAGAAATTAAAGAAAACATGCTAATAGAATTGAAAAATTAAATAAATCAAATAAAAAACAATTATGCATTTCAAAGATTTTGAATTTGATGTTTGTGTTAAATAAACTTTGGAGAAAGGTAAAGATATAATCATATTATAAGCCAGAGCCCAGCTGATGGTTAAGCCTAACGACAAACTATATATAAAAAAATTGTGTCTTTCTGATCCTTAGGTACAATTAAGGTAGTATTAAACCAATGCTGATTAATGCAACAGCCCAGGTGATTGAGAAGGTGAATTTCAAACTCCATGTATAGAAATTTCGCCATCGAATTGTTTTTAAGAGCAATTTGACGATTGCAATCTCTGCTTTGTTGTAATCAATTAATATTAATGGGGCCTAGGGCTTGTTAGTAAATGTTAATTAAAATTAATTACGCGACTTAACGGTGTTTTATTCAAGAAGACCTTTACATTCCTTTTTTATAAAAAAAAATCAGTTTTATTGTAATTAGCGTTTTTCGACTTCAACTTCGACAATTTATACTAGATTAATCTAGTACAAAATGTCCAAGTCGAAGACGAAACTGGCCCATAACAATAAGGCCTGCATATTTTATTTTACATATTTCCCTAAGAGATAATTTTCTGATGTTCTTCTGCAAGTACTGAGTCGTTGTGTCACTAATATATATGATCGGATGGGGAACAATAGTATCTTTATAAACGGCATGAAGATGAAAGCTCTTTATTGTAGGACTTTATTACTGAACTTAGGGGTGGACTTATATGGCACTAGCATTGAGTTTGTTAATAAAAGTTATTGCTTGAAATTGTGGCCGGATAGTAGGGTATATTTTGAAAGGCATATTAATCATGTCATATCTAGAATTAGTCACTCTTCACGGCAGTTATACAGAGCGAATCTTATAGGGTATAAATTCAGTACAGGAGTTACTCTGTAATTTGATACGAGCTCAGTTATTTTGTAATAAACATGTAAATTAATTGATTTATAAAATCGTTAAATCTATTTTTTTATTTTATGAAAATTTACTGCATTACATTTTATCAAAAAGTTTTCACAACGAATAAGTCCGTAGTTCACATAGCATCCGAGTAGCGTTATAATAATCAGGGTTTTTAAAGAAATATAATTTTTTCCACAAATGATAGTACATAGTCATTATATCATAATGATGGAAGTCATTATGCTGCAGAGGGAAATCAATTCCAAAAATTATCACATTAATACACCCTGTGACAGCTTAATCATTCGCCAGTTGCACTAACTTTATTTCGATAACAGCAATGCATCGCCTGGATGAAAGACACTGCATCTTCGATTCAGCTGGGCATGCTTTCGGAAATTCTCAATTAAAAATTTTCTTGGCTTTAATGTCTCTAATGCTCTTCAAAAGTCCATCTACAAATACAAAACTAAGTTGTGAATACGTTCAAATTAATCACTTTTCTATGCTTTTAATCCCTCATTATTGACTATAAATTACAAATTATATTGTTTCTCCACTCTGCTACATCTTCTATTTTGCATTTGTTTTTATTTTCATTTTCTCCTAGTTTCATCAGCTGACGGATTGAAGCGAGTTTCCAGCTGTGTTGTCAACTTCGTTTATTTCCATTTTTTTAAATTTGGTTGGGAATGAGATTGTATAAGAATGCTGTATCAGGCACTTAAACGGTTTTTGGAGATGAACGGTATAATTCATAAGAACTTAAAATAACTTCTTTAAGTATTTTTAACATCACTAACAAACTTATGTATAATTTAACCACATTTCCCACTATATATATTTTCCCTCGGGAAAGCTCAAAAAAGTTTCTTATGAAAACTTTATTTTTGGGCGCATTCCAACAATTTTGCTTTTCACCTTGATATAAAGATTGAGATCTTAGCTCTTTATTGAGAGTTTTTATACTCTGTCTTATAATAGGAAAGCCCTATGCCCCTTGTAGGACCGAGGGGGAATATACTTATATAATGAGAAATGTGGTTAAATTATATATGTTTGTTAGTGATACATACAAAGATACGAAGATCCATTTGCCATTAAACTTGCACTCCTTTCCACACCACCTTTGACACGTGGTATCCCCAGTACGCCTAGTCCATGTCAACTAGGAGCATGATTCATCCACAATGTCAATGCTGTGTAGACATCCTTCTATGTAAAAAATCTCTCCTTCTGCGATAATGAAATCCCATTAATGTGAGAGCCTACATATGCAGTATAAGTATGCGTTGTGCCTGTATAAAGTTTTTAATAATTATTTCTGAAGTTCGAAGAAGTTCGTTAATATGATTTGAAATGTTGCAAAGAAGGATTAATATAATGTTTATTCCCTATACATCACCAATTTTTACAACTATTCTAGCAAGTTATAGTCGAGGCATATATAGGTGTGCTTTGGTAATTTGCAATACATAAGTTGCAAGTCCAAATTCTTTTTAATCCGGCTTTTCAGCCGTAAGTCTGGTAGCTTTACTATTTTCATCTAATACAATTCGCCTTGATTATGACTTCTTTGCAGAGCGAAAAGTGGTAGAATTTTTTCCATTACAAAAAGTGTTTCATTTTATTGTAAACAAATAAAATATACAAAAATTCCAATGAAAATTATAAAAAAATCATAAAGTTCTACAAGCACGAATAGTTTATAAGTGCATCTACGCAAAATGGACAATAAAAAAGATATTTACAATTTATGGGTGCAATACACGACAAAGGTACGATAAATAGAGAAGTGCTAAAACTACGCGTGGCGGCTCTGCTAAAAAAGTTAATTTCTGTATGTTTATAAATATTGCAAGTTATTAATCATCATGAACAGCGTAGAAGTATAAAATTTGTGAATTTTTCTTCTGGGGAATACAAACAACAAATATTATCCATGGAACACTAATTCATGTTAGACAAAAAAAAACAAGGAAATAAAATATACAAATGTTTTCCTTAAAAGGAATGCTCTCAAGACGAAATCCTTCAAAATTACTTTGCATATAACAACAAAATTCCACTTGAGATTATATAATGAAAAAACAAAAACTAAACTTTGTAATAACGTACTTGTTATTGGAGTTTGTTTATATGTTTGTACATCGTTATGTACACATTTGCAAGTTTGTAATCCAACCGATATAAACAGCATTGATTTATTGTCAAACAACCACCTACACGTTGGGAAATGCACCATCCTGTCTATTAGAGTGAATAAAAAACACTTTCAAATCTTAAATTTCACTTCGAAAATGAGGGTTGGGGGTCGCCCTTTTTTATTGTCACTACTTCAGTCACTACATGCCAAATTAAAAAGCATTGCAATTATACGAGGGTAATATGCAAACAACATAGAGCTAGTGTATCCCATCGATTAATTGCGGAATGCATTTTCATTTTAATATATCTAAAGGCTAACTTCCAGTTTTTTTTTATTATCGCTTGAATAGATTAAAAAATGCAACAGCTTACATGGCCATATTGAACCATAAACTATAAAAAGTTATCTGATTTTATTCACTGCTAATAAGGGTAAACTATAACATGCGCTGCGAAATTTAATCCGCCAGTAGGCAATAAACATTAATTTTTTTAGTTGGCAACAGGCAAACCAAAGAGAAATTTATAATTGCACTAAGCCGCTGGTAAAATTATCAAATGTTTTTGCTTAAATAAGTTTTTTCTTTCATTTGTTCATTAATTATAAATAGAGCGAATAAAGATATTCTGTTTTGTTTATTTATATTTTTTTTTATATTAGACGTCTTTAAGTATGTATGTATGAATACAGGGTATGTTCGTAAATGCAATACTGCACTGCAACAGTAAATGAAACTGTTTTCGATTTCTTTTTGACGCGTGCAGCCGACTTTTCATGACCTTACTTTTCATGACCTTGGTATTATTAATGGTGAAATGTAATTTGGATTGCTTCACTGCAGCTGAACAATTAATTCTATTTGTAGGTCATAATAGGTTTACGCCATAAAAAATGGTTTACCCATTTTTTGGGCAGGATAATGTTTATTGCATTGCAAAACGATATACATATGTATGTATATGGTGGCAAGCAAAAGGACGGTCCATGCAAAGCAATTTGTAAGTTACCGAAGTTTCTGTTAGTCTTGAAGGTGGTACAGTTGTACAAAAGTTTTGCATGAAATATGATGTCCTATATTTTGTCACAAGTTTCCCGATATCTCTGAAAGTACTGTGCAAATTTATTAATTATTGATGTTGCTGTCTTAGTATCTTATGAAACATAGAAAACACTATCTAAGATATAAAAGAAAGGAACAGCGGAGATAATTAATTTTAAAAAGTCTTTCCAATCAGTTATACAAATGCAGCAAATAAATATTAGTTATGGAAAAAAGTGTTCCTTCGAATTTGAGTGGAAATGGGCTTGCGAACCTGAAGATGGATCGAAGGTAACTTAGAGCAATTGTGAAGCTCCAGTTGAAGAGTTTTGTATCAGCCAATGAAAAATTAAAAAATTGAATATGAGCTGTCTGTGATGACCACTTAATATAGAACACATGCGTATCGTGTCACAGTTCTATTTAATTCCCAAAAAAAAAAAAAAATCTGAACTGTATATCTGTTTCTTTTCCAACTACCCTCGTTTATTAATAGATTCAAGTGACTTTTTAAACCGCTTTATTTAAATTATTATTATTTTTAATTTCAGAATGAAGAATCATATTTTCGTGAATTTATCGAACGCTTTGTTAGCATTTGGCAAAGTCAATTGTCATTGGATTTCTCATCCGAACAATGTCCATATTGGCATGAGGTCAAACCAGATAGTGGCCCACATTTGGGTCGTCTACCCGATGAACTGTTACCGGCGATTGGTAAATTTATTATAGTCGCTAGTGATTCGTGCCAGAATGTAAGTACCAAAGATAATTGTCATATGATTCTTTATTTAGGGGAAGGGTGAGCGTAAGTTATTCATATATCTTCATTTATTCCTTATATTTATTTTGTTTTCTAAACAGGGTGAAATATCTGATGAGACTATACGACAAATTGCCATACTCATAGATTGTTTGATAATTGTTTGCCGGCATTTTGATAATATACTTGCTATTATTAAATATGAGTACAAATCAAATTTAATTGCTATTCTAACGAATGTCTTTCACCAGGTAAGTAAATCTAATTGTGCGTAAATTAAGTAAAATCTTATTTTGATTGAAAGACACTAATTATTACTTGTCTGAAAGACAGATAACATTAAGGGTATATTAAGATAAGATAAAATTTGGTTGTATTGTTGATGTTCATTAAAAATGTTTTTTTTTCAATTATTCATGATTTTAAAAATTGGCATTCTAAAATTATTCACATTTCTTAGCTGATATGGTTGAGCACCGTCAGCGGTTTCATTATGGTATTAAGTATATTAATTGCAATGATAATTGAAATATGTTTTCTGGCTCGTTAAAAAAAACTAATTTTTTGTCGATTTTTTTACAAATATAGTCAAGATTGATTTTAATTTTTAACTCTTTATCAATAACGAAGCCTAAATATTAATTTGATCCACCGTCTCTTGTAACTTGATTATTTATATAAATATTTTGTCAATTCACGTCAATTCACGAGAAAAGTATTTATTACATTGTGTGTAAATTAAAAACTTACAACACGTTTTCTGTAAAAGTATACTACACTTTTTTCGGATCTATGGGTTTATTTGAGTAAATGAGCGATATTTGTATCCTGCTTCTTTATTTCCTTAAAAAAACAGTTTAAGGATCTAATGAATAGTGACGTTCGACCCATAAAGTTCTTTTTGATTTGTAGGATTTTAAAATTATGTTCAACTCAAAACATTTCTGAGTTTTTAAGGAAACGAAACGAAATGTCGTTTCGATTATATGTATTAAAAACAAAAACAATTTTGTGATTTTATATTATTGTTTTCACTACAAATAAACCAAGCGAATTTTCATTTAATTTATTTTGATGTAAAAGATTTTTTTAACCTCTATTGAAAATCATTGGGGAAGAGCTGAATTTGCCAAATCTTTCCCTAATCGATGTGATGTAAATTGTAGCGTGTGTTATGTAGTTTAATTAAAGTTTTTCTAATAAATCAATTTTCCATTTTGTAAAATAAAATTTACAACATTATTTTTTATAACTTTTTTTTGCAGTGTATAGAGCAAAAAACTACTTCCAATGAGGTTTCACATCTATTTCGTAGTTTTTCACAATTTTTGGAGGTTATGTACGATCCCTACTTGACTTGGCGTAGCTTTTTACGTAATAATTTTGCCGATTACAGCAAATTACCCTATAAACCTCACAGCGTTCATGTGGAAATAATACCATTTATTTATGGTAAGTAAACAATGACAATTTATTTGAAAAATTCGCCAAGTTATTTATGCTCCATATTTGCAGATTGCTTTCAACACAGTGACATAACTAAATTTCCCGAAATCGGTGTACCATTAATACACACTTTAGGGGCAATTATATGTGGATCGCAGGTAAGTTTTCGTGCGCTGTTTTATAAATTAGTTTTGTTATTAAAAATTATCTTTGTGCTTTTTTACTTCTTTTCTTCTTTCTAATGCTCAATAATCTCATCATTTGATTTCGAAATGTCATTAACAATTTTCTTTCTGTTGGTTGTGGCCTCATTTGTAAACATATTTGTTTTATTTAACCATTTTATGTAAAATGTAATTGAAATGTTGCAGAAAACTTTAGCTGTAACTAATTATAAAAGTGTTAAAAGATCTGGTGATGGTATTGTTGAAACTTGCGACAATTTGGTAAGTTCTTTAATCGCCTTTGTAGCTGATAGTTTAATATAATGTTAAGTCTGTGTAATATGAATTTGATGTTTGTGTTGTGTTTGTTTGGAGTTTTTAATTTAATTCATATATTTTTGTTTGTTAATTTATTAATAGCGCAATGGCATGAGAGCTATTTGCCCAGCTACCGTATCGGTTTTAATGAAAATCTTGTCACAATGGGAAACCTCAAATGATTTGCGAATTGTTACATTGAGATGTTGTGCTTTAATGATAATTATTTTACAAAAGTCTAGTCCAGAAGAAGTGAGTTTAATAATTTTACTCTGAATTTTTAAAATTTCTTTAAGTTTTATTCCTTTTTCTAACTTCTCTGTTACAGCGCCAAATAGATTTAATAACCCTTATAAAACTTTACTGTGATGTTTTGGATGAACTACTAAAAACAGACAACTTTCAACGCTCGAACGGTGATAACTTTGACATAAGCTCCGATGACATTGATTCCAGTGATCAAACAATAGACGTTAATGCTCTTGACTCATCTGTGGATAATATTAATGTATTTCTCTCCGATGTACAAAGCTCTCCGTTTATTTGTGAAGCAATCGAGGAAACCAATTTGGTGGACACATTAATTTCAATACCAAAATATGTCAAAGATTTGAATCTTAATTATGCCCAACTTTTGATAAAAGTTCTTAAAGCTTTAGCTTCCATAACACGTAACTCTGCAAGAATAACTGAGCATATACGCTATTACGATAAAATGGGTAAACTGTTTAGTGGTCTTATGGAAGTTGGCCTTCCATCGATTGGTCTCTTGGAGGCTGCCATAGAATTGGCCTATAACGAACGCATGGGCGTAATAGTTTTACCTGAAGTCTTGACAAAATTAATAGAATGGCTGCCGGAAATGGATGTGAGAGAGCAAACGTACTTAAGTGATAAAATTTTAAACTCTTGCACAGACAATTACGGAACGTAAGTAAATTTATAAATACGATAATTTCCTCTGCACACTAAAAATCAAGTTGTATGTTCACTTTTTCGAAAGATTTTTCCAGTAATAGACATTACGTTATATTAATAACACAAGTGTATCAGGTTTTGGACATGAGTCCAAACAGTTTTCTATATTATTTGGGGCGCTGAGTTTGAATATGCACTCGGTTTCTTCAAATTGATGGTAGTTTTCGAGATATACCGTTATGTCAAAAAGAAAGCGGTGGCACAACAAATATTAGCATAACTGGAGGAAAATTTGAAATTCGAAAAGAACATTATTTTTATTCTATACTACTATTTGGGCCTTATCGCCTTGTTCAAATTTCGCCTACGACTTCGACGTTTTGTATTAGATTAAAGAAAAATGTTGTTCGATATCTTTAATATAGTACAAACTGTCGAATTCGCAGTCGAAAATCGCCAAACACGATAAGAGAGATTGTCTTTAAATCTGTTCCAGAGATATCGTGAAACGTTTTCCACAAATTGTAAAAAAAATCTTTGGTTATTAAAAAACTACGTTCTTTTTCTCCAAGACTATAGATAAACTTTTAAGTTAAAATCCGACTTCTGCACCCCAAATAACCTATGAAACAACTTTCACCTGCTCCAGTCCACAAGTTGACCTGAACTTATGTACTTATTTTTATATACATATAAATAGTATTTTAAATTAAACATGAATTTTTACATTTAAACACAAAATATGTAAACAGTATTGAGCTGGACACTGTTTTAAAAAAAATTTCGAACTGATTAAACGATTAATATAAAATTTAAATCAGATATATTTATATTGTTACTTAAAATCATAATTCGAAATATAGTGTTGACTTTTTATATCTATACATAATGGAATGTATTTAAACATGAATTGGCATAATAGTACTGTTGATTTGGCTAGCACCATTGAAATGGAGGCATATACTCAGCTAAGCCAAGAACAAATAATACATATTTGAGGCAGATATATAAATCTATAATAGTTGGTCATAGAAAATCGATTTAACAAGAATTTTCGGAGTTTTAAACAATTTTAAACAACGTTATCTCTCGAAGAGCAAGAAACCGGCTTTGGTAAAATTTTAAGGCATTCGGAGGAATTTTCCATGTTTCCTAAAAGGGCCTTAAGCTATAAAAGTGAATAGACGGGAAATTGTGAAATTATTAAAAAAATATAATTTTTTCGAAATTTTTTCGACAACGTTATCTCTCTAACGAATCAATTGACTCTAAGGAAATTTGCGAAAACTGACGTTGCTTTTTTAGGTTAAGATTTTATAAATTTTTTTTTTAATTTAGTTGCGAAAAAATCTCGAAATTTTATTTGATTCATAATCGCACGACATCTAAGCGAAGTAAAAGTCTTCAGAAAATTTAAGAGACGTTTACATACATACTCATATATTCACACACATAAAAACACTTATGCATACATACATGCAGCCATAAGAAAATAATCCAAAATATAGTCCTAGAACCTCAAAACGTTCTGATCCATGGGTTGTTCTTTCGAAATTCGAAATGAATAAAAAGAAAATGTTTTTGTTTTAAGATTAATGGCAAACAAATCGATCTTTTTCAAATCCAATTACACATCCGATAAAAATTCGATTTTCGAAAATACAGAAAGATATTGCCATTTTTTATTTAAATAACTTTGTTATCGTTATTTTATTTGTGAAATGAAAATAATAATAAAACTTTTGATTTCAGAAAATCTGTTGCTTGCGAAACTCGTATTATAAAATCTATATGTTTGTGTTTGCATCATTATGACAAACTGACCGATCAATGTATACAAAATTACATTAAACTTCTAGAAGAACTCAGCAAATTAAGTATTATACCCATAGAATTAAAAAGTATTTTTAGTCTCTTAAGAAAACAAAGTAAATTTCCACATTCCAAGCAGTTATTACAGGTAAGTGTACATGAATAACAGATTATAATAAATTATTATTAAAAAAAAAAAATAATAATGAAAATAATTAAAAAATTTTACAGACCCTTGTTAGTGTTTCCTTGCAATCGCTGACTAGTACAAACTTGTGCTCTCAGTACTTTAATTTTTGCGAATCCGGAGATGGTATAGTTGTGACCGATATTAAGAATTGGTCCATGTCCGGTGCTTATGGTTTTATTTTTCATATTTTACTGCGTTTGGATAACAAACTAAAGCAACAGAATGGTAATTCTAGAACAAATAGTTCGGAACAGGAACAACGTGCCAATTGCCGGAGAATGTTGTTAAAGTAAATTATTGAATTTTTCAATTCATTTAACAAATTTATTGTATTTATTTCCAAAAAATAATAGCTTACGTACTGCCAGCAATACTGGCTTTGAAATTTTCATACAAAACAATGGCAATATTGTAGTGGCTGCATTAACTAAACGGGAATATCTAACATCCTCGGTGGCCTCTACCACCTTGCTAGATGGCCAGTGGCATTATGTAACGGTGGCCATAACGCCGCCAAAAAGGCCTTTTTCCTACAGCCAAATTAATGTTTATATAGACTTCATGCAAAAAATAAGCGCCACCTTAAAAGTTCAAGCAATCAATGAGGTAATTTTGAAAAGTTGAAGAAAAATATATACGAGTACATTCTATTACAATCAATCTATTACAGCCTTTTATTTATTGCTCTGTGTGCTCAGCACTGCAGGAAATTAAAACCAATAGTGCAAGCAATACTTCAGCAATGCCCAGATCATCTTCGCAGGACACCAGCCAGACTTACAAAGGCATGTTGCCAACTTTATTAGAGCGAACTCTGTCTACAAATGTGAGTTTGTAAAAGCTTTCCTTTTTTATATATAAAAAAATAAAGTCTTCTTATATATTTATTTAGGTGTCGAATTATTTTACTCTACCCTTGAGGACCCAATCGACCTCTTTTGATCCAAATGTTAAAAATTTTCCTGTTGGCATGCAGGAAACAGTTTTTGGTGAACAGAAATGCCTCCACGGGCAAATCGGAGGCGTGTTGTTGGCTGAACCCACAACCAATTTGAAAACCATATTCGATGCTGGCATCCACTTCACGTCCATATTTTCGCAAGATAATGATATATTAGAATTGACTTCAAGATTTGTTTTCTGCTATTCGCCAGCCGCTTATATACGCAACACTTGTTTGGATTTAATACCCAGTGGCAAATATTTGGGTCTAGTTCAGGCCCAACATTGTCATATAGTAAAGTTAAGAGACACTGTCAATAGTGTTGGTGGTATACAGGCTATATTGCCCATATTACATCGCATTGTAAAGGAAAATAATGCAGACTTTTCTTTGGCAGCCGCTACTGACGAAGCTACTGACAAAAGTGCTGAACCCTTAAAAACTCCTGTAACAGATGAATTCGCCGACTGGGAAATGTTGTCCTCAAATTCTTATACGGAATGGAAAATGATACAGTTTCCCGTGGCCAGCTTTATGTGTTTCTTGCGCTACTTAACACACGAACATGATAATAATCAAGAAAATTTACTACACAGTGAATGCCTGTCAATAATTGGGATGATGCTGCAAAAATGTCCGCCCAAAATGTTTGACGTCAATGCACTAATGGCCACTCACTTGTTTATGGAATCTTTACAGGGCCACAAATCTACAACAGGGCAATCTAATCTTCCTTTATTGGATGAGCTTTATACATCTTTAGCTTTCAATTTTGATATATGGGTTCATATGCCCTTCCAGATATCATTGGGTCATGTCCAATATCTGGGAGCCATGATTAAGAATGATCGTAAATATTTTCGCAAGAAATTTGGTATACAATTTTTCCTGGATGTTATACGTCAATACTATGGTACCCCCGAGAGTATAACCGCTGAAGATGCTAAAACCATCCGATCTACCATGTTTGCAATAATACGTTTTTATTTGCAAAAGGACATTAATATCAAGGAAATTGGAGCAGTTATAGCATTTTTAGCTTCGGTGAAACAGGATCATATTTTAATTGAATTTCTGGACATGATGACGATGCATATCAAGGGTAAAAATTGTAGAGATCAATTAATTTTGCTGTTGCACGAGCCACAGACGGCCAATTTGATTTATAATTATTTCATGGACAAAAGCTATAGTTGCGAATTGCAGGAGTCTGCTATAAGGGTAAGCTGAACTACTAAGAATATCTCTATAAAACTAATCTTAATCTTTTCGTCTAAAAGTTTAAAAAACTTTAAATATGGAAGCCTTTTTTATACACGAAAAATTCTTTGAAGAATGTTTTTTCAATTAATTAACACTATTTTTTCGACCTTTTTTGTTTTAATATATATAATTTTTATAATCAAGCGTTAGGTTTTTTCAGTACAAATTCCTCTCGATAAAACTATTCTTAACTTTAATCTGAAAGCAATTAAAATGCCCTTTTTTAAATGGGAAGTTAATGATTTCATCTCATTTTCCAAAATTCTACGTGATGAATTTTGTTATTATTCCATCGCTATAATCGTGCACGAAATCAAGTTTTTATTTCAGAAAATAACGTCAATAGCCAATAGTCGTTGGATAGATTCATTGTCGAAAAAATATTTGTTTTTAAATAACTGTAAAACCTTTTATCAAGTCGATTTTATATATTCGAAATTGGCTCATTCGTTCGAGAGATTTTGTTGACATTTCTCTTTGTAGGAGTTCAGACTCAGCTGTCTATGAAATAGCTTCTTTCGAGGCCTTGACTGCCTCAGGGTAGTGCAGACTCAGCTGTCTATGAAATAGCTTCTTTCGGGGCCTTGACTGCCTCAGGGTAGTGCCACTGAGAGATTTATTAGGTTATGTGAAAAATTCTGGTTGGTTCTCGGGAGCTCGAACTCCAAAATTCCGTGGGGAAACGTAAATTGTAGTTTAGTCTTCTGGGTGTCACAATGGCCCTAATGGCCTTCGAAAGTACTCACAATACTTGTTGCGAGATGCCCTGCTAACCTAAGCTAACTTTTCTCGGAGACTGAATTTTCCTGTCACTTCGGACTTTTAAAATGGCTTCAAACATCGTAAATTTATATAAATATAAATCGGTTAATTGGTTAGGACGACAACGTTGTTCATGTTAGCGAGAAGTACCGGGGATAGCCTACGATGTTAATTGTATTTTCTCTTTTAGGAACGTATAAAGAAACCTATACTGCTTTTTTTATTAAAAATCTCAAAGTAAATAAACTTTTTCTTCAACAATTTTGCTAAAAAAAGCCTAAGAAATATTGCTGTATACTTAGTTTTGCGGGCAAGGGATTCGGCTTAGTGTTGTCTGTCTATCTGTCTGTCTGTCTGAAACGAAATGAAATAGATTTCTTAAAAAAATCTGAAATTTTGTTAAAAACAATCGGCCCACTTTAGCCCAAAAAAACGATTTGTTTTCACCGACCACGACTGCTTTTGTAATATTATTTCGTGGCAATGCAGTTTAACCATAATAGTTACATCCGAATACTGTGCTATCGACAAGGTGTATGAACCTGCTAATTATTTCTATTTTATACGGTTAATTCACAATAATGGTTTTGTTAAACCCAACATGTGGTGAAATTTGTCGCCAATAATTGTAATATTAAAAAAATTGCACAGCACCAAAGAAATAATTATCTTCCCTACAATGTAGAAAGCCTAAACGATTCTGAAAAAAAAACATCCTAGTGGAGAAATCCATCCATATATTCCAAAGTAAATTAGAAAATAATTTTCGTGAAATTTTCTGTAGTAGCCTGTCTTACTAGGTTGGCTGTAATTATACAAAAAAAATCTATAATTGCCTAAGAAACATAAAAATGGGAACAAAAATTAAAATTTGCCTTTCACTTATGAATTGTAATATGAACGAAAAAGTATTTATTCGTCCGATGAAATCCTAACTTTAACTAACGCCAGGTTATAATAATGGCCCTGAAGAGCGAACCAGGGCCTAACTTGCAAAAAAAAAACCGAAACGAAATAAACCCTTGAAAACTCGATTTTAGTAAATCGCTGTGAAATTAGTAACTTTAAATTTTTTTATTTGATAAAGTAAATTTAAGCATCATTATTTGGTTGCTCCGTAGACTACTGTATACTTTGTGCTAGTAGTGTAGTAGACTATGTGAGGAATTCGAGGGCTGTGGGTTCGATTCCTACCAAACACTCTTGTGTGTTTCTGCAGACAAGCTAAAATGGCTTCGCAGTTTGTGCTTGTAGATAAAATTTGATTAGAAAAAAAACGAAGTAAAGAATTTTTAAGATTCGGCATGGATTAATATGCCTCTACTTCCAGGTCTTGAGAACTCGATACGTACGATACGTATGTTTGTGTGTATGTTTTCAATGTAAACAAACATTGTTTTCACTTCAATCGAAAGTCTTTGTTTTTTACAGTTCATAAGCGGCCTATTGTGTTCGTCCCGTGTTCAAGCGAAATACAAACAGATCATGCGTTTACACGATGCCAGCACTGATGCTTCATTGTTTCCTGGCCTGTTTTCTTACACTATACCAATGCAGCTAAGCTCTACCATATTGTTTCACATGCTCGACGAAATGCTAAATACCGAAGTGGACTACTGCGGCTTAATATTTCTGGTTCACCACGTCAGTTCTTGTGAATTGCCCGTTAAGTTGGAAGTAGCGAAACGTTTGCTCCAGTGCACCTTTACTAAACAAAACTCACCACAGGCGATTGCCAAACAACCGGGTTGGCAAGAATCTATTGCTCGTCTACTTATTCGTAAGGCCATTGAAAATATTAAACCCGATGAGGAGAAACGTAAAAGTTTTGGCATCAATTTGGATGTTTTGTTAGAAGATGAGAACAAATTCGATAATCAGGGTGATCTTATTAACTTCTGTGAACAGCAAATGGAAATTGATCATCCTGAGCATGGTGTTGATGGTGGCTTGATACTTAATGAAATACATGCCAGTGTTTCGGAGGCTGCCAATGTTTTGGAATCGGAATTTAAAGAACTTGCTGAATCTGTTTCGGGTGTGGTGGTGGAGAATGTGTCTTCCGTGTTTTCTGTCATAAGACAAACCACACATGATTTGCAGGACACGTTCGAGTCTTTGACATTGGGCTCCTCAACTGAAAATATAGATACTAGCTCTCTAAAGGAGCAAGCCGATTCAGTAAGCTCTGAGAGCTCATCGCAATCACCTAAAGGTTTTGGCCAAAAGGGCGATTCAATTGAAAGTAATTTGGAATTTTCCTCTGAAGCTGATGTTGATAGTGAGGAGCAATTGGTGTATTTGGTGTCAAATATTTTATTTACGGTCTTTTGGCGTGGAGTACCCAACGATCATCCAGATTGTTGGAAAGAAAGGGGGCAAGTGCTTGGCTGCATCAATCTATTGGCCTTAAACAATGAATTAATGGCTTCTCATTTGTCATTGAGATTGCGTATTTTGGAAATGGCCGTGCAAGCTTCCTTGTTCGATTTGGCCGAACATGGTAATCAAACATTGATAAATCAAGAGGTACTCGTAGATGGACAATTTTTTTAAAAGAAATTTTGAGCTTTTATAAATATAATTTTTTTCCTTTTGCAGAATGCTTCCCACATTTTACGCATGATTTATGATTTAGTGGTTTTGGGTTCCAACGAAGACGAATCGAAAAAATGTTCTACGAAATTGTTGGACGGTGTTTTGGCTTTACTCGATGCTTTAATGATATTTCAATCGGACTCTTCAGACGACTGGTCTGATATGATACGTTTATGTTTAGGATTGCTCTTAAAGTGTTCCCATCATCCTAATCCGGGTGTAGTGGCCATGGCAACGGCTAAACTTCATGCTATACTACAATGTCGAACCACCGAAAATCCCAGTGAATTGGCTTATCTACTCTTTTCGATAAATAAAGCCTTAGATAATGCTATTGAAGGTAAGTCATCATGGTCCTTATTCGTCCCTCGACATCTCAATTGAGATTGTTTGTGTTAAATAATTACTTGTTTTGATTTCAGTGGGTAATCCCGAAGAATATTCTTTTCTCATGCCGGTTCTGAAAGCTTTAATAGAGAAATGTCGCAATGCTTTTAATTTGGATTCTGTTTTACCTGACTTACCACCCACCTCGTCAGGGCCCGTATTCTTCAATGATTTTCAAATGTACAGCACTAGTAAGAAATGGAAAAATTTTATGGAAAGGATTGTAAGTATTGTTTGCAAAAGTATTATATTTCAAGTATTCCAAATATTATAAAATCACAGCATATTCAATGCATACATGCATCTGAGAACCGAGAATTTTCAATTCTACGTTGCAACCTCAAGTAACTTGTTTACATTGTGTAAAATAGATCGAAACACAAATTATTATTTCTTAATTTTTAAGGAAACAAACGTGCAGTTTAATATATAAAAATATTATATGTATGTATATAAAAACTTAAAACAACTTCAGTGAAAGCTGCCATAAACGGTCATTTACCTTCGTGCGGCGTGTGTCCGGTCAGTCTTGCCAAAGATTAATGATTACAAATTTATGTTTGAAAGATCAATGATTTAAAATTAACCAATCGCAATCATAGCCTTAATGATTGACATTATTAATCGGAATCATAATGCGTTAATCACAATTATAAATTACATCCTTAAAGCAAAGAAACGAGAAATTTGTGTTAACAAAATATATTTATTTATTTGTTTTAAATGTATTTTAGTAGTAACTTTCAGGTCTTCGCTGGAGTGATAAATCAAAAGAATTTTTTTTAAAAACTTCTTTTTGAATGCGTGATATTCCTTTTTTCTCCATTACCCCCTCTTGAGAGCATTTGGCTTCCCCAAAGCATCTCCATTTTTTACGAGTCTTTAAAGCTGTTTTTGCATTGTTATCAATTCTAATCAGGGTAAATGTAAAAGCTAGTGGGTCAAATGAATACATTTTTTAAATTTTCTCAAAAATTTTAAATCTTAATATTACACACATATGTGGAATGTTGAACTATTAATTAGCAAATGTGGGAAGAATCTTCTCTTACCATAATATAATTAAAATTAAACTTAAAGAAACTGCAACTCTGTGTGACTGAATCTAAACAAACAAAATATGAGATTGGAAAAAATTAATGCAAATACATCATTTTATTTATTATTAAAATTGTACTTTCGATTCCAAAAAACTTATTTATTTTGTTTTTTAACCACAGCATAGTAATTTATAATTCAATACATATTGTTAGGGGAACTTTATTACCAATAGTGGACAGCGTTACTGTTCTTTCTTAAAAATTAGGCAAAATGAGCAAAATTTCTCTAAAGTCTACATTTGAGGTGAAAAGTCTAACTGGTGCTATTAACTCGATTTAAGCTTAAGTCGACTTTAACACTTATTAAACCAGATTTTTTTGACGACTTTTTTGTAAATATACATTTTTGAAAAGCTACGTTTTACATACCTGTTGGAACAGTTACTTCTTTAAAATAGTACTTATTTTTTTGGAATTGTGATCTTTATACTTTTTTGAGATTATGATTTTTGAAAAAGTACTTTTAAGTCATATTAATGGATTTTTTTTGCTATGGAACTTTATGAAAAATAATTTTTTTTTTTTTGAAATAGTACTTTTGGGAAAAATATTTTTCACAAATGATACCTTCTGACCTTTGTAGACTAGTAGGTAATGTACTAGACTCGTAGTGCGAAGGTCCCAGGTTCGAATCCTGCCGCAGAACTCTGACAGTTGCGTTTGATAATTAAAGGGAGCGCACAACAAGCATTCACTGGCTTAAGTGTATGTCGTATGACATGGGCTATCACACCCCTCCAATCAACCTAACCTAACCACTATTTTTTGAAATACTTTTTGAAAAATTTACTTCTCTGAAATGGTAGTTTTGGATTTTTTTTACAAATATTACTTCCTAAAAAAAGTACTGTTTTGAAATAGTACTCTTCGAAAAAGTACGTTTTTGAAATGATAATATTTGAAAAAAATATGTAATTGTAAAATCTACAAATGTACTTTATTGAAAAACTACTTCAAAAAGTACTTTTTCTAAATGGTACTTTTTGAAAAAGTACCTTTTTGAAAAGTTACTTTTATGTGAAAAAAACGATTGAATTCTCTATCCAAAACTAAAACACCTCATATAATTTTTTAAACTGTATTGATTATGAAATTGAAATTAATTAGTCTGGTTTGAGTACGAATACTGAATTTGTGGAATTATATTTGTAATCTTTTCTAATTATTATTTTTTTATTGAGGAAGAAGTAAGTTAAAGACAGTTTTCGATGGTCGCCACAACATCATCATCAGCGTTTATGTGGGTGTTTGTTTTCAACTACTTTTTAGTTGGCCCGTGGTCTGAATATCAGGTATTTAATACGCTTTTATATGAAGAATTAAAACGATAAGGAAGAATAGAAGCGAAAAGGCTAAATAATAAGAACATATTGATTTTCTTTCTATCCTCATACAAAAGCGTGTTAAATGGTTGATATTCCCAAATACTAACAGCCACTTAAACAATTTATAAAAATCACATCGAAAACTGTACATCGAAAACTTCACTATTTCTAGTGCTTCTGATATCATAGTTTAACAACGACTTCAGAAGTCTTTTATACTCCATGCGCGCAACATGGACGTGCCCAGCCCAGACGTTGATCCTTTATAAATTTTACTATGTCCTCTCCTTCGCATAGCTCGACCAGTTCGCCATTATTTATTTGAACATATTCGCCGTTTCCATCTCGCACTGGGCCAAATACCTTGCGGAGAATTTTACGCTCGAATATTCTTACACGCTGTTGTTCATTTGTTTTCATGGACCAGGTTTCACATCCATATGTGGCGGTAGGTCTGATAATAGTTTTGTATTGTACATGTTAAGTTTGCATGTCTTCGATGTAGGCTTGCCAGATGGCCGGGAATGAGCTTGATTGTCAAGATATTTTAGTGCATGTCAAGTTTCAAGCTCAAGCAATATTTGTCAAGCTGAAATTGAACATTTTCAAAATTAAAATTTGCAGTTGGTTACATCTAAAAAATTTCGTTTTTTGGCAGTAAAGTTTAATTGTTGGCAACATATAATTTTATCCCTGTATCAACACACATAATTTGGCTCATCACTGTATTTAGTACGAACTAAGTCCATTTTTTTCCAAATTTAGTTTTCATTGAATTGAACTCGAACGGAAAGAATATAAAAGGTTTTTTAGTTTTATTTTTTCTAAATAAATTTTGTTATCAGTTTTAAACAATATTAAGAAATAACTTTCTATTTTTGTTGCTTTTTTATTGTTTAAAACATAAAAGACATTTCTTTTGGCGCTTACTGTGCATACACCTATGTATGTTAAAAATATACAAACGTACATTTATAAGTAACGAACTGAATGAATTTTATGTAATTTTCCTGTAAAGAAATGACTGAATTGTTGAACTTTTTATGTTATTCTTGTTTTTTTTTTTTTTTGTAAGTAAACAGCCTTTATTTCTGTTTTTAATAAATAAAGAATTTTTAATAAATTAAAAAAATTGATATTATCCCGTATTTTTAGTTTTTAAGCAAATATTTCAATTTGTCCAGTTCTCTTCTTAAAATCAAGCTCATTTGCACTAAATGTCAAGTTAGTGCTCATATTGAATCTGGCAACCCTACTTCGATGTCAGCTTAGATGAAAACATTTTTTTTGCCCGAAGTTCTTTACCACTTCTTTAATAAAAATTGAGAAAATTATTAATTTGAATTGACAAATTCAATACTCGAACTCGAGCCAGAATTAATTTCAATTTACTTAAACATGTCGCCAAGACCTAAGAATCTGCCGACTTCCATTCGACTTCAATTTTCTAAAACTTTTTTCCATATGCAATATTTTATGGCAGAGGTAGCTCTATTTTCAGCACTATACATACGAGGGCAGGTCAGTAAGTCCGTGGCAATTTGAATGAAACACAGGTTTTTGTATAAAATATTTTTTTATTTTTCAACATAGTCTCCTTTGAGCTCTATACACTTTGACCAACGTGTCTCCGTTTTTTTTAATACTTTTTTTATTACATTTGACATGATTTCATCGTTAGTGTCAAATCTCTTCCCGCCGAACCATTTCTGTAGGTTTGGAAACAATAAATAGTCACTCGGTAACACTTTGAAGCCAACGAAAAACCACTTTTTTACTATTGAAATTGATGGTTTAGAATTCCAATATTAAATTTACCAAGCTAGCCTTCCTTGGTTTGAGTGGTGGAAATACACTTTTTTTAATTTCATCCTCAAATCATGCGTTAGTCTGCTATCAATCTAAATGACGCAGCCCGCCCAAATTTTGACAGGAGCCAACTGACAAATGTCTGTTGCCTTTCAGTTATGAGGCGGGAAATTCAAAAAGTACTGACTTATTGAAGTGCCCTCGTGTGAAAGGAACAGGAGGAGTAGTACCTCCCATACAAAGTAATAATTTAAATAATTTAATTAAAGTGTACGAGTATCTGACTGATTATACTAGCGAGAGTTTTAAAATTTTGTGTGGATCTACTTTGCAGCCAAAGTGACTAGATAGGAGCAAGGGCTGTGGTACCTTCCACACACAGTAATTCTAAAATAATAGTAGCATATGGGGTCGACTATGCCAGTGAGAGTCTGACAATTTTCTGTGTGTTACTTTTGCGATTTAATTCGCAAATAATCCATTCGCTTGGTTCACTTTAATCAGATTGTGTTTTATTCTTTAACAATAAATTTTAAAAACTAATTAATAAATAATTCTCAACTCTATGTAAAAACAAAAAATATTTAATTTAGTTTGTGATTCTTCGGCAAATTACGATAAAGACCTCTGTCATTGATTGGGCTCCGAAAAACGGTTGTATCGAAAACGTTTTTTGTTGTTCGATCGGAAAATTGTCTTTCATTCGTTGATTCAATATGCAGCCGGGGTGTGGTTGACGTATTCGCATTTTCCTTTCTAAATGGATGTCTGATTGTATTGTACGTTTTGGGTGCTGAAGCAGGTCCATCATAATAGGTTTTTGATCTGGACTTTTCTATGGATATAATTTTAACGTTTGACGGCGCTTGTGTTGTTGTAGTGCTGGTGGTCGTGTTCTTTCTTTGTAGTTTGTAAAGTGGACGTTTGTTTTTACTAATAGTTGGTGGGATGATGGTAGATGATGTTATCTGTACAACGGATGGTGTACGTATTTTTAGGGGATTCCACGGTCCATTGCTGTAGTTTTCTTTGATGTCATTGTGACTGTTTACGTTTTCAAGTCTTTGAGATTCGTGGGCGTCGGGGTCATGAGAACTGGATAATTTATTGCGATTTTCCTTTTCGAAAGCTTCTTGCAGCTCGGGTACGTCTAAAATATGTTTTGTATTTGAAGCAGTGGTCAAAGAACCTTTGGGATGCTTCCATTTATGAGTACGGCGTGAATGATTTATAGGTGACTGGGGCCTTTTAGTGATGTCTGATGAATGTACGAGTGTGTTACTTGGTATTGGTGCTTTGACTGCCGAATCATTGGCAGCTGGTGGTCGCTGTCCGTTTGCTGGAAGAAATGTTTGAGGTGGATAAATTTCTCTTTCTTGTTGGTTAGAGGAGTCAAATGGTATAGGATCATAAATTGGAACTTCGTAACTTGACTTTGGATAGTCATAGGGTGGATGCTTGTGATTAATGTTAATCGGTAGTTCCTCGGATGGTGGAAGATATTCATTTATATTCTGATATGTTGGCGGTGCTGGTTGATAATTGGCTGGTTGATTAGTGCCGGAAACTTCTTGGTGCCCAGGTGTATTGTCTTCATAACTGTCCTGCGGAGGCCTAGCGTACGTATCTTCCGGAGGATCATATTGTTCTGTGGACTCATCATATTTGGGTTGTTCGTGATAGTTGGGTTCATCATAAATAATTGACGGATGCTGTTGTGGGGCCGGCTGTTGTTGTGGCGGCGGGTGTTGTTTAGGCAGCGGGTGCTTTTGAGGTGGTGGGTGTTGTTCTGGTAGCGGATGTTGTGGCAGTGCATCATTTCCATCGTTTAAATAAGAGTTTTCATGTGACGAAGGTATATTAATTTCATAAGAAGGAGAATATGTAATTTCAACAGCTGGTTCTGGTTCAGGAGGTTCGGCAAAATGGTACGTGTTTACTTTAGTTGGCTTGTGACTGGCATAACTTGGCTTCCGTACAACTACTGAATATTTATTGTAGTCATTAGAGCCAGCTGCTGGTATATGAATATCTGGTACACCGTATGTAGTGGCTGGTATACGTGGCACATTTTTAGACGGCATACTATTATAGGGATATTTATTGTTTGCCTGTTCTTTATAGTAGGGCTTTTCTACTTCAGTATACACTGGTCTATTGGTTTGCACTTCAAATGTATATTTATAATTGCTGGGCTTATCGTAGCCAGTATTGTAGACGAACTCTGTAGGCACTCCATAATGGGCATGTGGCGCTCGTGGCCTCGCAGCATTTGAAGAGTATGTAACTGAGCGTTGGTTACTGATCTCAGGTGCACTATACTTATAAGAAGGCGGTTTCTTAGTTACTTCTGTGTAGGATGATTCCTTATAGCCAACGTCGGGGTCCGTATACGTATACAAAGACGGCTTATGTATCTCCTTATAAGAATCCGCTTGTATTGAGGGTTCGTAGTGTTTGTAAAAATCCAATTCCATTGACTGGGACTCGTAGCTAGAGAGTGGCAAATCAAACTCCGCTGACTCCACATTCTTGTGAGAAAGATCTTCAAATAATGAAGAGTCAAAGGTGGGGGTCTTTGTAATGGTCGGCTTTCGAATGTAGTATGTCGGAGGTGGTTCTGCAAAACTATACTTTATTTTTGGCCTTTTAATGCGCTTAATTTTATAACGCTTCGGCCTAACGATGTGTTTAACTATAGTGCGTGGTGGTTGTCTCCGATAACGTACGAGAGGTTCTGCTACGGGCTCTTGGGATGTTGTATTACTTGCGATTGAGGTTGAATTTTGTGGCGTGATCACCTCCTCTGTTTCGGTGCATAAAGCGCTGCTAAGCTGTAGCGTGATAATTACCTAGAAATATAAATAACAAATACTATATATAAGATGGGCGTCGCGTTAAAATATATAAAATGTATAAACAATGGTTTATTTGTATTTTGTTGTGCTCAACACAAATATTCCGCCTACAGAAAAATCAAACAAGTTAAAGTAATTAAGGCAACTAATCATCTTTTGATTGAATTGTAATTTTGAAACTACGGCGTTTTCGTTTCTAAAAATAAATGCAACATTTTTTGCCATTTGAAAGTAAAAAAGTGAAACTTAATGTTCTTTAATAGGAACAAACTACTTAGGAAAAATCAGTCAGGGAGTTTAATTTTGTTTAATTAGAACGATACATAGATTTTTTTGTTTAGAAATTCTGAAAATTTTTTTCAGAAACGGAAACGCCAGATTTCAAGTTAAATTGAAGCGATATATTTAAATAAAAATTCTTTTTTGTTTTTCTTTTTTTTTTCTCAAAATCTCAACAATCATTCCATTAAATCTATTCATAATCAAACAACAGCACAATTTTTGTTTCGACAGATTCAGCCCTTTAAAAGTTACAGAGATTAACATACACACGCAGATTCCTAAATGCAGAGCTGGGCAAAATTCTTGCTCGACTATAATAAAAATACTCGTATGTACAAATTACAAAATACTTCAAAATACGTTGCGTATTTAAAATTCAAATTACATTTATAAGCGGCAATTTATATGCAAATACAAATATTTGAAATAGAACTATTTCCAAAACTGTCCAACCCTGCATCAAATCATGCATACGTATGTAGAAGGTGGCGTAATTTGAACTGGCTGCCATTTTGTTATAAATGGAAAAAAATTATCTGATAAAGTGAGTTCGATGACATTAATTGAAAAAAATATCGTTCAAATGGCCACTTGACGAGTTGATGCATAATTGTGCTCGTTTTACGGCATTTCGAATTGTTGCTGGCAAAACATTTGGCTACAAATTGGAGATTTCTTCTTCAATGCTTGCTGTCAAGACGTGGAAGGTGCATGGTTTGTTGTGGTACACACCAGATTATAAAAAGCCCCGAAAGAAGGAATCTGGTGCTGTTAGATCTGACGATCTGGACTGCCAGTTAAAATCTTTAAAACCGGGGATCAGTTAAACTGAAGTTGTGTGGTTGCTCCGTCCTCTTGAAACCAACAATCTCGAGATCCAATGCATCAGTTTGCGGTAAAAAAATATGTTTAGCATCTGCCTGTAATACCCACCATTTACGGTTACGGTGGTGCCATTGTTGTCTGCAAATTGCCGCAACAAGCAGTCAATTTTAGGCAATGCGTTGGCTTTTAGAGCATATGGAATGGATTCTATATTAACCTGGAAATGCAAAATTTATTTTTTATCATATTCACTGAAGTGGAAATGGTCTTCATCACTCATTATGATTTTTGATACGAAATCATACTCTTCTTGTACCAAGTTTAGCAGAGTATGAAAGTAATTTAAACTTGTCCGATGGTCAGCAGGCAGCAATTCGTAAACAGTTTGCACTTTGTAGGAGAACATTTTAAAATCTTTTAGTAAAATTCGTTGCAACGATATCTGCTGATGCTTAATTCTGTGGGTTGTCGTCTCGTTGACGTCTGTAGATTCTCTCTGAAGTCGTTGGCAACAACAGCGATGTTCTTAGTTGAACGAGCAATGTGAAACCGCCCACATCTGAGATGAGTGCTGAGCCAAACGCCTAGTTCTTTCGAATTCATATGGAACACGACGGCGAGGAAAACGACAACGAAATTCACACTGCGTTAACACAACAGACTGATAATTTGTAAAGGAAAAATAAGTAGCTATAATTCCACATTCTTGAGCTGGTCATCGCACCATGGCTCAATAATGCTCAATATATCTACATATTTACATTATAAATGTCAAAGGACAGTGACATTTGGCATCATTTGCAAGAATAGCAGCAAATAAAAATTATGGCATCATTTTTGTCATGCGAATGTCATCGCAATAATATTCAGAATACTTCCATTTGAGTTCAAAACGCCGAGATCTAATGGAAACTTGATTTTCGAAAATCGAGATGAAATCAGAACTATGTAACTTCTTATTTGGTTTTTATATTGGAAAGTTAAACATTTTATGAACAATGTTATAAATTACGAACTTTTGTGTATTGTTTTAGCACGTCTAGAAACCAAGTCAAAATAAACATATTGAAATCATATTTCCGTCACATACGATAGTTGCGCAAAACAGACTCCATGTCGCTTCGCATAGTTAAGCTTCCATTTGAAGTGAAAGTTTTTCTCTCTCCGCTTGGAAATATTTCTGTAGTGCTTTTAAAATATCGTCAATGGGAAAAGGGTTTATGCCTACAAAAATATAAATAAATCGTATGAATACATATATACTATACATACATACATACATATGTATTCGAACGTATGTGTATGTACTCGAATGCATTAAGTTGTATGGTCGTTTTACATATTTAAAGTTATTTTTATATTTTTATTCAAATATAATATACTAACTAATTAATAATGAAAACATATTAATATTATATTTTACAGTCTTGAGAAATTATGTGTGAATTTATTTATTTTATAATATAGACTTACAGATACGCATCTCATTATGTTACCAATTTGAGTTTCACAATTGAAAATAAAAATTGCCATTGGTCAATTGTGCCCATTCCAGAAATTAAGAAAAAATTTATTTGAATTTAATATTTTTAACTCTCCTCACGTATGAAATATAGAAAAACCCGGTGTATGTTATGGTCCAAATCGGCCATAAATTATACTTTTTGTTGAAATTGCGATGAACTTTTTACGGCAGATTATAATATACGATACCTGCAACACATTCTTATTTAGATTCTTAGAACGCTGAGTTGCTGTTGATCGTCTTTTTAAAATATGAAATCATCCTGCTTGCGAACTTTTCGCGAAATGTGAAGTGATTCGAAATGAGCTTAAATACTTTTTGGACATAATCCTACAGCCATAACAATCCAGTGAAAAAAAACGGAAGTCATTCTCAGACATTACTTTTTAAAAGTATATTGGGAGATCTCTTCAACTTCCTGATAAGACAAGTTGGCAAAATCTTAATGAAAAATCTGAACTACATCCACAAAACTACTTAAGGAGCCATTCGTCAAGCGTTTTCTATCTTTAAATTTAATTGCAAACGTTTACCGCGACTTCGCTGAGTGGCACGCATCCGAAATGTCCAATTTTCCATGACTCTGGCACATAGTAAATCAGGCTAAATTTGACCGATGGGATGTCATATATTGAGTTTTAGAGTCACTGCGGTTTGTGGCTTATTCGCATAAAATTGCGACTTATGGAAACCCCATCTGAGATGATCATGCCCGCAAAATGGGTCGTGCAGGATGTCTAATGTGGCATGAGCTGTGTGGTGCGTAGCGCCATTTTGTTGAAATCAAATATCATTAGTGTCCATATCATCCAATTCAGGTCAAATGAAATTGGTAATCATTGGTCTATAGTACTCTCCGTTGATGGTGGTAACCTGTTCAATATCGTTTTCAAAGAAATATGCACCGATGACGCCGACAGCCTAAAATCCATATCAAAAGGTGACTTTTTTGCGATGCATTGAATGTCTATCCATCCAGAAATGGGCCTCATTAGAATCATTTTCCAACTGTTCCAGGGCCCGAATTCTTCTGGGCAAGGCCAGATAGGTTACCTCGGATTCTCCTGCACACTCTCACGGACAACGGTGATGCTTTGGATGGGCAGATCTTGTGTTTCGTCGTCGTACGGGCGTTCGTTGATTCTTTGCTAAACCAGTGGACTCAAATTTTTTCTATCGTTCTCTCCGTAGAACGATAATGGCGACCGTAAAATGGGCGAACCGCGCGGGACGTTGCCCGAACAGAACTCCCATGTTGATAAACGAATTCTATCAACTAAGAACATATGTTCGAGACAAGTGTGTCAACATAAAAAAAATCGCTAATCGAATGCACGTAGCCCGAAAAAAGGTCAAATTTCACCTTTTCTATTAAACAAATCTCGTATATTCGTTGCATTCAATACTTTTTGTATAATAAAGTATTCTGAAAGTAACAACAAGTCAAACAGAGGGAGTCCAACAATGTCTTTTGAGGAATGTTTAATGAGGAGAAAAAATTTTAAATTGTTGAAATTCATAAAGCGTTTGAAAAGTTTAGCAGAATAAAACATGCTTTAGATTCTAACTTTGCTTTATTTATCGACACCCTATAGATGATCAGGGATCTGGAGCAGTGATGCTCAAATTCTCAATATCCGTAATACGCGCGATCCTATAAGGAGTAGAGGGCGCATATAGGACACAAAACTCTGCTGTCGACGTGGACTTTCGTTCATTATAAAACTCTTCATACTTATTACGAAAGAAGTATAAGGCTGAAGGTACATTTTCTCATCTAGTACCAGTACAATAAAGGATTTTTTTGTTATTGGTCGCCTCCGAAATGTCAAGCAAATATTGGATTGTTTAAAAATTAATTTCCTTTCGTTTATGGTAATGAAAGACTTTTTTATTGTGAATAATGAAAGATCAAATTGGATACAATTTATCTATAAGCAACCTGACATGTTGTCATTTTCCCGTAGTGAGAAAATGACAGAAGAAAATTAAAGTATATTCTTTCGTTCCTTAAAAACAAAATTTTATTCCCAACAACTTAATACTATTTTCTTCTTTTTATTTCGCATTTGATTTCTCACTTTGACAAATCGGTACTGAAATAAAAGTACTCATGTATGCAACTGCTACTGCCCAGTGTATTTATGTAACTTGTTTCGACGGTAGATTTGTTTACATTTCAACAAACAGAATCAAATTAGTTGCACATTCAAGTTTCGTTGAAGTAATAGTTCGCTAAGCAACTTATTAAAATAAGACTTGGCAAAATGTTTAATGAGGAATGGAAAAATTATTTTTGTAAGAACGCAGATTGTTACGCACTGTACGTGATTAGCTAGAGAATGCGAAGATAGTGGTGAAGGAGAGAGACACAGGTATAAGCGGAAATACAAACAAACGGGAAAGGAGGAGAGGCTGACATGAAGAGGTGAAGAGGAACACTAAGAAGGTTGCTGTTGGCCGAAATAGTGAACGCGTTGACTACAAATCAATTTATGACTGAGAACCTGGGTTCGATCCCGGTTCAGGACAAGTCATTAGCATCATGACTTTTTCTAATTTACATTAATGTGGCGTTGTGGTAATTGTTGTTGGACTGTTTAAAAGGTGAAGGCAAAGCGCTGGTCACTGTACAGTATCGGCAGCGATACGCTAATGTACACTGCATCACGGCGCTCTCCTTCGTCGGTAATGTTAGCGCAGAATGAATGATTTCTTTTGTAGAAAAATGGGCACTACCACTCCTATATAGTTTACAGCCACTGATAGCAGACTACACCGCGATTTGAGGAGAAAAATTGTACAAAAGTGAATTTCATGTGCATTATTTCTTGTGGAAAAAATAATCACTCAAACCAAGGAACACTCGATAAATAATATGGCAATTCGGTACCATCCAATTCGATGGTAAATAAGGGGTTTACTGAATTCATTAGTGGCCGTAAAAGCAGATGATGGCGAATACTCTGAACGCCCAGTTGAAGCCTCTACACCCGAAACAATTGAAAAAATTCACGATATGCTCTTGGCCGATCGGAGATTGAAGGTGCGAGTTCCAATAAAGTTATGACGACCGGTTTTTGGGATGCGTTCCCTATAGTGCACATTGACTACCTTCAAAAGGGTAAAACAATCAGTGGCCATTTTATTGGGGTCGCTTTAAGGAGGATTTGGAAAAAAAACGAGTGTTGCGCCACCTTGTACTTAGACGATTTTCTGAATCTGGACTCACGCTTACACTACCAAATTGATGCTGGTTTTTGCAAATTGGCCAGTGCTAAGCCCATACAAAATTTGTTATTTTTTTAAATATTTTTTTATAAACAAGTTTCAATTGCACATGTGTAAATTGCAATTCACGTCGGGCGAAAATTAGTTATAAATTGAAAGTTTTTTCTTTTGGGCTTTTATACATTTTTATTATTTTGCATATTGTTTTATAATTTCACAATACGAGTATAATTTTTTTTTTATTTTCACTTTATTATAACATTTTTAATTGAAACCAGGACAACTCGAAACTTGTTCTGCCACAAGAAATTTTTTGCCACGATTATATCACTTTCACTTGGAAAAATTCACAAGACTTTGTTACGATGGATGGATGCATTTCCTTTCCTTTTTCCTTTTTCACGAACATTAGTTTTTGGAATTTTAATTTTCTTGTTTTATGTAAAATTTAGCCATTGGGCTTTAATTCATGTTTTTTTATTCACTTGATCGCACTTTAATTCCACCCACCCACGGTGTTGTAATAGTTGAGGCAGAAGCATTTATTTTTAAACTTATTATGAAAAATATTGAAATATTTTCATGTTGCATGATCACTTTAAGTAACCATTGGCTGTTACTTAATTTTTTTTTGTTATTTTTGCAACGATTTTATATGTAAAATTATACATATTTAATTATCCTGGGTTACTGTTACACATTGCGTTGCAAGTAGTTTCCTTGAGCCGTCTGTCTCTTGTATGTTGCAAATAGTCGTAAGATGCAATAAGTATTATATACCAGCACTTATGTACTATTAAGTAACTAATTATTAAATTTAAACTTACTATAACGATGCAATACTTTAACAGCCAAAGTTTGCCTATTGTTCTATAAACTTCTTTGTTGGCCATATTTCTTTTGTTCATTTTGTTGTTTTTGAAGTTTTTCCACAATCTATTGTTTAATCAACTATTGTGCATTATCCTAGCATTCGCAGCGTATTTGTTGTACAAACATTTCGTTGGACTTTCTTTTCCCGACTAAACTGTTTAGCAAGAAAGAGATCTTGTTTTATTAAAAAAATTTCTTTGAAAAAAAATTGTGTCGGTAAGCGCACCAGCAACACGATCACAACCCAACAAATCGCATATAAACCATATAAACAAAAAATTGACATCAACTAAAGTAGAAAATGAAAATGAAATAAAAAAATTAAATAAAATTTACTGCAAATCGTTGGACGGTAGCACCTTCAACTAGCAGAAGCCACCATGGGAAATTGTATGTGTGCGTGTTAAACGAACTAAAGCAAACTGGCTAATTCGCTGCAAGTGCACGGTGTCACTTTAAATTGAAAATCTGAATAATTTTTAAGGCACACACAGCACAGTGTAAGAGAAATTCGAATTTCGGAAACATTTGTATTATATAATTTAATGAATCGACTTGGACAAGACAATAACAAAACGCCGGCAGAGCAACGATATTAATTTCCTCATGTTCTTGCATGTGGCGAACATACTTATATGCATACGATGGCAGCACATGAACGAAACATAAACGGTCTTCACGACCCGAATTCATGTGCGACATACAACATATGTTATGTTCAATGTTCGTATAAGTTGACGACATCGCTAGTAACGAAAGGTTAACATGAATTCGGTATAGAGCTCATTTATAACATATTTATCGGAATTGCAAGCAATGCCAGTAGAATATTTTATTTTACGTCTCTAACAATTTGATGTAATTTTTCTTAGAAAAGATTTGCGTAGAATACGAGGGCGGTCCACAAATATAGCCGGTATAACAAAGCAAATCGACCAAATTTGGAATTTTGTTCCTTAATTCTCAACATAATCATATTTTAGCTCGACACACTTTTCCCAGCGATATGCAACCGCTTGCAGTAAAAACTGTCTAGCTCCTTAAAATAACCATCAACTGTAGCCTCCACCATTTAATTTTTTCAACTTTGGAAATATAAAATAATCCGATTGAGCTAAATCTTGCGAATAAGGTGCGTGATGAAGCAATTCGAACTTTAATTCATTGATGTGTGAAGACTTTCTTTTTCGCCAAATGCGACCCTTTTTCCTTAATTTCATCGCCGTTGTTTGTCTATCCTTTTTTTTTTGAAGATAATCAATAAAAATCATCGTACGCGCATCAAAGAACAAAATGTCATAACCTTGACCGCCAGATGGAACTGTCTACGCCTTCTTTTGACACGATACTCCTATTACAATCCACTGCTTTGACTGTTCCTTTTTCTCAGATGTAAAGTGACGGAGCTATGTCTCGAAACGACGAAAAAACTCGGCTTTATTGCGATGAAACTCTATTAAAACATCTTCACGACGCTGTTTTTGTTCTATTGTGAGTAAACTCGTCTCACATCTTGCGCACAGCTTTCTCACCTTCAAATTTTCGGTCAAAATGCGATGTAATATAGCACTTCAGCTAGCTCACGCCCCTTCAGCCCCATCATCTAATGCCATTTTGTGGATTTTCTTAGCCGTTTCTGTTGTGAACACCTCAATTTTGGTGACCAATACGGTGTTTTTCTTAACACGTATTGGTGGTACGGCCTCGTTTAAACTCTGCCATCCAATATTTTGTAGTCATAAACAAAGGAGCAGACTCCCCCATAATAGAGTCTAGCTCGGCTTTAATATTCTGGGACCCTTCAAATGAAAGTATTGAATTACATAACCGTGACCAATTTTCTCCATGTTTTCACTGAGATCGTTCACTTTTGATTGCTCAAGAAGAAAAAACAAATACTAAGCAATGTGGCTCCTTGATACTACGGGCGCCATCTATACGTCAGGTCCGCCAACTGGGACCGCCCTCGTATGTAATTTGTTCGGAAACGACATTTTAACTTCGGACAAAGTGGATATATGTTGATATTGCTATTGACGATTTGCATAGATATGTAAAATAAATTTTTGTTGCATAAAAAGATAAAATTTATGTACTTGCTCTATTTTGTCCCACTGTTTTTATGTTTTTATACTATAAAAATAATAGATTTTATATTTTCATATTAACTCAACTTTGTTGAATTCAACTTTACGTGCCTTTCTACTACTAAAGGTTCAATCCACTTTTGTATTTTGTGGAAAAAAGAAAAAGAATTGTAAAAAAATAAAGACTCAAAGACACGCGACACCAAGAAACACAGATGGGAGACAAACATTTGTCACTTGGATTGCTGAAGCAGAACAAACATTTATCTACTTAATCTTAATTTATAACCAACGGAAACAACAATGCCAACCAACATTATTGTAATAAAACACGACGAAAGCAACAATTTTATATAAACGAAACGATCTACAACAACTTGAATCTATGAATTTCAAGACACAAATGCATATCAAAAGGCTTAAATAGACTTTGTGGGCACATAAAATCTTCTTTTACGTCATGCAATTTCAAAAAGAGTATTATTTAATCGTATTAGCCATGTTTAAATTAAACGTAAACGTCTAAATTACTTTTAAGTTTTAATATTAAATGGATTATTAGCTGGGAAATTAAGTTTTAAAATTTTACCATGAGGTGGTAAAACTTTAGCTGTTTTGTTGCATTTAATTGCACCAAAACACAAAATAAAGAACTTTTAAATAAATTTTAAACAAATTTAAATTATTGAATGATGGGTTTTTTTAATGAGAAACAAACAACTTTATTTTATTTAATACATCAATGCCCTTTTGGGCGCCTCCTTTTATTCTTTGCTTTGTATTAAAATAAAATGTAAAATATACCTAAAGCCTAGTACCCTATCGATTAAAATTTTTGAATATTTGGCTTTATATCGAAAAATTCAAATTCTATAAGAAATAAGTGCCATTCATATTATTTCACTTGCCGAAAAGAAGTTTCCTGACTGTTGCTAGTTACATTTCATTTGTTTATCAAAACATGACCCCAAAATTATTTTGTAACTACATATTTCATATAAAATTTTTTCATATACATTTTGACAGGATTTCGCATGGAATTTTGAACAAATTTGATACAATGAAGCATCTTAGATTTCCACTCTATTCTCAAGTATTATGAATTACGCACTTGTCTAAGTATATTATCTTTTATAATCATACGATGTTTTGTTTCTTTTGTTCTTCTGACACAAATACAAATAAAATGAAAAATACACGTGTTGTTCCAATACTCGTACATTCATGCTCTACATTTATCCTCTTTATCTTAAAAACGAATAATATATAAAAGAAGTTTATGACATATAAGAGTTTCCAAAAATTGTCTGTATGAACACAGTCAAAATTTAGTCTATTTCTGAGTGTTACACAGTAACTACGAGTACTTGAACGAAACGGTTACGAGACATCTATGATGAGGTGGATAAATGGTTTCAATTTAATGTTGCTGATGGTCTTTGGGGGCATGCAATATTTCTCTGTGGTGTACGGTTTACCTAAGATCATTTTTAAGATTAATTCCGAAGGCTTTGATGCATCTATAAAGGACGAAGAAGGTATACAATGGTTTGCCTTTGAAGGCGAATACAATCAGGAAGTGGAGCTTGTTACTAAACCTCGTTATCGTGGTATCATTGAAAGTAAAAACGACGGTGAATGGACATATAGGGATCGCACAACAAAGTTTAAGCCGGGTGATAAAGTTTACTATTGTGGTTATATCAGGTGCAACAACACGTACTATAAAACAAGGGGTGTCTTTACATTGCAAGAGGTTCCCAATGAAGATTAGAGTTTAATAGTTACGACTATAAAAATTAATGTATTACAAAATTAGCGTGGTGAATTAACAAAACAAAAAAAAAATATATGATAACTTAATAAAATGGAATTTGTGAAAAAAATTTTAATATTAATATTATAAAATTTCTCATTAGTTTATGATGGTGCTGCTTCGGGATAGAAAAATTCGGCATATTTAACTTTAAAATCGGTTTAACTCCTCTCATGTAAACATGTAATCATGCCTTTGCAGCCTTTGTCGGAAGATTTTATGTACGAGTGCTAATATATCAAGATGTTTGACTTTTCTCATAAATGAGATTTCTAAATTTTTAAAATCTTTTCCTTTCTCATAAATGAGCACCATCAGCTTTTCTGCCTATTATCAAAAATGAATGTGTCTATCTGTTGTTTCTCCTAAGAATGGATTTCTATTAAGGGTGTCATCGCTGCGATAATGCTTGCGTTCTCTGTTGAATTCGCACGTAACTGCGTTAAAGAGTTTTTTGTTGCAAGAGTCAGGAGATTTTTTGATTTCAATTTCCATATAATTTTTATTACTTTATTCGTAACAATTGTTGTCATAAACTAACTGCCAATTGGCAACAGTTGTAATAAATTATAAAAACAGAATCAAACAAATTTTGAAGCCAAAAAATAATAATAATAAGCCAACTGGCAACATCCTTCATGCATGGGAAGAATATAAAGCAAATAAATACATATATAAAAAGAAGTATCAAAATTGTCTCCACAATTTTCGTTTCGTGCGTTTTTAACTACAAGGATGATGCCGGCAGGGATGATGTCGTATCGACATCACACTCAACGCATTCACAAGTGGGACGAAAAAAAAAAAACTTTTTTTGGTATGCACATGAAAAAGAGGATGAACAAGTTTGATTACATGACTGATTTTAAACCCACTTCAAAAAAGGACCATTTGAAAAAAGTCTATTTTTATATTGAAAAGGTATATCCACAAGGTTATCACGCTTTCACCAATAAGGAAAAAGGAGCAGGAGGAATGGTACCTTCCATAACGACTTTTGCTGCGAAATTGCTAAAATGTCACTCTGGTAACAAAACTGTTTCGAGCAACATCAGAAACGCTCTAAACATTTTATTCCTTTCCTAATCACTTCTAATGCTGTCCAAATATATTCTGCCTAAATGCTAGTTCAACAGTGCGATTCAATAATATTTTAACACAAGTAAAATTTACCAAAAATTACGAGTATATAATTACAAAATAAAAATATTAATAAAAAAATTTCCTGAAGAAGACGCCCAAAGAGGCGTCGAAATATTGAATAAAATTATTATTAATAAAAATAATGTTATATTTACATATACACAAATATGCTTTGATATGTTTATATGTATATTGTTGCAAAACAATAACTTGGGCTGCTGGCAAACCAAAAATTGTTACATCCACTGAACAGCTGACCTTCACCACACAATTATTGGCATCAAGATTGCGGTAGTGCATAACTTGAATAACTCTGGTATAACAAGCCGACTTCAATACAAACAGCCAATCGATCGATCATTATGCAATAATCAATATTTTGCTGTCCGACTTAAATTAACTTATTTATTAATTTTTAACACTCTCGTTATTATAGACAGCCCGATATACAATAACTATGTATTACTGTGTATGGAAGGTCCTATTACATATTCGTTGAAATGGGACCACAATGGGACTACAAGCGCGCCTTTTTAAACAAAAAAGATTCACGAGTAATAGAGTTGTGCGTGTGGAAACATTTAAAAATAAACACGGACGAATTGATAACATCCTCCTTTTCTTAAGTCGGTTAAAAATGTTACTGATTATAAAGCTTGTCAATTCTGGTGTTGTATTTTTTTATTGACCCACTAGTCTTTAAGTCCAGTTACTAAACTGTCAAATATCATAAGTCACATGAGTTCCTTTTAAATTGTTGTTGTAGTTTAAATAATACAGTATAACGTGTTTAATTACCCCAAGCTTAAATACTTTCCACCTTATATTTAAACTTATCCACCTTATAGTGTTATCACTATTAAAAAGCGGGAGTTTAAATATAATATATTATATATTATAATAGTCCCGTATATAACGCTTAATTACCCAATGTGGGTAATTACCTGAAATATATTATAACGAAACTAAAATTTACCTTAAATTTCTTTCTTTTAATTACCCTTTTGTTTTCATTAAATAGTTCTTTGATGTCTTTGCAGACACACATAAGCAGATATGTGTAGCTACATTCGCATAATTGCTTCATAGGGAGTATTTAAGTGTATTTTTAATGCTTTCACTGCATTATTGTGCAAAAATCGTGTATTAGAATACGAGTTTTGATAGCCCCTGTTCATTGAAACCTTAATTAAAGAACTTTTAAATTTTCAGAACTGGTCGTAATATTATGGCGTTTTCTTCTCTAAAAAGATTGCAACATTTTTTTTTGTCTTAAGAAGTTAAAACTCTGTCTTAAACGCAGACTTATTAGGATGGAGCACTCAGTTTCGTGAAGCATATTTTTTTTTAAATTTGGCCCATCAATAGATTTTTTTAAATTTATTAATAAAATGTTACAAACAGAAAACGCAATAATTTTCACTAACACAGGTTTAATAATTTTATCGTTGTCACTAGTAAAATATTTTTTTTCTAGCTTTATTTTTAGACAATAAAAAATAAAAGCCACGCAAACCGAAATAATTAAAGATAAATCCGTTCATATTCTATACACTTGTATTATGTACCTTAAAATTAAGCTGTAACTACTAGCACTTATATATTTTATCACTTTCACTTGTCTTAGACAAAAGTTAAAAAAAATAATATGTTATTCAAACACATTTACATTCTATGTACGAGGTCCGGGCAATAAGTCCCTCATTTTTGAATTTCCCGCACCTTAACTGAAAGGGCAACACTGCTCCTGTCAACAAGTATTTGTCAGCTGTCTCTTGTCAATAGTTGAATAAACTGCATCATTTAATTTGAGTTTGAGAGCAGACCATCGCATGATTTGAGAAGAAAATGAAACAAATTTAATTTCGTGTGCATTATTTCTTGCCGACAAAAACCATCAATTTCGATGGTATAAAAGTGATTTACTAAATTTATTATATTTGATAGGTATATGTAGCGAAAATACTGCCATTCCATTTAACATAGAAGCAGCCCATCACTGCTTTATATCTCTCACGTAACAGCGGTAGGAAATTACTTTTATGCAGATTAGGTCCTTCCGGCCACGGTACATCTTAATGCGGTAAGCTTTTGCATTGCTTTTCCATGATCAATAACGATCAGCTGATCCGTTTTCTTAAAGAAACAATACGGTACGGTTCGCTAATTCTACCTTAAGCGCCGTTTCGAACCGTGGACGAAACGTAGCTTCATCACAACACACCAGCGACCAAGCAGCCGTGAAAACAGTGGGTTTCTCGAGATGAATCGGCGCCCAAAAAGTTGGAATTAAAGTAGGACGGTATAAATTTCTAAAAACCTTCACAAAAACGTCAGGCAATTTTCTTGACTTGTGCTGGAAAGCTGAAATAAAATACCATATACATATGTATGTATGTTGTTCTTGTAATTATTATATAGAATTGTATTCCCTTTTACTTAAACTTTTAACGTTTACACAACGATTTTCTTAATTTTATAAAGATTTTTGATAAACAATGCAAAGGCATTATCACCTGTTTATCACTTGAAATGTAGCGAAACGAAAACGTTCGATATCGTGGCAAAGGCTGCAAATGTTGAAATGCATGTTTCTTTTAAATAAATGTAGTATGAATGACTTTTGAACAACTTTAATAAACATATTTAAAAAGCAAAATATATATATATATATATATATATATATATATATATATATATATATATATATATATATATATATAAATATGCACTTACGGGTACTTTCGTATGTTGTTGTTCTATTATCATACGAACTCATTGTTTGCGGAAAGTTCCTTTAGAATCCATTTATTATAAATGATTGAAAAGGAATATATACTTTTGAGTGGGCGTGGCAAAGCCCACTTTTCTAGTTATAACATTATGTGACAGAAAGTAGTAAAAGTTTCCGCAAATTTTCATAAGAATCGATAAAGAACTTCGTTCTAGGCAACGGTCATCTATAGTGCGTGCATGGACAGTTTTATATGTAGCGCACAGCAGGAGCGTTTTGTTCTCATACCTTTAAATATTTCCCTCGACTTAAGCCCAAAAGGCCTTTAAAAAGGCCCTGTTATACCCACTATCTCCTTAGGGAATTATTTAATAAATGCTGCTTACTCGTACATGTCTAAGCAACATCGTTAACTTTGTGATTGTGTTATGAAACAGTGGCTTCATGCCTCTTTTGCAACAATTCTCTCCAAATCCGTTCATTCGTATTTGTTTGTTTCCTGATTTCTGTTTTCGTTGTTTGTTTGTTTTTTTTTTTTTTTTTTTTTGAACTTGAACTTGCATTAATGTTGCACTTGAGACTGGGACTTCATAATGTTGCTGCAAGTTGCATTGAAATTGCTATTTTATTTAACGAATTCACATAAAATGCAATGTAATCATCATTATGGTTGCAGTCATGATCGTATAAAGATACAAGAAGAGTTTTCTTTTCTGATCTTCATAATGAAAATGTATGTGAAGCGTAAAATAAAAAATAAATAAAGAAATAAACGTGAGTGAAAAATCTTGATTGGCCGGTTTATTACTTTTTCCATGGTTTTCTTTTCTAATCGCATTATATATATATTTATTTTTTACAATGCCTTTTTTACATTTTTTTTCCAATCTTGTAGAGATACTTCGTTTCAGCCACCAACTATTGATTCATTTTATTTTTCTATTTATTTATTGTAAGTTATTAATTTTTATGTGCTGCATGGAGTGTTTAAATTTTAAAATTAAACTCTTGTTTTCCATATGTTTTTTAATAACATTTTTTCAATTGTACGTATTTTGTTTAATATGGTTTTTATTGCCTTTTAATTAATATATTTCTTATTTTTAATACCTTTAAACTGTTTGAAGTCACCCTACCCTCATTAGCCAGTAGTTTTAATTCCTTAAGATAATTCCTATGGGCCACAAAAGGCCAGCTTGTAGAGGTCCCTTCCGTCTTCATCAGATCGTTCAATAATAATGGTTGCCGCCTCCAAGCACCCAATTTTTTTACAAATACAATTTGCGAAGCCAGAAATATCTAGTCTTTGGCAGGAATCGAACCCGCTACTCTTAGAGTGATAGTCTAACCCTGGAGTAAAGTTGAGTGCAATACATGCTTTATGTGCAAACAATTTAGAAACAAACATGTTTTTCTTCGTATGGGGGAGGGCCAAAATATCATTCTTTGTCAGAAACGAAAACGCCATAAGTTGTCATTAGAAGGTAAAAATTTATTAAGAAAAAACGTACAATAATTTAAGAGAACAAGTTCATATTTTTTTATATCACCTTATTAAAGTGAAATTTATACGTAAAACAATAAAAAATTGTTTTTGTTTACCATAAAAGTTGTAGAATCAGGCCTTAACGCTTTCTAAACGAGAATGTTAAATTGATTTTTTTTTTTTGTTGGCAATCGAAAATAAAAATGTTGCACTTTTTTTTGGAAAAGAAAACGGCATAACAGGGTATTTTATTGTCGATTTCAACTTAACTGCAGCTTAAATATTTTAGGGTAGTAAATTCGTGATCATTGCTTATAAAATTAAATTATATAATTTATGATTTTTTAACAGACAATTCAATGTTGCCATTTTAAAGTCTTGCGGTGAATGATTTTCGCAACTTGTTAACAAAAAATGCAAGAAAGAAAATAATTTTCTTAAATTGAAAAATTAATTAAAATTAATTGCTTCATTTCCGTCTTTTGAAATCCCAACCTTAATAAATATTGTGTAAGGAAAAAGTTTTCAAAAGTTTGTTGTGGCTTTAGCTGTTCATATGCCGACATTTCATTGGTTGCTAAAACCAAATCGTCAGTGAAGTTTAAGCAGTTTGAAAACATTCAACCTCGGACGTTTATGCCACATAAATCAAATACAATATGAGAATTTTAACATTGCATATGAATTACAACAAATACATAATCATAGTAGGTTTAGAATGTTTCTATACAAACCAACACAACAAACAATTTACTCAACGTGAGTCTATTTTACTTTTCTCTCAACACCCATACAATTAAACGCCCGTTGGTCGTTAATGATTGTTGAATGTTTTCAAACTGTTTAAACCTCACTAACGATTTGGTTTTAGCAACCAATGAAATGTCGGCATATGAAGAGCTAAAACCACAACAAACTTTTGATTTTTTCTATGCATTTTGGAAAAGCTCTAATTGTTTCTAACGATTAGTTGGGGAAAATATCCCAAATAATGGATTTCAATATTAAGTATGGAAAAAGTTGTCTTTTTAATAATTAAATAGTACACATACAACAAAGATTTTGAAATGGGTATTTTTTTTTTTTTTTTTTTTATAAAAATTGGTAAATTGTTGAAAAATATGCAGAATTAGCGATAAAATATTTATAATTTTAGACAATATAATTAAATGCGTTTTTTTTTTGTTTTCCAAAGCTGCCTTGGAATTTGGAAACAAAACAGCGATAAGGCTTATCATTAAAATTCAAATTTTCCTTTCAAAAAGCAAAAGTATTGGTATTGAAAGTATTGAATTATTTAATATTGGGACCAAGGTCTGTTTTATAAAAATATAATATATGTACATATGTATGTATGTATTTCTTTTTAACAAAATTCAATATTTCTACACCCTGTCTGCGACTTCTTCAGGAAATTAAAAAAAAAAATCAATTGAAAAGAAAATATATCAAGAGCGTTATTCATAAAAATTTATAAACGGTTTATAAACATTTTGTTAGAAAAAATACTTTAACTTTTAATGTAAATTCTTCATCACTATAGTTTTTAAAATCTTGTCAAGAAAAAGCATTATATGTATATGTTCCTTTCACTCCTGGAGGACGAATAGAGCCAGAAGCATTGCTAAGAAAAAATTATTTCTCATTTCGATAAAACATATTGTTCAAATTGAAATCTTTTGTAAATTTTAATGTATTTTAACCCATTTCATAAAGAAAATTTACTAAAACCGTATTCATAAACGATTAATAACATAAAAAATGTTAGATAAACTATTTACAACATCAAAGATTTCATTGTGGGTTTTACTCTTCTAAAAACCAAAAAATATGCTGAAAACTACTAGGGCGCAACTTGTTTGTATGAGCGAAACTTTAAAAAAAATTTCTTTGTAACTCCCAGTAAACAAATTTCAACTGGCAGCTTTACTTAAAAATTTAACTCATTTCATTTAAATACTCATACATATATTTTCGACTGGGTCTTCAGAATCAAATAAATTTGGTGTTATTGAAATAAATAAACCGTCTGACCGTTCCTGTTCGATTTGTATAGCTGTTGATACTGTCCATATACGTTCGTATATGTTACGTTCTTGGTCATTGTTATTTTTTTATCGTTGTTATTATTGAAAATCTTGGTACCACGAATGTAGGGCCACGTTATAGCCCTCGGTAGTGTGATAAAGGCGTTATATTCTTGCTGAGGTGCCCAGGTACCAGCGAGGCTCCAACTAATAGAATCTTTTACCCCTGATTGTAAAAATCCAATAGGCACGTGTCGCATAACACATCATAGTCATATGTCGTTCAAATGCGGTACAACCTACAGGCTACTATTTAGAATCCTATTTATAGTACACCCATTGAAAAGTCATTGACCGCAGGGTGCATTTCAGCCACCAAGAGTTTAACAAGATCCAAGAAAAAAAAATTCAATTTTCTATGGAGACCGACCTGCTCTATCTTGATATCAAGTCCGCATATTTACTGGGTAATCCATTGCAAAATATGCAAGTTTTATAAAGTAAGACTGCAAAAAAAATATTTAGTTTTTGGACTAGTATAATCTAAAGCAAAGAATTTTTTATATGAAAATTAAAACTGAAAATCCTTGTTTTCTTTAAGGTTCAACCTCTTTATGACTCCTATCAGCGTGAGGTGGAAATTAACCTTTGGGAGCCCATCAACCGCTACTGGGCTGAATGCTACGAAGCATGTAAAGCAGCCTCGAAAAAGCGTACCACATTCCAAACCGACAACAGAACGCAATTTCAAGTGAGTAGGAAGAAAGAAAATTTGTTTTTTTTTCTCTCATTATTACTATTATTTTTTTTAATGTGTATGTGTGTGTATTTTTTTTATTTTGGTTTGTTTTGCAGAAAAAAATTGTTATACCTTGGAAGGTGCGTCAAGTTGAAGAAACGACACGTTTGAATGCAGCTGCATTGCAGCATAAACGTAAACTCAGTCACATTAAGAAAAAATGGAAATGTGCCAAGCGATTCCTGTACGGGCCTCGTGGTCCTTGGTTTACGGGGTAAGTGAAGGCAAACAAAAAATATTTATTTTTTTTTTTTAATTTATTAAATCACTCGCAATTATTTCACAACCAACTACCACCGCTAAAGGTGTTAAAATTATAATCACAATTTTGTTATAGACAAAGCGGAAAAGATTTCATTTCCAAAATTATTTTGTTTTTTTTTTAATGTTTTACATTTTCGCTTAGAGGTTTTGATTTTATTATTACTATTATTATTATTTTTTTTTTTTTTGTCTTAATCATACCTTCAATTGTTGTTTTACATAATCAGTAGGGAAAGTGCCACAAAATTTTTTCAAACTTTATGAATACGAATACACCACGGCAATGGGAGCATAAAATAACTCAAATGAAATGATAATAATATTGTAATCACATACGAGTACATATGATTATATACATACATACATATTAATTAATTGAAACGTAGTTTTGGTGTGCAATATTCAACATTTCAAAAATACAAACATTTTTTTTGCATACTTGCCACTCATATGCATGTCATATTCAGATGATTATATTCAGTATAATTTTTGCGAGACAAATATCGCAAAAACAAACGTTCTGTGTGCGTTAGCGTTATAGTACATTTTGAAATTCGCTTAAAGTAAAACAAGGCCTGCACAAGGTATCCTGATGTGTTGACGTGCTTCAGACAGTCGTTTTGCTTCAAATGCTTTCGCTAAAGTAATGCAGCAATAATATACGAGGGTAGCCAAATAAGTCCGTGACTTGTTGAACGTAACGCGGTTTTTTCGATAAAAAATACACTTTGTTCAACGTTTCTCTAATTTTTTCATCCTTTTTAGAAAATAAGATATTTCGAGGTCATCAAAGCAAGCATTTATTTGTGATACGATTTCATCGTTAAGGTCAAATATGCTTCCGCCGAGACATTTCTTAAGGTTTGGAAACAAGAAATAGCCACTCGAGGCTAAGTCCGGACAATAGGAGTGGATGAGGGAACAATTCGTAGCCTAATTCATGGAATTTTGTCATGGAAACTGCATATATAATCACCTTGGCAATGTCCTGGTGGAAAGGAACATTTTTTTTTGGCCAAACGCGGTCGTTATTTCTTTTCAAATCCCCATTAAATCGACCCAATAAGTTGGTACAATGTTCGTCATTGATTGTTTTACCCCTTCGTAGGCAGTCAATGTGGATTATAACGCTTGCATCCCAAAAAATGGGCTGACAAAGCCGACCTCGTGAAACCCACTGTTTTGACTGCTATTCGATATCCGGTGTGTTTTGGTAGATCGACGTTTCGTCCACCATTACAGCGTATTCCTCAATATCCTCTTTATATATAGGAAAAAATCACAGTCATATCTGCAGTTAAAGCGAAGTTATACCAAAAAGTATCGATATGGCCTTTAAATTAAGCAGTTTTTGTATTATAGTCATATTTCAAAAACACAAAAAAAGTCTTCCTCTATGTCCTCTTTTTAGTCACAAAAAATCGAAATTATATCTGAAGCTAAACCGGATTTATATCAGAAAGTTGCGATGTTGGCGTAAAAACTTAAAAAAACTTTAAGCGTATTTGACCAAGTTCTTGTATCTATGTTGCACTAAACGGGCGTTGTATATCCTTTTAAAATTTATTGCCAATAAGCTGCTTTTAATTTAACCAAAGTTGACTTTAATGTTCTTCTACCTTAATTTCAAGTTCCGTTTACTTCATAATTAATACATTTATTAAGCTTTTAATTACTTGCAACAAATTTTTTTTTAATTAAACCGCTTCTATAACCTTCATGAAACATAAAGTGAAACTGGGTCCGGATCGAAACACATGTGTACATACTTACATATTCGTACATTTGTGAGTGAGTCAGTCAGTCTGTGAGTTGACACTTACGCATTTGCTGGCTGCGGTACTAGACGTTATTCTGTTTGAAAATGAATGTTGAAATATGTATTTATCTACTATTTTTGAACATTTTGTTGTTGCTGTTGTTCTTATTTCAACTTCAAGGTGCGTTACTTGCAATAATCGTTATATCTTTAAACTTGCAGAGGTTGTAGGTCTGCAATTTATTATTAAAGAAAAAAATCTATGAAATAAGTATTTTAATATGTTACCGAATTGATTAGCTAATTTAAAATGCTATAAAAAAGATACTTGCAACAAGGTTGTTGGAGACAAAAATTATATGTACGTCAAGAGAAAAAGAATTAAATATTTAAATATTTAGATTGTAGCAATTCAAGTAATTTGACTAAAGAATTTTTTTTTTTTAATTTTTTTGTGGCATGTAAACTACACTATAATAAATTAAAATTTGTTGTGCCAAAAACTCTTGAAAGAGAAAAACTTTAAATATCTTATCCTACAAAAAAAGGTTGCCTTGCAAAGCCGGAGGGATGAAATTTTTGTATGTATCAAGATCCTTTTGTCTGAGAGTTATAAAATTAATAGTAGAAAATATTTCTAATTGGCTCCTTTCATGCGACAGCAATACATATGTATAAATTTTTTTTACATACACGTGCAACATGTATGAATTTTGCAAGCTTGCCACACTAAAAGCAACAACTACAACAGCGAAAGCAACCAGCATGAAAATCTCAGCACACTTGTCAACAATTATCAACTTGGGTGGGGAGGAGTATGTGGCACACACTTAAAATTTTGATCTTTGTTATATAAACGTTTGTTTTTTCTGTTGCAGTTGTTGGTTTAGTGCGGCCACCTTGTAAAATTATAAGTACATGATATATTTTTTTTCAATGTTTCATTCTTTTTCTTTTTGAAATGCATTTTGGGCCCGTAGACAATTTTTTTCGAAAATCCTCTTTCTTTAAATAGTCCAAGATATTTATTTAAGTTCCTTCCGTAATTGCTTCTCTCTTCAAAATATGTTTTGGAATTTTATTAACAGGGGTACGTTAAAAATGGTTTCGAAAATGTGTTGCTAATGGAACTTTTATAAGCCGTAAAATAGGACGATGGGGTTTATCAAGGTTAGGCGAAATTCGAATTCGACTTCCTTTTGTTGGGAGAGGTAACAACCATCTTTATATATGTACATTAACACTGCCTTTCCTTTTAGTTTCTTTGTTGTTCGTTTTATTTTAATAAAAAGATTTAGTTTTTGTATTTAATATATTTATTTTCTTTATTTTTACCTTTTAATATAAATTTTATAAATTTTTACAATTTAGTCTACAAAACCTTTTGACTTTTTCTCGTGGTTTTATCAAATTCTCTGTCGTGTTCGTACAATTCAAGGACAAGTAAAAAAATTGGGGCCGATGGCAGCCATATCGACACTGGCGCACAATCCCGATAACAATGGACGAGTTGGCAGATAAGCCACGTCAATCGTCTAGCTTTACCGTGTCGACAGGATATAATGAAGATTGCGTCGTGGAGTCAAGAATTTATATTTGTTTAAATCAAAATTAAAGCAAAATCTGACGTGTCTTCTTAATCTAGTATCAAATGTTAAAACTCAAGTCGAACGGAAAACTTATTCCCACCGTTTTTTTTTCTTTTGTTGCGACAAACACATTCTTCTTTAAGAGCTCACCCATTTGTGGTCAATGTGCCAAGGAAACGCATTTCTCATCACAGATTAAATTCGTTGTATAGCAGAACTATTTGTTTGTGGAACATTCTCCCGCCGAAGATCTTCCCTGTCACTTCCAGCTTGGAAAAGTTCAAGTCTAGAAACTATTTTCCTAGTACCAACTTAACGCTCACATCTCGTGAGTGCTGGTCCGATAAAAAAGTCACAAAGTAGACCATTTAATTACTTCATCAAAATTATAATACATTTTTATATTGAGATATGTATTCGCACAAAAGTTGAAAAAAGTTTTAAAAAAATATATTGACGAGCCGTCGTGTTATTTAAAAATAGTGGGAAAAATACCGCGTTAAAAATGGTTGAGTGTATTAAAACGCTTCAATTTAATTTCTCCCAAATTTAAATATTTCCCACGTAAACCCCTCGCGCTCTGGGCCTCAATTAACAGCTTTATCGTTGCAGGTTATTTCATTCAAACAAATGAAATTTTATTTAAATAAATGAAATTTCATTTACATATTATTATTTGTTTTTAATGAATGATTGTTATAAAAAAATTAAAATTTGTTAATACCGATGTTGAACTCTATTTCTTGCTTAAACAATGTGGTTTTATCTCTGTGGCATTAAATTAAAAAAAATAAAAATAAAAAAACAAAAAAATATATATGTATATATATGTATATATATATATATATATATATATATATATATATATATATATATATATATATATATATATATATATATATATATATATATATATATATATATATTTATATATTATTTTCTTTGCGACACCTACAGAAATTTGTTTGAGTTTTACACATAAAAATCAATTTATCATTACGTATTTGCATGTACACTGCGGCTCAATTGAATACGACACATACTTGTATATAAAAAGTTTTTGGCTGTGAAAATATTGCGTACAAACAAACAGTCGAAATTTTGTTCTTATTGCACGATATTACAATTCCAATACAATTTAGAAAAAATGTAAGAATAAGCCTTTAAGGCAAAAATATTAAAATAATTTCAAAATTTCATTCCGCACTTGTGAAATGAAAAATAGCTTTCATTTTGATACCTTTTCAATTAAACAAATAAAATAAAAAGCAACTATTTAATATTTTAGTAGCCTTCCATTGAAAAAAATGGGAATGAAATTTTCATTGCTTCCAAGGTACTCGATGGTGCATTTTTTCGACTTTTCTGGAAGTTGAGTTAGAAAATCTTGCTTAAATGTAAATTAACATGAAAATAATATTATTTTTGTAAGTTTATAATTGACATTATGTATAACTCTGCACAAAAAGAACCCAAACTCTGCAGGTTAACAATTTTTAATGCTTCTAGGCTTCCATTTCTAATCGCTATTTTAAATAAAAAAAATTGAGAATGTAATATTCCTAATATTTTGAAGATAGATTGTAATTTAGTTGATGACGCAAACAAAGAGAATTTTGGAATGCCCATGGAAATGTCTTAAAATCGCTTTTCTTCTGCATCAATATCTCTGCATTTTCATAACTTCCTTGGAAGCTCTTCTTCCGGAGTCTCTCCCAAAAAAATTTTTAATCACACAGCTACTCTCTGTATATACAGGGTGGTGCACAAGTAATACCATAATGTGTCAAAAGTCGCTGTGCTTTGGTATTTATGGTGTAGATATATAGAAAAATTAGTTGCAACAAATCATGGAACGATACGTGCTTCAATAATGTGCTGAGGTTGCAACCATATCATAATGAAATAATTACACACGTTTTCGAGTCCTAATCCAGTCGATAAAAATATCAATAAAAAAATTTATTTATGCGAACAATGTAAAATATACATTTAATATACATTTACATCGCTTGAAGTGAATAAAATACAAAAAAAAGAGAACATCTTGCAATGCAAGTTTTTGTTTGAAACATTTGAAAACATGTGGATCTTATTGTTCCTTATTTTTATTGCAAATAACCTCAAAAATACTGTTCAGAAATTGTAATTCAAGCTTCCTTAAGAGCTTTGATCAACTTAGGTCTGCTTTAATATTGTTTCCTGGACTCATAAACTTTTCGCGCTAACGATCCCCAAACATTCTCTATTAAACTAATGTCTGGGGAGGTGTACGGCTGCCAATCGAGTACTGTCATATTTTGCTTTTTAATCGATAATCTTTTTTACTGTATCCGCAAAATATTAGAAATGTGCTCTTTCCAAAACATTTATGTACTAATTAGCACTCATTTTCTCATGCAGCACAACTACATACGATGACGGTCAAAATAAATTTTATTCTGAAGCAAATCATGAAAATTGTATTTGCAGACATTTGGTTCTCCTAAATAGAACTTATTCCATCAGAATAGACTACTCTGTGCCACTAGTTTTCCCATGTCATATGATATTCCAATTGAAAATTGGTCTAGTTTCTGTTCTAGACCGGTTTAAGGGCTGCTCATATGTGCACCGTTACATTGTCTTAGTGGAAAAGAATTTTTTTCTTAGGCCAAATGTGGTCGTTTTTTTCCAAAAATCCTCATTAAACCGATCCAATAAGTTGGCATAATATTTCCCACTGATTGTTTTACACTTGTGAAGGTAGTCAATGTGTATTATACCGCGTGGATTATACCGCAAAAAACGTCATGGCGACGACTATATTGGCTGACAAATCCACCTTGGACGTCTTTAGCGCCGATTTGCCATGGAAAACCCAGTGTTTTCACTGCTGTTTGATATCTGGTGTGTTGTGATGTGATGGTGAATGACGCCAAACAGTCCTGCGAAGTTGTTACACGATTGCGTTTGTGGTCGATTATGAGCAAACGCGGCACACATCTTGCGGAAAGCTTTCCGATCGGCCAACATCATATCGTGAATTTTTAACTGGGCGTAGAGAACGTTCAGCAACTTCTGTTCTTGTACGTCCACAAACATATTCAGTAAACCATTTTTTAACAACGAAATTGACGATGCAGAATTCCCATAGTATTTATCAAACTTAACTTTGTCTGCTATCAATGATTGTCAAACAGAAACTGAATGACGAAGCTTGTTAAAATTTTGACAGGAATCAACTGGCAAATGCCTGTTGACAGGAGCAGTGTTGCCCTTTCAGTTCAGAGGTAGAAAATACAAAAAGTCACCGAATTGTTGAGCCACCCTCGTACTTGGCTAATATTAACACTACGTTCATTATATGCTTTTATTTTTTCTAATTTCTTCTTTTCTTTTTCCAATTTTGAACAAATCGATTGTTTCAAATCAATGAAAGCAAATCAGCACATATTTTTCACGGGTTTCTCTGTTAATGAATTAAATTAATTGAAAAGGTGTCGCATACGAATGAGCTTTTCTTTCTAAACACATACGAATAAAATAAAAATATATTCAAAAACTATAAAACGGTATGTTTTAAATAATCAATTTTTATTCTAAACGATCGAAAATAATATTAGCTTCGATCTGTAAAAATTTATAACGATAAGAAAATACATAAACGTCGTATTCAGGTGAGCGGCAGTGTATTTGTGTTTCCACCACATTAACAAAGTGTGTGCTTCCAATTAGTCACTTATTAACATTACCAAGCGAGACTTAGTATGCGATTATTAAGTTGGATATACATAAATGCAGACGCAAATTATTAATAGTCTTGAAAAGTCGAGGTAATTTTTAAAAAGAAAAAGCTACAGTGCTGGTCATAAATTTAGCAGTAGTGGTTTTTGCATGTAAATGTAGTACACAGTGTGAACTCATGCAAATTAAATGGATATACAACTTTCAAACAATGAGTATTGATTGAACCTTAAGATTTAAAGAGAAGAAAATCTTAGACATGGCATGGGAAGCAACGAGTTTTTCCCTTCTGCTGTATTTATCTTCCTAATAAAAATTTTTCTTCAATATTTGTTTGTTTTAACTTTAGAAAGTTATCACTTTCTGAGGAAACTCTTTCAATAAATAGCAGGAGTTTGATTTAAATAACAAAGAGGAATAAGTCTAGATTTTAGAAAATCCAGGCTCTCGAAGATGTTTGTACTTTAATTACAGGTGGCGTGGTGGTAGGTCTAAAATTAAACAATTTGTATTAAATCATATTAAAGTTTAATTAAGGGTTGTTGCATCATTCTATGAAAAGTGGAGCGCAATTCTGGAGGTGAATTAGAGATATACAAACTTACAGTCTAGCATTAACCGCTTTAGAAAAATTTAATTCGAAATAGTACAATCTCCGCTGGCAAATTATACGACGGCGGTAGCATATTGAATTTCTTCGAGCTAAATTTAGATTTTGTTTAAAACATTCCGTTCGGTATTTTTGTTTTACTTTTTCTAGCTTTATGGAAAGAGCTTCTTCGGAATTGTCATAAAAATATAGAGCTAGTGATCCGGAAGTAGGGCAAGTCCGGCTCATTTCCAATGACTTTAATATGAGCGTCTCATTGTAAGAAGTTATACTTCTTGATGCCTATTCCCTGAACCGGAAGTAGAGTTGCTAAAACCGACCTGTTTTCGAACTGTTCGAAACTGTTATTCTGCACTGCTTTTTAAAGTGTGACGGAGTTTGGTCTATTCGAAAAACCGGGGTTTTTCATTATCTTCAAATATTTTTCATTGAATTTTAATTCACACTTAAATGTTTTTCTTACTATCAAATTTAAACTGTCCATGGAATATTTTGTATTTTATATGTATGTATGTAGTTATGTCCTTGCAACTTTACAATTATTCAATTTGCATCATCTGCATCCAGATCTGGAAAAATAATGGCTGATAATTTTAATTTAAATTAATTGAGTTAAAATGTATTGCGACCGAGTGTTTGGAATTTTCAGGAAAGTTTCTATGTGCAGGGATCCATATAAGCCGGACATACATATCTGGACTGCTTAAACTTGGCCAATCAGAATTGAAGAAAGTAACTGTATATGAGACAAAAGTAACTGTGTGTGTGACAGAATTACAGGCTGGTTGTCTCCCTCAAAACTCTCTCCATCGAAAAGGCGATACGTGTAGCGTGTGTTAAGATTCTTTGACAAAATTGCATGCACTTCCTTTTTTTTCGATTGGACCAGTACTCAGAGGATGACCCCTATTTATGCAGTATATTGTGCTAGAACCAGGAAAATAGGATAGTGTAAGGAGGATAGCGCGAGTAGTGCTTGTTGACTTTCGATCCGAACCTCTCAAAATTGGGTATGGCAGGAAAGATATCTGTATGAAGCTCGTTCCACACACACTTCTCTTTAATCTAGTCTCCTAGTCTAGTATAGTCAATATTTCGAAAAGGCGATCTATTCTGAGCTCAATGGCGGTTTCTTTTCTAAAAAAAGTGCAACGTTTTTGCCTTTTAAAAAAAGAAAAAAATGGATTTAGTGACTCTTTCAAATTTGGATTGATTTTCTGTCATCCGACGTCAAATATGGTTCGTAAACAGATCGGTTTCGGCCATGTGCCGAAATCCCAATTCGATGCCACTGAAATGTGTTTGAAATTTCGTTCAATATCGATTTGAAAACTTATAGATTTGAAAATGATTTAACACCGAGACAAGTTGTAATCTTCCAATCGTATTCGTTTGGGTTTTATTAAAAAACGAAAACATGTCTTAATCGATTGTTTAGCATTTGAAAGAGATTTTTGTTGAAATAAAACAATATAAAGTGAATCAAATGGGCTCTTTCCCCATATTGAATACTCGTATGTATGTACTATGAAATCCCAATAATTACTTCATATCGATAGTAGTCATTTAAAAATTACTTAATTCACAGCATGGTTTCATTTACATATTTCACACTTTAATCACCTGATTACAATAAGATTATTAGTAGTGTATTCAATTAATGTTGTAAAAGACCAACGAGGCATTAGATGACTTCTCTTATGTGTTAATGGCAGAAACATTTGAATAATTTCAACGTTTACAAATATTTTTTAAAGCAATGAGGCAATTTAAACGAATTTGGACCTTTTCTTTATATATTAACTAAACTATAAGCTGGTTGATAAAAAAAATAGGTCATGGGTTTTTTGTGAGCCGCTGATCATGGATTAAAACTACCTGTAATGAAATTCAGTATAGCTCGCTTAATACCACAATAGTTTAAAAAATGAGAAACTTATAAATCGAAACAATGCATTCGCAATACATTTTTATGGCCTTGATTTTCTAATAAAGAAAAACACACTGCTTTAAAAAATGTTGCACCCACACCCCAAAAAAGTGACCTGTTTTTTGAACTCACAATAGAACAAAAATATTTTCTTGATATTACATCTAGTGTTTAATATTTAAAAGAAATATTGTACTTGCAAGTTTTTCTGCAGAAAAGAACACAAACATGTAGGAAGAGCAAATTATATGTAAAATTTTTGGCAGAAAAGAAAATGCTGTGTTGGTAGCGAAGGAGTTACAAAGAGTGTTTTTAAGATGTTCACATCTTTGAGCTGACAACTCTTTTTTGTTTTGTTTGACAACCGATTTGATTTTCCAACTTTATAATAAATACACTCACGCCAGAGCAACGCCTGCGTGTTCTTTAGCTTTTTTTCTAGCAGTTTGATCTTTAAAGATATAGTGACATTTAGAATTTGCATAATTTACAAAATTTTTCTCTTGAAATTTCACGAACGGTCGATCCTCTTGACCTCAAAATACTTTATGGATTATTAATCTACCTGCTTTTGTTTAAATGGGGTCGTATAGGTGTGTGTTTCAGGACACTTGTATCTAAATGATATTGCAAGTATATTCAAAATTTTTTTCAATTAGTCCCTAGTTCTTAAAAATTTTAAAACTTCTAAATTTTTGTGGGCATTTTTAAGGCATGCACAAACCATATATTATTTGCAAAGAATTAAATTCCATTGAAAAGAAGCTGAAATATATAGAAATGAGCTTCATGTTTCAATTAATTTTGTACATATTCGAAATGGTAACGAAAATTTTTCTGTTCTTAAAAAAAAATATTTCGGTGATTATTTGAATTTCCCGCAACTGAACTGAAAGGGTAACACTGCTTCTGTCAACAAGCATCTATCTGTTGACTCCTGTCAAAATTTGAACCAGCTTCGCCATTTAGTTTCTATTTGACAGTCATTGATAGCAGATTAGCGCGTGATTTGATGAGAAAGTGGAACAAAGTTAACTTCGTGTGCAATATTTTTTGTCGAAAGAAAAACCATCAGTTTGATAAAATTAATATGGGAATTCTGCAGCATCAATTTCAATGGTAAGCAAGTGGTTGATTGAATTTGACGTACAAGCACAGAAGATGCTGAACATTCCGGAAGCCCAGTTGAGGTCTCTATACCCGAAACGAAAGGAAAAAAAGTCACGAAATGACGTTTGCCAATTGGATACTGAAATTGAGACAGATTGTGAAAGCCATTGGCATATCACATGGCTCAGTGCAATTAATTTTGAATGACAACTCGGGTATGAACAAGCTTCCCGCAATGTGGTGTAACAACTTCGCAAGAGTGTTTGGAATTGCTCAACCGCAATATGGACGAGTTTTTGCGCCATTTCGTAACCATGTATGAAACTTGGATCCATCACAATACATTAGAAAGCAAACCGCAGTCAAAACGGTGGGTTTATCGGGATGAATCGGTGCCAAAGAATACCAAGGTGAGTTTGTCAGTCAATAAAGTAATCGTGACCGTTTTTAGGAATGGACGCCGTATATTCCTAAATGACTACCTTCAAAATGTTAAAACAACCGATGACGAATATTGTGCCAACTTATTGGGTCGGCTTAATGGGGATTTGAAAAGAAGGGATGACCGCATTTAGCCAAGAAAAAAGTTTTTTACCACCAGGACAATGCAATGGTGCACACATTCCATGAGTTACACTCCCTCATCCGATCTATTCTCCGGGTTGTTTCCATACGTGTAGAAATGGCTCAGCGTACAGAAATTTGACTCCAATGATAAAATCACATTTCTAATAAATATGTATTTGATGACGTCGACAAATCTTATTTTTGGAAGGCACAAAAAATTTGAAAAGCGTTGGAAAAAGTGAATAGAGCTCAAATGAGAAATCTAAAACCATTTTTTTCGCCAAAATACTGTGTTTCATTCCAAAAGTAATAGACTTATTGCCACGCTTTTGTGTACTTATATGTACCTAAAACGGGCATACAAAACATTTTAAAGTTTGTTAATTTTTTTCATACTGGGTTTCTTTCTTTTTCGTCAATTCGAAGAAAAATAAACAAGCGTACTACATCTATATATTTATATATGTATATATATATATATATATATATATATATATATATATATATATATATATATGTATATATAAATATATATATATATATGTATATATATATATATATATATATATATATATATATATATATATAATATATATATATATATATATATATATATATATATATATATATATATATATAATATATATATATATATATATATATATATATATATATATATATATATATATATATATGAATGTATGTACATATATACTTCAGGCCGCACAAATGTGCGTAAAGATATTGACATTGTTTTTTGATACACAATTCATATCTTTTTATAACTGCGAGTAAACAAAACGATACATGCTCAAAATGAAGAAATAGATCATTTCATCTACGCGTGAATACTGTGTGTACACAAGTTTAACCCTAAAAGTACATCGTTATTTTTAGAGTGCTCTGTTACTTGAAACGACTTACACTAAATTTGTTATATTATTTAGTAATAAAAACAGTGAGATTATTTGTAGTTTTTGTGATTATTTAAAGAAAGATGTATAATTTTTCTTCTAAATTTGGAAGTTATAAGCGCAAAATACTTCAATATTTGTACTTCTTTTTTCTTCTTTGTAGTAATTTGCCAATAATTCTCTTATAACTAATGCAGCTACAAACTCATGCATTTGATGTTCGCTAACATGTTCTACAGTATAATAGCTTACGAATCGCCAACATGTTCGACAACATGTTCGCGTTATAATAGGCACTTAAATTACTAAGTAATAAAAAAATTTGGAAAAAGACTAAATTTTAATTTGTTTGCGCACTTTTAGCACATTTTAATGGCGTCACAATCACTTTTCAGGCCTTTTTTTGCTTTCTCTAGTCGCATAAGTTGCAAATCTGTGCTTTGGGCAATGGTTTATTTAGAGGTCATAATTCGTATTATTGTAACGAAAAAAAAAAATTAAGTTACAACAACAAAATTTAAGATGTTAAAATTTTTTATATAGAAAAAAATCACACTGGGTTAAATTAATAATGTTGAACAATTTAACTTTACAATTTAAATTTGCTAACTTATTCATAAGAGGAAGCAGATAAGACCTGAGTTACAAAGTCCGAATTGATAAGACTGGTTGTACAGGGAATACGAAGGCGGTGACTGTTCTATAACACGATCAGGACTGACTTCAGAAGCATTTCTTTTGAACATACAAACTGATTTCGACCCCTAGATTCCGTGCTTGCTTTAGAATTTCCATTCAACAATTTTTTTTAAACATTCCCAGTAAAAAAAGAACTTCCAGAGAAGTCAAAAAGATCCACAAACTATTATTCGAAGTATTTAAAATGTTATTTATCCCGCAATACAATTAACGTAACCATCCATATATCATAAAATTTTTAATGTCACAATTTCATTTTCTTTACTTATTATTTTTGTCCACATTAAAAAAAATGCCAGTTCTTTGCTCATTGTTGACAATAATTTAATATTATTGACGTCCACTTGTCATTTTATAAGATTTAGTATAATAGTCTATAAATAATATTTTATTCTTGTCGACAACGATTCACCAATTGAAAAGATAAATATAAGGGAAAATATTTCATCATTATGTCACCATTAAAAATAGAAACGGCATTTGGGAGAGACTTACTGAGTCTCTATGCAGCTTCTAAAGAAGTCATAAAAATGCAGGGAATTTGGTGTAGAAAAATAGTAAGTTTAGCACATTTCCAAATGACCTTAACCTAAGCTTCTCATTATAAAATAATCTTTTTAATACCTTTTAGTGGATTATAAATATTAAAGTTAATAATAGTACTCGTACCACCAGAAATCGAAGTAAGGAAAGATTAAAAGCTTGCTTCAGCCACAGTTTGTTTTTCCTTATATGAAAATATTACAGCCTCGTACAATAATTTTTATTAAAAATTTAATACAAATACTCTTTTCATGAACATTTGAGAAATGGACTTCCTAAGAAGCCTAGAGATGTACAAGCGGATGCTTTGAAAGCAATGAAAATGTCATTCACTTATTGCGAATGAAAGAATTGAGAGTCAAAGTGTCCCCTGATTTTTGCATAAAAAAGTCTTGATGCAAATGCTCGCGGCGTAAGGAATGAACGCATGCCCTGTCGCAGTGACATCAGCCTCGTTATAATGAAATTCTTTGAATTCAAAATGGCTGTTTTAAAAACGGTTAATAAAGCTGTTTTGAGTTGTTGCTGTTTTTTGCACACGACCGTTATTGTTTATTACAGAATACGTTGTCACTTGTTTTCTCTCTTTTTCGTCAATTCGAAACTCAACACTGTTGCCAAAATCTGAGAAATTTTCCATATAGCGGCCATATTCTTGTATGTGGATTTTGTTACCAGATGCAACTGGAATCTCTGGAATCTCATACATACATGTTCGGAAACCTACCAAAATTAAACAGCCTACGAAATTTCGTAGAAAAGATTAGTCATGACAATGCTGAATTATACGCCAATCTATTTTGTTATCACTTTCAGGCAAGATGTTCTGTATTTGTTGTCATAGTCAAAAATGTAGATGAAATAAATAGAGCAAAAATACACATACAAAATACACGTGTAGGTACATACATATACATACATGTCCTATATATTTCTGCTATATACCATCACATTAAACAATAAGATATGAGGGCCAACACAGTTATAAAAGCTTAGCGAAATAGATCTGAGAACATAGTCGAAATTAAGTCTACTTCTAAATACCAATAACAGCACAATAACTACTTCTGCGAAACGCGTACGGCATGTCTAATATGATGGGGTGGATAAAAGGATCACAATTAATTTTGCTGATATTTCTTATGTGCACACAATATTTGTGCGCGGCATTCGAACCGTCTGTCACTTTTAAGATTAAATCTAAAGGCTTTGATGTGTCTATAAAGGATGAAGAAGGCATAGAGATGGTTGTCTTTGCAGGAGAGTATATTCCAGCAATTACCCTTAACACTTCAGATCGTTATTTTTACGATTACATTCGAAGTCCAGAGGACGGAAAATGGACATATAGTGATCACACAACAACGTTTATACCAGGTGATAAAATTTACTATCGTACTGTTGTCACATACAACAACAAGACCTATAGAAGTGAAGGGGTATTTTCAGTGCAAGAAGTTCCAAGAGAAAGTTCAATGACGAAAATAAAAAAAATATTTTCTTTATAATTTTTTTTTAATTAACTTTTTTTATTTTTATTAGTTAGTTATTGACTTTACTGTATATGAGAACATTTTTACTCGTACATACATACATATGTGATAAATAAGAAAAATAAAAGTTAATAATGATAACATAATAAAATGGAAATTGTGAAAATTCTTCTTAAAAAAGAATACAATAATTGTCTTTTTGAAAATGTCTTAAAACAAGCAAAAAAGGCTTAATATTTGGGAATTTTCCATTTATCGGGGGGTTGGTTGAAAATTCAGAATGCAATAATTTTTAAATTTATTGCCTCGAGTTGTTTTCTTTTTTTTAATTTGGGCTAAAATTTTTGCAAATAAACTAAGAAAACATTTAGAATTTTTAATTTCAAAATCCGTCTAAAGTTTTCAATGTAAACAATAAAATGAACACGTAACCATGTTTTCCACGCCTCTGGCAAGATTTAAATTTTTTTATCTGATAAAAAAAATACTAGGCATTTTACAAAGTGGCGAGACTGGGGCGCAAGTTGCAAGTGTTTTTATTATTTCCTATGAAGTATTGGTTGTTAATACTACGTACACGCAACTTGTATCAGGTTACCTGCGTGTGCAAATGCTGAGTTATTGGGCATATTCAGACGGTAACAATTATGATGGCATAAAATGGCAGCTTGTTGGTAAATTCGGTGAAGAGCGGTTTTTGGTTGGTATAATTTTTTAGCCAGCTACAACCCTGCACAACGCAGCACAAATCTAAACATACACATTTACCAAAACACGTCAAATGAATAAAAAACACAAATACTCACAAAGCTGCGCATACGTATACATTTTATGCATATGAATTTGTCTCGTGTGTTTTGGAAAGAACAAAAATTGTTCCCGTCTAAATATGCCCATTAACAATATAAAACATTTACAAATATACTCTGTATATTATTATATGTATGTACATATGTACATTCATACATATATTTACATATAATATGATGTGGCAGCTCAGTTAAATTTTTCTTAAAAAATTTAAGTAGCTGGAGAACAGTTCAATTAGTTCGGAACGAAAATTACAATTAAACCAATTCAAGGTGAAATTGTTCTGAACAAAATTTACTCTCTTTCTCTCCCTCTCTCTCTCTGTCAAAAAGAGAAAAGTCAAATTATATATAAAAAAATGGGTGAATCCAGCTTTAAAGGACTAGATGAAAAATCAAAAGTTCAAAAAAAAGCACTTCAACACTTTTGAATATGAAAAAAAAAGAAACAAATTAATAAAATTTTAGCCATTGCACAGAGGAGTATTTGTCAAAAAATAACACTAACCCAATAATAACCTGCCAATAAATTTTTTCTATCAAACTAAAGCTAAAACTATTAAAAAAGTTAAACTTTTAAAACAGAAAGCAATAATTTTTCAAGGACCAATTTTTGAAGAATTTACAAGTTGTGTTTCATCTAATTTAACTTTACTAACAATCCTCTTTCCATACATATTTGCTGAAGAGAAAATTGTTTTTTAAGAAATTTGGTTAAGGAAGATGATTAGAGCCTAGAATCTTTCATTTTCATTTCTGAAAGCCTACCCGCACATATACCCGCACTAGTAATTTAGAGGAAAAACTTTTTTTATGTTCAATATCTCTAATTGCTTCAATTCGGTCGAAAAAAATATTGGCTTCGTGGATTATATGCTGAGGACTAAAGGTGAATTCACCCATTTGTTCTGAACGAAATTTTTGTTGTGAGACAATTTTAGTTTACTGTGAGTTTGCTCACAAAAGATTCACCCACATCGAACAAATGTTCTGGAGAAACAAAGCTACCATATGGAACAACTCTGTAAATGATGTGGACGATAATTAAAATTAATTCAAGCAAAACTTGTTCCGCATTAAATTTACTCTCTCTCTCTCTCTCAAAAAATAGAGACGTCAAACCACATATAAAAAAAGCGTTCGGAACGTTTAGAACGAATGGGTGAATTCACCTAAATATCGCTTTAGAATTTATCTTCAAAATCTAATCTTACTACTCGTAGTATTTGCTCCTACAGTTCTATATAAAAACTACTGATCCTTAAATAAAAATTTTTCAATCTTTAGCAGATTGAATTTTAAATAATTACCCATTAACGTTCTCAATAATTTAATAATAATGTAATAATTAATAATAATTTAATTTTTTTTTGCTTTGAAATATTTTATTTATATTATTTGTAGTCATTGGACAAAATTTTCAAAATTTTCACTACTTCTGCGGATCCTAAACTCAACATCTCGATAACTTTTTTTAGAAGGTAATTTTTTACTCGGAATGGTCCAATTCTTAATGTTTAAAGAATTTTCGGAATTTAAAAATACAAAACTTAAAATCGCGAAAAAAAGGCCATCATAAATTTGAAATTCTTAAAGAATTCTTTTTTTAAGACATTTTTACAAAGACGGTTGTATTATTATTTTTTTTATCAATATATCATTGTTAATTTTTATTTAATTATTTTTCACATATGCATAAAATAAATTGACGAATTAATTTTAACGTTTTAAAAATAATTAATTAATTAATTAATTAATTCGTAATTGTACTTTCATCTTCACTTGGATGGAACCTTTTGTACATTAAAAACTCCCTCGGTTTTATAGGACTCGTTGTTGTATCTGACATAAGTACGATAATAAATTTTATCACCCGGTTTAAACTTTGTTGTGCGATCGCTATATGTCCATTTTCCATTCTTTGTACTATTAATATGACCATAAAAACGAGATACACTGCCAAGTATCACTTCCGTATTATGGTCCCCTTTAAAGGTAAACCACTGTATGCCCCTTTCATCCTTTATAGACGCATCAAAGCCTTTGGAATAAATTTTAAAATCGATCTTAGGCGGATTGAATGCCACACAGTAATATTGAATGCAACCAAGCAATATCAGCAATGTTATATTATAAACACTTATCCACCTCATCATCTTAAACGTTTCGTATTCGTTTCGTGGACGTATTCTAGTTATTATATGATATTCTTAAGTAGACGTAGACTCGACTGTGCTAATTGATTTTTTTGAAATGGTTATTTCTCTTAATAATTGATTTATTAAGTGTATAAAATATTTATGAATGTATTTGAACAATAAGTCTATTTGCTATTTATTTGTTTTATTTACATACTCATACAAAACATTTTCTGAGTGTAAATTACGAAATAGATAAGTGCGCTGGTAGAAAAATTAAAATATGCCAACAGTTTTGAAAGTGAATAACACGTACATATGTATGTATGTACGTGCATGTATGGCCAGGAAAGGTGTAGCTAATATGGACAATATTCCATCTAAGATGGATGATGATAGAGGATGAAGAGGATTGATTGTTTTTTTCGACAAAACAACTGTTTGGCAAGTAAATACTACAAAAATCTACCACTACTCAGATTTCAATAACATTGATTATACACGTAAGTATGTATAAATAAGAAATCTGCTGAAATGCAGGACTCGAAATTAGGCTGCAAGTTCAAAGGAAATACTCCTGGAATGGAAACAGTATTGACTCCGGATTTACTGTAAACTCACATTAATCAGCGTCATAACTCTCAATTCTCTTTTTAATGATACTCGTTAGTAAACAATTGTAAAGAAACATTTTGTAGCATTTATTAATTTCAACTTGAATACACAAACTTATGCCCTGTCATTTGGAATTTGCATTGTTTTGCTCAGTTGTAAATATGGATTCTACTAGTACCTGAAACGTTTCCAAACGGTTATAGACAAAACGACTATAGTTGTAGTTTCTGTTGCAGGAAATAATATCTATATTTATTGCTTACGCAAATTTACGCGATCTAGGGTAGGAGTATAGTATATACCCATACACACATATTATTGTATAATGAAGTTCTTTTATAACATGCACCGTTTATATAGAAGTTTCCTTATTAAGGTAAAAATTCTTCGCTGCCAACAGTTTCTTTTTAATTTATTGCGGATGTAACCAACTTTGGTTACAGCGAACTTTCGCTTATAGCGAACACTTTACGAATAGGTACCCAATACCAAACTGCTTGAGAAATTTACACTTATAAAGAAATAAATTAATCGCTAATTTTCTAAAGCTTTAAAAGAATTACTTATAACAACAAAATTTGTGAATAGATGTACAGTCGTACTCGGATCAATGAATCCGAAACTCTCAACTTTTTAAAATTAATTTTAAAGCACTATACTTCGCTTGAAAGGAACGAAAATTGAACGAAAAACCGCTTAAACTGAAAACATTTTATTTGTAAAAGTACTTGACGAAACACAATGCAGTGCCCGCTCCCTTTAATCGTATCACATGCAACCGATAAAATCTCAGTTTAAAAAAAGTAAAAGTTCATATGAAATCGAAATAAATACATCGATTTTGTTTTCAGTGATTGTCATATTTTCTATTTTCGGTTCAAATAACAATTCTTAAAGTGTTAAGTTCGTTCAAACGAAACAGTTTCCTTTAAGCAGAAGCCTGTTTAAATAAAAATCTCACTTAAACGAAGGAGAACTGCTGAAACTTTCCCACTTCTAATTAAAAAATATCAATTAAATGTAAACTAATTTAATGTTGTTTAATTTCTTCGTTTATTGAATTTTTATTTATTTATTAAAGTTATAATGAACCTGTTCTCGATTGGTTCGTTAGAAGCAAACTCCACTGTACCTTCATACACACATCTGTATGTGGTAGAAATTTCGGTGTTTTGTTTAAGTTTCTTGTGATACGAGGGCGGGTCAATACACTTTGTACAACGTGGCCTTTTCAGTTAAGTACTGACTTTTTGACCTGCTCTCGTATATTGTGTTTATACAAATTTACTTTTTTCAATTACGATATTTGAAAAGCTGCTGCAAATGTTTTTCTATGAATTTCATTGTCAAAGCCACAACTTCTTACACACATACATACATACTGTAAAAACTATTTTCTCTTAAATTAGTGATGGTGAACTGCCCAGTTTTATATTTTATAAAATTATTGATATTATTCGAGTCTGATTCGAGTCGAATATGACGGGAGATAATGGTACCACGACTCTTCTGAAAAAGTTTTTTATGGCTCGCGTTACCGATCAATTGCAACTCATTTTCGAAATAGTTCGCAGAGTAGTAGTAGCGATCATACCTACGAATCATTCTAGTTTGGACACTGTTATGGGTAACTTATGCTTGTCGCTCTGCAGGAGTTCCATTTGTGAAAAATGGGCACTCACGCCAAAATGTCAAATTGAGTATACTAAAGTGTAATTGGAACTAAATGTGAGACACTGATAATTATCCATTATAATGGAAAAATACTCCTGGATCTACTGGTCCCTAGAGCAGGTACTTCATCTGTTTAGTTGAGGTACATAATACAAGTGTATAGAATATGAACGTATTTGAACGTATTTATCTTAAATAATTTCGGTTTGCGTGACTTTTATTTTCTTTAGATCATTGTCTAAAAATAAAGCTAGAAAAAACAAAATATTTTACTAGTGATAACGATAAAATTATTAGGCGCGTGTTAGTGAAAACTATTGCGTTTTCTGTTTGAAAATAATAGTGTAACATTTTACTGATAAATTAAAAAAAAAAAACTATTGATCGGCCTAATTTAAAAAAAATTATGTTTCACGAAACTGAGTGCGCCTTCCTAATAAGTCTGCGTTTAAGAGAGAGCTTCAACTTTTTTTAAAGGACAAAAAATTTTACAATTTTACTAGAAAAGAAAACGGCATAAGATTACGACCAGTTCTGAAAATTGAAAAACTCTTTAATTCAGGTTTCAATGAACAGGGGCTCTCAAAACTCGTATTTTAATACACGATTTTTGCGCAATAATACGGTGAAAGCATTAAAAAAATACACTTAAATATTCCCTATGAAGCAATTATGCGAATGTAGCTACACATATCTGCTTATGTGTGTCTGCAAAGACATCAAAGAACTATTTAATGAAAAAAAGGGTAATTACATGAAAGAAATTTAAGGTAAATTGTATTTTCGCTATAATATATTTCAGGTAATTACCTACATTGGGTAATTAAGCGTTATATACGGGACTATAGAACGCTATATAACACTATTAAAAAGCGAGAGTTTAAATATAAGATGGAAAGTATTTCAGCTTGGGGTAATTAAACGGGTTATACTGTATTATTTAAACTACAACAACAATTTAAAAGGAACTCATGTGACTTATGATATTTGACAGTTCAGTAACTGGACTTAAAGACTAGTGGGTCAATAAAAAATACAACACCAGAATTGAAAAGCTTTCTAATCAGTAACATTTTTAACCGATTTAAGAAAAGGAGGATGTTATCAATTCGTCCGTGTTTATTTTTAAATGTTTCCACACGCACAACTCTATTACTCGTGAATCTTTTTTGTTTAAAAAGGCGCGCTTGTAGTCCCATTGTGGTCCCATTTCAACCAATATGTGATAGGACCTTCCATACACAGTAATACATAGTTATTGTATATCGGGCTGTCTATAATAGTGAGAGTGTAAAAAATTAATATTTTTTTGATATTTTCTTATTGTGTTTGAAAGGACATGTTTGCAGTTTGCTACCATAATAATTTAAGTGTAAAAATCGGACGGACAAATTTACATAATTGCATCCATTTTGTAGTCTGATCGATTGGCTGTTTGTATTGAAGTCGGCTTGTTATACCAGAGTTATTCAAGTTATGCACTACCGCAATCTTGATGCCAATAATTGTGTGGTGAAGGTCAGCTGTTCAGTGGATGTAACAACTTTTGGTTTGCCAGCAGCCCAAGTTATTGTTTTGCAACAATATACATATAAACATATAAAAGCATATTTGTGTATAAATATAACATTATTTTTATTTTGTAATTATATACTCGTAATTTTTGGTAAATTTTACTTGTGTTAAAATATTATTGAATCGCACTGTTGAACTAGCATTTAGGCAGAATATATTTGGACAGCATTAGAAGTGATTAGGAAAAGAATAAAATGTTTAGAGCGTTTCTGATGTTGCTCGAAACAGTTTTGTTACCAGAGTGACATTTTAGCAATTTCGCAGCAAAAGTCGTTATGGAAGGTACCATTCCTCCTGCTCCTTTTTCCTTATTGGTGAAAGCGTGATAACCTTCTAGTATACCTTTTCATATTAAAAAGAATTTTTACAAATGGTCCTTTTTTCAAACTTGTTCATCTTCTTATTCATGTGCATACCAAAAAAAGTTTTTTTCTCATCCCAATTTTGAATGCGTTGAGGGTGATGTCGATGCGACATCAACACTGTAGTTAAAGACGCACGAAACGAAAATTGTGGAGATAATTTTGATACTTCTTTTTACATATTTCTTTCTTTTATATTCTTGCCATTCAAATACATATTTGGAAATCTCATTTATAAGAATAGTCAAACATCTTGATATATTAGCACTCGTACATAAAATCTTCCGACAAAGGTTGCAAAGCCATGATTACATGCTTACATGAGAGGAGTTAAACCGATTTTGAAGTTAAATATGCCGAATTTTTCTATCTCGAAGTAGCACCATCATAATCTAATGAGAAATTTTTTCCAAGACTAAACTTTCTTTAATTTTATTAAGATATTTTCACAAAAACCAATTGTAATATTAATTTTTTTTCACAAATTCCATTTTATTAAGTTATCATATATTTTTTTTTTGTTTTGTTAATTCACCACGCTAATTTTGTAATACATTAATTTTTATAGTCGTAACTATTAAACTCTAATCTTCATTGGGAACCTCTTGCAATGTAAAGACACCCCTTGTTTTATAGTACGTGTTGTTGCACCTGATATAACCACAATAGTAAACTTTATCACCCGGCTTAAACTTTGTTGTGCGATCCCTATATGTCCATTCACCGTCGTTTTTACTTTCAATGATACCACGATAACGAGGTTTAGTAACAAGCTCCACTTCCTGATTGTATTCGCCTTCAAAGGCAAACCATTGTATACCTTCTTCGTCCTTTATAGATGCATCAAAGCCTTCGGAATTAATCTTAAAAATGATCTTAGGTAAACCGTACACCACAGAGAAATATTGCATGCCCCCAAAGACCATCAGCAACATTAAATTGAAACCATTTATCCACCTCATCATAGATGTCTCGTAACCGTTTCGTTCAAGTACTCGTAGTTACTGTGTAACACTCAGAAATAGACTAAATTTTGACTGTGTTCATACAGACAATTTTTGGAAACTCTTATATGTCATAAACTTCTTTTATATATTATTTGTTTTTAAGATAAAGAGGATAAATGTAGAGCATGAATGTACGAGTATTGGAACCACACGTGTAATTTTCATTTCATTTGTATTTGTGTCAAAAGAACAAAAGAAACAAAACATCGTATGATTATAAAAGATAATATACTTAGACAAGTGCGTAATTCATAATACTTGAGAATAGAGTGGAAAAGTGGTACAGCAATATTTAATATGGGTAATCTAAGATGCTTCATTGTATCAAATTTGTTCAAAATTCCATGCGAAATGTTGTCAAAATTTATGTGAAAAATTTTATATGAAATAGTTACAAAATAATGTTGCGGCCATGTTGCTCTGGTCATGTTTTGATAAACAAATGAAATAAAACTGGCAACATTCAAGAAACCTGTTTTTCGGTACGTATTTCGTACAAAATTGAAATTGAAATTTAAATTAAAATAAAAAAAGTTTTAATAAGACTGTACTTAGAGTATGAATAGCATCATGAAATTTGTTGCATGCAACTTCTTTTATTCGCTGAAAGCAAACGGAATAGCAATTTTATTTAATTCACATTTTTCAATCCAACTGTTTTACCCTGCATTATATTGGCAAATACATGTAGACAAAGTTTCGTTCAACAAATTTCATGAAAAAGTGCTTAGTGTAAATGCAGTCTAATTGTACATTCTGTGGCGGAATTTGCAAGATGCAGTTTTCATTGAAATTTGTTGCATGAAAGTTTGTTTTGTTAACAAGAGGTGTATGTAGAGAAGCAAACGGAGTATACGAGTATGTAAGTATGTGTGTATGAAGTTAAATTTCGAAATTCATAGATAGTGGGACTTTCATTAAGCGCTCCTTATTTTTAAATCACCGAAATAGGGAAATTTGAAATCATCGAAATTTGTTTCACTTGAAAAGCCTATCAATGCCATTATGTATAAAATATAACACAGTGCAAATAGTGTCGCGTATCCGAAATGTCCAATTTTCCGTGACCCAGGCGCAAAAAATAAGGCTGAATTCGACCGATGGCATGGGTTACGTTGGTTTCGAGAATCTCTGTGACTTGTGGCTTATTTGCATATACCTGCGACTTAAGAAAACCCCAAGAGAAGAAGTCTAATGGGTTCAAATCTCATAAACTCTATGGCTAGATAACATCATCTCCGCGTGAGATGACCATGTGGCATGTAGCGCCGCCCTGTCGTTGGTGTCTATATCATCCAATTCAGTTTAAAATAAACTAGCCCTGGGCATGGCTTGACCAACGTCATGCTCAAAGAAATATAAAGCATGTAGTTTTCTATACGAAATAATGTACCATGACGTTAATTCACAAATGCAGAATATAAATATTTTAACCAAATATTTCTATTTAATAAACTTTCAATTTAAATTTAACTGGCAATAGGTATGCAAATCTTAAATCTAATATTTTTTTTAATTAAGTTCATCCAATGCCAGAAAAAAATCTAATTTCGGCGGGTTTTTCTGTGTTGTCTTCACATAAATATAAACAAGATCGCGACAGGGGTTTTTTCACAAAAAAAGGGGGAAAATTTTGAGAGAATTTTAATTCACAACAGAAGGAACGAGGAAAGGGGAAAATTTCCCGGGGATTTGTTATTCATAATTGGACTGAACATGACTTTTAAAATAAAGCATATTCCACTTAAAGAATTCTACTGTATTGTACGTACAAAGGGGGAAAAAATTATTCACACATGCTTGACACATAAAAGTATTGAACTATATCTCCTCATTAAATTGGTTTAATGCCATTTTTTTAAATTCATTGTATTTAATGGTTTATTGAATTATTAAAAATAACAAAAAAAATTCACATAAATGACTTCAGTATTATGTAACGAACAGAAAACGGACATCACTTCCATTTTAGTGAGGACAAAATTATTCACACATTTTAAATTCATAACAGTTAATTATGAAAATTAAGATTAATTAATATTTAGTTGCTAACCCTTTTCTTTTTATAACTTCATTTAATCTGTTTGGCATCGAGTTTCCTAATTTTTCCGCCACTTCTGCTCCAATATTTCCCCATTCTTGTTGAAGAATTTTTTTTGCTGGGCCTTGCCAGAAATTTGTTCTTAGCCATTCTCTTTCCAAGCTCATTCCAAATATTTTCAATAGGGTTCATGTCTGGTGATTCCGGGGGGCTGGAAGAATATGTGGCACATGGTGGGTGATCCACATACGCACATCTTGGGCGGTGTGTTTTGGATCATTATCTTGTTGGAAATAAAAATTATTACCAAGACCAGGCTTTTGAACACTGTTTTGTAGGTTTTCCTTCAAAATATTGAGATACATGTTTTTGCACATGGTATCATCAATAAAAACCAGGTTACCAACACCACCCGTCGACATATACCCCCACATCATAACCCCCCGACACTATGTTTGACTGTGCTGATAATGTTTGTTTTTTTCAAGTTCATAATTTGGCTTTCTCCATACGCGTATCCTACCTTCAGATTGAAAAATATTAAATTTGCTTTCGTCTGTGAATAATAAAGTTTTCCAAAAGTCAACAGATCTATTTAAATATGATTTTTTAAAGTCAATTCTTTTATTCCGATTCACTTTGCTTATAAGTGGCTTTTTTCCTGCGATTCGAGAACTGAAACCAGCACGTTCCAGGGTTCTGCGCACAGTCTTGGAATATATTTCTTTTCCAAAGTCTTCTAGTAATTCTGCTGCCACTTGGGAAGATGTAATTTTTGAATCTTTTTTTTAATTTTTCTTACTATTTTTCTTTATTCCTTATTGGTAAGCTTTCGAGATCTACCAGTATGGGGTCGACTTTTAAGGTCTGTTTCATTTTTAAAACACTTTATGATGCTGGATATGGTGAATCTACTTCTATTTACTATTTTCCCGATTTCTGCACATGATTCGTTTTATTTGTGCAGCTCCAATATTATTTTTCTCTCATCCTCAGTGGTTTCTTTCTGTTTCGGACTCAGTTTAACGGCTATTGAAGTTTTTGCACAACGTAAAATGTTGAAAATGCTAAACAGATTCATTGAAAAGACGTATACTTTTAACTGTTCTTTTTAAAGCAAGCCGCGAATCCGTATCCTAAGAAAAAGTTACAGTTTTAGGGTTGGCACTTTTATTGTGTGAATCATTATGTCCCTCGTAAAATCGGCTAAGCGGGAAAGTCGTCGGTCTAACTTCGCTGAATAAATATAACAAACTTTTTTGTATATATTTCCGAATAATTGACTAATAAAGGAAAAATTCCTGTTAACAATGTATTGTGTTACAAGCATTTAATAAAAAGATAGAGCTTGATGTTATGATTACAAAATAATGTGTGAATAATTTTGTCCGTCTCTGCACCGGGACTAATTTCGAAGTGTCGAAGTTAGAAAAATTTTAATTTGAAATTTTCATTTCCAATTTTGTACGAGAAAAACTGTTCGCAAATATGTACATTTTATTTTATTTTATTTTTTTTTTTTTTTTTTTTGAAAGATCAAGCAATTTTTTTTTTATATGTATGTTTTTTATTTAAAAAAGTAATTCAAAAAGTTAAACTTCAAAATCAAACAACATTTCTAACACTCGTTAAAATATCCCATAAACACATTCATGTCCACAAGAAGTACGCACAGTCATGCCAAATATCAAGAAATTTCAACAACAAAAAAATTTGTATCAGGTTCAAAACACAATTGACGAAAATTTAAAGTTTTTTTATTCATTCGAAATCCTTTTAAATAAAAATCTGGAATTTTGCATTTTCGTTTATCCGAATTCGCAACTGGTGAATTTTACTTTATTTTTAAAAGTCGACGCGTCTTCCATCTCCGCCACATCACAATCTGAACCAACAATGGCACGAATTTATTAGCTGCTACAAACGATCAAATAAGATGTGTGTATGTATGTACGCGTTGTTGGCAATGGCAAGTTTTTCATTTCACGAGTGATTATTTGATCGTCTCCAATCGTATAAAAAAAAAATAAATAAATAAATCGTCTTCCGATGAGGACATGTATGTACGTCTGCGTTGAAGCGTCACGAACCATACACTTACACATGTGGAATATTTGATATGTTTATTTAATCGTCACCAGCGTTACCATATATTTTTTTTTAAAAACTTATATCTGAAAAAAAAACTTTTTTTCCAAAAAAAAAATTTTTTTCTACAAAAGTACCTAAATTTTAAAAGAAAACACTAAAATGTATTTGGAATTCATTTTATTTAAAAATATAAAAACGATTAAAAACAAAAATATAACATATAATAAAAAAACATAAAATAAAATTCATATTTAGAGATCTTTCATTGGTCTTGCCATTTTTCATTAAATATTTGTCCATGTTTTTTAAATTTTTTTCACCACAAACACAAACTGCCAAAAGTTAGTTACACATTGCCAATGTATAAAAGCGGCATAGTTGTACTTAAGACGGTGTAAAGACAATGAGACACTGTTGCAGTAATAAAGGAGTGAGAAAATATAAGATCGTTTCATTGCATACAAACATCACTTAATATTTTCATCCAATATACTGCAATAGTTAAATTATGTATTTAAAAAAAAACTTTACAAAACTTTATGTATTTTCCAAAAAACTTGTTTTTACCCAATAAATTTAAAACTTTTTGGCATCTCAAAAAACTTGCAAAAAAAGGGAAAACTTGACAAATGGCAACACTGATCGTCACACACATCACAACTTTAAGAGCGGCTGCGAGAGTAAACGTTTTCGGCAGAGAAAACAAATAAACTAGTTACTTCTAATTAGTTGGCTTAATAAAAATTAAATGCCTGTCATTAATTTTTTTCCATCACAGTTAAAAATCCTTAAATCGATTTTAAATCTCCTGCTAGAAGAGGCTTTGAGAACATGTTTACGTGCTTAAGTTATTGCAGATATTAAACAAACAAACAAAAAAATACAATTTGTAATTAGATTCCGAAAAATTCTGAAATTTTTTAATACCCTGAGAAATTCAAAAGCAATACATTCCGGCGTTTGACAATGCAAAACTCGATATTGAAAAATTATAACAACAGCACCATCATAATTTGCCATATTAAAGAGAAAATCCTTAAAGTTTAAACATTTTCTTGTTGCTTTTATTAACGCATTTTCACAAAGACAATTATTGTGATAGTGTTCAAAATTGGTGTGGATTAATATGGATCCAACGCACGCGACCTCAGTGAAAAAACGTGTATCACATTTGTCATCTTCTTGTTTTTTTTTCTTTCTGTTAATGTTTTGTTAACCGATTTAAAAAAAATGTGTTTTTTTTTGTGAAATGCTTCCAGGTTGGTCTCATAACTCTTTTTCACAAAACGTACAGACAATTTGCCCATCCTAAGTATTGATTATCGCATATCTCCCCCATTTCTGGATGGATTTTGAATATCCTTTCTTATTTGAAACAGTATGCCTGCAGCTGGGTCCGGTACAGATTCAAATGAAAATCGAACGGACAAAGTGCCCGTCTAAAATATCGATTATCGCACAACTCCCTTATTAATTTTAACAAAAGAAATTTAAATTCCACTTGATAGCAAAATATATTATATAAATTTTTTTTATTTATTGAATATTCAATTCGAATTTAAATTGAAACAATCAATATTAAAATCTTAAATCGAATATTATTTTTCTTTTCAATAGTATATGTTATTAAATATATTTTTCATCGTTTCAATTATATAATTATTTTCATTTACAATCTCTTGCACTGGAAAGACACCCTCGGTTTTATACGTCGTGTTGTTATGCCTGATATAAGTACGATAGTAAATTTTATCACCTGGTATTAACTTTGTTGTGCGATCACTATATGTCCATTCGCCGTCCGTTGTACTATTAATATGACCATAAAAACGAGACATACCGCCAAGTGTTAGCCCCGGATGATAGTCTCCAATAAAGGTAAACCACTGAATACCTTCTTCATCCTTAATATATGCATCAAAGCCTTTGGAATATATCTTAAAATTGATATTAGACGGATCGAATGCCGCACAAAAATATTGTGCGCAGCCGAGCAATATCAGCAACATTAGGTGGGAACCGTTTATCAACCTCATTGTCTTATATGTACTTAGAAGAGGACTTAATTTCGACTGTGTTTCTAGATCATTTTTCGCGAGCTTTTATAACATTTTTCTCCTCTAATGTACTACTAATATTTATTTATTTGAAGATAAATAGTATAAGTATATACATATGTACATATATGCATATGTAAAATGTGAATGTATTTCAGCAGCACATGTGTTTTTTTGGTTTTTTCTGTATTTGTTTGAATATCTATTAGAGATTTGCACAATGGGATCCGCTGGAAGAGTCCGAAAATTATAATTATTTTAGAAATTTCAAATAGAAGGAGCCAGTACCCGAAAATGTCGGGTAACCAAGTCAAGCACATTATATTGGTCTCTTTCAACTATAGTTTTATATCAATTTATATCTCTGATTTTAGTTTTTTTTGCCGAAATAATTTGTAGTCTTTACTTATATTTCTTTCGAGGAGAAATAACTGTTATTATTTTATTTTTTTTTTTTTTTGTAAAGAGTAATTTTCTAACAGTTGGGTTTTGAAAATTTTGAAAAAAAACAGAAAATTTGCAAATATATATATATATATATATATATATATATATATATATATATATATATATATATATATATATATATATATATATATACATATATGTATATATATATATATATATATATACATATATGTATATATATATATATATATATATATATATATATATATATATATATTATACATACATACATACATATATATATATACATATATATATATATATATATATATATATATATATATATATATATATATATATATATACATATATATATATATATATATAAAACCACATGTCAACCAAGTCCACTTCTTCCATTTTGGGCAAAACAAAAAGTCGCCGATCATCGCACAGTACATGGATCCATTGATTTTAACGTTACGATTTTCACCGTTCTTGAAGTAGTACGGTCCAATGATGTAGCCGGCCCACAAACCGCACCAAACTGTACATCATTTCAGGGTGCAGTGGCAGCTCTTGAATGACATCTGAGTGCTCTTCACACCAAATTCCGCAATTCTGTTTGTGGACATATCCATTCAACTAAAAATCAGCTTCTTTGCTGAAGACAATTTTTCCTAAGCTCCATTCACCAAAAAAAAAAAAAAAAAAAAAAAAAAAAAAAAAAAAAACGATGCTATGGTGGTACGTCAGCTGCTGTTACGTGGCACGTCACCTGGACATTAAATCACCAAAGCGCGTGTAGGATCAAATACTACGAGTAGTAAAATTCGGTTTTGATGAAGTCCCCAGCAAATAATCCACGAAAGCAATATTTCTTTAAATGACACCACGTGGGAATTTTGTAATTTTTCATTCGAGAATGTGAACGTGACAGACAAGATGGCAAGACCGAATGCCAACAATTAGAATTATTGAACATAAAAAACGTTTTTTCTCTAAATTACGAGTATATGAAAGGCGTAGGTTTTTGAAAAAAAGGCTCTCAGAAATAAAAATTTTGTTTAATCGCATTCTTCAGCAAATATGGAAAGAGGATTGTTTACTAACAATTACAAGTTAACAGAAATGAAACACAATAATGTTACAGAGGTAATATTTTTCAGTTTTTAAAAAATATAAATTTTAATATTGAGTTCTTGTTGCTGCTTCATATAAAGAACAAATTATTGCTAAAAAAAATTCAAATAAAATTTATTTTTCAGTAAAAATTTTTAATTTCCTTTCTTAATTATTATTTGGAGTTTTAACATCGTCTTTTTAGTTTTACAACAAACTATCGACACTATCGAATGAGGCGACTATCGATTCGGGATCTCAAAGTGAGGCGCCCAATCACAAAATTTTGTAAAATGCCCATTATTTATTTTGCCAGAGGCGTCGAAAACAAGCTTACGTGTTCATTTTATTGTTTACATTAAAAACGTTAGACGGATTTTGAAATTAAAAATTCTGAATGTTTTCTTAAGTTATTTCCAATATCTTAGCCCAAATTTAAAAAAAGAAAACATGTCGAAAACATGTTTATTGAGACATTTTTAAAAAGACAATTATAGTATTCTTTTTTAAGAAGAATTTACATAATTTCCATTTTATTAAGTTATCATTATAAACTTATTCTTATTTATCACACATGTACGAGTGCAAATGTACCCGTATACAGTAAAGTCAATAGTTCAGTTTAACAATTAAAAATGAAAAAGTTAATTAATATAAAAAAAATTATGAAGAAAATGCTTTTTTATTTTCGTCATTAAACTTTCTCTTGGTACCTCTGGCACTGAAAACACACCGTCGCTCTTATAGATCGTGTTGTTGTATGGGACAAGAATACGATAGTTAATTTTATCACCAGGTATTAATTTTGTTGTGCGATCACTATATGTCCATTTTCCATCCTTTGGGCTTACAATAATAGCACTAAAATCATGATGTGAAATGACATGAGTAGTTGTTATATTAATCAACCCTCTAATGACAAACATCCGTATGCCTTCTTCATCCTTTATAGACACATCAAAGCCTTTAGATTTAATCTTAAAAGTGACAGCCGGTTCGAATGGCGCGCACAAATATTGTGTGCACATAAGAAATATCAGCAAAATTAATTGTGATCCTTTTATCCACCCCATCATATTGGACATGCCCTACGCGTTTCGTAGAAGTGGTTATTGTGCTGTTATTGCTATTCATAAGTAGACTTAATTTCGACTATGTTCTTAGATCTATTTCGGTGAGCTTTTATAACTGTGTTGGCCCTCATATCTTATTGTTTAATGTGATGGTATATAGCAGAAATATATAGGACATGTATGTATATGTACACGTGTATTTTGTATGTGTATTTTTGCTCTATTTATTTCATCTACATTTTTGACTATGACAACAAAGACAGAACATCTTGCCTGAAAGTGATAACAAAATAGATTGGCGTATAATTCAGCACTGTCATGACTAATCTTTTCTACGAAATTTCGTAGGCTGTTTTATTTTGGTAGGTTTACGAATATGTATTCATACGCAGAGATTCCAGTTGCATCTGGTAAAAAAATCCACATACAAGAATATGGCCGCTATATGGAAAATTTCTCAGATTTTGGCAACAGTGTTGAGTTTCGAATTGACGAAAAAGAGAGAAAACAAGCGACAACGTATTCTGTAATAAACAATAACGGACGTGTGCAAAAAAACAACAACTCCAAATAGTTTTATTAACCATTTTTAAAACAGCCATTTTGAATTCAAAGAATTTCATTATAACGAGGCTTATGTCGCATTTACATCAAGACTTTTTTATGCAAAAATCAGAGGACTTTTTGACTTTCAGTTCTTTCATTCGCAATAATTAAATGACATTTTCATTGCTTTCAAAGTATCCGCTTGTACATTTCTAGACTTCTTAGGAAGTCCATTTCTTCAAATGTTCATGAAAATTATTCAATTTTTGATATAATTTATTGTACGAGGCTGTAATATTTTCATATAAGGAAAAATAAACTGTGGTTGAAGCATCTTTCCCAACTTCGATTTCTGGTAGTACGAGTACTATTATTACCTTTAATATTTATAATACAAATAAAGAAGAGAAAACCAAAAATTTATTCGTCTTAATATGTTACAGATGGTTTATAATCCTATAAAAGGTATTTAAAAGATTATTTTGTAATGAGAAGTTAAAGTTATTTGGAAATGTGCTAAACTTGCTTTTTTTCTACATCATCTGCATTTTTATGACTTCTTTAGAAGATCTATAGAGACTCAGTAAGTCTCTCCCAAATGCCGTTTCTATTTTTAATGCTGACGTAATGATGCAATATTCTCCCTTATATTTATCGTTGTCAACAAGAATAAAATATTATTTATAGACTATTATACTAAATCTTATAAAATGACAAGTGGACGTCAATAATATTTAATTATTGTCAACAATGAACAAAGAACTGGCAACTTTTTAATGTCCACAAAAATAATAAGTAAAGAAAATGAAATTGTGACATTAAAAATTTTATGAAATAGGGATAGTTACGTTAATTTCACTGCGGGATAAATAACATTTGGAATATTTCGAAAAATAGTTTGTTCATAACATTTTGAAAATCAGTTCAAATTCACTAGTTCCGTATCATAATTTTGTGGAGCTTTTTGACTTCTTTGGAAGTACATTTTTTAATGGGAATGTTTAAAAAAAATTGTTGAATGGGTTTTCTAAAGCAAGCATTAATCTACATTTTAAGAAGAATTTTCACAATTTCCATTTTATTAAGTCATTACTATTAACTTCTATTTTCCTTATTTATCACATATGTATGTACATATGTACGAGTAAAAATATTCTCATATACAGTAATGTCAATAATTCAGTTTAACAATTAATAATAAAAAAAAGTTAATTAATAAAAAAATAAATTATGAAGAAAGTGCTTTTTTTATTTTCGTCATTAAACTTTTTTTTTGAACTTCTGGCACTGAAAACACTCCGTCGCTTTTATAGAACGTGTTGTTGTATATAACAACAAAATGATAGTTAATTTTATCACCAGGTATTAAATTTCTTGTGTCATCACTATATGTCCATTTTCCATCCTTTGGCCTTATTATTATAGCATTAAAATCATGATGTGAAAAAGCAAGAGTAGATGTTATATTAACCAACCCTCTAATGGCAAACATCCGTATGCCTTCTTCATCCTTTATAGACACATCAAAGCCTTTAGATTTAATCTTAAAAGTGACAGCCGGTTCGAATGGCGCGCACAAATATTGTGTGCACATAAGAAATATCAGCAAAATTAAATGTGATCCTTTTATCCACCCCATCATATTAGACATGCCGTACGCGTTTCGTAGAAGTGGTTATTGTGCTGTTATTGGTATTCAGAAGTAGACTTAATTTCGACTATGTTCTCAGATCTATTTCGGTGAGCTTTTATAACTGTGTTGGCCCTCATATCTTACTAATTACTGTGATGGTATATAGAAGATGTATATAGAATATGTATGTATGTATATGTACACGTGTATTTTGTATGTTTATTTTTGCTCTATTTATTTCATCTACATGTTTACTATGACAACAAAGACAGAACATCTTGCCTGAAAGTGATAACAAAATAGATTGGCGTATAATTCAGCACTGTCATGACTAATCTTTTCTACGAAATTACGTAGGCTGTTTAATTTTGGTAGGTTTCCGAACATGTATGTATGAGATTCCAGAGATTCCAGTTGCATCTGGTAAAAAAATCCACATACAAGAATATGGCTGCTATATGGAAAATTTCTCAGATTTTGGCAACAGTGTTGAGTTTCGAATTGACGAAAAAGAGAGAAAACAAGTGACAACGTATTCTGTAATAAACAATAACGGTCGTGTGCAAAAAACAGCAACAACTCAAAACAGCTTTATTAACCGTTTTGAATTCAAAGAATTTCATTATAACGAGGCTGATGTCACTGCGACAGGGCATGCGTTCATTCCTTACGCCGCGCGCATTTGCATCAAGTTTTTTTTATGCAAAAATCTGGGGACACTTTGACTTTCAATTCTTTCATTCGCAATAAGTGAATGACATTTTCATTGCTTTCAAAGTATCCACTTGTACATTTCTAGACTTCTTAGGAAGTCCATTTCTTCAAATGTTATACGATGCTGTAATATTTATAAGGAAAAACAAACTGTGGCTGAAGCAAGTTTTTAATCTTTCCTTACTTCGATTTCTGGTGGTACGAGTACTATTATTAACTTTAATATTTATAATCCACCAAAAGGTATTAAAAAGATTATTTTATAATGAGAAGCTTAGGTTAAAGTCTTTTGGAAATGTGCTAAACTTACTGTTTTTCTACACCAAATTCCCTGCATTTTTATGACTTCTTTAGAAGCTGTATAGAGACTCAGTAAGTCTCTCCCCAATGCCGTTTCTATTTTTTATTGTCACATAATGATGAAATTATAGTTCGAGTCCGAGTCCAGTGGACTCGGTAAAAAATTATATTGAGTGATTAAAAATTTAAGCAAATAAGGATGGATTTTATATATGTACGTTACAACGTATATTACGCTTTGAGATATAGGCTTGCCATTGCAGGATGCTCTTTTCTCAATTCCTATTCACCAATTTGGAAGCCATCTTCATTATATTGCGTTGTCTGAGTAGAGACAAGACAAGGAGTGACACCGAAAAAGAAAGTCTTTCCATTAAACACTTTAGAAAAGTATTCACAGCAAACACATTCGCTGATTTAGTCGAGCTGCCACCAAATGCTGCTAAGGACGTTCTTCCATCAAGATTTGATATAATTGAGATCTACAATTCTCTTGCTGGCCTAAGCTTGAAGAAAGCCCCAACTGGTGATACAATTAGTAACAGCATGCTTGTAGATTTGTCTAGTACAGGGAAGAAAATTTTCCTTCTAATTTTTAATGCTATCTTGCGACTTCAACACAATCCGGCAGAATTCAAAGTTTCGTTGATCACTATATCCCTAAGCCCGGAAAGATCAAACTTGTCAAAGCTGTTGCGAGCAGTCGGACGACCCCAATACAAAGACTTGTATGTATATGCAGTTAGAACTGAGTTTGAAGAAAATATTCTTCAGCTCTCTTTATTGACGCTTCCCACAACTTTGTTAAAATATGACACCAAGAATTAATTTATAAATTGAAACGGCAGTTTAGGTAAATTACTTAGGTGGTCGCAAATTTATTATCAGAAAAGCACACCATCGCCAATAGAAGCAGGAGTTCCTCAAGGGATGTCTCCGACATGCCAATAAGCAATAGTATTCACATATCAATGTTTGCTGGTGATACAGTTTCTCTAAATGTCCATGAAAACCCGCAAATTGCAGGACTACATTTTAATTCTAAAAAATGGCTAAAACATGGATAATAACGAGGAAAAAAATGTGTTCATATCGCTTTACATTGCGAATAAAATCAAATACTTAGACATTCACCTTGATCTTCGCTTAATTAACATGAAAATCGCACAAAAACGCCAAATTGATCCATAAGAAATTAAAAGCTGCAAAAAAATAATTGCCTTCTTGGGAGGAATTCAACACTAAGTCTAGTATTCAAAGCTTCTTCTATACAACGCTATTCTAAAACCAATATGGTCCTATGGAATTTAGTTGTGGGGGCACTGCCTCAGCATTTCATATCCACTGACAAGGAGGGACTCTCTTGCTCTTAGCCGAACACGAGAGATGTGAAGACAACACAGGAGAAAGCCTTTTTGTATCGCATTGGCTGGATTTAAATAAATAATAATTTAGATTTAAGATTTTAACAATTATTCTTAAATAAATCAAATTGAAGATTAAATAAATGAAAACAGGAGAAAAATAATAAACTTTATGTTTTTTTTTTTTTTGTCATAGAAACTTAGGATTGTTTATTTGCCACTGACAATAAGCTTTACATCTGTAAAGCGTATAAATTCGCCAGTAGTAACGATTTATTATTATTTTTTTTTTCTTATGTAAATCAAATTTTATCATTATTGGGTAAATAAGAATAATGTTTTTATACAGAATTAAAGAAATAATTGCTAAGCATTTTCAAATTTACACGTAAAAGTAATACCTTCTTTAAGTTAAGATTTTGACAATTGGATCCTAGGAAGACGAAAAACTGTACTAACTGGTCCTTTGGAAGTAATGAAAATGTCATTCCTTGAGAACAACTATTTTTTTTTTCACTGACATGTCATATACGTGTATTTGGCATCAAATTGTTTTCCATTTTTTTGTATTGTTTTATTTTTTAACAATGTTTACCTTTGTAAATAAGAGTATACATTTTTGTTGGAACTAATTTTAATATATATTTTTTTAAATAAAAAAACATTATTTTTTGATATCGAAACTGCAGGTAATTATTTTATTTACAAGCAGCTGGCAACGTTTTATAAGGAAATAAAACAATACGAATTCAAATTTCAAAAATATGTATATTGATTCACCCACGTGTACGCAAAAGTTAATTAATAATTATACGCAATTTTCAATTAAATTAATAAACTTATTATGAAGAAATACTTAAAACATACAATGAGTTTTTATATTAAAAAAAAAACTAAATATATAGAAAATTCGAGAGAAATAATCTCCTATTTCACGGGCAGGACTAATTAAGTATTTCTTACGGACTTAAAATCTCATTCCGAGTTCTAACTTAAAGCATATCACATATACCTATAATCAATGGAATTAAAATTTAAATAATATTTAATAGTGTTGTTATGGTACATTGTCGTATTAAAAGAAATAATCCTTTTCAAAAGCAAATTTCTGAAAATATTCTTTGAGATTTCCTATCAGAGCATTTCTCATCATATTTAACACAGCAAAAAAGGATCTAAGAATACCTCGAACTTAAGTAATAAAATAAGCACTTTTAAAAAACGAAACGCCCTAGATGATGTGTTGGAAAAAATGGTTTCCCATTTAATGTTGCTGATATTAGTTGGTTACATATACAATGTTTCCTGGCGGCATTTGATCCTTCTAAGGTTACTTTTAAGATTCACTCTCACTTACGTCACCCCAACAACATGTCCTATAAAAGCGAAGGCGTTTCTCCCATATTTACGATAATGAAAAATTTATTTAAATATTTATAGCTTTTTTTTGTAGGCGAATTATAAAATTATACGTCAAAATTTTTTCTAGTACAAATTTGTCCTCTCAAATGTATCCTTGTTGGACATTTGCTGCAAATGTGAATAATTGCGAAATTAGGTCTTGAGCACATTTTAAGTTAGGACTTATTTCCGGCGTTCCAGTTGAACTTTTAGCTTAATCATATTCAATGAACTATAAGTAGAATTTTATGATAGATATTTTTGTAGGACATTGTAGCAAGCCAAATCGGTGTTTAAGGGCATTTTGTTTGCCCTTTTTTAGAAATGAGAACCAAAAAGGCCCATACATCGAAAATTAGGAGGTTTAAATTGTAGAGTTAGTTCCTCATAGTATATATATATATATATATATATATATATATATATATATATATATATATATATATATATATATATATATATATATATATATATGTTCCCATCGATCCTATAAGGAGCATAGGGCCTCAATGAATTGGTTGAACATATTCCTGTCTTGTGCCAACGCTCTCACTTCGCCCCAGGTTTTACCCATTGCAGCCAATTCTACATCGATTTGCCTTCTCCACGTATGAGCTGGACGTCCTCTTCTTCGGCTTCCCTTCGGGTTCCAGTCTATGGCATTTCTTGCGATGTCGTTCCTCATAGTGCTTTACATAAAATTGCTGAACACAATTTATGAAAATTGTGCATAAGTACGAAATTAAATTAAGTCTTTATTGTCTTAACAAATAAATAAATATATAATTTTATTCTGGCCCAAGAAATCGCTAATTAAGGGGGGCGGTTATGCCTCTTTTCAATAAAGGGGATGAGAAAAGGCCCATACCACGAATAAAATTTTCTATAAAAGTTTTCGATGTAGTGTTTTACATATTTACTGCTGAACACAGCTTATACCTAGAATTTATGGGTTACAATGGGTCCTACAATTCTGAATAACTAAGAAATTAACCCTTAAACATATTTCATTTCTGGCGTTCAAGCTAAATTTCAAGCTTAGGAATATTTGATGACCCATAGTGAATTTTTATGACAAATATTTTTTTGGAGCACTTTAGACCGCTAGAATGCTATTTAAGGGGAGATTTTTGCTCCTTATCAAAAGGGGGATAAAAAAGACTTGAGGTTAAATATATTCCATAAAAGGTTTCTTCACCCGATGTATTATAATATTATGTAAAAGAGTGGCTGGGGTAACACAAAATCCCTCTAATATGAAAGCCAAACGTGAACTTTTAAAAAGCCTATGCAATTATATGTTTTTCGTCCTCTCTACCAGGATCAGTCATTAGTACCTTGTCTTTTTTTCTTGTTGTGTTGTACAGGTATATTAGTCCGATAACTCGAAATAAAGGAGTTTTTGAGATTTATTTATAAAATATTTATAAAATATCACAATTAGTGATACAAAAAAAATTGTTGCTACAAAATATAACAAACGCTGCCACTATACCCAATTGTTTGGAATAGTAGCTTGAGCAATAGTATACAATTTTAAAGCTGACGTAAGTAGTTTTTCAAGCACTTCTTTTTAAAAAGAAAAATTATAAGAATAACCAGAATTAAGAAGTTTTGGAATCGATGGAAGAAAGTTAATTTTTTTAACTGGTCGTATATTTCGAAGATTAAACATTTCTGCTCTTCAAAAGAAAAAAAAGAAATTTAGTGTTCTTTAGCAGGCGGAAACTTATTTGGAAAGAGCACGCAATCCTCTAAAGATTAAGCGAACAACAAAACACATACTTATCAATTTTATCACTATCGTTCATAAGGTATTTTGTTTTTGCAGCCTTATTTTAGAAAATAATCTAAATAGTTTTAAAACAACCGTCATAAAACTCAGGAAAAAAAATATATATGTATGTTCTTGAACAATTAGTCTACTTCTGAATATCAGACAATAATCACACGGTTACGAGACGTCCTAGAAGATGAGTTGGATAAATGGTTGCCAATTAATGTTGTTGCTATTGCTTGGTTGCATGCAATTTTTCTGCACGGCTGACTTTTCCATAAAAGTCATTTTTAAGATTCATCACAGTGGCTTTACTGTGTCTATAAAGGATCAAGAAGGCATCGAGCGGGTTTCCTTTATAGGAAACTATAATATTCCAGTGAAACATCGCCATACATCCCCTTATTATCAATACATTACAAGCCCAATTGACGGAGAATGGACATATAGTGATAACACAACCACATTAAAACCGAGTGATAAAATTTACTATCGTATTTATGTCTCATATATACACAAGTTACATAAACTCGAGGGTGTCTTTGCAGTTCCAGAGGCTACAAATAGAGATGAATGTATATTTTCGACAATAAAAAAAGTTTTGAAATCAAATTAAAGAAATAAAAGTTATAATATCAACAAGAAAATTTTTAAAGATTTCTTTTTTCCAATATTACAATTACAAAATACAAATTTAATCTTTAAAGACCAGTTTCTGTGTTTAAGATCGGATATTAAAAGAAAAGATACTCTAAAATTGTTATTTTTATTTTATTTATATATTTATTTGATCAATACAATACAACAAGAACAAGTCTTATATTACAGTATTGGGTAGTAATTTGGCAGCTAACTTCAAATTTAATCAATATTGTAAAAAAAACAAGGAAATAAAATTACAAATATATATATATATATATATATATATATATATATATATATATATATATATATATATATATATATATATATTTTTTTTTTTTTTTTTTTGCACAGATATGTAAATAGTGTAATAGTTTTAACTAAAGTACTCAAATATGGCAGATTTGAAATGACTTGCATTGCTCATTACTTGAATTTGAGGGGGTAGTTGGCTCCAGAGTCGAATGGAATTAATGAAAAAGTATTGCTCAGAGATTGCTTTGTTATATCTAATGCTGTTAATCTTGTTTCCTCTATTCGACCTAGAGAATATTATTCTATGGTATAGGTAGGAAGGTTGTTGACCATATATTATCTTATGCAAAAACAATATAGTTGCTTTGCATATTCTGAGATGCTCCTGTTCCTTTTTAAACCAAATACATATCTAACAATGTTATTGTACGTTACGTTGAGCCTTCGCCTACTTACAGCATCGCAACTAGAAAATAACTGGCAACCATACATTAGCGTAGGTAATAAATAGGTTTTCGCTAGTAGTATTCGGATATCCATCGGTGTATAATGTTGTGACATCCATAGGTTTCTTAACATAGAAAAGGTTTTCCCACAGTTTATTTTAACATGGTCAGACCAATTAAGTTGTTTATTAAAAACTACACTAAGATTTTTTGCAGTATCAACATAATTAATAGCCATATTATTAATCACTATTGGTGGAAGACACGTTGGTATATCTTTTGATGGTCCAATAATCATAGCAACTGATTTTTTTGGGTTTAAGCTTAGACTATTTGCAGATGCCCAAAGATTAATATGATGCATATCTTCAAGTTTAAGATTTTTGTTTTGTTTTCTGTTTGTTTATTTATATATGTATTTTGATTTTGTAGTTGTTTGTTAGAAAATGTAATTAACATAGCAGTCTCAGCGTTAAAATGAGAGAAACTGTTTATTATTGTTTTCTTTTAATTTTGATTTTTATTTTAGATGTTTGTTTGTATGTACATATGTTGTGTTTGTAAATTTTAAACAAAATAGATTTTTTAATGTTTAAACAATTTTTTCATTTTAATTTGATGTTGCTTGAATGCAATGCATTATGTTTATTTGATGTCACTTTTTTAATCATTAAGTCGAGAAAGTCATATCGTTCAGAATTGATGACCATACGGTCTCGCTGCATATTAAAATTGTGGAGTGATGACCTTTAAGACACGGTATTATCTCATTTGATTCACTTACACGATGCTCCGCCACATATTCCTCTGGGTTGCAACATTGGGAAATGATAGGAAATGATTTGTTTATACATAAAATTTTGTAATATTTTTGAAGGATTTTATGGATAAATATTTTATTTTCTACATTCTGATGATGCCACTCAATGATAGCGACTGTAGAGGATGGAAAGTATGGAGCGCGATACTTTTCAACAACTGAGTGGAAATAAGTTAATAATATGAAAAGTAAGTTAGATAATTGTTGCTTTTCTACAATTATACATTTTTCATTAAACTTTTTATTATACTACCGTTATCGATAGCTTATTTCGCTATAGACTTTTTTTATAATTATGAATTATTTGTATATACATACATACATATGTACATATGTATGATGTACGTTTCCATTTTGGATTTTAATAAATACGTGTCGCGACGGCTGCAGCCGACCCGCCGATTATTTTTCACAGCCGCCGCCGTCGAAATTATAATAACTTGCAGCGGCTTAAAATTATCCGCTGGCTATAATCTTATTTAATATCTCACTTCCTCATATTATGAGAGGGAAACACAACACTTTTTCGCTCTTGTGCAAATGTGCCAACTTTTCCGATTGTTGCCAAGCTTAAATTTGATATTATGCCTTGTATTAAACGTATTTTTCGAAAATTCCACTGTATATAATTTAACTTACTATATATGTATATACATATATGTATATACATATATATGAATGTATGTATGTATATACTTCAGGCCGCACAAATGTGCGTAAAGATATTGACATTGTTTTTTTGATACAGAATTCATATTTTTATAACTGCGAGTAAACAAAACGATACGCGCTCAAAATGAAGAAATAGATCATTTCATCTACGCGTGAATACTGTGTGTACACAAGTTTAACCCTAAAAGTACATCGTTATTTTTAGAGTGCTCTGTTACTTGAAACGACTTACACTAAATTTGTTATATTATTTAGAAATAAAAACAGTGAGATTATTTGCGGTTTTTGTGGTTATTTAAAGAAAGTTGTATAATTTTTCTTCTAAATTTGGAAGTTATAAGCGCAAAATATTCAATATTTGTAGTTCTTTTTGGAGATCGTGTTGCACAAGAGTCTTAAGCGGCTTTTACACATCGAACATGTTGGCAAACATTTGTGTTGGACCAACCGCTCCCGTGTTTTTTGAAAATATTTTGATATTCTGATTCGTCATCGAGCCATCCAACCTGTATTATTGCTTCTGCGTCCAACATACATACAAAATGCTTTTCATAAAAAATTTTAAACAGAAAAGATGAGCCATTCCTTAGTAAAAAGTTTTCTTTTCGGTTTTTCTTCTTTGTAGTAATTTTCCAATAATTCTCTTATAACTAATGCAGCTACAAACTCATGCATTTGATGTTCGCTAACATGTTCTACAGTATAATAGCTTACGAATCGCCAACATGTTCGCGTTATAATAGGTACTTAAATTACTAAGTAATAAAAAAAATTTGGTAAAACTTACAATAATTTGAAAAAAGACTGAATTTTAATTTGTTTGCGCACTTTTAGCACATTTTAATGGCGTCACAATCACTTTTCAGGCCTTTTTATGCCTTCTCTAGTCGCATAAGTTGCAAATCTGTGCTTTGGGCAATGGTTTATTTAGAGGTCATAATTCGTATTATTGTAACGAAAAAAATTAAGTTACAACAACCGAATTTAAGATGTTAAATTTTTTTATATAGAAAAAAATCACACTGGGTTGAACAATTTAACTTTACAATTTAAATTTGCTAACAAAGTCCGAATTGATAAGACTGGTTGTACAGGGAATACGAAGGCGGAAACTGTTCTATAACGATCAGGACTGACTTCAGAAGCATTTCTCTTGAACACACAAACTGATTTCGAACCCTAGATTCCATACATAATTAATGGGATTGAAATCTTGGGATTACGGTGGACTATTAATTGGTTTTTTACAATATTTAATAACTACAAACTTGTTTCATGTGCAACATAATTTGACTCCTTTTCAATTTAAAAGAAATAATCTTTTTCAATATCCGATTTCTGAAATTATTCTTTTAATAACAACACAATGATCTATCTGCATCTTTGCTGGTCCTGCCTTTCCATCCCTATATACAAATAAAATTGTGAAAAAAAACCTAGAACATCTATTTTAAATAAATTGTATAATTTAGAACTATTTTCCACCAAATGAAAGAAATTATAAACTCCCGCTAATAGTCCAGGCTTTTATATAAGGTGAGTTTATAGAAATATTTTATATATTAATCGATATCAACATGTAGTAGATAGGGCTTGCTTTTGAAAATCCATTCAACAATTTTTTTAAACATTCCCATTAAAAAAAAAAATCCAAAGAAGTTAAAAAGATCCACAAACTATTATTCGAAGTATTTCAAATGTTATTTATCCCGCAGTGCAATTAACGTAACTAGCCCTATTTCATAAAATTTTTAATGTCACAATTTCATTTTCTTTACTTATTATTTTTGTGGACATTAAAAAAATTGCCATTTCTTTGCTCATTGTTGACAATAATTGAATATTATTGACGTCCACTTGTCATTTTATAAAATTTAGTATAATAGTCTATAAATAATATTTTATTCTTGTCGACAGCGATTCAACAATTGCCAAAATATTGGTGTTGACGTGGTGCGACGTCGACAACGATAAATATAAGGGAAAATATTTCATCATTATGTCAGCAGTAAAAATAGAAACGGCATTTTGGAGAGACTTACTGAGTCTCTACAGCTTCTAAAGAAGTCATAAAAATGCAGGGAATTTGGTGTAGAAAAATAGTAAGTTTAGCACATTTCCAAATGACTTTAACCTAAGCTTCTCATTATAAAATAATCTTTTTAATACCTTTTAGTGGATTATAAATATTAAAGTTAATAATAGTACTCGTACCACCAGAAATCGAAGTAAGGAAAGATTAAAAGCTTGCTTCAGCCACAGTTTGTTTTTCCTTATAAATATTACAGCATCGTATAACATTTGAAGAAATGGACTTCCTAAGAAGTCTAGAAATGTACAAGTGGATACTTTGAAAGCAATTAAAATGTCATTCACTTATTGCGAATGAAAGAATTGAAAGTCAAAGTGTCCCCAGATTTTTGCATAAAAAAGTCTTGATGCAAATGCTCGCGGCGTAAGGAATGAACGCATGCCCTGTCGCAGTGACATCAGCCTCGTTATAATGAAATTCTTTGAATTCAAAATGGTTAATTAAGCTGTTTTGAGTTGTTGTTTTTTTGCACACTACCGTTATTGTTTATTACAGAATATGTTGTCACTTGCTTTCTCTCTTTTTCATCAATTCGAAACTCAACACTGTTGCCAAAATCTGAGAAATTTTCCATATAGCGGCCATATTCTTGTATGTGGATTTTTTTACCAGATGCTACTGGAATCTATGCGTATGAATACATACATATTCGTAAACATACCAAAATAAAACAGCCTACGAAATTTCGTAGAAAAGATTAGTCCATGACAGTGATGAATTATACGCCAATCTATTTTGTTATCACTTTCAGGCAAGACGTTCTGTATTTGTTGTCATAGTCAAAAATGTAAATGAAATACACATACAAAATACAAGTGTACATATACGTACATATTCTATATACATCTGCTACATATATACCATCACAGTAATTAGTAAGATATGAGGGCCAAAACATTTATAAAAGCTCAGCGAAATAGATCTGAGAACATAGTCGAAATTAAGTCTACTTCTGAATAGCAATAATAGCACAATAACTACTTCTACGAAACGCGTACGGCATGTCTAATATGATGGGGTGGATAAAAGGATCACATTTAATTTTGCTGATATTTCTTATGTGCACACAATATTTATGCGCGGCATTCACACCGTCTGTCACTTTTGGGATTAAATCTAAAGGCTTTGATGTGTCTATGAAGGATGAAGAAGGCATACAGATGGTTGTCTTTGCAGGAGAGTATATTCCAGCAGTTACCCTTAACACTTCAGGTCGTTATTTTTACGATTGCATTCGAAGCCCAGAGGACGGAAAATGGACATATAGTGATCACACAACAACCTTTATACCTGGTGATAAATTTCACTATAATATTGGTGTCATAATCAATAGCACGATCCATACAAGCGATGGTTTTTTTATGTTCGAGAGTTTCCAAGAGAAAGTTTAATGACGAAAATAAAAAATATATTTTCTTAATAATTTTTTTAAATTGTGAAAGTAAATTATTGAGTTTACTGTATACGAGTACATTTGTACTCGTACATATGTGATAAATAAGAAAAATAAAAGTTAATAATGATATCTTAATAAAATGGAAATTGTGAAAATTCTTCTTAAAAAAGAATACAATAATTGTTTTTTTGAAAATGTCTTAATACAAGCAAAAAAGGCTTAATATTTGGGAATTTTCCATTTATCGGGGGGTTGGTTAAAAATTCAAAATGCAATAATTTTTAAATTTATTGTCTCGACATGTTTTCTTTTTTTAAATTTGGGCTAAGATATTGGAAATAAATTAAGAAAACATTCAGAATTTTTTCGACGCTTCTGGCAAGATTCGAGTTTTTTTTTATCTGATGAAAAAAATAAATAATGGGCATTTCACAAAATTTCGTGAACGGGAGCGCCTCACTTTGAGATCCCGAATCGATAATTTGTTGTAAAACTTTCGATACTATAAATTAATTTTTTAAGAATTTGAACTGTTAATATATTTCATTTTAATAAAAAGGCGTCCGTCAAAGTAAAAGTCCGTCTTAAAAAAAATTATAAAGCATTGTTAGTTGAAATGCCATTTAAAAACAATTATTGTAAATAGATACATATTTATTGCTACACTATTCCACATATTTCGTTTGATAACAGCTCGGTACCCGTCTGGACTTTATTCTTTTAGCCTTGATATAGAAGACACATCTATAAATATAAAAATAAATAAAAATAAAATAGAGCCCTTGTATTATATTGAAAAAGAGAAAAGAGTCCTAAAACTATATACTTGTTAAGTGAATTTTTTATGAAATTTGTTACAATTTCGTTTTATTCGCTGATAGGAAGTAAACGGGATAGCAAAATTGGCAACACATGGGACTTTATTCGATTCCTTTCATAATTTTTAATCCCAATTGTTTCACTCTATTTTATATTGGCAAATATAAAAAGTTTCGCGTAATAAATTGCATGAAAATATACTTATTGGACGGATAATTAGTATTTCATTATTACACCTTCACTTTAATCAAAAAATTTGCGATAAACTAAAGGCAAGTTCATCCAACGTGTAATTTTTTTCGTGAGATTTAGTCAGTTAAAGCTGCCACATTTACAATATCTTCGCTAAGCGTCGATATAAATAAATTTCAATTGAACTTTTTAGAATTTGTTTACAAAGACACAAACCAAAAGTACTTAAGATATGAGCCAAAAGTATATTTGTTGCCACATTTTGAGAAAAATTAATTTTATTTTTAAGTTAACTAAAGTCACGTTTACCTATCGGGAAATTTAAAGGAAAGTTGTAATAATGGGCCCCAATATTTTATCAATGAGCGCCGATGAAGTTGGTATAATCATTATATTTAAAATTTTTTTTTTATTATAATTCGAAAAAAATAAGCAGAACGAGCATGTTTTATTTCAGTTTTTGTTTCTTTTGTCCGAAATCTTATTAAAGTTGTTCTTTCTTCGAAAAAAAATTAAGTTTCGCATTAAATTGAGTCACCATATTTTCCGTTTAAAAAAACCTTCAATATATATTTTGACATTTTGAAGGGCCTAAATCTGCAAAATACAGATAAATCTGCGCATGCGTCAAAATTGTTTACAATATTTATTCTGTACGCATACTTAAGCGTATTGAAATCCCCATTCTACATCATAAACTACAAAATGGTTGTTGAACACGATTGCGTTGCCAATACAAAATTTTAGGACTTTTGAACGCAATTTCTTATCAATGCCTTGTCGACCCTAAAGGTGAATTCACCCGTTCGTTCTGCAGGAAATTTTCGTTGAGAGACAATTTTAGTTTACTGAGAGTTTGCTCACAGAAGATTCACCCGCGTCGAACAAATATTCTGTAGAAACAAAACTACCATATGTAAATGTTGTGTGTTACTTTTACAAGCCGGCAGCACAGTGGCAGTTGATTGCAATTTGCTTTGTTTTAAATTTAACAAACTTTTATAAAATAAAAAAATATACAAATGAATAAAAGTTGAGTGCATGTTCTAATAGCTATTTTGTTAAATAAATATAAAAAATTTACAAATATACTCTGTATATTATTGTACATACATATGTACATATAATATGATGTGGCAGCTCATTTCAATTGTGCATAAAAAATGTATGTATCTGGCAGCACAGTTCAATTCGTTCCGGACGATAATTAAAATTAAACCAATTCAAGCAAAAATTGTTCCGCATTAAATTTACTCTCTTTCTCTCACTCTCTCAAAAATAGAGACGTCAAACTACATATAAAAAAATCATTCGGAACGTTCAGAACGAACGGGTGAATTCACCTTAAGTGTTCAATAACAAATTTTTTATTTAGATGACTTTGAATCAGATGGCTAACGTTTTTTTTTACAATATTAGTGCAAATCACTCTTGGGTATAAACTGACCTTGTAGATCTATGATTTGTTAAATATATATGTATGCTACAAGAGTTTTTGATTTGCTGCAGTTGACTAGGTCTGCAGGCCTAAAAATAATAGCATACTGGTGTTTTATATATTTACAATTACGATCAGGGATGGAAAAGTGTACACCATCATAACTTCATATATTTGCAGTTATCATGATGGCACACTGAATTATATGATATTCTCGAAAATGTTTTATACTGCCTGTTTTTAACAAGCGGTGTAATAATAGAATGTTAAATTGTAAGATTAACATATTTGTATGTTGTATATGCATGCCTCTGCATCTATTTGTGACATTGTAGCTCTCAAAGGCCTAAACAGATTTTGATTTAGTTGCCGCAAAAATGTTAATCTAAAAGCATTTCAACTAAACTTACGATCTATTTCTTGTGGTATTACTATTATAATTATAGTTGAAAGCAGTTGAAAAATGTTTTCTTAGGGAATTAACTTTAAATATATGTCTATAAATGTATATCGGAAAGGTCAGTTATTATTATTTTTACGTTTCATGTGATTAAAAACCAAAATTTTTTGTATTAAAAAAAATCAGAATAAGTAATCATCGGAGTAGTAATTTTTAAATGAAATAGATATGACCATAAACATACACTTAACTATCGAACAAAATGTAAACATTAGAAATTTGTGTGTTAAATGGTTCGATCTCATGATCTTTTTAAATTTTTTTTCTGTTCACGTTTCAATAGGAATTGGTTATAGCTTTTCGATAATGGAATTACAACATATCCCATCCCTGATATCAATACAATTGAGTCTGTTGTTCGTCAAAACATTCTACGTTACGGAGCCTATGAAATTTTACGGCGCCGGCAGCCATTACTATGAATATTAGCAATGGCTTAATATTGAATATGAATATGCTCAAATAAATATAATAAAAATAGCCAAAAATTTAAATATGTAAATAAAACACCAATAATTCAATTAATCACTAGAAAATTTATTTAAAAAGCAGATGATTCGGTCGGGTCAGTTGGAAACGAATCCTAATTTTATATTTGAAAAAATTATCTTCAGGGATTAGGCGCATTTCTGTATGAATGGGTACGTAAACAAACGAAATTATCAAAGCCAACGGTCAAATTCAGCCTGATTTATTCGGCTGAGTCATGAAAAGTCGGACATTCCTCATGCGCTCTACTCATCTTTTCATGATATTAATAGGCCTCTTAAATGAATAAAAAATTGCAATGAATTATAAAGATACAAAAAGCTTCATGCAGGTCACTATTTTAGTGGCTGCGTTTTTATAAATTTTGTGTCTATATATATTTTTTTCAAAGGTCAACAAAGAGAACTCAGGCTTCGTACAATAATCTATAGCATGACTCCTAGACTAGGAAATACACAATCGAGAATGATTATAATAGAGGTATTCACGTCAAAATTTGGCGGTGCGGAAATGTAAAGTTGCAACTTTTTTGCTAAAATCATTACAACGATCATATAGAAAATTATTTTGCTCTAACGTTGCAAGATTGTCAGGGTTTAAGCAAGTGCAAGATTATCAGAGTTAAAGATGCAAAGCAGTGCAACTTTTTATAGCATTGCCAAATTCCACAAAATAGTCAAAAAGTACTCAAAAAATCACCTCTAAACCAAATAGCAACGCAGAACAGCCATTTTAACGTTATTATTTTTTAGTTAAGAAAGATTGCGTACGTTAATATGACTTCCATGAAAAATAAAACAATCAAGAAGTAGAAAATATCAACAACAACAAAAAAAGGGAAAGAAGGTTGTTCCCGTCAAAGAGTGCAACTACGTAATTGTGCAAAGTTGCACTAGTTGACGTGAATACCTCTAATATGATTTGTTTTTTCACATAGTCATATTAATTTTTATTTGTTTATTCATCCCATACGAGTATAAAGCAACTTTCTTTCTTTAAACCTTTTATTTGTAATTGGAAACGTCAATTCACTCTGAAAGCACCACCACCACCTTCATTGTGGGCTTCATTGCATATTACATATATAAATACGATAGTGAATTGTATCAACTGGTATTAAATTAGTTGTGGGATGACTACATCTCCATTTTTCGTAATAATTTGCTTTTAATGCAACCATAATAATGAGCCTTAAGTCCAGGTTTCACTTCTTTATTATGATATCCTTTAAAGGTAAGCTCCTGTATGTTTTCACTTCATCCTTTATAGACACTTCAAACCCTCTGTGATAAATCCTAAAAGCGAACTTCTGCGGACATTAATTGCCAACTCATCATCTGAGACGTCTCGCAACCGTTTCGTTCTTTGATATTCAGAAGTAGAATACTTTCAGGAACGTATACATATTTTTGAGCGGCATGACGGTTGTTTTTAAACCGTCTTTTTCTGTGATATGTGGCTTCTTCATATAGAACAAGTATATAGAATATAATTTATTTGAACAACATGTTGTATCTCTTAATTGGAGCAAGTAAATAGAATCATTTAGGTCATTGTCTAAATTAAGGCTACAAAAACAAAATACCTTATGAACGATAGCGATGAAATTGATAAGTATGTGTTTTGTTGTTCGCTTAATCTTTAGAAAATTGCGTGCTTTTTCCAAATAAGTTTCCGCTCGCTAAAGAACACTAAATTCCTTTTTTTTTTCTTTTGATTCTGCTCTCCAATGTTTAATCTTCGAAATATACGACCAGTTAAAAAAATTAACTTTCTTCCATCGATTCCAAAACTTCTTAATTCTGGTTATTCTATTAATTTTTCTTTTTGCTTGAAAAACTACTTACGTCAGATTTAAAATTGTGTACTATTGCTCAAGCTGCTATTCCAAACAATTGAATGTAGTGGCAGCGTTTGTTGTATTTTGTAGCAAAACTTTTTTTCTTTTTGAACTACTGCCACATGAAAAAATAAAAAATTAAATTTATAGCAACAGGAATCACAATTTTTATTTTAAAAATTTAACAAGCTCCTTATCGTACTAATTTTCATTCGCTTATTCATCGAATATAGAAAATTTCAACGAATTTATTATTTTCTTAGTTGTCATTTTCACTTGGAACTTGTTGCACTGTAAAGACGCCTTCCCTTTTATAATACCTATCGTTGTATCTGACATAAGTACGATAGTAAATTTTATCACCTGATATTAACTTTGTTGAGCGGTCACTATATGTCCATTCTCCGTCCGTTGTACTATTAATATGACCGTAATAACGAGATTTACCGCCAAGTATCAATTCTCGATTATAGTCACCTTTAAAGGTAAACGACTTTATGCCAACCTCATCCTTTATAGACACATCAAAGCCTTGGGAAAAAATTTTAAAATAGGCCTCAGGTGGTTCAAATGCCGTACAGAAATGTTGCGTGCAACCAAGCAATAGCAGCAACATTAAATTGGTACCATTTATCCGCCTCATAGTCTTAAACTAACTACTCATACTTATTGTGTGATATTTATGAATAGACTTAATTTTGACTGTGTTTCTTCGGGTCTTTATCTCCCTATATCTGATACATTAGGTTGAAGGTGAGTAGCGTAAGTGTACGTGTATAGAATGTGAATGTATTTGAAAGGCATGTACGAGTTTAGTTATAGTTTTTATTTCTTTATTTTATTTAAATTTTTATCTAGAACAAGCGACACAAAACATCTTATGAGTGAAAGCGATATCAAAATGGATTTAAGATAGAATTGAGATATGCGAACAGTTTTGAAAATAAACTTTATATTACGGCTAAAATATGGGTAACGTGAGATGGAACATTGCATCTACTCCTATTTAGATGTTGTGGAAGACAAATTTTTAGAAATTGGGAATTGAGGAGGCTCACAATATATTGTGCACAATTCAAGTCCTTGGTTATTAAATATTTTAAAGTCCACCGCAATTCCATTGATCTAGCGTAACGTAGGATTCAAAATTAGGTTTGCAATATTGACATTTATCGGTATTGTATTTAATTTTTTTTTTTTTTTTTGGCATAAACATTTGAGGTTGAACATTTTTAAACTGCTTAAAGTTCAATGGCGATTTGATTTAGCGGCCGACCAATCAAATGTCGACATATGAACAGCTAAGGCCGCAACAGACTTATTTGAAAAGAATGCTTAAGTTTGTTCCACTCGAGGAATATAACAATCACTTTGGGCTTTTATGGAATATGCTTTATCCTAATAAATTGATAAATTTAAATGCGAACTGGGTGCCATTATACATTATTAATTCGTGTCACGGCCTTGTCAAATTGCATATGGATTGCAAATCGCCAACTTCTTCCAGCACGTTTTGCAATGCAAAGTAAAAGCAAGTGAAATTGTAAGCGAAATGCCGCAGTTTGGACCCATTTTAACGAATATGTGATAGGACCAGGGTGAAGGATACCTCTCATACATAGTTATAAGTATGTATATAGTTAACGTATATGCAGCTGATCATTTAATAGTAAGGGTATTCAAAAAAAAGGGTATTAAAAAGGGTATTCTTCACTCTTTCAGCGCACAAAATTAATAACCTTTAACACAAATGTACTGACCTTCGTAGACTAGTAGGTAGTGTACTAGACTCGTAGTGCGAAGGTCCCAGGTTCGGATCCTGCCGCAGAACTCTGGCAGTTTGTATCTGATAACTAAAGGGAGCGCACAACAAGCCTTAACTGGCTTAAGTGTATGTCGTATGGCATGGGCTATCATACCCCTCCAATCAACCTAACCTAACCTAACCTAACCTAACACAAATGTCAAGACCACTCTGCTCTACGGTTGCGAGTCATGGAACGTTGCCCCTCAAAATATACAGAAGATCCAATGTCTTCGCATAATATTGAGAATATAGTATTCTAGTCTAAAGTGGTGTCCAACAACTGGCTTTGGGAACAATCCAACCAACAACTCATGGCCATAGAAATAAAAAGACGTAAATGGCAGTGGATTGGCCACACTTTAAGAAGATCAATGAACGACATCGCAAGAAATGCCATTGACTGGAACCCGCAAGGAAGTCGAAGGAGAGGACGTCCAGCTCATACGGGGAGAAGGAAAATCGATGTAGAAGTGGCTGGAATGGGTAAAACAAGGGGCGAAGTGAGAGCGTTGGCACAAGACAGGAATATGTTCAACCAATTTATTGAGGCCCTATGCTACTTATAGGATCGATGGGAACATATATATTCAAAATTGGCGTTTTTGGCCTGTTTCCCATAAATTTTTTATCGGAAAGCACTCGGATAATTTGAGCGCCCGAAGTATTGATTGTCACATATGTGACAATCCGTTTATGGATCAATTTAAAAAATACATTTTTTATTTGGAAGTGTCTGCTTGCAATTTTCTACCATAGAAATTTAAGTTTAATTCGTATGGACAAAGTTTCTGTCCGTAATATTAATCATCACATAACTCCATAATTAATTTAAAAAAAATATTTCAATTTTAAATGGTTTTCAGTCATCCCACATCAAATTTGTTTTGTAAGCAGACCGGTTTCGATTATGTGTCATCTTCTGCGTACTTTTTCTTTCAATCTTCCCTGGGAGTAAAATATAAACTGGGAGTGAATGATATCGGACCTTAAACTTACATGTAATTGCTTCCGTTTTGTATTCTGGTCGATTGGCCCTTTGTATTCAAGTCGTTCTTATTCTTTTGTGTGAGAGTTATTAAGTATAAAACATAAAAATTTGTAAAATATGCCAGCGAACAAAAACAAAATTTCTTCCAGAGTCTCAAACATGTATGAGCAGAACCTAAAGGGTTTACACTTAAAGGCATGATTGAGCAGATGAGTGAGTATTTCGGCAATGTGATTTTTTTTCAGAACAATATTTGACCACTTTGTAGAAACGCTTTCGTTTTCACTTTCTTATGAGTTTGATTTCTCTGATACTTTTGAGTATTTTCAAATTAAAGACATTTTGATATATAAACTTTTTCATTGCATTCATTTTACTTAAAAACTCCCTCGATTTTTTATATAGTAAAATATTACATATTTACAATATTATTTTTATTATTAAAATTAAACAACTTTATCGCGGTCAAACAGCCTTAAAAATAACTATAAAAAGAAAAAATAATTATTTATTTGAGGAGGAAAAATGTTTTTTTTTTTTCATTTATAAACACAAATTAAAATAAAACATAAACTCGATTTATGATGATGAACATGAAAAAAAAGAAAAGGAATTCGTTACAAATACGAACAAGAAATAATATATTTAAAATTTATATATTGTATGTATAATAATCCTTAAGAGGGTGATGACTAAATTACAACAAACACAGACACACACGTACAAATACACGTGCTCACACATATACGAGTACTCGGGGATGGATGGATATTAACGCCATGCAAATGCACTGACATATAATTGGTCCTTAATGCAGGATGTTGTTGTTAAATATGGTGTTCTAGAGAAGTAGAAAATGAGAGCGAGAGCAAGAGCGTAAGTGCGGGTGTATGTGCGCGTGTGAGAGTGAGTGTGATAACAATATTTAAGGGTTTATCGTAGGCATTTTATTCAGAGTCGTCAACGTTTTCTTGATCCATTTGCTGCATGAGAGTTGTTGTAGTTGTGGTTGTAGTTGTTCGTTGGTTGGTGGTAAAATTTCAGAGTTGGCGCAACTTAAATGACTTAGTGGTAGGTGGGATAACCATATGGAGCAGCTATTTTAGCGACAGCTGGTAAAGCGGGCAGTACAGGCTTAGCAATGACTGGAGCAGCATGTAGTAGAGGAGAACCATGTAGTAGAGGAGCACCATGTAGTAGAGGAGCAGGAGCTAAAACTTTAGCTACGGGCGCAACTTTAACGGCAACAGGTTCACGGTGTACAACAGCATTGAAGCCATGAACGGGATCGGAAGTGTATTCGACCAAACGTCTGGTGCCATCGGGTTCGATCAAGGAGTAGGCTCCATGTACAACATCACCGCTGCGTGTTTCTTGTTGGCTCTTAACGTCGCCAGTGGATGCGTCCTAAAAGAAGATTTAATGATTTTGAACACAATGGAAACTATTCAATTAAATATTGACTGCAATTTTAAATATTTGAACATTTTTAGTCTTGAAGGCGGAAAGTGAATATGATATTAATAATTGAAACAAGCTTATCATACTTAAAAGAAGGTTCTTTTAAAATTCTATTGAACTTGTTCGACTCAAATAAAAGTGTGTTTGTGTCAGAAACGAGAAGCTTAAGGTAGAATTAACCAAACGTAAATGTAGAAACGTAAATGTTGTTGAATCAGCTAATCGTTTCTGTCATATATATGACAGAAACGATTAGCTGATTCAACAACATTTACGTTTCTACATTTACGTTTGGTTAATTCTACCTTTAAAGTCCAATGTATAAAGTAGAGTTGTGTCCAAGAGTTCACATTCGGATCGAACTTTATTTCGAAAATAGTTTTTTAATTATAGTTTGAGAAGTCCTAACAAATTGTTGGATGTGGTTTGAGTCGAGCTTTCGCTACTTAGAGAATAGAACTTTTGTTCGATCTCTGAGAGCATGAAATATTAAAACTTGAATTTAGTAGATGAAGAAAAATTTTGCTTTGAACTTCACACTCTATAAAAATATTTAGGTTATTCCGACACATAAAAATTATTCGATTTTGAATAAACGAAGTTTCAATTACGCTAAAAAAAATGTTGATTTGTGATCCGTTTGATTGTCGTCTTTTTACCTCCTGGATTCGAGTGCAATAGAGAAATATTGCTATGGATTTCAATACTTACATGGACATCGTAGCTGTAACTGTATTGAGGATTAGGATCGTAGGGCTCTGGAACGGCAACTTTGGCAACTAGTGGAGCGGCAACTTTAGCAATAGCAGGAAGTACGGGAGCAGCAAGTTTAGGCAATAATGCTGGTGCATGATAGGCAGGACCAATAACTGGGCCATGCAACGCAGGATATGCTGGTGCTGGTAACACAACAGCCGATGCAACAGCCAACAAAGCACTGAGTATAACAAGCTAAAAAAAAACAGAAGAAATAACACAAATTATTATCCTGCATCCTGTTAACGCTCAAGTTTTTAAGCACAGATTCATTTTTTTCTCTTCGTTTGTAAATTCAAACTTGCCTTTTGGACCATGATTATTTCTTAGTTTATTTAACTATTAATAATTGTTATATAGTTAGAAATTTGTTCTATTACGTTCTTATGCTGCTGTTAGAGCTAAACCTTTGCGCTTTTAATCCGTTTAAGTGCAAAATGTTTTGTGTGATTCTATATTGTGTCAACAATTCCTTATATACCAAAAAATTTATTCACAAATCTTAAAAAGCTCAAAATAAAAATAAAAAAAATTTACAAGTTTAGATTTGAGATTTTTTTCTTTTGCTTTTATTTTTCCTCAAACCATAATCTAACCGCCCGCTTGTCACAAAAGTGGTAAAAATATTTATGCAAAATTTAAAGCAGCAACAACAACAAGAAATAATATCAAAAATGTACTACAACAATACGGGGCACCTTTAACACGGCAGCAACAACAACAACAACAACAGCAACAATATCAGCAGCGACAACCTAAACAACAATATGAGCAGCGACATGAAGAAAAAAAAATAGTTTAAACATTTTTAATAGACGAACAACAAACAACGAGCACACTTTTTCTTACTATAATCGTAATTTAAATCGTCGTCGCCCATAGCAAACAACGAAAATACAAAGAAAACAGCAACAATAATTTTTAGTTGCTGCAACATGTTCTCACAGCAAGTAGGCCTAAAAACAGCAAACTTAACTACAATTAGGAGCAGCAGCATATTGTGTTGCTGCTGCTTCTAACTATTGAGACACAACATTTGTCTAACCAAATATCAAACATTTTACGCACGAGTACTCGTACTACAGTAGGCTTTTGGAATCGTAAACGATTTTTGTGTATATAATTGATTTTGATTTTATTAGGACCTGATAAAAGACTGTGTTCTGAGTTAGAGGTACAATTACATTTTTATAACAAAATTTTTTTATTATTAATATTATGTTGTTTTAAGACTAGGAAATTCAGGACTTCAACCTGTTTGCAAAACAAACAAATATAAATAATTTTTTGGGAACTCTCGTATTGTATTTCCCGTGTCCTTCCCGTGTTGCCCCCTTCGTTATAAAATAGGCTTCTTTGAGTGAAAATATGTATAAATATTGTATTTTTCTACTTCTCTCGCTACAAATAATTTTCGATCCAATCGCGGCGGTTTTACTGTACACTTTGTATTCAAATTATTCCTTACAAAAGTTAGGGAGACTCTATTGTTGTTTCCAAGGACATGTAATTATTAATAACTACTTTGCATAAAGGGTACCCGGCTCTCGTTCATATGGCCTCCATACAGTTTTATTGCTGCTGTTCTCCAGTTATAGGATAATTAATAATTACATCGTATGGGGGAACCCTTCTCTTCTGTCCTTGAGAACACACATTATTCTCAGAGTATTCGTCATCATATTTAAATAGTTTCATTACTATTACTGTAGTTGAATAGATATGGAATAATTAATAATGGAGTGTACACACCTCCCGCTCCTACACCTTCATGTATTAGTTCCAAGACGTACTATTTTCTCGTAGTAAGCTTTATCAAATTTAGAGAGTTGTAGTTCTCCAGAGATAAGGTAGTTAGCTAATAATTTCTTTGAAGGTGTGGTACCCGTCTTCTAATTTTATATCTCTAGGGATTTGCTTGAAAACGCAAATTATTCTCAGAGACACCTTCATCAAACTTATAGAATTTTATTACAAGCACTCTCCGCTGTCCCTGTCATCAAATTGAAAAAAGACTTCCATTACTCTGATTCGCCAGCTATAGGATAAAAAATAATTACTTCGAAGAGGGGAGGGGGTGTCCGTTTTCTTTCTCCTAAACCTTTAGACATTTTCGCGAAGACATACAGAGCAATTAACAGAATATTTAGACTGACTCACTGTCGCAGTCCTCCCAAATGTAGAATAAAGAATAATTACATTATACAGGGGCACCACTTCCCCCTGAAATTTGCCGATGTCAAGTAACAAAGAACATTAGTTACCATATAAATAATTGCCTTTTTGTGCAGCTATAAGGCCCAGTTAAGGGAGGCAATCGCAATAACTGACCTTCGATCTAACAGCTCTTTTGAAGCTAATCTAGTACAACTTACAAATAGACTCCTTCACCATTTCGACACAAAACCATGATCATTCTCATAAAAATTATACGGATTTGATTAAAGGTTTGTGTCCAGTTTATTAGCTGAGTTCGACAGAAATCTATTCACAAAAAGCCAAACAATTCATATTAGACGGAGTTCGAACTAGTTCGAAATGAGCCTCGTCTATTAAGTAAATTATAGTCGAACAAGTTCAGTAGTACAAGTTCAGCGGTAATATCCCGAATATGACAAAAGTGGGCTGCGCACTTTCGTTTGGATAATTTATCTTTGAAAAACAAACCCAGGTCAGGAATTCCATCAGTTGTCAATATCGTATTGCTACGCAGTACTAGTATGTTCAAGAACTAACTTCCCCAGAAATTGGATTTAAGCTTGGCTTCAAAGTTTAATCATATTAAAAGGGTTCGTTTAGTGTACAAAACTAACTGCTTGCACCCCTCAAGAAAAGAACTTCTCTTTACAGCCAACAATTTGTGTGCTATAGATAAATAATAAAAGAAAATCGCCCACTATATAAATTAATTCGTCGTTCCTCGCTATAAATCCAGTCAGTTACAACGGTGCTGTATACGAATTTGTTGGGTTGGTTGCATGGGGTTGTAACCATTTGCGAATATGCCGTACGATATTATATTTTATTTTCTATTTATTAATTTTCGTAGTGACCGCAGAACCAAAAATCAAATATATTTCATATATATTCGTCCAAAGACGAGTGTTCGCATCGAAGTACTATTTATTCGTCCACGTTACATTTATAGATTGGATTCCAACATGAACTGAACTATTAGTTCAAGGGAAACTGTTGGCCACAAGTCTACGTCCAAAATTAATAAAACGTTAAAAAGTTTGATTTCATAACATTAAACTTGATTCAAGTGTCTTGTAATTTAAAAAAAAAAATGTAGAAAACTAAGGAAAATATTCAAAAGTATTCAAACCAAATACGCAAATAAACAAAATAAATGGCCAAATTTTGTCATTCAGCAATGGAAAAATTTTAAAAAGTTATCAAATGTGATGCCAATTCGACCTGTTATGAATTCGCCTTATAGTATTACTATTTTTCTTTTAATCGGTTTTCGGTAACTTGTAACCACTGTTCTTTAAGGTGTCTCCCCTAGACATTAAAGCTAAAAATGCTTTTAACATTAAATTCCATTGCGAACAGATTTTTATTAAAAAGCAATAGCAACATCAACTAGATAAAAAAGCTAAACCTTTAACGAAAAATTCAAATAAACGCAGTTAGAAACACTCTATTCCAGCGCCTCTCCTCGAGCCTCCGGCCCTCATCAGCTAAACTTTGGTTTAAAATATTCATGTGCCCCTTTAAAAGAATTATGGCAAAGAATGCGTTTGAAAAATATTATATCATTCAAGTCGAGAGCACACATACATACATAAATTCAAAGGCATACATATATATATATATATATATATATATATATATATATATATATATATAACGGTGCGTTTTAGAGTTATCAACGCCCATGCGTCGGCTATTAACACTAAAAACGTTTTGATGCTGCATTAGGTTTGTTGTTGTCATCTGTGATTGTTGGTGTTGTTGTTTTTGATTATAAGGTGGTGCAGCTCCACGCCACCAACAATCGTACATTATTCAAACAACAATATTGAATACTTTAAGCACCTTGCCAACTGCCGCAACAACAACAACTTTATCGTGGTCATCTGATACGACAAATCGTAGAAGAAGCAAAAAAAAATAATAATTTTTTTCTTAATAAAACTAGTCCATTTTTTCGAGCAATTTATTTAATCGACTTTTAGTTGATTTTTTTTTTTAATTTTATTTCGACTGTTTGTCAGCGTATCTGGTGGCTATAAGTAAGAATTAGATTTTTGTATTTAGATTTCATGGAAAAAAAGGCCAAGATTTGTTTTGCTGTTGCGTTGCATATGAAAAAAGGTGGTTTGTTCGCATGTAGAAGAACGGCCGACCACAGTTCAAATAATTAAGCCTATGCGATCCGTCATGGACACGGTCTTAAAGTGTGTTCAAGTATCATTGATTGGATATGTTACATAAGTATGTGAATGTGTTGCTTTCTATACCGGCCTTGTTTTCCCAGTTCTTGAAGAGTATAGAGTAACGAGGGTTGTTTTTATGCATGTGTTAACATGTCTAAAATATGCATTTAATAAAATAAAATTTAAAATAAAAAGGCAATTTTTCTTAAACCGATATTTTGAGCTGCATATGGACACAAGTCCAAAAGTATTCATTTGAAAAATTACCAATAAAGCAAATTTTTCTTACAAATTTTTAAACGATTTATTAAAAAAAAATCGAACCCCCAACTATTCGTCTGGCAGACTGGTGCACTAGCCTCTAGTTTAATGGGGCACTTGCAATTAATTTGAACTGTAGATTTGTACCCTCTATTTATTTTTGATTTCCACCTTAAGCCTTCCATAACGTGTCTCGCATATTGCTGCTGCATATTTTTTCTTGGTGCATTAAAAAAAAACAGACTTCAAAAAGTTTTGAGAACCACAAACATAAAAACGCATAATAATTTTTAAGTGAATGACTAGGTGTGGTTCAATTGGTTTTTATACTACAACAGCAACAATAACAACCAAAAAACACTCCTCTATCCGCTCTCCTGGCAAACTGTTTGTTTGATCAAAGTGATCGTGTGATCAAACACACGCAACTTGTGCACAGCACATGCCGCTTTAATTCACACAAGTTTTTATACTTTTTTTTCTCCATGTCTGCTTGGCTACAGAGAAAATTGAATGGTTTTTCGATTTTACATTTTTCTGTTTTAATACTTTTAATTTGATTTTATTAGTTAGATGAGAGTTAGAGTCATTCATTGTATTATCTATCATTTGATTGTTAAAAGTTTATCACTGATTGTCTGCATAATGCAACAGCGATAAGCTGCCCCATTGCCGATTGAAAGGCGCTGCAATAGAAGAGTAAAAAACAGTTTTGAGGTGGGACAGGAATGTCAAAAGTGATTTATAAATTCTTAATCACAAAAATTTTCCGAGATTAATATAAATAAATTAGAGACAAATTAGCAAAATGAAAAAAGACCAAGATCGAGATCTCTGAAGGGCCATTAAATATTAAGACAAGCCAATAAAAGATTTTGATTAAATAAAATTCTTATGGTATGAAATAATTATTGGAATGCTTTTGGCTATAAAACTTTTGTGATTGATTCATATTTGTTTATCGTAGCCCTTTAATAATTTGAACCATTAGATTTTTCGTATAGATCCTACCATTAAAAGTAATGTAATCCTAAAATTTTTAAAGTGCTGCTTAGTTTTGGATAATAGCGGGTATCCGACATTATATTAAGGATCACGTATACGAAATAAATATTGCCAGAAACCGAACGTGATGCTCACATTTGACTGCTGCAATTTAAAGGACCTTGACCACAGTGGTTTGCCCTCATATAGTGAATGGACGAAATTAGAGAAGCTGTCATAGCCTTTCGTTTGGGCTCATTAAAGAACAATAAATTCTTGTTCTGTACTTGAAAAGGGCAAATAATTTTACACTTTCCTTTGTAGAAACTAAAACTCCATTACTATGCTTATGTATATGAGACAACTAAATGAAAAATATAGAAAAACTGGTATTAGTTAGAAAATTGGCGCAAGGATATGCGTACCCGTTATACATCCCTGATTCGGAAAAGCTTAATTTCAGCTACAATTAGTATCAAAACAAAATGAAATTTCGTAATTGTTTAAATTTCACATTATAATGCGTTCCTCTGTGGCTAATTTCATTTCGTTCGCTGCAAGGACACGCCTACCACCCATTAAACCATATTTTCAGTTGTTAAATATTCGCTTAATTTGTGATCAAGACGCAGAAAAAACTTCTTAAATTATATTTTCAATATCTGCGTACAAGGGTATGTATGCCTACCTCCCATATACGAGGGGTTATATGTTTCAAGGAGTCATTTAGTTTTTTTTTATCCATCCAAAAAAAACCAAACATGGAAACAATGGGTCACCATTATGTAATTCAATACTTTCATTTGAAAGCTCTCAGTCCATTCACTATTGAATACTCGGGAGGTGTCTGACCCTTCGTTTAGAGTTTAAACGAAGCCGAACGTGCTATCAAGAAGAACACCACAGTGATCCCCAAATTGAGGTGTCTCCACACCAGAAACAGTTTTATAAATTCGGTTGACTTTGCGTGAACTAGCTGAAATGATCGGCATTTCTAAAAGTTCTATAAATCGCATTTGGACCGAAAATTTTAAGATGAGAAGCATGTGCACAAGATGTGAGACGTGTTTACTCACAATAAAACCAAAAAACAGCATCGTGAAGATATTTTAATAGAATATTTGGCGATGTTTCACCGCAATAAAGCAGAGTTTTTGCATCGTTTCGTAATAATAGATGAGACATGGGTCCACTACTTCCCATCTAAGACAAAGGAATGGGAAAGCGGTGGCCTGGAATGGGAGAATCATGTCCAAAGAGTCGAATGCAGTTCCATCTGCTGGCAAAGTCATGGGGTCTGTTTTTTTTTTTTTTTTTTGGGAATGCGCGTGGAATAATTTTTATGGATTATCCTCAAAAAGGAAAAACAATTCACGGCATTTATTATGCCAACTTATTGCAACGCTTAAGTGAACTAAAGTTCGAATGTCTTCATCATGCTTCCCATTCGCCAGATTTAGCTCAATCGGATTATATTCTATTTCCACACTTGAAAAAATGGTTGCGTGGTACAGGATTTGCCAATAATGAGGAGGTGGAGTCTGCGGTTGATGGCTACTTTAAGAAGTAAAGCCGTTCTTACTATAATAAACAGGGTATAACAACTGTTGGATATTGCTGGAAAAGGAGTTTAAAACTAAAAGGAGATTATGCTGAGCAATAAAGAAATTGTTCGCCAAATTTATTGTGTTTTCTTTGTTACGTCGGCCCTCTATGTAATATATTATTTTTTGCCCTGTGGATTTATGTTACATAAATAAATAAATAAATAAATTAAATAAATAAATAAATTATAAATATAAGAAAAAATTTTTTCCGTTGCAAGGGAAAGATTTGAAAATAATCCTTACAAATTGTCTAAAGTACTCGTAGTAGTATTAATGTGCCGACCACTGCTCCATGGAAATTTCTTTGTGTGTGTTTGTGCAGCAGGCATGCAAAAAATTATCCTGTATTCATTGCAACAAACTGTAAAAGTAAATACGAATAATTTCACGTGGGCTTTAGGACGTTATTTTCGTCTAATCAAGCAAATTGTCCAGCAGACTTGTGCGTAAATTTTGTAATTTTTAACCCAAATTCCTCGAGTTCTCTAAAACAAAACAAAAATTTTTATAAAATTGCATGTAAATTTATTAACAGACACATGTTTTGATTTATTCCCCTTTAAATTAAAAAAAAATCCAAATCAAACTACAACAAAAAAAGAAACGTTGCATTTTCAACAGTCTTAAATCACTCTCATACTGAAATATTTTCGTTTAATTCCTTTTTTTTCAATTTTATTTTTAACAAAAATATAAAATACAAACTTAACAAATAAAGTACATTTAAATTAAAAGGAATGTAGAGGCGGATAGAAAGTGAAATCATATTACTACTAGTCAGTTGACCACATACACGTACAGGCTAATCGTTTCAGAAGAAACGAGCTGGTAGAGCCACTCCAGGTCTGGGAGCCACAACTGTTCTGGCGGCAACTGGGGCAACAGCTACTGGTACGGGACCACGTTGTACGACAGCATTAAACCCATTAATAGGATCGGCTGTATAGAAAACAGTACGTAGGGAACCATCAGCATCGACAACAGAATAGGAACCCTTTACAACATCACCATCTCTGACTTCTTGTTGGCTCTTGCTGTCACCGGTCAAAGCATCTTGGACATTGTAGGCAAAGGCATACTGAGGATGAGGATCGATGTTGGTGTCGACTGGCACAGCGGCAACGGGTGCAGCCACTGGTGCGTGTAAGGGAGCATGATGCAAGAGGGCGCAATCGATGGCGGCAACGAGAGCCAAGCAAACAATTGTTACCTGCAAAGACAAATAAAATGCAGTTTCATGTTTATACTATTTGGAAAAAAGAATTTTACATTTTATCCACATCCTCCCAAAGTCAGCATACAATAGAACACAAATTGAAAAATGTAAAATAAAAGTGTGCATTTTTCTTAGCAAACTTTGCACCGTTGAAGTGATTTACGACATTTAAAAGAAATGTTAACATCATAGATCATTGATAAAGATAAAATCCTTAATTTCGAAATAGTTAAAGTTTATATATTAAAACATAAATATTTCCCAAAAAAAATTATTATTTTAAACGAAAGTATCTCACCCTGCAGCATATTTAGAAAAGAACATGTTCTTGTTATGAACTATTGCGCTTATTTTTAACCGACTTAGGTCGGTTGGACGGGCAATTTTCCCACCCGAAATATAAATTATGGCACAAATCCTCCATTTATGGACCGATTTTTAAAATTATTATTTTGTTTCAAAATAATTTTTTAATTTTTTGTTTCTTAAAAAAAGTGTAAAAATTTAATTTTTATTGTCAACGAAAGCCAGTTAAACCTTCTTGTTTAGAAACTTTTAGTCTCTTAAAGTATTTAAAAAAAAATTTATTAGTAATTTGGCACTTGCTAATGAACATTTAAATCCTTAAATCCTGCCTTCAAAAGGCAGAAAATGTTACACTTTTTTTGGAAAAGAGATTTTTTCCACTTCAAAGAATTTAATTTTTTATTATTATTACAAACATGCACTAAAATACCACTTATAGCACAAAATCAAATTATTTTCTTTCCTGTTGTAAATTCCGAGGAAGCAATTAAAAAAAAATTGGTTTTTAGAACAAAAATGTCATGTTTTATATTTTTACAGATATTTTTTTTAGTTTTTTTGTATTTTTATTATTTTTATTTAACTTTTTTATTTAATATTTTTTCAATCCTTTGGGACTCACCTTAAGTAAAGCCATTTTTTTATATAATGTTAAATTTTTTATGTGTTAATTTCTTTTAAAAACTTCAAGTGCTTCTTAACACTGTTATTAAAATAATTGACTGATGACTTTCGTTCATAATATCGGGGTATTTAAAGAAAATAATTGTCACTTAGACAATAGTTTTTTGTTTTTACTTTTTCTAAAACTATTTCGAATTGATTGCATTTGCCGCCGTAAGCCCTGCCAAATTTGTGAATTTCAACAAAATTCATAATATGCACAGTAAACAGAAAAAAAACAATTATTATACAATCAATTGAATGCAAGTCCCACTTTTCGCTATAAACGGGAACGATTCACCCACAAACAAACAAAAAGTTGTAACCAAAAATTTTAAAATTATGTACTATTGCCTTAAGAAACGTGCCAACATGTTGAGTCTAGCGATAGACAATCAAACAGTCTCAAATCAACCTTGCCACAGTGACATACAAAATGAATGCCTATTTTTGTCTTTACATACTCCCATGTAAATTTTGAAGAAAAAAAAACAATAATTATTTAAAAAATGGTTTTGTAAATCGTTTAAATTTTTCTTCGCTTCATATGCAATCAAATGTGACGTCATTAATTTGAAATTTTTCTTAAGCAGGTGTAAATGTTTCTTATTTGTAATTAATTTGTCGCCTATTTAGATATTTTTGTTAATTTATGAAGACTCTTTTAGCAGCGCATTAATCATCAGTTAAAGTCTATCTGTCGTATGCCAGTGCGTTTGTCGCTGCTGTGATTATGATCACTTGTCTATGACTTCAGCTCGTTACTGCTACTCGAACACGTACTGTTACTGCAGCAGAGGCACGGATATTATTTAATTGTCTTCTACTACTCATTTCGCTTGTACGTACAATATTTTTTCTTTATTAAACGTGTTTTGAATTGAGATGATTAAATTTAATGTTTCATTAATTTCAAAATATTGCAATACAACGAATATGAAATTAAAAAAAAAAATTAAAAAAGAAATGCATATTCATTTCACTGCAAATCCACTATAAATTTGAACTCAATAAATCCTTGCAAAAATATAAAAAGGTAAAAAAAATTCTTTTGTATGTGTATGTGATCACTCCTTTTGACTGGATGAGATGGACCCACTAGTACAGTTGAGATACTAAAGAGTGATTTGATTTAAAAAAAACACATAAAATTTCAAGAAATGTATGAAATCTTGTTTTGAATCGATGGAACGATCTATATAATTCAATGTTTAAAGGTGATTTCATGTAAATGTTGACCGCGGCTATGCCTCAAATGGTTCAGACGCTGGGTCCAATTTTGACATGCTCTCTCCAACATATCGGCCGGTATTTCACGAATAAATTCTTCAATATTGGCTTCTTGTGCATCAACCATTGCGGTCTTTTCCTGGAGCCTTAACATAGTCCCTCAAAAAATATTCTAAAGGCGTTAAAACGCATGATCTAGACGGCTAATTGACCGGCTCCAAACATGAAATAAACTGTTCACCGAACTCGCCTCTCAATTGGGGCATTGCTTCGCGTGCTGTGTGGCATGTAGCACTTTCTTGTTGAAACCACAGGTCAGTCAAGTCCAGTTCTTCGATTTTGGACAACAAAAAAAATTGTAATTGTAATAATCCTGCAATTGTAATTGTAATAATCCTGGCAATTTTGCTTGTTCACGTATCCTTTCAACCAGAAAGGAGCTTCGTCGCTGAATATAATTTTCCGATAAAAAAAGTGGGCGGATGTACTCGGATGCATTCCTATCCGATCATGAATTTTCATAATAAAATTCAATAATCTGCAAGCGTTGTTCGTTTGTATATCTATTCAGGGTTAAATTCTAGACCAAACTGAACATGTTTTACAGTGGCATGTTTCACGAAAATAAAGAGTTGCTAAAAAATCACCCTTTAGGATTTACATCAAATATTTTAAGTGTTTTTTTAATGAAATTTCGCATTTATGTAAAGTAAAAATTATTTAAAAAAAAATTGTATTTAGTAAACGCAAAATGGATTTTTTAATAGTTGTTACCAGGAACTGTAACAATTATGACTTGAAAAAAAATCAAAAAGCCGCCATTAGATTAAAAAAGAAGAACAGAAAGTCTTTCGATGTTTTTTTTTAATGAACCACTTTAAATGGAAAGTTTATATAGAGATTAAATGTTCAAATAACATTTTTCTATTCCTTTGTTCAAATATTTGTAATTCTCGTATGTTTTTTTATGTAACCGCACAAGTTGGAACGCTTTTCAAATGTGATCCTTGAAGTCTACAGATGAATTGGCGTTGGCACCAATTAAATGTAATTCACAGCAGATATAAATTTTTAGAAAATTTAAATTGATAACATTTTTCTTTTTTTGTTGATGTTATTGCAAGTTTTTTTAAACAAAAGAACTGTCCCTGCACAGTGGTACGCGTTTGTGGGTTTGCGATTTTCTTTATCTCATCCAACGATTTTAGTCTCGATTAAATTCATATAAATAAATTAAAAGTCATATTTTCTATTTCATTTTTGTACTGAATTCTTTATTCAGTAAATGCACACGATGATTCTCATTTCATTCTTCTTCATCTACTTTTTATTCTTTCTTTTATAATTTTTTTCTCTTTCATCATTATTTATTATTATTATTATTATTATTAGTTTAAACAAATTATTTCCGTCACGATTCTTCTACGAGAAAAATTCGTGTAACTTACAGGCTAAAATATATTTTGTAGTCAAAAATTTCTAATGCCATTAACACAAAAATGGCCAAAAATTATTTACAAATAACAAACGCGCAGAAAGAATCAAAAATAACAAACAACAAAAATTAAAATTAAAAAATAAAAACATAAACAATATAAAAATTATGACAAATCATACAGGACAGTCAATGTCTGTTGCAAGTTTGTTGTACTCGTACGATGAGGATGTTTTAAATACTATTTTAACGAGAAGCGAATAGATGACATTTTTACAACAAACAAAAAAAGAGCCCTGTGTGGGTGGTGTGTGTGGCAGAGAGATTGAGACAGATTGAATGAGTGATTGAGTGAGTAAAATAGAGTGGTGGCGATTATGAACAGAGATGATTAAAACTAAATAATAAGTTAATAACATTATTAAGTATGTATTATCAATTATCGTTAATCAATAATACTTATTGTAAAGAAAATCCTTTTCCAAGATCACAAGTCCAAATAACGATTGCTTTTGGTCGTTTCTTTTTTGTTTTGTTGGTTTAATTATTTGAAAAAAGAAATTGTCACTAGAATCTGTATGAGTCGAAAGGTGTTGTGGTGGTGAGTGATTCCTTAATTCCAAACGATAGAATTTCCCTAATGATGATAGCCTCCATAGTAGGCAGGGGCGGCAGCTATGGCGGGTGCAGCAACGGCAACTTTGGCTACAGCGGGAGCGGCATAGGCTACTTTGGCAACGGGTACAGCAGCGGCTACAGCAACGGGCTTGGCAATGACAGCGCCACCAGATTTTTCAACAACAGCATTGAAGCCATTGATTTTATCGGCAGTGTAGGTGACCTATAAAAGCGGGAGACACAAAAAAATTAGTTTAAAGCTGAATCGGCCTTAAGCGCACTGCCTGTGGCAGTTTTTTTTTTAATTAGTCCTTTTTTACTTTAGCTGTCTTACCTTACGAATGCTGCCATCAGCTTCGGTTAAAGAGTAGCTGCCATGAATGACTCCGTTTTCTAAATGTTCCTCGGCTGCTTTCGAGTCACCGGTAGAATGATCGGACACACCGTACGCGAAACTGTATTTGGGATTGGGATCATACGGTTCGGGCTCCACAGCCTTAATAATAGCCGGGGCAGCGGCCACCACCTTGGGTGCAGCAACAACGGCGGGTGCAGCAGCCACAACTTTAGCAGCGGGTGCAGCATAAGTTATGGCAGGAGCTGCTGCATAGGAAACAGCTGGCGCTGCTGCATATGAAATAGCTGGCGCTGCATAAGAAACAGCTGGCGCTGCGTAAGAGACGGCTGGAGCCGCATAAGAGTAAGATGGGGCTGCGGCATATCCAATACCACCATGGCCACCATAAATACCGGGTGCAGCCATCGTCATAGATAAGGATCCACAAATTAATAAAACTACCTGCAGGGAAGGAAAAATATGAACTCAGTTACTTCATACAATTAATATACCGTGAAAATCCTTACCTTAGCAAACATTTTACGCTAATCTGTGTTGTTTTGTATTGGTCAACAAAATCTCAAGAAAAATAAAAATGTGTTTGTAATAATTTTAGAGGATCGTTTGTTGCTTCGTTGCAAGAATCTGTTGCTTGCTGGCAAAAATCTAACTTTGGTTTGAGATACATTCTCCAAGAAGTCTCGACTTTTATATACCGTGGAATGCATCAAGCAATGCTGCCATAAGCTGCCATCAAATTAAACTTCATGCAACAGAAATATTTCATTCAACAAGCAACAATGGCTACGGAGAAGAAAAAAATAATAATAATAATAATACAAATACAATAAAACTCAAACACTTTATACTTTAAACGGCCAATATGCGCTTGTCTATTTCTTTCTTGCAAGTACATATTTTCGATGAAAATGGTCTTAAAACTACAAGATAAAAAACGACACGTAAAAAATAAAAATAAAAACAAATTGTAACAACAACTACTTTATATGAACACAAGAATGGCCGGCCGATGCTCTCAAATGTTACAAAAACGCACTTTAAAAAGATCTGGTTTTAGATTTTGTTTCACTTTTTTTCCTCAAATGCGGATGGTTTCTTCACCGTTTTGTACAATGAATTAGATTTAATTTAGTCTTAGTTATGTAAGTGTTAGTTATATTTAGAAAACAGTGGGGTCTTATAGAAGAATGTCGTTAAAATAATTGTCTGGTTTGTTTTAGACTTTTGGACGGAATGGAATGGAATCTGTAGCACTTGTGTAACATCAACAACATCGTTATCATTAGTATCAAAACAACAAGGTTAAATGGCTTTTTTTTCTTCTTTCTTCTTCTATGCAACTTAAATCTGCTGTTGCAAGTATGAGTACTGTGGCTTTCAAGTGCGTATGAATACAAATTCGAGAATCAGCGTGTATTTGAAAATGTTACAGACATAAATCTGAAGTACAGTCGTGGACAGGTGGGTCTTCTGAACAAAACACTCTAATACATTGTCTTGTATATGCCCCCACCATGTTTAATTTGTTGTCGTTTCTCTTTTCTTTGTCATTGAAAATGCAGATCCTTTATTCTGTTCGTATTGTTTGAAAATTAGTTTTCTGCCGGTTATTCAATCAAAATTTTATCTGATGGCCGTACGATATTATTTCTGAAGGCCAGACATCTTTGATTGGAATTGAAAATACACCAGTCCACAGCATATTGTGGACCACTGTTGTCAGCGGCTAAAATTCTTGTCAGTGTAGACCGAATGATCTGCTAGATCCACATGCTTAATTTCAACAGCCATTTGTTTCTATACGATTGTGCAAGATCTGCCTAGAAAATACTCGCATCTAGGAAAGCTTGAAGCCCGGTATATACGGTCTTTTTTAATTTTCCATTAAAATGGGAAATCATTCTAAAGAAAAATTCTTCCATTAAAATGGCAAATTATTTTAAGGAAAAATCCTGCTATTGAAATTTGCTTTTTGTTGAGGAAAAATCCTACCAATAATTTGAAATTATTTGAAAGAAATATGGCAAATTATTGTAAAGAAAAAGTATCCTATTAAAATGGGAATTTATTTTGTTTTTTCTGAGGAAGAATTTCCCATTTCAATGGGAGGATATTTTCTTTAAAAAAAATTCCTATTGCAATAAAAAATGATTTTAATTAATACTGTAAAATAAATTGCCATTAAAAGGCAGTTTTTTAAAATTGAATCAAATGGCAGGTTTTTCATGAAATAATTTTCTATTAAATTGGAAAAATTTTCTATGCCAAAGTACTCGTATTGAAAAAGGAAATTATTCTAGGGAACGAGAAATGTTCCCATATAAATCGGAAATTTTTCCAGGAAGAACAGTTCCATTAAAAGGGAAATTAAAAAAAAAAACTTTCTAACGAATTGGGTAATTTTTCAAGAGAACAAACCTTCCATCAAATTTTTGCATTAAGATGGAAACTCTCCCATTAAAATGTGAGTTTTTTTTAAGGAAAAAGTGTTGTCATTAAAATGGAATATTTTTCTATGAGATTTAAAAATCACGCAGGAAGTCCTTCCATATTTTTTTGAATGCCCGCCAGAGAATAAATCTTTCCTTTAAAAGGAAGTTTTGTACAAAAAAAAAATTGTGTGTTTATTTATTAATTTTTTGTAATAAATTTAACAAAATTGAAATTGCAAATTTTATTACTTATTAAAGAATGTTTTTCCTTTTATAGTTAAAAAATTGTTTGGATTTAAATATTCTCATTAAATAGATTTTGTTTCAATTTAAAAGAGAAAGAATAAGAAATATATGTACGTATCGTCATCTAAAATTGACAAGGCCGGAATAAGTTCCTATCTATTTTTTTTACAGAAAAAGCAGTAAACTTTATAAACTCATGACTCTTCTTATTTTTAGTAGGCACATTTTAGAATCAACCTTAGAAATCCAATACATAATTGATTTTAATATTAAAAAAAAAAGTCATAAGGGTATAGTAGTTTTTTCGCCTTTTGGAATCGCTGTTTCTGAAACTAAAAAGCCATAAGTATATTGAATTTGTTCTATATTTTAATACATACGAAGTGTGTTCAATAGAAAAGGTGAATTTTAATTTTTCTCAAAAAATATCTGGTGAATGCAGTGGCTGAGACATGATATTCTTTTCGGTCAAAAAACTACGAACAACCAATGACTAGTGAGCAGGTGCAAAAGCCATAAATTGTTTTTCCACAATTCCGTACGTGTTATTCAACGAGAAGCGACGCATAACTTCAATAGAATACTCCTTATTAGCCGTACGACCTTGTGGCAAGAACTCATGATGCACTACGCGACTTTAATCAAAGAAAACAGTGAGAAAAACCTTGACATTTGATGGCACTTGGCGAGCTTTTATTGGTCTTGGCTGTCCTTAGCTCTTCAAACAAACTTCGCTGCCACGCGCTTCATGCCCAAAACTTGCGAGAAAATTGTATTGCATGAGCCAACCCATATAATATCCTCTACAACTTCTCTAATAGTAATATAAAGATTCTCCATAACGTTTTCTTCGGTTTTTGATGTGATGGAGCTTCCAGGATGAGAGTCATCATTCACATCTTCTCGGCCATCTTTGAAATGCTGTACCACTCGTAAACTGTTATGCCTCTCACTAAACTACACACACAAACTAAATTAACTAACATATGTTCGAGACAAGTGTGCCAACATATAAAAAAAATCGCTAATCCAATGCACGTAGCGTGAAAAATTTCTAAATTCACCTTTTTTATTGAATAGACCTTGTAAATAGTTTAGGATAAAAATTACCGGTATTTTTAAAAGGTTTTCACAAGCGTCTTTTTGCAAAAATTTTTACTTAAAACAATAATTGAAATTCAAACTAATTTCAATTTCGCCCCAATCTGTAGTTGTAGCTGAGGCTTTTTGATTTAAGAACTTTCTCTTGAATTTCGTTAGTAAACTCGCTATTTTTGGACATATACGACAAAAATTTTGTGCGTAGTTATATTTAAGTTATTGGACTGGCCTTCGTAGACCAGTAGGTAGTGTACTAGACTCGTAGTGTGAAGGTCGCAGGTTCGAATCCTGCCGCAGAACTCTGGCGGTTTATGTTTGATAATTAAAGGGAGCGCACAACAAGCCTTCACTGGCTTAAGTGTATGTCGTATGACATGGGCTATCACACCCCTCCAATCAACCTAACCTAACCTATATTTGAGTTAATTACTTCATAATCAATTAAAAAGTATTTTGAAAAAAAATCCAATAAAAGTATTTTGAAGAAAAAAATGACGATATATACCTATGCACATATGTATTTCAAATCGACACTGGCAGTCAGCAACTTTAATTGAAATTTACTGTATTCGAATAGAAAGGTATTTCAAAAATAATAATTTCCATTCCAACAGAAAAAGACCGTAAATAACCCAAAAGTGGTCCCATAAGCAGTTGTATTGGTAAAAATAATATTTATTCCTTTTTAATCATTCAAAGGAAATTAATTTTTTGCGCCACTGTATTCCATTAAAATGGTTATATGTTCAGGCCTTTGGGAAAAAATGCATATTCGTACATGCGCTCATATAAATTGGATTTTTGGCGGAGGTTTCCATTTACGAAAGAAAAAATAAACTTTAAAAAACGCACTTGAAACTGATTTAAAAAACGCACTTTTAATGTAACAATATTTTGATTTTATTTTTTATTTTTTTCCCCCCAAACTACACAGACGACGACGGCTGCACCTCCTTTATAAAACTAGAAAACCAATACTCGTAAAACCCATAAAAATATTTTTGGGCCTCAAAACAAAATCAGTTTTTCAGTTTAATTTCTGCTGACGTAATATTATCCGCAACATAATTGTTAAATACTTTTCAAATGTTTTTCAAATTGTGATTTATTACTGGTGTTTCTGTAATTCGTGTATTTTGTTTGAATTTGAATTGATTTTCTTTTTGACTGTTTTTGTTTTTGTTTTCCTTTTCGTTTTATTTAGTTGTCTTTTCTTTTTCTCCACAAGAATATCCGCTAAATTGTGTTTGATTCGCTAAAACAAGCTTTAAATTTGTTCGTTATTTCCAGTGATTTGAAGAAAAAAAAATATACAATAAAAACTTTAAAAAATTGCAACAACGTACGAGTAAAATGTGAATGCCTGCCAATCGCAATAAATATATATTTTTTCTAATTGAAAATTTTGGCACAATTCAAATTGTAATTGAAATGCATTTTATCGCTCAACTACAAATAAAAAGGCTGATGCAAGCGTGTGAGCTGGTTAAATCGTCGCCTGCAACTGCATTTGTTGTTTTAAACTTTTATGTACTTTTTTAGGAAGAAAATATTTACCTGAATGCGAATACTAATCCGAATATAATAAAATATACGAATATTCGTATATACGAATACCATTGCTCGTTACATGGCTAATGGGTACATAGTTACATTATGTATAAATCTTTTCCAGAATAAAAAATAAAACTTTTTTCGGCCTTAGAATGTTATCGATTTATAGTGAAATATTATAAATAATTATATTCGAAAGATAACATCTCTATATTGAGATCGTATTAACAGCAATTGCATCTTGATTTAAATGTAAGAAATGTTGCACTTTTCTTCTGAAGAGCAAATCGTTATTGAGCCGGTGTCAAAGCACCTTCTAAAAGCTTTGGGATACTAAAAGCTGTAATTATGTGCTTTGCAGAAACTAGATAAAGTTAATAATAATAAACTTATTGTGGAAAACAAAAATACAATTTTTGGTTTTCAACTCAAACCTTAAATAGAAAAATAAAAAACCATATAAAAATATATAAAATATAATATTGCGCACACTTTAGGGGACACAAACAAATATTCTTTCTCTGTGTATAATAATAATTTAAGGTGACGCCTTAAAGTTCTAATGGCGTTTTTTTATGATGCTAATATTTGTAAGAAAAAAAGAACCAAAGCTACGAAAAGGAAAACTCGATTTCTTTTTTGCTTTCGTATAAATTTCCCGATTATTACGAATTTTTCGGTTTAAATGATCAATTAGCAGCTAAACGCCTACAATAAGGCAATACATATAAACTGAGTATTGCAAAAAGCGAGTTAAAAACAAGTTAATTTCTAAAAAAGAATAACCATGCCCATAGAAATAAATCTGATCAAGGTTTCCCCTTTAGAAAATATTTTTTCGGATTGAAACCAGTTTTACAGCTCTGTGAGAGAGAACTACTCCCACCTGAAGTGGCTTTAATTTTGCAAATTGTTTGTTAAGAAAGTAAAACGAGGAGAAATCAGTATTGGAATAAAACCATTTTCATGGACTGCAACTGAAATCGTACGAAAGTGTAAACCGGAAACAAATAATAATTTCTGTAGAAGAAAGGAAAATATCTCAAATAATTTTCATTCAGATTCCATTCCATTTCAAGTTTGAAAAATTCAATGGATATAATGAAACTATTCAAGTTACAAAAACAATGTCAAATCCATTGTATACTATTAGGAATGGCAAATAAAGACATACTCGTATGTACGCATATGATTTCTGTGGTGAAAAAAGTTTTAAAAATCGTTTATATGATAAAGAGATAAATGTTAAGAACTAACAAAATCAAATCGTTACGAATTATATACGTTTATAAACGATTTCTGTTACACATCTTCTAATTTTCAAAAGTTTAGGTTTTGCATACTTTAAGGAGTTGCAAATATGTACTTAATACATAAGCTTGAAGCGCCTTATTTTTTGATAATTTTAATGATACAAACTAAAAGTACAAAATATCAAAATATACAAAATCAACTCCGTTCTGGCGACTTCCATCATTTATGTTTTTCTTCTGATTCCGATTATATCTCTATTGGTTTGCAGCACAAAAATTTACATACTTTAGGGTGCATCTTTGCCATGGCAATAATTTAATATTCAAATTAAAATCGAATATTCAAATTAAAATAAAAAAAAAAAATAATTGTTGCTCTCAACATCCGTTCAAAAATCAAAATGTTCACATATGTTGTATTTGTTGTATTTGCAGCAAAACTGTAATGAAGTAGTAACGCTTAAAGGTAACACTTTCGCCAATCACAAGTTTTCTGTGTTTCCTGCAGCAACACGTTGTGTGTGATGTTGTGATTTCAAGAAAATTAATTTCACAAACTTTTGCAAAATACATTTCAATAAACACATAAAAGGCTATATATCTGCACATAATAATGCCACACATATTACTCGCTTGAAAATTCCCTCATACAAGAATAACTGGAGCACTGGAGCCAGAGATGGCATTGCTAGTTTTACAATCTTTGCATCTAGCTTAAAAAAGTTTTACTCTGAAAACATATTTTACTTTAGATTTATTAAAATCATATAAACAATTTACATTAATTTTGATATGAAATGTGTTTGACCCTAGACCCAGATATGAATGTTATCTTTTTATGCAACAACAGCGACATAACTTTATCATATTTTGATTAGTAGTAGTTCGACCATAAATAAAAAAGTTTTTCCCAAATTATTTTATTTATAGTTTGGGGACCCATCCCTAATGTTTGCTTCGTGTAATATATAGTTACGAGTATGCTTCAAGGGCTTATAAGCCCAAACTACTACTTAACTGGTTTTAATAAGACATACATTCTGCACTAAAGCTCGTTAAAAGCCACTAAACGCAAAAGGAAAAATCAAAATCGTTTTTAACTGTTTTACTTTTGCCGATTTATATATAGATTTCTAAAATCAGCTTCATAGTCATATAAATTAAAATAATATTATCTCTAATGGCTCCCATTACTCTTAATTACATCTTGGCGAGACAGACACAATGTACGAGAATGTTTTAAAATTATTTGGACATCGTTATTACTGTACTTTTGATCAAATCTTCATGTAAAATATCGCTACCACCTCTCAAATATGAGACCCATTGCAAGAGCACAGAAGTTTATTTATAGTTACCACATTTTATGAGAAAAATTTAACCCTGAAATTCCGATTTTGTGGGACATTTTAGAACCAGTTGTGAATAAGTACAAAATTAACCCTTCAATGCATTTAAGTTTTGACTTATTTGTGGCGTTCAAGTTGAATTTCGTTCATTTGTGTATTTTTGTAGTAAATTTCTGTCCGCTATATCAATGTTTTGCCCTTGTTACAAAGGGGGACAAAAAAACCCATACAAAGCGAAGTTAGAGAGTTAAAATGTTCCTTAAGCATCTTCTTCGTCGTGTTTGACATAAAGTTGCTGAATATATATTATTTTTGAAATGTAAGAACTACAAGATTTCTTACGCCATTTCATTAGAACTCCCCGATATGTATATTTCTGGGTCCGCTCTGCTAAAAACAGTTGCTTGTTTTACTAGTGTTATACGCTGCCATTTTAAACAGCAAGAATAGACGTTTTAAGAGCTTAAAAAATGTACATTACATTCGATTCCTAGAAACTCGTTGACATGAAGAGATCAGTGAGAAGAATTTTAGATAATAATTTTATGTAGACAAAACAATATTTTTCAATGTCTAAAAGGGTTTGCAAATTTTCATGATTGAGCGCTAAAAAAATAAAAAAAAAATCAATTATTTCTCATAAATGAGATTTCGGAGAAAAATTATATCTTGTTCATACTCATAAATGAACGAAAAAAGTTTTCTGTCTATGATCATAAACGAATATGAGCATCAGTTTTTCTTCCCTAAGGATACTTATTCAGAAGTGAGGACCGATTTTAAAAATTATTTTTTTTTATAAAAAAGGTTATACTCCACAGTTGGTCGTGTTTCGACCAACATGTGAAAGGAGCAGGGTTAATGGTTAATTAAAATATTAATATATGCCTTACTTACTGAGATCTTTGAAGTCGGTGTCAAGATCACTGAAACCTATAAATTAAATCTTTGGCTTTAGCATCTGTCTCGAAAGCGGTTTCAAAAGGCTTAATAAGTATGTATGTGACGGATATATTAGTTATTTAGTTCCTTCAGACACTCTAGAGGACGGTCAAAGATTTTTTTATTTTAAACTTCTACTATCTTTTCACTTATGATAACTGATAGAAAATATTAATTCTCATATATGATTAAACGAGTGAAAAACAATTTTATTATCAAGTTTTTTAAAACTTTTTTACTTTTGAACAGCAGGAAGAAATAAACCAAATTTTTCATATATGAAAAATGTTCTAGTTTCTCAAACATGTATGCAACCTAAATCATGCATTCTCATACACAAGATTAAAAGATGAGTCAGCATTTCTGTACTCTGGTTTCAAACTTCAAAAAAGGACGTTATACAAATGTCTTTGTCTGTCTGTCTGTCTGCCTTTCATTTATTTTTACTAAATAAGCTTAGATGCAATTAAGCTTAATTATTTCTTTAATTCATTATTGAGTTCATTACAAATAAAGTCATTCAAATCTATTATGGCTTTATTAAATTATTAATTTAAACACAATGAAGCTGAAAGCAAAGAACAAAATAATATAAATTAAAAACGTTTTTCATGTTTGTTTCATGTCAAACTCAAACTCAAAAACCAAAAAAAAAAAACGGATTTATTTATTATTTTTTTTTAATTCCTTGTTGTATATTATAAATTTAAACCAGATTGTATAACACTGTGTGTAATTTTTTAAGTCGTGGCAAAATAACCATATACGGACACCACTACGTGATAAAAGACTAAAAAAAAAGACCCGTGTCTCCCAATTTTTCCCAAAGTCATGCACTATTTTTATGGGCCGCCAAAGATTTGGGGCCTCGGTATCATTTTCGCAAAAAAGTGATCACTTTCTCGGGCTCATATCTTGCAAACCGTTCCGAATTTCGATTTACTCCCTGAGGCAAACTTGTAGCTCTTGTCATAAAGAACAAAAATTGCGAACATACAAAATCAAAAAAACTTCACCTTCCAGATAAAAATCGCAACAAACTGAAAAAAATTCGATTTTTTTTTACCTTTTTCTCTTGTTCAGGTACATAAACAAATTTCTACAACATATAAACTTCCTGGGAATAATTCTGAACACCGTTTAGGTACCGCGTCACTTTTTTCACTTTTGCGGCTACCTAAGCGCGTGTTGCACTGTGTAAAACAAAACAACAAGAACAAAAAAGTTATACAAAAATTTTACACATTCAAACACAAGTTTGCAAAAAAAAATAGAATTAAATATTAAATCGTAGTTGGAAAAAAGTGAAGGGGTTCCAATAAAATAATAATATCAATAAAAATATTTTTTTTTTTTCAAACTAAAAAACGCACTACTAACACTCATGCACATGTTTAAATGGCCCAGCAAACATTTGTGCGTATAAATGAAAACGAATTCAAATTAAACATTGTGATTCAAACGTTTTAAATAAAAAATTTATTAATTTCTTATTTAAAATCAAAAGGTTTTGATTTTCTGGGTTATATAAACAAAAAAAGCACAATAAATGTTTTTCGTATATAGACGCCAATAACGGGCGTTTTCCCTTTTAAATGAAAAGACATTGAATTTTTTTTTCTTTTTGGTAAATGTAACAACAACAAAAATAGTTTAAAACAAAATGAAACACTCACATAAATTATAAATCAATTGAGTTGTGCAATTGAACGAATTGAATTAAGTTGAGTTTTAAATTTAATGCATCTTAAAAAGGAAAATTCGTTCAAGTTTTTGTTTCTCTTTTTGTATTTATTTTTGTTTTTGAGCATTTATTTGTACGTGTTCTGTATGTAGACTTGGTATGCGAAGTTTAAAATTGCAAATTGTATCAACAAAATTGAAACTGATACTTTTCAAACTCAGATTGTACGCATACATACGTGCATACATATATAAATGATATTAACCCTTGTGCTACCGCTTACACACTGCACATACCATACATATACATACTTACATATATGTAGTTATTTATGTGCACATGCCAGTTTAAATAAGGTGCGTTTATCAATTATAATTAAGAGATAAGATTTACGCAACTCCTTCGTAGGTGTCGCAATCTGGACACACATTTGTCATAAAAATGTCGGTTTTATTTCACCATTAACTCGCGGAACGTGTCATTGCAACTGTTCGCTATCCTCTCTGGTTAATCGGCGCAGACAAGAGATTTGACATATTCTCAACAAAAAAAAAAAAGGATCTTAGAGGAAGACGAACACAACCATTACGTGAAATATTATTCGTTTATCAAATGTTCTTTCAACAAAGTCTATTCATCTGAAAAGTGATAAACCAAACTAAACACAATTCAACAGTCAGTTGGCAGCTGTCGGCTGTCAGACTTAACAGTATTGCAAATTCAAAGATGTTAATGTGTAAAAAAAATTACCCTAACATATATGTAATATGTTTTTCATCCATGAATTTCGTTCGGTCAACCCTCAAGTGAATAAAAGGCATTTTCATTGCAAATAAAATTGATCTTTTTTCCGTCATTTATTATGAGTTTTGAGTTCCACTGACACATGTACTCGTACGATAAAATTTAGCGAAATATACGCATAACATATTCATCCAAATCCATAACAAATATTCCAAATTATTTTGAAAAATTATAAAATTTCAAATAATGAGCTGCTTTTTCCTTTGAGTAAAATCTATTTAACAAATACATCTTTCCGCCGTTTTACGCAAAAGATATGTTCTTTATAAAATAAAAAAGTTTAAAATTTTTATGTAAAGAATGATGAAATTCGTTCTGTTACTTAAAATCAATTAATTCATAGAGACGTAAAATTTTGTTTTGAACGTTTATAGGTAAATTTCCATTTTTTTAATCAAAGTACGTATATACAGATTTTTGACAGTTTAGTGTGTATATATCTTAAGCAAAGGCGAATTCATAACAGGTGTAATTAATTGACATTCATTGATGAATGTCTAAATTTGCTCGTTTGCTTTGAATATTTTCCTTTGATTTCTAATTTTATTCTGCTGTTTTCAACATTGTGCATTGAGACAGTTGTATTTGTGGTACTAGTGAGTTTATGTGTTATGAATTCGCTTTGATCTTAGTTTTTGACTTCTTAGTTAAATAACATTTATATATAAGTTATTGTTTACAGCTCCGTACGACAATAAAATAGTATTTATGTGTCCCATTAAGTTCGTTTAAAGTTTATTTAAGTAAATTAATAATATTATTGTGATGATTTGTTTTTGTTTGGCGGCCAAACAAATATGCGGCCATCGATTTTTTTGCATTTCGCAAAAATGCTCTTCAACGTTTATTTTTTATGACTACAAGTATTGGAAAAAATGGTTTTATTTTTTTTGTGTTTTTTTAAATGTTTATATTGCAAATTTTATTCTGTCTCTAAATTACAATCGTCTTCTGCAATATTTGTTTGTTTATATTAAACAGCTGTTTTTGGAAAATTATTGAAGATTTTTTTGAAGCCTTTTACTGCTGCCATATATTCATGCCACTTAGATAAATATTTTCATTTATGAGTGTTAAAGTGAAACTATATATAAATACAACTTAAATTGAAATAAAAATTAGCTTAATACGAATTTAAATATGAAAACAAAAACGCCATACTCGTGAGTTACCAGAATTATAATTAAGTGGAAATGAATTTAGTAATTTTCTGCACATTTTTTGAATTTAAAAACCGTATAAAATCGAAAACGAAAATGTGTAAATCGAGTTGCGTGTTAAACGGGGGATAGGTTTATTTGTTATAAATAGTTGGTCTATTTTTTTTTCTTATTATTATTATTCTATGGACACTTAAGCATATTGACGATAGATCCAACCAGTGTGATGTACGCTATGACACATATAGACGAACTTTCAAATCCATAATAAATAATAAAATGCAAAATTTTTAAAAATCCGGACAATGAATATTCCAAATTACTTAGAAAAATAATAAAATTTCAAATAATGATGAAGTACGTTTTCTTTGAGAAAAATTTAGCAAACAAATAGTTGATATTTTTGTCTTTAAAAAATATGGACCATGTACGTTAAAATAAATATTTTTTTTTGTTTTTTTCTTGTTAAAGTTTTTGTTACGATTTCTTCTATTTATTCTATGAAGGCTTATGCGTATTGAAAGCGTTTTTGAAATCTTGTTTCTTTTTTTCATAAGAAGAAAAAATTGTCATTTATGGAATTGCCTGCTTTTAAACGAAGTCGGTTGTCAGTTCATGAGTCTGTGCAATAGTCTGTGTACCTGACGACCTGCCTTAATTTAAAATGCACATGTAGCAGTTCAGTCCAGTGGTTCCGAAAGTGGTTAAAGAGACAGCATTGAATTAAAATACGTTGGGCAGCTCCAAGGCATTAGATCAGGTATAGTCACAAAGAGAAAACTGAATAAATGAAAAATCATTTGTTGTTTTCCACTTAGAGAAATTTATTGATTTACTTACCGCTTTGTTATACAATTATTCTATTGTGCAGTTTAGAACATAAAAACGTCCGCTATACTCCCACTCTGTTGAAAGCTGACAAGCTACTAAATAATATAATGATTCTCATGCAGTGTTGCCAGTGAAATGTCGAGAAAGATACATTTTAGTTTCCAAAAAGATACAATTTTTCCCAAAAAGATACATTTTGAAAAAAATTTAAAATCCATGTTTAACGTTTAACATTTGTTAACATAACATTCTCATTTCATATTTAATATTTTTCCATTAACCATCCATTGTACTCCTTTGCTAACAGACATTTATCATTAAAATTGTACATTGTCTTTTTTGGAGAATGACCTGTAAATTATAATGAAATACCAATAATTCCATATAGAAACATATGTACATAAGTATGTACATAAATTTTTTTTAAAATTTAAAATTCACTCTTATTTTGTTTATATGTACATAAATATACAAAATATTATATATAATATTCGCAGTCAGATGTTTTAGTTTTCTTCTTTTAACTTCGGGAATTAAAATTGTTTTATTTTATAAAACTATTATACGGTCTGAAATTATTAACTGCAAAGATCGTTATTGTTTTCTTCTAAAAGTTCATCTTAACATAGTATGTATATACATCTGTATATGTACACAAGAATAAGCCGACGACAGACGACAAAAGAACTTAGAACACCTAACAACAAAATACATGTAATTTTTCTATTTAGTTGTCACTGTTTTTTTAGTATTCATAACGAAGTGATAATTTTAAAAAAACTTTGTCTGGGACGGAAAGCTTAATATTTTATTTCTGTACATTTTGCGTACAGATTCAAAAGATACGAAAAATGCCAGGATTATACATGGTACCTGAAGTCATCAAAAGATACGAAAAATGTATCTTTCGTATCCTAATGGCAACACTGTTCTCATGAGTTGTTCACTTGGACGGTCGTGTGGAATAGTTGCAAATAGCCGACGAACTTTCTTGTTTTATTAAGATTAACGGATGTTACCGAATTATATGAGTCTCGCAAATCTCGGCTAGCAATCGTTGTTGTATTTGCTCCTCTTCAAATAATACCGCCATTGCCATTTTTCGCCTTTAAATTTTTTAATTCTATTGTATTGGTTATATAGGTTTTTTTGCACAATCTTTACTTCTTTAATTCTTAAACATCTGTCAAGCCCGAGTTATTTTGAACAGCTGAGAAATTTTATGGGAAATTTACGATACCGATTTTCCCCTAAGAAGAAGTGATCAATTTTATGTTGCAAAATATTTAACTTTCTATTCACTATGGCGCTAATTGGATAGGTTTCTAATTTGCACAATGTCTAAATCGTAATCTGTTTTTTTTTTTTTTTTTGGAAGGAAGTGTATACATATTCCATTCTTTTCTTATCCAATAGTGCTTTGGTATCGTCAAACAGAAAATTTTTAGCTATCAGCTGCATTTCATTTGTGGTCCTTCGGATCGGATTATAGCCACAACGTTAATTTTTACAACACTAAATCCACTAGACTGTCCTAATACCCTGGTATTGCAAAGTAAATCGTGACTCTGAAACGTGCAACATTTTTATTTCTGGGCATTTTAGTTGAACTGCGTGTATTGTTAATCCAGTAAAAAAAAAAGAGCTCCCATAAAAGTCATGAAAATGCTGGGATTATGATTCGTAAGTGGTTCAACTTCGGAACATTTTCAATGATTTTGCCACGGGCTTGTCGCTGCAGGAGATACTCTTTTTTGAAAATATTAATAAAAGTACGTTTTTTATGTTTTATTGCAAAAAAAAAGTAGTTTTATATTTTATTACGATTGGTAATTTACTACTGGGAATAGACTTGTCATCATGGAAAGGTAACAAACTTGATTTCTTTTTGTCATATGTGAAAGTAATTATATCATTTGAAAAAAATAATGTTTTCATATAGATTTAAAATAGATTTGTTTAGGTTAGGTTAGGTTAGGTTGATTGGAGGGGTGTGATAAGCCCATGTCATACGACATACACTTAAGCCAGTGAAGGCTTGTTGTGCGCTCCATTTAATTATCAGACACAAAGTGCCAAAGTTCTGCGGCAGGATTCGAACCTGGGCCCTTCGCACTACGAGTCTAGTACACTACCTACTAGTCTACGAAGGTCAGATTTGTTTAAGTTATAAAGGATTTTAACCAAAACTGTCTCGACTTTGCTCCCTAGAAAGTTGAAAATATACACTAATGAATTTTTGCGTGTATTGGAAATGTCGTTCCTTGAGAATGAGTTCCATTTTTTTCACTGGGTAATCAAATAAAACATAAGTTTTCTTAAAGGGCTCGAGCTAAAATCTCAACAGCCAACATTAGAGAACGATATTTTTTTTATTTTTAAAGTGTTTAATAATTAGAAATGACATCGAAATCAATGAACACTGAAATTTTCATTTTATCCTTGGAAGAGCAAAAAAAAACCTTACCTCTTGCAAAAAAACGAAAAAGTGATCAATTTGTGGTTTCTTGTTTGTTTCTTTCCGATGTTGCTCCTTCTTTCCTTCGATCATGGGCATAGCCATGTATACTGCAACCAAGTTGGTCTGTTGGTTTCGAAAATAACGTGAATAATATGTGAAATTTATACGGTGACAAAAAATTTAAGTTTTACATCCTTTAAAATATAAATCAGAGAGAAAATATAACTCCCTTACAGAAGTGTTTTGTGTTTATATTTTGTTTTGTGTAAAAATGTTTTAATGAGTCGAATATTATGCCTGATGCGGTATTTATCTGTTCAGCTATTATTTTTTCTGTTTGTGTATTTCCATGTTTTCCAATACGTTCAGTTGTCGTCGTTGCTGCGATTTTCCAAATTCGATTCGAGTATCGATCTTGGTTTCCTTACCTTCCTATTGTAGTCGTTTATTTGTTTTCAAAATCCGCCGTTTTGATGTTTTGATCCCCCGCCCCGTTTATCCGATGTAACTATTAGATCATAATCAAGAAAATTTGGCGTCCTCTGGCTTAGTTAAATTTTGTAGTTTAGCCATATTTCCGCTCAAGTGTTGCCTTTGGTCAGTCAGTCAGAACTTTAAAATAATAAAAATTAGAACATAATTTTAAACATGGTTTAGAAAATATTGCAAATGATCGACTGCTTTTGCTTAAAAAAAAGTCTAAAGAAATAAAACTTGTTGGAACTTGGGAGCCTTTACCTAATGTTCATGGAAAATCTGTAACTTAAACTTAACATTATATATAGCGACATCACTAGGAGGCCGTTTGACTCATGGTGATATCCAGATAACTCTCACACTCTGGATATTTGTATAGACTTGGGGAAATTATGCCTGCTCTTTAGAAAGCTGAACAGTCCCGTCAGTATGTGGCAGATCTTGATTCTAAAGGAAGCAATTGCTAAGCAGGCTGAACTAGGGCTTTTTCAGAGCTGAGCAGTCGCCCAGAAGTTGGGGTACTAGATGGTTCTACATGCTTCCGGTTATAGAGTGGAACGAAATCATATCAGCCAGTATTAGAAGTGACTTTCTTCCAAGGCTTAGAAATTTTTAATAATAATCTTGTGTATTAAGGGTCAAATGGTCCTTAATATCCCAGCATTCTAAGTACCATATTCGTCAGAAATGTGTCTCTAATCTTTTTTATGAACCAGCATTCTGCAATGCCTTATGCTGCAACTAGGAAATTAGGTTATGAGCAGGGAGATAGAGCGAATAGGGTCTGTGGACATTCGGCTTGAACCTCTGCACGCTGAAAGTGACAGGAACTCCACATATGAATTGTCTGGCTAAAGAAGGAATTCTCTCTGTAATGAGTAGTACGATTGACAACGAATGGATGCACATTGACAACGAATGGATGCACTCTCAATTGCAATATCGTCTTTAAAAAAACTAGGTTCTTTAATGCTTCTTTAACGACATGAAAAATGTGCTCGAGCAACGCACTGAATTTTCATGCTTCATAATTTTATGCGTAAATATACAGCTCTGCATTTTACGAGCATTAAAGTGAACCCTATTTAACTACTCAACTACGGCAGGAGTACAACTATTTATATTTTTTCTAAAGCCGTTCCTCTTGATCTTACACACTTATTAGCCAATATTACCTGCAGTGCACCGATCTAAATAAATTAATGCCTTGGACTTTTTCACAACTTGGACTATTCTAATAGTAACATGATGTCATAAATTTAGAGTGTCGAATCAAGCGTCTTGGTTATCTGGGGGCAAATCACGCCAATCGATATCGACATCGTCCCAGTATTATCTATATTTATACTGACAGTAAAGACCATTGATGCATTTTTGACAGAATTGTATTAATGACCAGAGGGCCGTAATATGCGCTCTGCCCATATTTTAGTTCAGATTTACCTCAATCTTCGTTGGCATAAGGTAACACGAAATCTTACGAAAATAGTCTCGCCACACAACCAGCATCCATTTCACACCCGTCCGTAAAATACAATTCTATACTATTTCGATATTTTAGTTGAAGTTTAAATTCTTTTTACGTTCTGACATCTTTATTAACACACGCATGCGTACAATGTTGAAGCAAAAATTTTGTATTTTTTAATTTAAACTACCGCTTTATCTACTTTTGGTGCCATAAATTTATATTTTTGGTCGTGGGTACGCCAACCAAAACGATGGAGAACGAAATATCTTAGACTGTAATTCATTAAAAATCAGATCAGTCTGTTTTTTTTATATAAAAATGTGAGATGTTAATTGGCTGCATATTATTTAGAGGACTTTTTTTTATTTCAATATACTCGAAGAAGAAGAAGAAGTGTAACTTGCAACTCGTTCAAGTTTTTTGTCTGATTAAATGTCCTTATCCGAATACAATACTCGTATATGAAAAAAGGTAATTATAAAATCGCTATTGCCTGACAGTTGGTCTATCTGTCTGCTTGTTTGCCTTTCTGCCCCATACGATGTATCCACCAAAATAGAAATCGTTAAACATTATTCTCTGTATGAAAAGCGAACTGCAATATTCAATATAATTTAAAATTTTTATTTTCAAATCGAAACGATTATTTCATTTGGAAAAGCGTTGAAATGGTTTGTTGGTTTCTCAAATGGCCATAATGGTGGCGGCATTCCCGTGGTAATTTATGGTTGTGTTTTGTCATTGTTGTGTCGTTTCGGAGTTGTCGTTGTCACTTACAGATTCGGACGATGGAGACATCAGCATGTGTTACGAATACAAGCGGCTATTATATGCGTTTCACGCTTAAAAACACACTCGCACAAACGTAGGAAATATAATCATACGATATGCGATGTGCATATAATAAACACATACAAATATAAGTACACAAATGTATATGTATACATAAGTACATATTTACTTTTTGCATAAAGTACATATTTGTACCGTACCGTTGTAAAGTGGCCAACAAGTGACAAGGTCAGCACGTGCTTTGGCACAGTTAAAAGAAACACTTACCAACATTTGATTTAAAAAAGTTTGAAAATATTTACTTAAATAATAATTTTAAACTAATAAATATTCACAAAAACAGCAACAAAAATCTTTTTAGAGTTTAATGGAAGTGGACAACAAGCCATCCATAAGCGGGGCGTTCGTTACGGAGGCCTTCTTGAATGAAGCCCCTAGTTTGCAAAATTTACAATATTTGATTTGCTACATTAGCTTTACTATCGGTCATGATATGGATATCCGCTAGAACATTAGCCAACTTACTTCTCTCCGAAAGTCATTCTGATTCCGAATTTTTCAATGTAGGCACCCCGCTAACTCCTGTCCCGCTTCCGGAGCCGGCTGTGTAATGCAAAGATTTCCAGAAAGAATGAGAGAGAGAAGGAGTGATTAAAGCATCTTTCCAGAAAGAGTCTCTGAGTGCAGTAATCAATGAGATCAAGAATGTTGTCCATTGTTGAAGTTCGCAGTGTCACCTTTCTTAACATTAGGTTCACGGGAAGCCAGTGTAGTATAGCGAAAATAGTTTCTATCGGTGTTGATCTTAGACAACCAGCTATCATGACTACCGTTGTGCATAAGGTTCCCTCTAACCGAGAATAATTCGACGCGGCTTCCAATGCCTTCCACCAGACTACTATGTTGTGGAATAACATTGGCCCTATGAATGTTTCTAGCAGCCAATAGACCGCCCTTGGGTCTATACTCCAGGTTGCACCTTCACAGGGTGACAACGTGGCTCTTGCTGCGCTTGCCTGCACGTTATCCCTCCAGGTTAATTTGCTGTCCCGAATCAGGTCTAGATATCTAACTTTTTCTGACAGCCTGAGGGTGACGCGGTCTAATTTATGCTGCGAAAAAATGAGAGGATCTTATACCTTCTAGTGAAGAGTACAAGTACCAGCTGTAGCGTACTTCAAGTCAATTTTGAACACCCCCGATATTATTGTCAGCCAGATATAGGATGATTAGGTATTTATATGTTCTGGAGGTACAACTTTAAACCAAATTTCGCTGAATGGCGAATGGGCAAAGGTCTAATTGATATTGCCTTTTGTTTAGAAAGTATAGCGGCTATTCAGGAAAACCGTGCATGAAGCAGTTGAAAGGATTTTGATCCTTCAAGAATTTAAAATTTTTGCAGATGGTGCAAGTGTCACTATGTTGTGGCATTTATGATGTAGATGAGTGGAGAAATAGTTGTCAATAACCCATGAAACGATACACACCTCAGGAACATGTTACTTATTTGAAAAATTTTTATTCTATTGTTTTAACGCAGCATGAATTTCGGCAGCCAATTCAAATTATGCCATTAATTTCGGGCCACCCTGTATATTTGCCTTTCAAATCGCTTTTAAATATTATTTTTTATTTATTTTTGCACTTTTTATAATATTTTTACGCTTTCAAATGAAAATAGAAACTAAAATAAATTTTCAATTGAAATATGTATGTATGTATGTATTTTGTTGTAGCGCAGATTTATGTGCTTATTTTGTATATCACCAAAGTGACGCGTTACGTTATTAAAATTTTTGTCACCTTCTGTTAAGAAGGCGACAGTTTACATCGAAATAATGCAACTTCTCACTTAAGTGAAATATAAAATAAATCTCTTAATTTTTTCCTCTATTGTTAGAGCAATGACATGTTAGTTGTAGTGATCATATAATGGTATAAAATTATATTTTCAAATGACAACGTTAGAAAATAAAGATTCCAACTCAATTATTTTACTACTGCAGTTATATGTGAAAAGGACGGTAGCGATTATGTTTTTTCTTCGTGTTTATTGTGAATGAGGCCTTTTGAAAGGCCTTTTTATTCCTACCGCCGTGTATGCATACATACGTTTATACCCACGCTCACGGACGTGTGTTGGCTAGAATATAATATAATTCTAATTACGTTCCTTTATTTTTAATTTAAAACTTTAGAATGTTGCATTTATAATCAAGTACGTATATGAATTTCAAATTAATTTTCTTAATTAAGAATTTTTTTTTTACAATTTAATTTGAATCCATGAGCCCTTCTTTACAGTTCTAACAATTTCTAACACATTTTTTTCTATTCATACGATTTTTATAAATTTTTCCCAGTACTTTCAATAGAAAAACTGTTAAGCCAGTAGAGTAAAAAATGGACGTGACACATTTTCTTTAAAATAAATAATTGTTATCGAATATATAAGAAGAACCGAAATAGTCCGAGAATTCAGGCCTTAAATGAGTTTACATGGCAAAAAGTCGTCAGTGAGTAAGTGGGCGGGACACTGCCCATACAAAATAAGTATAAGTCAGATTACATTTAAAGAACTATTCTTGTTGAGGCCTTAAAAGTTTGTATTATGCAAAAGCGGGTAATTCTCATTAAAAATATTGAGAATTAAGTAATGGGCATAGAAGCCCTTTGCACAAGGAAAATTTTTGTTACCAATTTAACATGTCTTTGGTGGAATGAAGTTTAAATCACATCGGATTAGAGTCCGAAAAATCTAATTGCAATTATTATTTAAATATTGATACTTTTTGTTTATATTTATTTTTAAGTTTTTATATATTTATTTGTAAATAATCGAGCTTTAGGTCTTTTTTTATAAAACGAAATTATAATTTTCATTATTTCGACGCCTTTCTTTGGGCGTCATCTTCTTCTTTTTGTCTTTCGACGCCTAGAGAGGATTCGTAACATGAATGCAAAAAATAAAGCGGTCGTTAAAAAAGTGTTAATTGTTATTTTTATATAACCGATTTCAACTATTTTCGTAGGAAAAATTTAATTTTGAGAATAATATTTTTTCAGCAAAAAAATAAGATTAAACAAATAATTATGATTCATCTAGAAACATAAGAAATTTGAAACTTAGGTCTATTCATCTAATAAAAGCTTTTACTAATTGTTACTGGAAAGTGTTCATGTACTCGAAAAATTTGTAGTGAGGGAGTAAAAAAAGAGCTGGGGAAATTGTTAGACAAAAAAACGTTTACTCTTAAGAATTATTTAAACAGTTGTTTTATGTTTATGAAAAAAAATTTATAAAAATGATCATTTTGAAGAAAATGTAAATTTATACGTGAATTTAAAAGAAGTAAATATATTTTTATTCAAACTGACCTTCGTAGACTAGTAGGTAGTGTATTAGACTCGTAGTGCGAAGGTCCCAGGTGCGAATCCTTCCGCAGAACTCTGGCAGTTGCGTTTAAGATAACTAAAGGGAGCGCACAACAAGCCTTCACTGGCTTAAGTGTATGTCGTATGACATGGGCTATCTATCACACCCCTCCAATCAACCTAACCTAACCTAAAAATGCATTACAGAAACCAAAGAAAAACAAAAAAAAACTATACCCATGAATTAATAGAACCCCACAACAGACCTTTGTACTCAATTGAACGTTTTCACTCAACAAATTTATAGAACCCCAAAACAGACTTTTGTACTCAATTGAACAAAATTATTGAGTCACTTGCAATGTAGAAACAGGCCATTCGTTTGAACAAACCGACTAAATCGAGAGTTTCTTAGTCATACATGTTATAATGCATACTGTTGATGTAATCCATGCAAGATTAATGAAAAAATGTATTTTGTTTTTTCATATATTTACGTACGTACATGCATGTTTTTTATTTGTTATTTACTCAAAATCACCAGACAATACCTAAAGACGAGATTATTTACATAATTGGCCTCAATCAAAGAATCTCGGTACGTGTTCCAACTCAAGCAAAAAGCTTTTCTTTATTCGCGTGAAAAAATTTCAAAAAGGGTACAGTACTTAGGACCCACTGAGTACCATTGGGCTCAAATAACTGCCATGGCTAATGGAGTGTTGTGACATTGGAAGCCATGGTGTTCGACTTCAGTTTCGCTAAAAAGCATCGATTTGTTTTACTATGAAACTGAAAAAAAATTTTGACACACTGTTCAATATTTAGACCTGACGTTTAGTGTTACTAACAACATCCACACATGCTGAGAAATGTGCAGTATTAGATCTTCTGTTCTATATAAAGGAATCAGAATACATATAATTTAGGGGATCGCAAATAAATATTGTAGAAATTACAAACGGAATGACTAACTTGTTGTGGAGGGTATACAAATAACAATTATTTAATGAAGACATTTACAAATCTTTAATTTTTGCAAGAAATTTACACACTTCTCCACAGGTTTTCGATTACCCATGCCCTACAACGATGGCTGCTTTAGGAAAATATAACTGTGGCAAGTGCTGAGCGATGAGTTTTGAATTGTAATTACGTCTTCACTTTCGTTAAAAAAATAATAGTGATTTTTTTAAGAAACTAAACAGTGGGAGTAAAAGTGAGAAATGCTAATAAAACTAAAAATGAGCAAAAAATGCCATCGCTCTGACGACAAACTGAGCACACGAGTACTGAGAATGTGACCACAATAAGAAACGTTTTGTGTTCGTAGTACTTGTGTTGCAAGTAACTTGTAGTTGTTCATTTCATATTAAATAGTATTACCCGATTTACGTGCCAAGAATTTTTAACCAGAATATTTTTTGACTTTGTTTAATTTGTTGTCCATATAACCTTCAAAAATTTAAACTACACTTTAGCAAAAAGACAAAAAATGTACTGCATGGAAAAAAATAAAAAATAAAAACTATTAGCAACAACAATTGAACAAATTGAAACCTTTTTCGAATAAAATGTTATTATTTTGAGGGCCATAGATGATGGCCACGGAGCGACTTTAGAGGCGAAGCAAGAAGGAATGAACGAATTGTTTGTCATTTGAATGCGTATTTACTAAAATAATAATGAAATAAACATGATATTTGTTGGTATTTTGTTGCGATTTTGATTTTGTTTTCGAATATTTTACATATCGTTTGGTTTTGATTTTTCCTCCGCCAGTGAAGAAGAGTAGTTTCATATAAAAAGCCAAACGATTTTGGAAACAATATGTCAGTTCAATTTTAAACAACCGACAGTGTTTAACAAAAAAAAACTCATCCTAAGCTCACAATGAAATCGTTTACCGTAAGTAAATGGCAAAATGTTGCAAAATGAACTAATAAATGTAATAAAATTTTGCAAAAGAAAATTTTGTGAAAAATTACCTGAAGACCTTTGCCAGCATTTGGATTAACGAAGCTAAAAGGCACAGAGAAATTTTTGCAAATTTTTTGGATCTGCGCCCTTTAACAATGGATTAATTTGGTTGCAACATTTCAATTTTAGGCTGCTGCTGTTATGTCCACCTTGGCTATCTCCGCCAATGCTGATTTGGCTCCAGTTGCTCCCGTAGCACCTTTGGCTTATGCTGCTGCTCCATATGCTGCCGCTCCCTATGTAGCTCATCCTTATGCCGCTGCACCCTATGTGGCTGCTCCAGCTGCTTATTCTGCACCTTTTGTAGCCAGGACCTTTGCTGCTGCTCCAGCTTTTGCCGCTCCAGCTCCCATTTACTCGGCTGCCCCAGCTCCTTATGTAGCTACCCCTGTTGCCAAAACCTATGCTGCTGCTCCATTAGTTGCCAAGACCTTCGCTGCTCCTTTAGCTGCTGCTCCAGCTCCCCTTGTAGCTGCTGCCCCAGCCCCTGTTTTAGCGAAGACTGTTGCTGCTCCTTTGGCCGCTCCTGTTGCCGCTCCCGTTGTTGCCAAGGCCGCCCTTGTAGAACCAGAAATAGTTGATGCTCATCCTCAATACAAGTTCGCCTACAATGTTCAAGATTCCCTGACCGGTGACTCCAAAACCCAAGAAGAAAGCCGTGATGGTGATGTAGTACGTGGCTCTTACTCTCTCATTGAGCCCGATGGCTCCCGCCGTATCGTCAACTACTACGCTGATCCCGTTAATGGTTTTAACGCTGTTGTCTCCAAGGATGTTGCGGTAGCTGCTGCCCCTGTTGTAGCTGCCCCAGCTCCCGTTGTAGCCAAAACCATTGCTGCCCCAATTGTTGCCTAATTTGCGCCCCATTCTACACAATGAGCAGCAATCAACTGTGACGCATCAACACAATTTTTTGATCATCTATTCGTTTTCTAATTTTTCTACTTCTCTTTCCCTCTTTAGGGATAAACGTATTTGTTTCGTTATTGTTAAAATGCGAAATGGGTGAAATTAACCCATTGTTGTGTTGCCAGGGTGCTGGCAATTGGTTGCAATAGCGTTAGCGAAATTCATTTGTAAATAATATTTTCTACAATCATTGTCGTTGTTGTACAAAATTTCAACTTTCATCACTCATGACCAAGACACTGATAAAACTGTAAAAATAATAATATTTGAAAATTTTTTGAAAAAAAAAAGAATTGTCAATTATTCTGAATGTTTTTTATTTAATAAAAATATAAACAAATTGTAATTTTAATAATGATCTTTTAAAAAGCTTTGTGTTTTAATCCTTTCACTGCCAATGAAAAGTTCATATACACCAGGAAAAAAATAACGCAGATGTTATCTCCATACAAAAACTTTATACAAAATTCTTATAATTACAGAATAATAATATTGACAAGTGATGTCATTAATTTTTTTGACACTCAGTAAGCATGTGTACACAAAAGGGTTAAGTTTGTTTATTCGGACTAAAAAAAATTACCAGGACATAATTAACAAGACTCGAAAAAAATTATTAAAATACATCCCATTTTTTTTTTGCCAGAGAAAAATTAGAAAAGAAATATTTGTGCATATTCTTTAATGTGGGAGCAGTCTCCAAAATAAAAAATACTCAAACGTATAGAAATTATATCCGTATAGAAAAAATAAAATGTGGCAAAAAAGTAATGGCATGACAAACACAGGTTTCGCTTACTAAAGATTCACTGCATACTACGAGTATATATATGTATGTAATTATGTACCATATACATCATCGGCTCTCAAAGGGTTAAAAAATAAATATTTTGGCACTTACCACAAGATATTTTCAAAAGCTTTTAAATAATACTTAAATTTACTTTAAATGGTCAGAAATATAATGCACATTTTAGTTTTATATGAAAAGTTCAGAGGCCCATAACTCGGAAAATATGCGTTGCCGCCAATTTTTGTATATTCTATTTTCTATATTCTATAGGGCTTCTTTTCTAATTATATATGTATATTTTAACCGGTTTCTGTAATAATCAATGGTTTTATTTTGTCTTATTATTCTTTTTGTGATAAACGATTTTTATAATCAGTGCGCTGGTAACACTGTAATAGTTTAACCTTTTCACGTCAGTGGGTAACATTTTGCCCAAATTTTAAGTTGATAATTAAAGTATTTCATTAACAGAATCTTAAACAAAAATATATTTGTCAAGTCATTAATGAGGAGGAACCCCAAAAATTTGTTGCCCCACTAAGAATTTTTTTGATTTTGTTCTTTTAATCGCTGTGTGAGTTTTTCTATTATCTTTTATAAATATCCTGGTCGTGTGGGTATAGAAGGATGAAAAAAAATTATGAAAAGTAAATAAGTGGCATATAATTATTTGATATTACATGTAAAGTCCATGGGACAAATATGTCAAAGATTTTACGTCAGTACCTGTCAAAAACTTAACCTGACGGTGCTCTTCGCACTTGGTTCACCACCGTCCCGTCGTCCCTTCCAGAGAGGCACATACCGGGTGAGGCAACAACATGTGCCCCTAATAGGGGCGAACATGGTAGCAAATTCTGTACAGGCTGCAGAACCATGTACAGACACCTTGCTAGAGTGTTGGAGCTATCTAACCTCCTACTACCCCAATGGCCCGGCAGCAAAATAGTGCCCCCATCTTACCTGAGGCTTCGCCAACCGCAAAACATTAGGGCAGCTTTGTCGAATAGCAACAACACCTAGAGATATATGGCCTGAAGAGAGCATCTACAATCGATCACTAGCACCTTTTGCAGACACACTCATCCGACCCATAACTCTTCCTAGGGGCTACTGGTTCCCGTGGCACCAGATGGAACTCTGATCAGCCGCGTGTTAAAAACACCTCCGATTTTAGGTCTCCTGCAAACCTGAGGTATCGGTAGCACCTCTACCCAGACAAGCATAGGCAGAGCTACTTCCTTAAATATCTTATATACACGCCCGTTGCCCTGTTATTTCAGGGATTGGGTAGTAACATATTAAGTTCAAGACCATATTACCCACTTACCGGACGAGCGCGTGAACCCCCTTTCATCTTTAATTTACTTGCATGCGCGCCCGTTGCCCTGTTAATTCAGGGATTGGGTAGCAACACACAAGTTTTTAGGGGTTATCAGCAAAAAGGCCTAGGTGCGGAAACCTGATAATCCTATACCCCAGGAAGCACAACACCAAGCCACCATGACAAGATGTATAAACCGTGCCCCCGGGGGGAGTCCATGGGACAGACAGAAGAAGGCCAGAAGGACATAGGGAGTTATATTGGCCTTGAAATTTACTTTGATATTTTTTAATGCACACAAGACCTTGCCGCTGGATAAAAACATACAAAGAGGGGACATATATGCCGAAAGTTTTCAAGGACTCTATCTCTCTCTCTTTCTATCTCTCTCTCTCTCTCTCTGTGTCTCTTATGAAATCGTCGGACAACAAATGGGTGCTTATATCTCCGGTACCAACGACATTTATAAATAGAATCTAGTCACGAGTTTTGTAGTGGCCACAAACTATTTACAATAAATATATGGGCAGTGTCGCCTCATGGACAACGTTAGAGGTCGATGGAAAAACAAAATTAGTATATTGACGTTTGCTCTTTGTGATATTATAAATATATAATCAAGTAATGCTAATTATATGAAGCTAAATACGTTGAATCGCTGTTAATCGGTAATTTGTGAGACGAAATTAAATAATTTCTAGGCATAATCCAGTTTAAAGGATCCAAAGCAGAACATAACTGCGCATAATATGCAAGAAGATGATCAAATAAGGAGTGTAGACGACATATAAATAATAGAGCCCATGATCTACGAGTACGTCTACCTCTGCTTCACAAGCAGGAGGAATTGTTATATAGAGTGCAGCAGTTAATTAATATTCGATTAAAGTGTGATTTTTTCAAAACTCATTTCAAACAAATTTAAAATTTTCGCCCATAAAAAATATTTTTCAGGAAATTCCATGAAATCTTCCAAAATTCCATGAAATCTTCAATTTGTCTATAAAATCAAATAAAAAATCGTTAGATACTAATATATATATATACAATCATATTTTATTTTTGGTCGCAACGGGGTTAAGGACTTTTTTATTTTTAAATTTATGAAATTTTTTCGAATTTCACCGATTTGTTTCTAAATTTTAAATTTTCCCATATTGAATTGCATTTTTTTAGATCTGTTAAATATAAATAAAAAAATTAACTTGACATTAAACTCAAAATAGTGAAGAAATGTTTCCTTTTTTTATATTTTAGTGACATAATGGCAGAATATTGGACATTATCGAATCACGAAAATGTTGCCAGAATGAGATTGAAGCTGGAGCCCCAACTGTATCCCAATAAACATGAAAATGCCTCAAATTTACGTGATAATGCCACAAATCATTATGATACCAAGTAAGTGTTCTACTACTTTAAAGTATTTAAACAAACTTATTAATTTATAATTTTTTTTTCTACAGAGAAATTTCCGAATTCGATACAACAATTAAAAACGTGGTAGTACGTGATTTCTTGACCAACGATGAGAACTCTCAATTAGAGGAAGACTTACGTTTGACGATAGAACAACAATCGCAACAAGACAATACATTAGAGAAATTAGTCATATCACAGGAATGTGAATTAATCACCCTAATGACAAAAGTCAAGGGCCGTATTGAAGTTAATCAAACCTTTTTTACCTTCATCGATTTAAGTCCGCCAGCTGAAGATGGTTCAAAACATGATTTTAGGTAAGATTTTTTTTTCAATTTATTTATTTTTTTATATATAATTAGTTATTTTTCCTAAGATTTTCTATAAATAAAATACGTGAGGTGCATTTAAGAAAATATAATTTAAGAAGAAGTGCTTTGGAAATCTTTTTAGTCGATCAAACGAGTTATTTTTTGAATTTCCCCACGAAGGTAAGTTGACTTTTTCATTTTCTATTAAAATAAATCTTTTAATTTTTAATTTTTTGTTTTTATTTTAACTTTAGGCTCGAAATAAAATATTTTCGAAAATCTTAAGCCTACAACCGCCAAATATTTTATATGGCTCTGGCCGTTCACCGGCGGAACTTTTGAAAACCTCTGGCTTGACTCAAAAATGGTTGAATCGTGAAATTTCAAATTTCGAGTACTTGATGTATTTGAACACCATAGCAGGTGAGAACAAATAATTCTTAGTTTTTTTATGTTACGAGGGCAGGTCAATAAGTCGGTGCTGTTAGAATTTTCCGCCTTTGAACTGAAAGTTCGATACTGATCCTGTCAACAGGCATCTGTTAGTTGAATCCTGTAAAAAATTTAAACAAACACCGTCATTTAGTTTGTGTTTAACGCCAAATCTCGCAGGCTATCGCATGATTTGAGGAGTAAATTTCGTGTGATCATTAAACATTATTTTTTTACGGTAGAGAAAGGCTAAGCTTGGCCAGTTGAGCACTCTACACCTGTGGTGAAAAAACTCACGATATGGTGTTGATTGATCGGAGATTTAAATTGAGAGAGATTGTGGAACCCATAGGCATTTTGAATGATCACTTGGGTATGAGAAAGTTTTCCGCAAGATGAGTGCCGCATTGCCTCACCAATCGATCACAAACTCAATCGTGTGACAACTTCGAATGAGTATTTGGCGTTGTTCTACAGCAATATAGACGAGTTTTTACTTAATATTGTAAACGTGAATGAAACGTGGATCCACCACAACACACCAGAGATCCAATAGCAGTCAAAACAGTGGATTTCTCGGGGTGATGGCCAAGGGACGTATGTCAACCAACAAAGTAATGGCTAGTGTGACTACCTTCATAAGAGTAAAACAATCAGTGGGGATGAGGATTTGAAAGTGACAACCGCATTTGGCCATCAGGATAATGCAATGGTGCACACATACATATGCAGTTCCGTAGTAATATTGCATGAATTAGGCTACGAATCGCTGCCTCATCCACGCTATTCTCCGCAATTAGCGCCGAGTGGCTATTTCTTGTTTCCAAAGCTATAGAAGGGGCTCGGCTCCAAATCCATCACAAATAAATACGATGTTATAACAAAAAGTGTCTATTTGGCCTTGAAATTAAGTTTTTCTTAAATGCAACATATTCGTGTCTCCAATAATTTTAGTTTTTCAATTACTGAGGAAAAAGTGTTCCATATGTATAAAAATTCGGAATTATATATGAATTTAAACTGAACATATGCCAAAAAGTTTCAATGTGAAGCCAAAACTTTTATCACATTTCACAAAGTGCGATTTTTTTTTAGATTTGACTGAGTATGTTGCATTGAAAAATCGAAATATATATATATATATATATATATATATATATATATATATATATATATATATATATATATATATATATATATATATATATATATATATATATTAAATGAATTCCAAGTTTCCGGTTCGATCAAATAAAAAATTTGAAAGTTTAATAAATTTTCAAGTTAAAACAAACGCGTATTGTGTAAATTTCATTAAAATCGATTACTTTGATGGAGAGATTTTTCTCGAAATCGGAAAAAAATTCGGCTTCGAATGCCGTATTTACATTCTTTCGAGAGATATCGTTTCCGAAATTTTTCGAATGCAGCGCTTCTTTTTAAATAACTCCGAAAATTCTTGTCGAATCGTTTTTATTAATTCAGTGAAAACTATGCTTGCTTTTTGTTTTCACCAAATTAAAATTTTAATAGAAAACGAAAACAAATTTCAAAAATTTTAGAAATTTGGTTTTGTTTCTCAAAAAACTAAATATATAATAAAACTCTTGATATACAAAAGTAACGCTTGAGTTTCTATACGTTTGTTCCAAGGCGTATTCACATACCAGGTGGTGTTAGTAACGCAGATGAGTTACTTTTTTTCATATATCTAAATTAAGCAATTTATTATATTAAATTTCAAATTCATTAAAAATTAAAAAAAAAAATCAAAAAGTAAAAAAATGGTTTGAAAATAAAGTATGAAAGTGGTGTTTAAATTAAATAATCTAATTATTTATTTAAAAAAGTAAAATAAAATTGTTGTGAATATAAAAAATTACTTTCGTGGGAACCAAATAATTGTTGTGTTTGTTCGAGAATTAAAGCCTGTTCGTAGTAAATTCGACTTGTCCGCTAAAAAAAATTTTATACGAGAAACAAAAACAAAATTTTAAAATTGAAAAAAATTTTAATTCACCCTATAAATTTCACTTCGTGGCGTGATTTACAAACTTATGCCCTTTATTTATTTGTTTATATATTGTTATTATACTATTAATTTTTTTTATAAAAGTATTTCATACGTAAATTGTTTTTTTAGGTCGTTCCTACAATGATTTAAGTCAATATCCGGTCTTCCCTTGGATTTTAGCTGACTACACTAGTGATATTTTAGATTTAACAGATCCGAAATCTTTTCGAGACCTCTCTAAGCCCATAGGAGTGGTAAGTCAAGTTCTAAAAATAAGTTTTACATTCTTAAATTTATAAAATATTTTTAAAACATTTTTTCACAGATAAATCCCAAAAACGAGGCTGAAGTCCGTGCCAAATATGATTCATTTGAGGATCCCTCTGGTGGCATACCGAAATTTCACTATGGCACTCACTATTCGAATTCGGCTGGTGTGTTGCATTATCTATTGAGAGTGGAACCTTTCACCTCGCTGCACATTGAACTACAAAGTGGACGTTTTGATGTGGCCGATCGCCAATTTCACTCTATACCCCAGACCTGGAAGCTGTTAATGGACAATCCGAACGATGTTAAAGAATTAATACCCGAATTTTTCTATTTTCCCGAGTTTTTAAAGAATATGAACAAGTATGTTTAACTGAATTTAAATTTATAAAATTTTGTAATTTTTACCATTAATTATTGGAAATTTCCTTGACTTTTTTGATTTCTATGCAATATAGTTTTTTAAAATATTTATTAAATTATATATACATATGATTTTTCCCATATATGGTCATTAATATAACTGGTGTGATTTTCAGGGAAATGGTTGATAGTGAATTTTTTTACACAATTTCCCTTACAAACGAGTAATGAAATATTGGTAATCATAAATATAATTCAATAAATTATTTAAAAATTAATTACTTCGAACTCATATATTTATGTAAATATTAAATTAATTTCTTATCTGTTGGTATGGCCAAAAAGTCGTTGATTTATTTTAAATATAATGAAAAGTTTAAATTTTTAAATTCTAAAAAATCACTAAAGTAGAATTATCGAAATCCGAAAAAAATTTAACGCAAAAAATTTTCAAGTATGTTTGATGATAATATTTTAATTAAATAATTTTTATGAACAGTTAAAAAAGTTGGTGAAGTCCGAAAAAGCTACTACAATTACTAAATCCGCGAAACAGGGCACAGGTAGAAGAAATAATCACTTAAATCGAAAAAGAACCTTAAATTAGGAAAAAGGGGGAACAGATTTTGTAGCAATTTATTCAATTTAAAAAATATTCTTAAATGTGAAAGAAATTTCAAAACTGAAATGATAAAAAATTTGAAACCTCAAAAAAGCTTTTTCTTGAATTGGAATAAATATATTGAAAAATGTAAAAAAAACCGAAAATACGAACTGCAAGAATTTTAAACAATGCACTGGGAAGTAGAAAATTCAACGAAAAATGTACAAAATTATTTAAAAATATACTAATAAAATATACAGGAAGAAAATTGGTAAACATTTTCGGCGTATATGCAAGTTCTTAACCCACAACAAATGACAGGGCGTATCCTACTGAATGCGAAAGAAAATGGCTTTCGAACATAAAATGTATATAAAACAAACAAAAAATTTAAATTGAAGGCCTGATTTTGTGTTTCATTATTTCAGTGTAACTTGCATTATTTCAGTGTAAGTTGTTGTTTCTTTTGATAAAAAAAAAACAAAAGCAATGGTGCTGAAATATCGCAACGCTTCTCTTTAAGGACATACAAAATTAGGCTCAAAAACAAAGAAAAAAGTGTTTTTTGTTTTCAACACGTTTAAAATGTTCGAATAAAGTTTTCTTTCGCACTTAGTGGGACAGGGTCATAATTTTTGAAAAATTAATTTGAAAAGTATTTCAAACAATTTTAATATGATTTTGAAAACTAAATATTTGGAAATAGTCTCGAAACCGAGAAGAAAAAGCTCTTCAAATGTGAAGAAAAAAATCCTCAAACTGAATCAAAAAATATATTAAAAATGAAAGTATCAAAATCGAAACATTCCCTGACCCATCTGCAGGGAGGAATTTAAATATTTCATAATCACAAATATAATTTAATAAAAATTAAAAAAAGTATATATATGTACATATATAAATTAACCTGAAGCTCATATGTGTATATAAATATAAAAATTTATATTTCTTTTTTGCAACAGATTTGATTTGGGTCACTTGCAAATAACAAAAGAAAAAGTAGACGATGTTATACTGCCACCTTGGGCCACAACGCCTGAAGAATTCATAGCCATACATCGCAGAGCCTTGGAATCGGAGTATGTTAGTCAAAATTTGCACAATTGGATTGATTTAATATTTGGGTAAGGGCGTTTAGAATTGCTTATTGAAAATTGCAGGTGATATGTGAAATTGATCCTTGTAGTTACAAACAAAATGGTCCCAAAGCTGCTGAAGCTTTAAATGTCTTCTATTATTGTTCGTATGAGCGAGCTGTTGATTTGGACAAAATCACCAATCCTGTGGAGAGAGAGGCTGTAGAAGGTATTCTTTCTCTTCTTGTATTTATATTTGTATTTATTTATATATATTTTCCTTCCTATTAGGTATGATAAACAACTTTGGCCAAGTTCCCTCACAGCTAATGCGTGAGCCACACCCGCGTCGTTTAACTCAGGAAGAAACCACTGTAAAACTTTTAAGGGGCGAATTGAAGCGACCCGATTTTACACAATTTCTTGATAAGGTTGTACAATATTACTGTGAAATTTCTACACCTAAAGATCCTATTGTATACTTGAGTCCACCGCGATCACCGCCACGATCCTTTTTGCAACTTAGTCCCGATATGCTGGTGAGCATATCAAAATCATGCATACTGGGTTGTAATTCATGGATGTCATATGACAAGGATAGGGGTTTCTTGCTAGAAATTGATGCCACTACCACAAATTTGAAGTATTTAAATAGTTTTAAAATGTTCACATAAAAAATATTATTTTATAATTTTATTAATTTCTTAACAATAGAAACCGCAAACGTATATTTGGTCCCTTGCATCCCTCACAAATGCCCCACTCACAAATGTTTGCCGTTAGCACGGATGGCAAGTTGCTGTATGCTGGCGGTATTTGGGACAATTCCTTAAGAGTTTACAGTTTGCACAAGGGAAAAACATTAGCCTCCGTGACCAGACATTTGGGTAAAATTCACGTGAATGTAAAAAAAATAGAAAAACTATTTACTTAATATATTTGTTTTAGATATAATCACCTGTTTGGCTTTGGATAATTGTGGTTCGTATTTGGTAACCGGTTCCAGAGATTGCACTTGCATCATCTGGAGTATCCAGGCTACAAATTACGGTGCTTATAACAACTCAGCCAATATACCTGTACACGCTTTAACCAGTCAAACCAATTTGCAATCTGTGATGCAGTTGAATACACAAAATAGTTTCTCACCCAAACCCTTAACAACGTTATATGGTCATGATGATTCCATATCTAGCGTTGCTATTTACACAGAATTAGATATGGTGGTGTCAGGATCTTTGGTAAGTAGTCGAACAAATTGTGCTGCACAATAAAATGCAAATTATTATTTATAATTTTGCGAATTGCTTTGTTTTAGGATGGTACTGTTAACGTTTATACCATACAGGACGGTCAGTTTGTCCGAACTTTAAAACCCATTGGTTGTACAGAGTTTTGTGTTCAAATATCGTACGTTACAGTTTCATATCACGGTAAGTGATAAAGTTTAAGTTTAAACATTTCATAAATTAACGCCTTAGGGTATACTATAAAAATAAGTAATGAAATAGTAATATTTTATAGCATGCTATAAAATCGTTACATCTGCGAAATATAAAGAGAAAAACAACAATTCAAATCTTTTCCAAATTCATAGCTGCCAGATAAGTTAATTGTAAAATCGTCAGATTTAAAAAAAAAATCGTCCAAATGATATAACGAACTTTTTTGTTTTGTTTAAGTTTAACATGTATTTATGGGTGTTAAGGCCAGTTTACGTCATTCTATAGAAATATTCATTTAATGAATTGCCACTGAAATTTAAGTTGCAGTTTCAGTTTATCAGTCATAAATTAAAGTTCACATGTAAGCGATATAAAAGTATGGCAGCGGTACAAAGCCTACAAAAACTTCCGTAATCTTCTAAAAACAGCTGTTCAATATAAATGTAGAAACACGTACAGACGTTTCTTGAAAGGGTTTTCAAGTTATTTTGGACTGAACAAAACAGCATTTAAGCACGTCCTTGATACTATATCTCCTCATTTGAAAGATCATACCAGCTGGGTATTGATAATAATTTCAACTTTCGGCTATCACAGCCTGTGGTGTCGAAGATTTTGTCTGAGACTCTATTTCATAGAAAGCATAGTTTGTTCACAATGGATTAAGTGTGGAATGACAGATGTTGATAAAACTGAAGCGATATTAGATGAAAACTTCGTACTGTTGCAAAGCTTTCAAAGCAACATCGACGTCAATTTTATTTACAGAATGCAAAAAGAAAAATATGTTGGCAATAGGCGGTAACTGGCAATATAGATTGATAATACTGATTTACAACAAGCGATTAAAAAATAGCGTTATATTCCGTCCACGACACCAAATGGAATAAGGTTGAATAAACACAAAATTAACCCTTAAGCAAGTTTTAAGTTTTGACTTATTTCTGGAGTTTAAGTTGAAGTTCGAGCTTAGATGTATTCGGTAGCCTATAATAAAATTGTATGGCATATATTTGTGGAACATTTCAGACCGATATATCGCTGTGTAAGGGGTTTGTGTAGGGCGAAAGAGATAAAAAAGGATCAAAAAAGATCTCTACCTTAAAGAGTTAAAGGATTATAATGTTCCTCATAGTGAAATACATAAAATTATTGAATATACCCAAAATTTAAGGGAACTTTATCTCTCCCTAAAGGCAAGGCCAGATGTTAATTCATTTTGGAGTTTTGGTTTCTTAGTCCAAGTTTTTTTAGAATTATCCTTTGATCTACTCTTTGTATAAATAGTTTTGTAATTTTATTTTGCGTCCATATAATTTAAGACACATACATATATACAAATATTTTGAATGACAGAATGGCAACTGGGATGAAGGGTACAAAAGAGCCACCAGCAAATACCTTCATACTTGTGCTCTTTTTCAGGAATTGTGCAAAAGAGCAAAAAAAAAAAAAGAAACATGTTCTTTTCTAAATAATATTGAATAAAAAACATGTAAACATATAACATGTCTTGAACTCAACTTTATTTCAGGGTGACATATTGCCCTTTCTTCAACTGTTTTAACTATACAAATAATATTTATTTTAAAAAGTTTTAAATGCAAAAAACTTACGTTAAATTAAAAACAGTGAAATATACTTACATAAGTATGTATATTTAATAACAAAAAACTAGTTATATGTCTAATAATTTTTCTAATACTATGTTCAGCCCAATTAGAAAATTTACACAATTAAAGTCTTAGTTGAGCTTAATTTATCATACAAGAACTCAATTAATAAATTGCACAATTAATACTAAATTTTACCTTAAATTGAGTCAAATACATCCCATGCAACTCTTGCGAAGTCTGTTCAGTGAGAAGAAGAAAATATTTCCTCTGTATGAAAAATTTTTTAAATATATTTCCTATAGCAAATATAATCAGACAAACTTTTTTATAATAATATGGAGTGACTTCTTTTGAGTTAAACTAATTGTATAAACTTAATTGAATATACCTATGTGACCACAAAATTCGATAACTCAATTTATAATAAGCTTAACTATTGACAAATTATGATAATGGGCCTTAAAGTGTTCTTTAACTAATATCAGCATTAGAGATAAGGTAAAATATTTTTTTGCATGTGGCCGTAAATATTTCATAATTAAAGAATTATTGCAGCCATACTCCTCATCTGGTGAAGATGAGAAGTTTGTTTTATTATACATATGTACTTATATATACTTATATTGTTAATTGCTTGAAGAGTGCAAATAATATTTGAGAATGCAGAAACTTTATTCTATATTCGAAACACTTAATATATTTTTTATTATTTATGTAGTTTAATTATGTAAGTATTTGTTATAAACAATTAATAAATTTTATTATATTGACATTGAATATTTAAGCAACTATTTTTGTTCTATTGTGATATTAAAACAAGCATCACCTTGCAAGGGCGTGAACAAAATGAAAAAAGTTTTCCCCAATTTCCCAATGCAACATTATTTTCTTTTTTTTAAGAAACGCTGAAATTCGTATAAAGAATTACGACATCACTGCCATTTCGTAACATTTTAGTTGAACGCCTTTCATAGATTTATTTCAGAATCCAACTACAAATTTCTTTTTTTTTTTCATTATCTCGTTAATTTATATATTTATTTTATAATATAAATTTTATAATAACGAAACCTAACTAAATAATTTATTTGTTAATTTCTTGTGTTATCTTATCAATATATGTATTTTATATTAAAAGCCACTTGTATTTGTCTATACGTCTATGACTGCACACTTACATAAGAAGTGCATTATCGATCCGTGTTACATGACATACTTACTTTGTTGCATTTGCCTTTATCTAGGTTTATTTTATTGTTTCGTGAATTCATGCATTTAGCAAATAATGAATTTATGAAGTCTCGTGTTTCTTTGAACACAAAGATGATTGAAATCATCATCAGAGCCAGTGGATGGATTTTTATATTGAAGATTAATTGTAAAAGTGATTTAGTGTATATGTAGCCCACTGCATTTCTATACAAACACTACTGGTATGATTTAAAATATTTAATCCACTGTACGTAGAGGGGCCAATTATACTTATATGGCAGATCTGTCAAAGATATTTTTTTAATTGCAAAAAGTATACATTCGAAAAAATAATAAACTGAAATTTAGAAAAGTTTAATATCAAAATGAATATCGTGGGCCATCAAATACATTTTTGCATGGCTAATTGTCAGTTTTTATAATTGAAAAGAAACTGTCGTTCGAACATTCATATTAATAACAAGAACAAATTCGAGTTTCTCTATGATTTTTTTAATAAAAAATGTTCGAATGAAATTTTCTTTTTGATCTATAAAAACAGATAGTTTGCTAAAAAAAAATATCGTTGATCTTACATGTCATCCTTGGAACTACTCGCTAATCTCAAACTCGATTTGGAAGACATTTTCAAACTTACATAACTTCAAAAATCACAGTTTTGGAAACTTTTCGAGAACGAACATCGTCGCAGAAATAGTAAAAAAATTCTAGTACGCTGTGATCTGAAGAAAACTCGAGAGTGAAATCAATAACATTCATTTTTTTTATCATTAATAATAAAAACTTAATCATTTTCTACAAAATTAACCGTTTTCAATTGAATTTGCGGCATTTTTCCAAGTTTTGAAAAATTACCGAATCTATAAAATGGAAGTGACACAACCAATTTATGAATTATTTTCGAATGAATTATTTCTTAATCTCAATTTCTATGAAAGCATGTTCTTTTCTAAACAGAAAAGGGAGAGAAAAAATGGAATTCAGTGCATTTTAATATGTACAAACGCTTTAGTAAGCAGCACATAATTAGCACATAATTATTTTTTTTTAATTACAACGATAAATAATTTTTTTTGATGAATTTATTTATCAACTAAATGTTTCACTTTTTCAAGAAAGAAAATATTCCCATTTTTATGACAACTTCTTTAACCTGGTTAATCATTTACTAATGCCGTTTTCCTTCCAAACAAAATATTGCCATAAGTGTAGGGAACATGTTTTAAATGTTACCGACACCCTTGACATTTTTCAAGCTCACAATAGAACAAAAATAAATATTCAAAAGCCACATATAATAAAATTTATTAATTGTTTGCAAACAAACACGTATGTATGTATGTATGTATGTAAATGATAAACAAAAAATTATTAGTATATAACTCTCACATACTTAAGTATGTACAGTTGAGTGCAAAACATATTACATGTCTTATGTTCAACATTTTCTAGAACAGAACACGCAACTGCAGGAGTGCAAAATTTGTGCGATAATTTTGCCAGAAACTAAAACGTCACAAATCTTAGAGAATAGATTTGTATACTCGTAGTCAATAAATTTTCCGTTAAATATAAGAAATCCAATTTTCGATTCGATTCGATTTAAATATATTTTTAATTTTAGGGAAATTTGACTTAATTAAAATTTCGTAGAATTTTTTTTTAGCTGAGCTAATGGTATTGTAATGTATGACAAAAATGTTGTAAATATTTTGTCCCTCTTGGATGTTTAAGATCTTTTCTAAAAAAATGTGTTCTTTTCTAAATATGTTGGGCATAAGTTATGTAAGACATTTTTCACTCAATTTTATTCCGGAGTTAGATACTATTTAACTATTTGTTGTACAAATAAACATTGTGTTTTATTTTATTTTCGTTTACATACTTGTTTTTGAGTGAAAATTTTATAAAAATTCAATAAATTTTAATATGTACTTACATATATGTATGAACATTAAATACATATTTAAAGCAACTATTTTTATTCTATTGCGATGTTGTCTGTAACGTGTAAAAACATTTTTGTTTGGCAAATTATTTTCCAGGAATGAAAACACCATATTAAATATAAGGTTTTGTAAACCGGTATTGAAACAAGTCGATCAGTGTAAGAAAAATCTTTGATTACCCTGTAGAAGTCGACACATGCTTTATTTACATAAATATTTAACATAATTATTTTAATTAATTAATTACATTTGCTTTAGCAAATGACGGAAAGATTGCGCACGAAAAAAAATTTCCATAATAAATATAAGGCATCCAATCACAATTGAAAAATATTTTAATCGTTACTCTTGTTCTCTTTATCATCAGTAGTTTCATCGGAATTGAAATAATAATTTTATTAATAATGATCAGTGAACTACTATTGAAATTTAAAATAAAAATTTGTGTGGTCCATTAAAAAGGAAACGACTGCAAAAACAATATTTTCTACCTAGAGGCTGTTTCTCGAGTAGTACCTGCTAAAGTTGTTAACTATTGCGAGGAAACCTGTCAACGAAAGAAAACATGGATTTTCAGATTCGCAGAAAAGTTTTGTGGAAGAAAAATGGCTCGGAAATTGAACTATTCTAAATCTTTTGCTGAGAGAAGTGTGAGGAAAAGCCGGCAAATAAGTGCAGAAAGTGACGAATATAAATGCCAAAACAAATTTATTCAAAACTCGACATAAGGGATGAGAAAACGTATGTTCTGGTTGACTTTCCACAGCGTCAAGTCTACTTGTCTGGAAATCAGAATGGTGGTACGATATCCAGAATACATGTACATATTAATGGTGATGGTCGACATGATATACATATGTATATATATTCATTGGCAACGAATCAGCCTTCTCTTGGATAACCAGGATATCTGCTTGGAAAACACTATTATTTTGAAATTAGGAGACCCAAATCAACCAGATTTTGTCGCTATAGCAAAAAAAAATCCAAACTGACTCAGAGTCATTAGGTCTCGGTTTAAAAAAAAAAATGGAACTAATAAATTTTACTTATTTTCTTTAAGATAAGGTCTCTTCTTTTTAAACTTTAATTATCGATATTTTGGTAATGATCGAGTACCATCTTCAGGATATTTATATAATATATCGTGGAAATTAGAAAAAAAATTATTAAAATTAATTGAAAAGAATATTCCTTAACACAAAGATAACTTTTAAATGTTTTACAAAACTTTTCCGTGCGCACCCTTTACTTATGCTGATAGAATTGTGAGATTTTAAAATTTTCAATGCGTCAATCCAACGAACCGTGAAAACAAATGGTTGGATGGACGATTGAAATACTACGTTTATTTTATTTGAATTGAAATATGAAACAGATCGTAAAGTATTTATTAATTTACAATTATCTTAGTCGTCTTCGTTGCACTTCTCAACAATGCGATAATTTAATCAAAGAAATATGTATGTATGTATGTACATATACATACATACATACATACAACATACACATACATATGTACATATGTATATTTAGTATTAATTTTAAAAAGAGAATTGATCAAAGGAATGATTTTGTCTGAAACGCAAAAAAAGAACATCGAGCATCACAAAACACATGCTTAAATACATAGGTATATACATATACATATGTATATGTATATGTATATGTATATGTATACTTATATATACAAGCATACATACTTATGTACATACACATGTATATACTTGCATATGTACTTAAATATGTACTACATATATGTATGTATGTATATGCGTAGATACTTAATTAGCTTATGTACATACATACATATGTATGTTTTTTAACGTTCACATACATATTTGATTTGGCAATACTGTTTTGTTTGACATCCGATTTGACAAGTGGATTCTTTTGTTTATCATATTATAATAGAGTAATGGCGATTTCGCTTTTTAGAAAATATGATGGCTTAGAAATGGAGTGAATACGATTTACATTTTAGCGACACGCTCAGGAAGTGATGCATCTTTCAAATTTACAATAGAACAAAAACACTTGTAATATTTAATGGCCATGTGTTAAAATTTATTAGTAATAATAAAATAATAAACAAATATAAAATACACATACATACATATATAGTACATACTTACATATTTAAATATGTATGTATGTATAAACAAAGAAGTTAACACAAAAAAGGGATAGCATCTAAACCTGAGGTGCCAAATGATATACACATTTACATGTTTTACGTGTAACATATGTACATATGTATGTACATATGTATTTAGAAAAGAACATGTTCTTTTATTGCCCCACTATTTTTATGTTCTTAATGAACAGAACACAAACATGCAAAAAGTATGTATGTATGTATGTGTAACATAAACGAAAACGCCATAACGTTTGGAAATTGTTTAAAATTATTAATTGATCAATTAATTTACTCAACGAATCACATAATCGTCAACGAAAACATCAATAATTATTCGTAAATTTTCCTTTTGTGAAATCGTTAAAAGTTACACTACAAGATCGTAACAATTGCATTATTTTCGTTGTGCAACATTATTTTCAGTCTCATCGTGAATGATTTTTCGCTTCGAAATCGGTTCACTTTTTCATTTTTTATAAACAAAATGCAAAGAAGATTTCTTAATTAAAAATACAAAACTAAATAACGAGTTCGCTATGTTACGTAGTAGTATCATAATTTGAATTGGCTGCCGTTTTTGCTTACTTTTCAAGATATCGACTTGGTTTCTTTTGCGTTGGAAAGCTAAACGTATTGGCTTTCATTCGAAATTTTATTTTGGCGAAAATAAGAAAAAAAAAATTTTTTATTTTTTTTTCAAAAAAACAAAGGGGTTAGTTCATCATAATTTTTGAGGAAAAAAATTTTTTTCGCACTACCCGCGAAAAAAGAATTCGAATTGAAGCCAATATGTTTATCTATCCAACGCAAAAGAAACCAAGTCGATATCTTGAGAAGTAAGCAAGTTATGACCAAAATTGTAACCAGTGCTACTAAAAAGTGGCCGGGAAAAGGCAGTAGTAGAACTGGTTACCTTTTTGGTCATAACTTGCTTAGTTTTTAAGATATTGACTTGATTTCTTCTGCGTTGGATAGATAAACATATTGGCTTCAATTCGAATTCTTTTTTCGCGGGTAGTGCGAAAAAAAATTTTTTCCCCAAAAATTATGATGAACTAACCCCTTTGTGTTTTTGAAAAAATAAAAAAATTTTTTTTCTTATTTTCGCCAAAATAAAATTTCGAATGAAAGCCAATACGTTTAGCTTTCCAACGCAAAAGAAACCAAGTCGATATCTTGAAAAGTAAGCAAAAACGGCAGCCAATTCAAATTATGATACTACTACGTAACATAGCGAACTCGTTATTTAGTTTTGTATTTTTAATTAAGAAATCTTCTTTGCATTTTGTTTATAAAAAATGAAAAAGTGAACCGATTTCGAAGCGAAAAATCATTCACGATGAGACTGAAAATAATGTTGCACAACGAAAATAATGCAATTGTTACGATCTTGTAATGTAACTTTTAACGATTTCACAAAAGGAAAATTTACGAATAATTATTAATGTTTTCGTTGACGATTATGTGATTCGTTGAGTAAATTAATTGACCAATTAATAATTTTGAACAATTTCCAAACGTTATGGCGTTTTCGTTTGTGTGCCAAATGCCACCGTGTTTTGACATTTATGATGTAAGTAGATACATACTTACATATATAGAGAATTAGTTATCAACAAGTCACACACCTCAAAAACATGTTGCTTATCTGTTAGTTTAACGCAACGTCAATTTTGTCGTCGTTTTTCTCTTCGTCGAGTTCTATGTGCTCGAATAATTCCTACGCTTTGACGTTGGGAGGGTGCATCCGGCTCTAAAACTGGACATTACACCTGCAAAGCCCACATATACAGAATGGGCTTATCTGACACGGACATATGCAGATTTTGCGGCGAGGAGGATGAGTCAATTGAACAATTGATAGCAAATTGTGGGGCATTGTGACACAGAAGACACAGGACTCTACATGCATATACGCTGAGTGAAGAGGATCTGCTAATGCTCCCATTAAAGAAGCTGATCCTATTTGCGAACGTATTGGACTTCTAGGGACAGGGGAAGCACAATAGATCAACAATGGTCGCAGTGCAAAAGGCCATCCTGGGCCAAACCCCCATTACATTACATTAAATTACATGTGCTCGAGTAATTAGCACACAATTTGCATTTTTGGGGCAAAGAATCCACATGAAATGCATCCTCTCAAAGTGATTGCTTGGTGCGATATTTGCAGTGAAAAAGTGATGGCCCTTATTTATTTTTAAAGACCGTCACCACCATCACAACCGTAAATGGTGAACAGATGTTAAAAAATTTTTTTTGCAGCAGGTTGCTGCATTGTGTCTCAATTATTGTTGGTTCCAACAGGACGGAGTAACCGGTCACACAGCTCAGGCAACGGTTCAGATTTTGAAATACCAATTTTCAGGTCGAGTGATCTCCCGTTTTGGAGATTTGAACTAGTCTTCAAGATCGCCAAATCCAACAGCATCAGATTACTTCCTTTGGGGCTTTTCAGAATATCATGAAAGAAAACGCCAATTCGGAGCGAGATGTTTTGCGAGCAGCAATACAAAACGACGTAAAATGATCGCAATTATGCATCAACTCGGGTGTTTCCATTTGAGCGATGTAAATTCTTCTTCTTTCATTTCAAATTATGGCTTCACTCTGCGCAACCTTGTACAATCACATACATACATATGTACATACATATGCACGTATGTATGTATGTACTTACATATGTATGCTTGCATGTTGCGTCCAACCAAATTTGTATAGATTTTTGGATCATCTGTAATTTACCATATGTAATTAGCATTCAAAATTTTGAAAATTAAACCCTTTTTTCAACATAAGTACATTTATAAATATTTCATACAGCTTATTCTCTTATTTACATTCAATGTCCACTGATAGCCTAGTTGATTTTAAACGGCTGTTCAATGAAGGGAACAACAATTCCACAGGAAATTAGTGACAGCAATTTTCAATTCGAAGGGAACGAATATTTAATGGGATCTTAAATTTCATTTCTCAATCATGATTTGAGACCGATTCAAACATTAGTCATAAAATTGTATTTCCAATGAAACCAGTTTCATTGTTATTAACAATATATTGTTAACTTAAAAAACATTACATTCATACATACTTACATACTTATGTATGTATATAAGTATGTAAGTAAGTATATGCAGTTATGTGTGTATGTATGTATAGTAGTATGTATGTACGTATATGCACATACATATGTACATACATATGTAAGTACATACTTAAGTACGTATTAAAAATTATTATTATGATTTTTTATTGGAAAGTATACTTACATACATATGTATGTATGTACATATGTATGTACATACTTAGAACAGCAAGATTAAATGCAAAGGATCTATCACTCTTCCTTCTCCTCTTCTCTTCTTGACCTAAATATAAGTACATACATAAGTATGTATGTACATACTACATTTGTATGTTTTAAAGTACTGATGTGTGCACATACATACATACTTATGTACATATGTACTTATGCATGTACATACATACATACATACATACATATGCAATTGAAATTGAAAACTAAAACGCGTTATTATGCTTATAATTTACGCATTAAAAATTTATGAATTTATACACAAATATGTACATATGTATGTATGTATGTACTTACATATGTACCCTGCAAATAATGCGACTGGTCCATACACGCTTGTACAGTGTAACCCATAAGGGACTAGGACCAGGTCTATAGGTAATCCAAATGTATTGGAAAATCATGGTTTTTTTAACATTACGATGTCCTAGGGCTGGACCATATAACCCAGCTTTGCATTACAACGGAGTAGTCTTGAAACTACTCCATGTTCATGTTCCATAGAACAACACAGTGGATTAGTTTTGAAAGTTTTCTGCTTTGCACGCCGCGCCAAAGAAAATAAAATGACAATGATGACTTACTAAAGAAGCAACTACGTAGATCAAAATAAAAAACAACAGCAATTTCAATTGTATTCGTGTCAACACGAAAACATGACGCTTAACTACAAGTTCTTGTTTGACAATGACATGGCCCATGACTGCATTACAGTGGACCATGTTGTAACTAGCCGTTTTCACATAAATTGGATCATGTAGTCCAATTTTATTTACAGGGTATGTACATAGTATGTATGTTAATGTACGTATGGTATGTACTTACGTTTGTACATATGTACATACATACATACATATGTATGTAGTGTATATTGAAGCGTTTATAAATTCCTTTTAGCTTATCATTCTTAAATTAATTAATTGTTTTATTAATTTATAAATGATAATAAATATGAATTTCTTGGTCGCCCTTTAAACCGATCAAGAAATAAAAAAAAAAATTATACGATAAGCAAATCACAGTTGTACAATAAAAGAGAAACATGAACGATCTCATAATCTATACATATGTATGTAAGTATGTATGTATGCAGGTACATTCATACACATGTACGTACTTACATACATACATATTCATTGAATAATTTTTGAAAGTTTGTTGGAAAAAATGTGTGCAATAGTGCAGAAATATGTATGTACTTAAGTATGTATGTATGTTTCACAAGAAACATACATACAAATACGTAAGAGATGCTTTGCACTCAACTTAAATTCAAGATATACATGCAACTAATATCCTTTTTTACAAATGTGTTAAATATAACATCGAGCAACTATTTGTGTTCTATTGTGAACTTCATCATCTCAAAGCCAATTAAAAGTTTTTTAAGAAAAGAAAACGCCCTTGGACAACGTCAACTCGGTCTGTAAGAGAATGACGCAAAAAATATTTAATGATTTTGATAAAATTAGATGTTAAAATGCATACTTTTATCACATTCAACGCCTACTCAAATTTATTGAGATTTTTGGTAACTCACGCAAGAAATCTAATGCACATTGGGGCAAAATGTACTAAAAGTGGGTACTGATTGAAATTTTAAAATTAACTTTTTAAACAGAATTATGTATGTACATAATACTACAAGTAAAAGTGAAATGTTAAAAATGCTAAACAGTTTTTTTTTGTATTGCATTGTAAAGTTGAACGTTTGGCACGTTTTCGAGAAAAAAAAGTAGAAAGAAAACTAAAAAAAACTATTTTCAATAAATAATTTGTATATACTTCACTACAGGTATAAAGGTTACATATAAGTAAGTCTGTCGTTCCATTTGTAATTTTTGCAATATTCATGTACAACCCCATAAAGTTATATTTTTTGGTACCTTATAGATAGGAGAGTCGATGTAATGCTAAACGTCTGTCTGTGCTCCTGGCAGTAAGACTGCCCGCTTGCGTACGCATAATTTCCATTTGTGTTTGCAGTATTCCTAAGAGGGCATCTAAGTTATAGATCTAAATATTGAACAGTATGTCACAAATTGGCTCTTCATTTTTTTCAAACATAAGCAAAATCGACTGACAATTGGATTTTACCCCTCTTGGGATCATATGGCTTCCACAAAGCATCCCCATCTTACACGTTTTGTTGCAGATGTTTTCGTATGCGCGTTCCTTTTCGTGTGCCAAAGGTTGTTGCCATAAGATCCCTTCTATTGTTATTTTGCCTTGTATCAGTTCCGTATATCGGTTATTATTCCAATTAAGTAGATGATTGGTCTGTTGTAGCAGCTCCTAGAATAATGAAGCTGCCATCTGGCGTTGCCTAGAAACTACGCCCTCTGTATATTTGGTATAGTGGTGAGGAACATAGATATATATATATATATATATATATATATATATATATATATATATATATATATATATAGATATATATATATATATATATATATATATATATATATATATATATATATATATATATATATATATCTATATATATAAAAGAAAGTGATGTTAGTTACTACGCTTATAACTCAAGAACGCCTGGACCGATTTCGATGATGAGTACCAATTCGGTTAGGTCTCCACCCAAACAAGGAGAATATCCAAGAAAATTCCGGAAATTTTTCAAAAAAAAAAAATTATGAAGAAAATTAATTTCCCCATACATTTTTTATAGAGCGGTTTTACAACGCCATCTTAACTCAAGGACCCATAAAAACGAACATAATTTCAAATGCTGGTTCCGATATTGCCAGTAGAAGGCGTTGTGTTTTGCATCGAGTTCGTGTCCATTCAGGGAATCCCCATTTTGAGATGAATGAAGAGATGCATAACCAGGCTTTGGTTTTGATAGAAGACATCTGTTACCTAATGTGCGGCAGTTTGTTAGTCAGGTTAGGAATGACATCTCCTGATGGTGGAATAAACGACGCATTCGAACGAGAATTGCAGCATGAGCATGAATACGACACAAATGCATTAAGCCAATTTGTTCCAATGAATGTACCTTTGTTGAATCCCCAACAAAAAGAAGTATACGATACGGTGATTAAGGCAATTGATGATGGAAATGGCGGCATGATTTTCCTTGATGCGCCTGGTAGCAATGGCAAGACATTTCTCATATCATTGATTTTGGCTACAGTTCGCACAAGACCGGAAATTGCTGTAGCAGTGGCTTCTTCCAGAATAGGAGCTACGCTGCTGGAAGGTTGCCGAACCGCTTATTCTGCATTAAAATTGCGATTAAACCTTCAAACGATAGAAGAACCCACATGTAACATAGCGAAACATTCTGCAATGGCCAAAGGTTTGGTAGCAAGCAAAATTTTTATCTGGTTCGAATGCACAATGTCGCATAATCGTGCGTTAGAAGCACTGAATCGCACTATGAAAGATCTGCGTAATGACGCAATATATTTTGGGGGTGCGTTGATTTTACTCTCAGGCGATTTCCGGTAACTACTACCAGTAATACCACGATCGACCGCAGCCGATGAGATCAATGATTGCCTCAAATCATCACCATTGTGGCATTATGTGAAGAAACTTCAGCTGACGATAAACATGCGAGTTGCATTGCTAAACGATCCATCTACCGAAGTGTTCTCCAATCAACTGCTAACTATCGGTAATGGTCGTGTTCCTGTCGACTCATCGAATGGATTGATTTCATTTCCGTCAAATCTTTGCAATTTCGTCTTAACGAAAGAGGAGCTTATCAACAAAGTGTTTCCGAACATCATTGCTACCCACTAAAACTACGATTGGTTGAGTAAAAGAGAAATTTTAGCGGCAAAGAACAAGGATGTGGATCACTTAAACTTCATAATTAAAAATCAAATCGTTGGGTTAATGCATTCGTTCAAATCTATCGACTGTGTAACAAACGAACACGAAGCAACCAACTACCCAACTGAGTTCTTCAATTCATTGGATGTGCCTGCCTTGCCGCCGCAAGGAAAAGGAAAATTCAAAGGTGAGGAAAATTCAAAGGTGAGGAAGTTCTCATTCCGAGAATCCCAATGATCCCAACCGATATGCCATTCGAGTTTAAGCGAATACAATTTCCAATTCGTCTCGCATTCGCCATGACAATTAATAAATCACAAGGCCAATCATTGAGTATTTTGTTTGTGTGTCGGAAAACCTTCTGCATTGATCGTTTTCGCACATGACAAAAAAAAAACGAAAAATATCGTTTATCACAGTGCTTCAATGAGGGGAAATACAATTCAATAAATGAAAAAATAATTTCGTACGAGTAAGTACACATAAAGTACTGGCGACGAGAAGTATCAGTTTAAAGCCGGATTTTATTATTATTTTAGGTTCGTGGCAAATGAGTTGTTAAGAGCAAGAAAGCTGAGATATATGTATAGTACTGACGCAGAGAGATATCAAATTATATCTGCATTTTTCATTTCAGATTCATTGGTGAAGGGGTATGATCAATGTATGTTTTAGTCCTAAATACATACATATACGTACATCTATAGTACATATAATGGGACATTTTTAGGCAAAACAACGTTTGCCGGGTCAGCTAGTATATATATATATATATATATATATATATATATATATATATATATATATATATATATATATATATATATATATATATATATATATATATATATATATAACAACATGTAAGACTATCGGGATCGAAGCATGTCTTCCGGTATCGTAACAACAACCACTCTACTTCATGAGCCGTAGGGCTTGAGTGCTAATTTTTGGATCTAAGTACAATACAAGTACACATACAATATACGTACATACATACTTATGTATACATATAAGTTTTACCTTTTCTGACATTTTTTCTTACATATTAATAAAGAGAAAAAATGTTGGCTGAGTTGGGGCATGAGCCGGGGTTCTTTGATTGAAGTCAAGTATGTACTTACATAAGCCACACTTTAGTTCTTGTCTGGTCAGTTTTAGTTAATAACAAATAAAAACGTGTTTGTGCGTAAATATAGGAAAAAATAAAAATTATTTATTTATCTTTCATGGATCGTATTCACAGTAAACATTATAATATGTATGACAAAAAAAAAATAGATTTATCGGGTTTATTGAAACCGAAAGTTCGTCACCCTTTTTGAATAATTAAATACTAATATTTTAGTTGTATAAAATAAAAATAAAGCTAAACAGATATTTTAGTTTTTGATTTTGTGTTTATTTACTTATCACCATGTGATTCCTTTGGTTGTTTACAGAACAACGCATTTTAAATAAAATTTATTCTTTTATAATAATCCAACATTTGATTGGAGCTTGAGAAACTCCTGGCTGTTTTGCAATAGCACTAACTAAGAGGAAAATGCCAGTCCGTGCAACGGCAACATGACACTTTTGTTTTCAATCAAAGTGCAGCTAGACGCTGTCGTTAGCAAAATTATATGTATGTGAGATAACTTTAAAAATATGTTGTGAATTATTTAAATGATTGTATATTAGTTTTCTTAAAAAGCTTACATATACTGAAAATATCGATCTCACACCTTTTAAACGTACCGGTCTATAAATAATTGAGTGAAATGAAGTTAAAGTATAAAAAAGGATTGAGAATCAAATGAAGAAAAAGCCGAGTCTTGAAAAATATGATAAGAATATCGAAAAATAATGTTGCTTTTATTTATTGGAATACATATATATAAATAATATTTACTCTGGTTTTAACGAACTGCGTCCATAACAAACTAAATTGCCCGATACCATTTATTTCGTTATAACTGAACTTGACTGTATTTACTGTTTTCTTAATTCTAATTTACTAAGTTAAGGAAACAATGAATTTCTCTTGATTGAAGACAGCAATTTTAATTGTTAAGTGTGAAAATATTCGTTAGTAAATTACTTCTTCTTCCTCCATTACAGACAAGCAAAAGCACACTTTAAGTGTAAAAGTCAGTTGTTAAACTTAAAGCATGCTGAAGCTGTTTTTAACCAACTTAACAACACACAGAGGAGTATTTGACCCAAAAAGCAAAAAGGCAAAAATTAACTTGATCAAATCCTAAGAAGTAATTATGCAGATCGATAGAAAACAAAATTATACATCATATCGTACATTTTAAAGATTGTAAGTTAGGATTTGTAGTTGTGGAACACTGTTAAAGTCAGGAAAGTGAAGAAAATTGCATGCGTTTTTATTGAATTTGTTCCACTTCAAGATATTTATATGATATTTTATAACCCAATAATAATCTGCCCACTAAATTTTTTCTATCAAACTAAAGCTAAAATTATCAAAAAATTAAACTTTTAAAACAAAAATTACGCTTAATAATTTTGGCCAGCTTTTTGGGTCAAATACTCCTCTGTGCAACAGCTCGAATCGATCAGCTGTTAGCGCCAAAAGTAAAAACTTAATGTGAATATTTTGAAAAGTTAAACTAAACTTAAGTAAACTGTTTTCGTGAATTTTACATTGAGTCAAAATCCTGAATGAAAGTGCCTCCCGCACTGTATTCTTCATATGCCGTGAACAATTTGGAAAACATTGAAGGACAACTTAATTTTTAACGAAATAAATTTCCAAGAAAACCTCTTCTATTTAGTCGGATTGTTTATTTCTCTACAGTTTCTTATTTTTTTACAATATGAGCAGTCAGCTGTTCAGAGATGCCACTTGTTTATACATACATTTTCAATCATATTGTATGCAAACTTCAACTCAAAACATTGTTAATTTTTTACTACAATGTCAAAATGATAACATGTTTTCAACTTAAAGCTATTTCTCAGACAACCCGACTTTTGTGAGCGACTATGATTGATTATGGCCCATTCCTTATTTTTAGCGCATAATTTACTTATTAATCTATGTATATTTAATCGTATAGTGAATAAAATTACCCCCAAACCATTGCTCCAAAAACAAAACCTAATTTAAATATATTGTGATAGATAGATCAATCTGTTCTAATAAATTCATAACAAAATTTTACTAAATTGAATTTTTTTAATAAATATGTGAATCCCCATAAAACAGTTTTGGTGTCGTATGAGCATGAGTATGTACATAAGTACTTATTTCTTACAGACAAATCTAAACAGGAGCGCCTTATGCCGCCTACCCCTAACACTGAAGCGTCATACCAAAATAATAACGACAACTCTACGCCAACAACGAAAACAGGGCTGTAAGAAACATAACACCTCTCGGTAGTTCTGCTGATAACATTTTACCTAAACTGTGACACATATTGATTCATATATTTTTTATAGAAAATATTACATATTAAACTCGAATTTCAAACAAAAGCAATAGTTTAACAATTTTATACATTACATATGTATGTCTATTTTTTTGCAACTAATTTGTAATTTTTTTTTTAAACAAAGGGTAACCCCTTTATTTTATTCATAATTTAAAAAAAAATTTTTCTCACTACCCACAAAAAAAAGTTTTGAATTAAAGCCAATATGTTTATATGTATATCCAACGCAACAGAAATCAAGTCGATATCTTGAAAACTAAGCAAGTTATGACGAAAAAGGTAACCAGTTCTACTTACTACTGACTGTTTTAGTCATAACTTGCTTAGTTTTCAAGATGTTCACTTTATTTATTTTGCGTTGGATAGATAGACATATTGCGTTTAATTAAAAATTTTTTCCCAGGTAGTGAGAAAAAAACTTTTTATCAAAAATTGTAACAAAAAAAGAGTTAACCTTTGTTTTTTTAAAAATGACAAAAAAATATCTCCCAATTTTCTATTTAGAAAAGAACAAAAATGTGCAGGAGGAGCAGTGTGTACAACATTTTTTTTTTTAGAAAAAGCAAACGTCATTACAAGAGCTTATTTTATTTTCAAAATCGGACACTAAATTCTGGTTCATTTTCGTGTATTTTCTGAGCGCTTGCCAAAAAAAAATACAGTATATTTACATTTTTTCGCACTCATTAAATCATACATTTATTTTAATTTGCTGACTGTCATAAAATTTATTATTTTATGTTATATTTATATATATATATATATATATATATATATATATATATATATATATATATATATATATATATATATATATATATATATATATATATATATATATATATATATATATATATATTTAAGTTAATTAATTTAATCTAGTGATTAAGACGCTGTTTTATTTTTGTTTCGAGTCATTGCCCGCAAACGAAAGACTTGTTTAGACATCCAAATATAGCCACCTTAATTATCGTGCAAGATTTAATAACTTAAGAAATTTAGTAATTTAAAACAAAAACAAAATTTACATATATAGATAAATATGCATACACGAGAACTATATATATTAAAAATATATATTGCTGGTCTCTAATGCCTCGTCAAACAACATCTATTATTGAAAAATAGCATTAAATTAATAAACAACACTAAATTAATTGAAGTTAATCAATTCAATTTTATGACAGCTAAGTTATGTATGTTGAATTTTTTGGTAAACACCCATAAACATGAATATAAATCTTATTGAAACGATTAACTGCCTGATTTTATAAGTTTAAAGGAAAATTTCGTTCAGCATTTCAATTTGGGTTTTTTTTATTATTGTTATGTATATATATATATATATATATATATATATATATATATATATATATATATATATATATATATATATATATATATATATATATATATATATATATATATATATATATATATATATATATATATATATATATATATATATATATATATATATATATATATATATATATATATATATATATATATATATATATATAACCAATATTCGAGTGGCATTCTTGAGCATTATCGGCCCAAATATGATTTGATATATTATATGAAGGGTAATCCATTATGGAATACTTCTTCGCAACAGCAAAAATTCTGACGCCTCAGTTGTGTCAAACACTCACGGCTGTATATTAGTGATATTTTATTACAGAAAATCTAACCCATGACAGTGTCTAAAATTTGTAGTGGTATGTCATATTGTCTAGTGTCACAATGTCCATCAACTTTATTACACGCTAAAATATTGATGATGGATATGAAGACACTTTCAAAAGCATCGTAGTGTTCATTGCAGAAGAGAACTTGCAATGAGAAGCCCATGTTAAAATAATTAGAAATGATGACCATAGGATACAGTACTGTTCATTTGTATGTTAATAAAATAATTTACTCCAATTTATAATTATACATACATATGTATTTCCATATAACCCCAAATGAATTACCCTGTACGTGTATATGTACATACATAATTACCTAGATGATATCTGGAAAACTATATTAATCAGGTAATTCAAAAAATTTTTGTTATTTATAGTTGAAGATAATTTGTAAGAAAACATTTCCCAAGTTCTAATATGAAAATTGTTTTCGCTTTTTAACAATTTCAAAACAAAAGAAGGGGAAATGACTAAAATTTGACAGTGGGGCATTTCGGGGAGTTGTGTAACATTTGAAAGATATTTTCTATACGGAATTATAGTGAATATTAACGCTTTAGGCTCCAAATTAATTCAATAATTTTATAAATCCGACTGCGGCATCGAACCGACTGAAAGTTTGGAAATGAATTTCTTTTTTTAATTTTGAGCATTTTCGGTGATACTATAACAAATGACTTCACTTTAGAGAATATTTTTTTGATCCGCAAATTTAATCACGTCTGGACATTATCGAAATTGGGAAAAACCGTGATTACTGTAAAATTTGATTAAAATTAATTATAATGAAAATAAATAGCCTCGTAAAATTTTTGTGCTTATCGCTTCATATTAAGTCATAAATCTTATATAAATTTTTATAACCAACTAACAAATATTACCACATATAAATGTAAAATTTTGCAAAATTTACTTCCATATTCATATAAATTGGCCAAAAAATTATTATAAATATGAGTCCATAATTGATATTGGCATTAGGCTCTAAAATTATGTAAGTGTAAAATTTTTTGCCCTTTAAAAAGAAAAGGGAATTTTGCGTTCTTTAATAAGCGCAAATTCATTCAGAAAGAGCACGCAATGCTGTAACGAATGTGTCTAAAATTTATTCCTTTCGACTTAAACCCACGATGCTCTTAACACTGGGTGCCCACAATTCGTCCACAACAGCCCACGTATGCGGTCGCCACATCGCACACGTTCTACCCAGCACCAAGCTATCAAAGCAAGATGCAAAGTTGTGCCATTGGGGGACACCGTAAGGGAGTTAAATTATTTCAAATAGAAAAATAAATATTTATATTTACAAAATGTTACACATTCATCAGAAAAGAATACACCTTTAATATCTAATAAACATGCCTAGTAAATTACGATTACGATTATTAATCAATAAGATTACTTGTAGAAAAGAATCGTAACGATTATATGATTTCCTGGTAGAGTTTCTGATTACTCATTTATTGCAATTATAGATACGGTAGGAGTAACCGGAATTACTTGTGATTACGTTAAAGTAATTTAAAAAAACGAATATGACTTTTATGATTATTTTTGATTATTCATTTGAAAAATAATTGGATTTAATAGAATTATTTTTAAAACAGTTGTCATCTTTACATTCTATATCACCAAAGATATGTTCTCGCTTTAAATTTACACATTTATATTTTCGATGGAGAAATTTTTTTAATAATTGTGATTCAATCAATTACTTTAGCCTTGAAACACAAATAATCCAATTACTAGTAATTACGATTATTTATCATTAAAATTCAAATCGATTGCAAATGCCGATTTTGGGAAAAACCTTCATACTTCTGACAGGATCACTATTCCGTGGAAAATTCATTCATGACATTTTTTTCTCAGCATGTGAAAGCGTTTTGTTTATAAGAACGATCAAACAGTATTAGCAATCATTTTCTGCTGTAGTCAAGAAATTGGACAAATGCCAGAGTTGGACAACAATGTCAAAACATCAAGGACCAGCCATCTTGTTTCACCATTTATTTTTCCATTTATTTATCTTCAAATTTGTATTCAATTAATTTCATTTCGAATAGAAGTTGTGCGTTGAGTTGTTTATATTGAAACTTGCTAAGCTTACCGTCGTTATATACATTATTTTCATATTGTATTTGAAAGCTTTTATATGAGCACAAGAGGTTGAATGCTTTACAAACATGACGGTGAGTTGGCTAAGCGCCAACGAAATATTAGACATATAGACAGCTAAACCCACAACAAATAACTTTTTTTTAATAATTAGAATGAGCCGAAAATTTTTGGGAAATATAATTAAATTTAAAATCACACTCAAATTCATTTTTTAATGAATAAAGCTGACAATATTGAGGAAAAGAAAACATTCGTACTAAGAAATAATTCATTACGACTCTGAAAACAGAAAACTGTAGTCTTCACATTCAATATAAAGAATTCTTTGCTTTTTAGCATCAAACATATTTAGCTTAATTTTCTCTTTCAACTCATCTATTATACTCAAGTTTGTAATTTTAGAAGGCTCAGCTGTTACAAACAAGTTCGTCCTGCTCCTTAACTGGAACATTTTGGCTCATGAGACTTGACTGCAATGTATCACTGATCATACTCATATGTGACTTTTTCACTAGTATGTTTTATGTGACAGAAATGGTGTATTTTGTGACAGGGATGACCTATGAGAGTTCTTTTAAATACATCAAGTTTATTTTACAGATTCCAAGTTCGAATAATCAAATAAATATTATCTTTGTATCGGTTGCTTTAATGGCTGGATTAAAGATGTTTAAATTGTCGCCGATCTCATCCAAAACAGTATACCGTACATGTTTCTCCCTTGCAATAAAATTTGTATTTTGGGAGTCCTGCATGCACTCATACTTATGTCAGATGCATATGTGTCATGCCCAGAGTTGCCTACTTGGGGCCAATTAAACTAAAACAACTTAATGGTAATCTTATTGCTTAATAGAAAATAAAATGTCCACTTTACCTTGTTCTCTCCTTATTTTATTTATATTTTTTAGGCGAATTCATAACAGGTGGAATTGATACCGTAGCTCAGATAACTAATTTGCTCTGATTATTTGATATTTTCTTTCGTTTTTTTTTTTTTGTAGTGTTACTTGGTGTACTCTACTTCACCTGTCACCTTGTCACCTGACTTTTAAAGATCCAACTAAAACTTTCATACAGCATGTATGTATGCATTTTTCTGTAGGGAATTTGACAAGTAAAATGTAGGAAACATGTCATATGAGACCACCACTACCGATATACAAGAATGAAATATGTAAATACATGCATACATATGTTTCTACTCGTGCATACATATATAAATATTACTATGTAAAATAATTTTTTAATACCTTGGCTTTTTTACATTTTCAATAGGCGCTTGTGAACATGAGCCAAAGTAACTGTGGATGTGTGTTTGAAGTTTTTTTTTTACCAATTTAAAGACAGCAAAATAACATAATATTCTTATTTGTCTGACAACATAACAGATTAAATAGGAAATTTCCAGCATCTCCATCGCCTGCTTCGTTTTACGCGCTATGCGCCCAAATGTGATTTAAAGCAATCACAAAGTTATACATACATATGTATATATGTATATAAAATCTCAGAACTATTTTATATTTACATATGTACATATGTATATGACAATACTTGTAGTAGACTGTCAACAATAGTTTGTCTGTTTCCAGTTGTAAAGCGAGAGATGCACAAATCAATATTAAGTTTAATATTGATGTGTGTATTACCCGCTTAAGACATGCTGGAAAATTCCCTTATAATGTACATATGTAGGTGTCTGTCAACATCACGACAAGCCGACAGAAACAAATTGTCACTTATGTACTCATTGAAGATAACAATTAATTGCTATTCTTTAACGTATAGAAAATTGTAAACAATTATTGTAGGGTTGACGCCAGTGGAATATTTTTGCTATCTGGTTGACGGACGTAACGTCGAAAATAATTTATTATACAAATGGGAACATTTGGGGATTATACACTTTTATAGTGGGAATCTTTTTACAATAGCGAAATTTTAACATCTATGTATAGTCCAGCGCGGAGTTCTGCTGGAATTTTACTTATGCAATTTTGCATTTACTTATATTCACAATGAAAAATAATCCTGTAGACATGTGTGTAGAAATTTATTTCTATACACGGGAATTCATTAATTTTTAATTAGGAACAAGAAAATAAATTTTAATTCCATCAAAAGGCACAATAAACACCAAATGTCAAAAATTCAGCGATCAAAGATCAGTGGACGGAAGGTCTCCGCGTGTGGTTATGATATCTCTACAATAGGCAATAAAAATGAAATATTCCGTGTACATATCGCTGCGAACTGCGTACCAGTAAACGGAAAATTGCTCAAGAAATTTACCAACCTTAAGTTGGTTCTTATAGGAACGTGAAATTTTGGCTGAACTCCATAACTCGGGTCAAGCTTTCACACCATTAGCCAGCAAAAAAAAAAATATTCCAAAAAAGTCCTTAAACTGCAGAGATTGTGGAGAAATCCCATCTTTTCTAATGATTTTAACAATGGCTTGACATTCCAAAAAGTGCCCCTTTTTTGGTATTTTTTCACTGAATTATAAACTTGATTTTTTTTATATTATATACATATGTATTTATTTGCAAAGAATCAACAAACAATAAATTTTCAAATAATTATTTTTGGAAAATATCTCCGATAATGAATTTAATAAAAAAATTAAGACTTTTGACTATTGAGCAATTATCTAGAAACAATTAGGAGTTCTTTTCAATATTCATTTTTCTCCATCAATTACCATTAAATATGATAAAAAATAATAAAAATCATCTTTCTCTTTCAAAGATGTTTTTATTTTCAAATTGCATGGTGAAATAACTTTACAAGGTGGCGGCACAAGCCAAAAACAAAATCCACACACACACACATACACACACACACACACACATATATATATATATATATATATATATATATATATATATATATATATATATATATATATATATATATATATATATATATAAAGAGAAAACTTCCATATACACAAAACAGATCACACCCAGTAAAAAATAGGATCATCCAAAGAGTAATCTTGGAGCGCTCCTTTGCGAGTAATGGATTACTCCATAAAACTCCGGACCTCATCGGATTTTTAACACAACATGTCCGCAGACACGAGTACTCCTTTTAAGCTCCTTATGGAGTACTCCCTTTGATCTTGAAAATGACGACAGAGGGAGTAATCGTTTTTGTCTCCTAAAAGAGCATAAAGGGAGTAATCGTTTTTGTCTCCTAAAAAAGCATAAAGGGAGTAAACATTCATATAAAATACAAATTTGGTTATTTATTTTGATCATTTTGCGTAGTGCTTTTCAATTTTGATTTTGTCAAACCTCAATTTAATGTACGAAATCTAAAATATATTAAAATAGAAAACAAATAATTAATAAATTTTGACACATTTTTAACAATTTGTTACTATACCCGTAGCTTTCGCTTTTTTAAATCTTTCACTTTTTAAAACTAAACTGACTAAATTGAAAAACAAAACGAAAACGTCAACAATTAACAGTTATGTCAAAGAAAAAAAAAAACCAAAAACGAACTGATACATCCCTCATTGATCCATTTCGAGTATTTAGCGAGGCATAAACAACAAAACAAACAAAAAGTTTCGATAGCTCGCTTGTTACTCCAAATGGATGACCAAGTCATTACTCCTTTATTGCTCGATTATGGATTAATCCATATATTTTTTACTGGGCATGTACACACCAACACATACATACATGTGACAGCGCATAGAGAAAGGGACCTAAGGGTAAAAAAATCAAATTTCACTTTTTTTTTTTTTGATGTGGACAACATCTGAGCATCGAATGAGACCGATCCCATGCCCCAAAAGTGTTCCATCCCAGAGATATGCGTCACACATACATATATTTTTGACAGCTAAATGAACTGAAAAAAGCAAAGTAAAATATGATCACCTGGCGTAGTCACGGCACCTTGTAAAGTTATATCACTATGAAAAATTCTATAAAAACTCACACACACAAAACCAAGCTGATAAAAGTTTTGCAGTTCTTTTCAATATTAATAGAAGAAAAGGATTAAAGTCATCTTTCTCTTTTATAGAAGGTCTTTTTCTGACTAAAAAACGATGTTTCATGTTTCAAACGACGATATATCGGCAAAGTACACAAAGTACTATTGTAAGGCTATAGTCCTTTGAATATGAGTGCCTATCACTGGTTTAAAGAAACAACTGAATGTATGTAAGTATATGGAGAGGCCATAGTATGTAAAGGGTGATTTTTATCAACTTTCTTTTTGGCAACATTGTTTTTGATGACTCAGCTGTTTTCGTGTAACATGTTCAGTTTGGTCTATAATTTAACCATGAACCATGAACTTACAAACGAACAACGCTGGCAGGTTATTGAATTTTATTATCAAAATTCATAGTCGGTTAAGAAAGTGCATCGTCCACTTTTGGATCGGAAAATTGTGTTCAGCGACGAAGCTATTTTCTGGTTGAATGGATACGTGAATAAGAAAAATTGCCGTATATGGTGTGAAGAGCAGCCAGAAGCATTGTTTGGTTGCATAATTGGACCGCTTCTTCAAGAACACGGTTTCAAATGCCATTCAAATTGTTAATGTTGTTTATTGTTAATTAACAATTCCTAGTCAATCCAATACTTCTTTATTTTGGAATTTTTTATGTATTGTATTTTACTTTTTCTTCTTCTATGCTTTTGTTTATGTGTGACAACGTCTTGTAGTTTTTTTAAAGTCAAAAAGAAAGAAATTTGCTTAAATATGAAAATGCGCAATAGAAATTTTATTATCGTACCATCTTTGTGCCAGAGTTCTAACAGGTACGTTAAGTAACAATATTAAAAAAGTAAGTTATTTATTTAAATTAGTTCTAATATCTATTTTTAACCATTTGTTTAATGAAACGCAATACCGGAAGATCAGCTCTAAAATTAGACGATGTATTCAAACAGAATGGCTTCTTCAAACAAATCTCTTGAACATTTATTTTTATTAGTTCAGCAAACACAACATTATCTAATAAATCTTCAAAGAAGTGTTGAACAGATTGATTGCAATTCACGGATTGAACGAGCACTAAGAACTTGTGTACTTTATGACTATAAATAGTCGTACATGGTGACTAACACTTGTATTAACCCTGAAGAAAATGTCACTAGTGATTCACTATTGACAAAGTCACCAGTACTAGTGGCAAATTATACCCCAGCCAATGCTTTTTTCTGTTGACATTTAACATGCACTTGTCATTGAAAATCCACTACTGACGTTGGAACTCTGACGAACTAGTTCCAATGGGACCATATGACGACCGTAGAACTAGTGCTTCCCTGTAGACATTGTCACCAGTATTATTGACATACTCTACACAATACTTCTTTCTATTGAAATTTAAGATGGACTTATCATTGAAAACCCACTACTGAAGAGGTCGTTCTAATGGGTCCATATAAACAATTTTTGATATATGTACATAGATATATCCCTACAGTTTTAGTTAAAATAAATGATTAAAGATTCACCATAGAACATATAAACGCAATTAAAAAATGAAGAGGCATAAGCGTGCTCTCAGAAATTTCTCTGCTCATCAAACAAAAACGTGTTGACAACTCCGTTGATGATGTCTACATATGAGTCACCAAAATAGTCGACAAAACTGGTGACTTGGGTACACTTGTCCCCATGTTTCCTTCAGGGAACATACAGCGTGTTCGTGTGTGTGTGTCTGTCTGTCTGTCTGTCTGTCTTACAGTGGCTTGTCATAATAGAAAAATTTATTAAATGAAAGTGTTTATGAGCAGCATAAAAACGTGAACCGATAAACCATTTTCCAACAATGAATAATAATAGAGAGATGAAAGGAAAGAGCCCATGATAAATGAACAAATCAAACGCTCTACAAACGTTGATTTGTTACATGGAAATTGTTTGTTTGTCGTTTGGCATTTGACGTTTCCATCTGTTTAATGACACTATTTAAAACGCATTCAAATACACAGCTAATGAAAAAAATATTATCTGACATTCCATTAAATTTATAGTGTCACACACTCGTTGCAAAATACATACATATATCAAAGAATGTTTGACTTAATTTGGCAATTTTTTAATGAGCAAAAGCCGCCTTTGCTTTTTCCAAATAAAGAATGGTAGTAACAATTATTATGTATAATTTTTATATAAATCAAGCGACAGCGGGAAGTATTTATGTAGTTGCAACCAACTTGTTGGGTTTGTAACAAAAAATATTTTTTAATGTCTTCAATAATCTATAATTTACTTAAAATTTGTTAATAGCAATAGAATAAAAATATATTAATTGGAACTACAAACATAAATAAATTAACAGCAGGAATAAAACTTGTTCATTTGAATTGATTTTATTTTTAATTAATTTTTTGATGATAATAATAAAAATTTTAATTTAATATTTAATTCAAAATTTCAGTAAAAATTATTCCCAAAATTCCAGCAAGTTTTTCCTAACAACAACAATAAAGTTATTTATCAAATATTATGATTTTGTTTCTTGTTCGTTTGAAGTCTATATGCCTAATTCGATTTTCAAAAATTAATTTCCGAATTATTCAGAAATCCGGCACTTTTTTTTAGCCGGGTTTTAAAAAGCGACGAAAACCTTGGCTTTCAGTGTTAACGTATTCAAAGTCATACATAAACGTTTTTTTTTCCTACCAAATATAAATGCTTTTTGAAAATATCCTTTAACAAACGTAATTAAATACTGACCTTCAATAATAATTTATGAAATGTGTGTCTTCATATAAGTTTCTATGTGTTAATGCAAATATAATTAAACACTATCTTTAATAATTATTTACAAATCCATATAAGTATCTACTTACATATTAATGCCAATTCCCTTACATTTTCTCTTCAATCCAGTTTGATGTTGAGACTGAATGTAAAAAAATATATACACATATGTACATATATTCATGAAGAAAAAACCGGTTATACAAACCGGGTTTGAATAAAAAACCGGTAACCGGTTTTACAAAAAACCGGTCTTTTTTAAATACCCAAAATTATTTGAAAATTTAGGAATAGTTGGCTGCTGTATGCCTGATGTTAGTGTTTTCCTTAACAGCCCATCATTAGATCTATAATCGTATTTCCGAAAAGTTTTAAAAAAATAAATCAGAATTATTGTTACTACACGCAGCCTATAAATTGTTGCACACTTACATATAAAACGCAAAGCAGAAACAATCGTTTATTTATTATACAACTCAGTAAACAAATATTATGTTGTTTTGCCTTCTCAGTTAAGCTCTGTAAATATAAAATTAAAATTTTAATTGAATTAATTAACAATTATCTTTTACCATCTCATGTTCTTTCACTTTTCATTTTAGGTCATATTGCATTTAGTGCTTTGGATGATACATCCCACTCAGTGCATGTTTACAGCATTAATGGAGCCAGTTTGGGCTCGAAATATGTCTCTGGTCGTGTTACTGGCCTAGCAACGGCCTCAGATTATTTGGTTGTGGCCGACGATGCCGGTGATGTAACATTGAGCCGATTACATGGGTAAGCAAGAATAACTAAAATCATTTATTGAACTTCATATTTAGAATATTTAATAATTGTTCTGTACGGTGGGCACCCGTCTCTCCCCTCCTCTTAACACACTGCTTTCACGTACACACACTGAATACACGTACACATTTTATTATCGTAGTAACGTATATATACATATATATATATATATATATATATATATATATATATATATATATATATATATATATATATATATATATTATGTATATATACATACATTTGTGTTTATATATATATATGTTTGTGTATATACAAGGTGGCGCAAAATAATGTTATAATTTGAATTGGCTGCCATTTCTGCCGATGGTACCAAATGTCACTGTGTTTTGACGTTTATTATGTAGATTATGCAGAGAATTAGTTGTCACCCAGCCATGGGGCGATACGCACCTCAAGAATGTGGAATTATTTTTGTTGCTTATTTGACAAATTGTCAGCTTGTAGTTTTAACGCAGTCGTATTCCATATGCTCGTCATGTTCCATATGCTAAAAGAATTAAGCGGCTAAGCACCTCGTGCTCGCAAGAAGTGGCTGGCGTTGTATTGTTCGTTCGACCCATATCATCGCTGCTGTTTCGACGACGTCGGCGTGTATCCACAAACATCAACGCGACGACGATGAACACAGTTAAGCATCAGCAGACGTTCGTTGCAATGAATTGTAGTGAAAGATTTGTAATGATGTTGCCCTACAAAGTGCAAACTGTTCACGAATTGTTGCCTGTTGATCCTCGGTCAATGTCTCGATCATTGTTGATTGCAATAGGATGGAGCAAACGCTCACACGGCTCGGGCAACAATAGCGATTCTAAGACAGCAATATCCAGGTCGAGTGATCTTCCGTTTTGGAGATTTGAACTGGCCATCTGGATCGCCAAATCTAACTGCACCAGACTTCTTTTTTTGGCTTTTTTTAATCCCTCGCTTACCAAAATAAACCACGAACCTTGCAAGTCTAGAAATCGAGCATTGAAGCACAAATGCCGAATTTGCAGCCAGATGTTTTACGAGTAATTGTTCAAAATGCTGTAAAATGAGCGCATTTATACATCAACTTGGGAGGTGGCCATTTAAGCGATATAATTTTGTCCAATTAATGTCATCAATTTTACACGTTGAAATAAACTTTTTGTGAAAACAGAGCTTTTTTCTTTCATATACTTATAGTATAAAAAGACAGCCAATTCAATTATGACATTAATAGTGCACCACCTTGTACGTATTTATGAATGTGTGTATATTTGTTTGCTGTATACACTTACATATGTACATATGCATGTTGGTAACAATTAATAATATTTAAAAAAAAGCAGTTGCTGTGCCTTAAACGGTATACATTGCAATTAAAATGTTTAATAAAACACTTAATTAAACACTTTTTAAATCATTAAAATATAGAAAAAAATCTTAAATCAGAATTTTCAATTCTCGTATTAATAAGGGGCCTTTAATAAAAATTGCTTTAAAAATAAGAAATTAATATTCATTATAACAAAGTGCATTTGATTTATTGCCAATATTATATTCATACAAGTTGATGATATAAATCTCTCTATCGGTACTTGAACTTATTGCCTGCTAAATAATCGTTAGTGAATAATCTCTGTCAGTCGTTTATGGTTTTTGCTTTGTGATTTCAGATTAAAGCCGGTATTTGACATACCGCTGCATGTGCCCATACAGACAGTGATCGTAACACCGGGCAACACACATATCTTGGCACCGTTACGTGATGGGCGTTTAGCTGTTGTAGCTGTTCACTTACCTGTGGGCATTAAAAAACACTCTGTTCTCAACGTCTGAATACACACAGACACACCTTCGCTATAGCGAGGGCCCTTCAGAGTGAGTAAAATAAAATAGTCAAGTATTGTTGAATTGTTTAAAAGTATGAACGACTTGTTTCAACGAATCGATTAATTAGTTTTAAATTATCTAATAAATAACATATACACATTTTTATTTTAATCTTATATTACTGACGTAAATATTTAATTTATTGTATTACACTGTGCGAAAAAAAAAAAATCAATTCCATACAACCATTTACATACGTGGGGTTACACGTTTAATCTCTTGCTTTCACACTCACACTTTTCTGCTAACACACCCATACTTTTTCAACTTGATCACTACCTGGTTTAAATTTTTCCTTCGAAGTCTTGTATCAAGTTAACCCTCAACTTTTGACAGCTGATCACAATTCTTGTAAATAAGTTTTAGTGTTTCGTTTTAAAAACTTTTATGTAAAATTTTAGTGTTAAAAATATTTTGCCAGAATAAAAATAACAAAATATTAAAAAACAGACATGCAGAGTATAAGATCTGTGATCAGGAAGTACTTTAAATTTGGAACATTTTCAATAAATTTAACATGGACTTGTCATTGCGAAATGTCGTTATTGTTCTCTATTTGAAACATTGAAATATCCACGATTTTGTGAAACACGTGTTTTTTTTTAGAAAATATTTCTTCATTTCCTGTCTAGAATTTCCATGTATAGAAAAGGTTACAAATTTAAACAAAGGAGCATTTCCATTATTCTTCTTATTATTACTATTATTGTTAATATTTATTTTTATATTTTTCAAATAATTTTATATATTTGTTACAATAAGAATTAAATGCTCAAGTTGACTTGAGCTGAAAAGGAGTTAATGGCGCCTATATGATTTGCCACTTCAAAAGTGCACCCTCAGCAATACTTCACTGATTTTGCTAAATTTTTCAGAAAGCTACAATTTAATCAATTTATATTTGCCTTTATTGATGTACAATATCATTTGGAACAGTAGGTGATAAAATTTCATATGCTAGTTTCTGAAACGTAGAATAGTTTATTTCTTAAAGAGCGAATAAGTTTTTAAAGTTTTAGAAACTACAAAATCAGACTTAAGCACTTTTTTATGAGCACAGATATATGATCCCTGTTCATAATCTTTAGCAATCGGTCTTGCATCATAATATTTGCAATATGATACATATATTTTAACTTTCCGCTAATAACGCTATAAAATATAACAAGAACTGTAAAATTATTTGTTTGACAATTTTTTTTTTTATTTACTGATACTTTTATTTACTTAATAGTTTTATACCATAATGTAATTTTATATCTTATTTTTATTTATTTAATCTTGTTATAACACAAAATCAGACATCAGAATTAACCAAAAGTTTCTTTCAGTGTAAGAGGAGAAATAAATATAGAATCGTGAAAGTAATAGCTTATATTTACTCTGCATAAGCAACGCCTAAAGCAAACTGATCACTAATAATAAGAAAAGAACAATTAAGATAATAAGAAACTCTAAAAATGTGTCAACAGCAATGATGCCCAGATTTTCAATTTCCATTGCTCTCGTGCATGGGATACAAAATGCTGCTGCTGTAACTTCTACGTTCGACGACTCTCTCAATGAGTGATCAAGTTATTTGAGGTTTCTCTCTTTGATCTCTGTCTCTTGAGATTGTCGGTTTGACATATTCCCCAGTGCACTATTGGTTATGGTAACTGGCCAGAAAATTCAGTATATACGGGGCAGACATATATTCTCAAGCGCTTATATGGCTTTCACTTCACGTTTCGTAACCATATAAGAGCACAGCTTTTACACTAATGTTAAAAAGTTTGAGTTTCGTTCGCGTTAATATAATTCTCGGTCTCCAGAATTTTTTTCATATTCCGAACGCTCTTATTTGCCTTTATTCATTCTTGATGGGATATCCTTGTGACTTCAATCCTTTGTTGTAATAATGCTCCTCAAATAGCCGATGGTCTCCCTCATTCGCTAGAAATTGACGATGCTTGCGACACGATATCTCATTGATTTTATTTTTAATATTGATCTGAGGACCAGCATTAACCGCTCTCTACGCAAGATGATGCATATTTGATACCATGTCAGAACGACGATTGGATAACTCAACAAGCCATCGCGCAAAATTGGTTAGTGTGCGTTTTTATATATGTAGTTCTTTAGATTTTAAGCAAAATTTGATTAATTTTAGTGATTGTTTACACTTTTCCCGTTTTTTCGCCATTTTTACAATAGAAGGTTCTTTTAAATACTTTTAGCCTCTTTACAATTTCAGCGAGAACAAACAAACATTTTCATACGTTCCACATATAACTCAAAATTGTTGTGCATGTGTCTGTTACTTACAACTTCAATGCTCTTAAATACTAAACCAATTTTCATAAAACATTGCCCGTCTCTGTAATGAAGTACATTCGAAACCATATAATTGGGGCAAGAATCCACAACATATCGGTTATTTTTAAATGTTAGTTCTTTAATTAGATAAATAAATAAATATCATTTTAACAATCAGCTGTGCTTTGTAGCAAGTGTTGCAAATTGCACAAATTTACAATCTTTAATGCACAAGGTTGAGAATATGGCTATTATTTTTGACATTTTTTGTAAAAATGCGAAGGATTGTGGAATTAAAATAAATTTTAAATCGTTTTTAATTGAAACACCTGGACATATCGATACAATTTTTTACAAAGAGGAACGAACATGTACATTCATTGCACATTAAACTGACATTTAATGTTTTCGCTGAAATGGAGCCGGTTCCTACACCATGCAGGAAGCAGTCACTTGTCAATTTAATGTAGATTTTATGAATGGAGACGGAAGACATTAGAGCATATCGTTCCTGCTAAACTACGAGTATAAAGGCAATAAAGACTAACAACATTATTCCCAAGACTGGGTTCTAATACTAGTTCACACTTGGAATATTGTTTTACAAAAGAATCCCGATTGCAGTTCATTCAATTCTAAAAACGTTAAGAAATAAATTTAAGCTTTTTATGTAAAAACGCTTAAGAACAATTGAATAAAAAAAGTTTCCTCACTTATTTAAATTTTAAAACACATTAATTACAAGATTATTATTAATCAGCAGAATTAATTGGAATAATTCAAAAGTCACGTAAGCCACTTCAAAAATAGAAATGATCATTAACTTATTAGTTAAAAATTACTGATTAAATATTACAGCAAACATTATATTTCCGGACGATCTTCTCAATAAATACGAGGCCAGTTCTACAATTAAGTCAGCTGGTAAAGAAAAGATACACATTAAAAATGTTTGTGGTTTGCAACTTATTATTCTATCATTTCAATTCGCTTCTGTCAGCAACTTGTGTGCCTTCATAATAACAACAAAGATATCCCTAAAGAGGCTAAAAGTATAAAAATATCCTTTTCAATATTGTAAAGTAATTTGACAAGGAAAAGTGCGAGTGGGCCGGCCATAATACTGTCCCCCAGGGGGACTCCCACTATAATGTTCGAATCGTAAACCCTTTTTTGAAAAAAGAAACTGACATGGAACCCACTCGTTGACTATTTTAAACAACATACATTCGATGTGCTTCCAAATCCTCAAGTCTGTCCACAGACAATACAATATTATTAAATTTATTTACCAAATAATAATTACTCTCTAATGGAGTCCACCAAAATTATGTTTATTTGGTAAATAAATTTAATAATATTGTATTGGTTGTGGACAGCCTAGACAGTCCAACAACAAGTAACACAACGCCACACTAAGTAAATCAGAAAAATTCATGATGTTAAATTTTTTTAATGGCTTGTCTTGAACAGGGATCGAACCCAGGTTCTCAGTCATAAATTGCTTTGTAGTCAACGCGCTGGCTACTTCAACCAACAGCTCGTTTAATATCGGTTGGAGAAATTTTCCATTAGGACTCATTTAGTGTTAAGACATCAAAGCCGACTAGTCTGCTAAAAGCCGCCAATGAACTGCATAGCTGTCATTTTTCGTTATTTAAAAAAGTCAAAAAGCTACTTCGACTTCGATTTTTCGCGATAGATTAAAGGAGAATGTTCTACACTTTTTTTTCATCTAGTACAAAATGTCGAAGTTAAAGTCGAAAATCGCCACTCAAAATAAGGCCAATTTCTGTAACCGCCGCGGTGAGCCGCTTACAAATTTATATTCCTTTTTAGTGGTAGAAGAGACATTGTATTCACAGAGGCTTAGTATATCCAATAATTATTGTGTCAAGAAAAGTAAACGTAATTTTAGAACTAACATCGTTTTTGTAAGCCTATCATTATATGTAAACAAACTAAAAGAAATTTTTTTTGTTCAATCACAATCTTTCCTATCGCCCCTTTCAATATTTATTTCCGTAATTAGTAAATTAGATTTCAAAAAGAACGAAAGCAACGACCATTTATCGGATTCAATTAAATTTTTTTGTTCAATTCAATGACAATGATTTAACGTAATTTTACTTTATTTTCTAGAAAATAGGCACTGATTTGTAAATTATCTCTGGTGGTAAATTTTAACATTGAAACTGTTATCAGCTGGAAATGTTTTTTCATAAAAATTATGTCCAAAATAAATGTCTTACAAATTGAAAATGGAAAGATTTTTAATTTGAATTTTAATTGGCCCTTTCGTTATGGATTGTTTTCTTCTTAATTTTTATTCAAGATTATTATCAAATTGTTCAAATTAGTTTGAAAAAAAAAATCACCTTGAGTGCTGCTGTTAATTTCTCAGCCTGGACGTTATGGTTTCGTTTCCCTCTCTGTTTTGCATACTTGACTGGAACTAGCGAAGATCTTGTTTTTAATATAAATAAATATTCCCTTCACCTTTATCGCCTCTGGAGATAAAGGACTTCAGCAACTTGTAATGCAATTCACAAAATCCCAGCCCTGAATAATTATAGGGGTATTCACACTGTCGTGCTTTCATAACCTAAAAAGTGTTCCCATACATTGATTTCTTTTAAAAATGTATAAAATATTAAATTTAAACCCATTTTAAAACACTTGAAAGTCAGAGATGGTATAGCGCCTTCAAGTACTCGTATGATCAGTTGTTTTTCTGCTTTCATTGTTTCCCTGATCACTTTTTTGCGGCGGTATGTCATAACCTAGATGTAGTTGGGAACAAAAGTGGAGGCAGAAAAATAAAATAAAAAGATAATAAATAAATAAAGATTATATAAATAATATCCAGAAAATAATAATTCCTACAACTTTTTTTCTTTACAAAAATATTTTTCTTTTATTATTGCAACAGCTGAGAAAAAAAACCCTGACAAAATATCGAACCACAAGCCGATAATTGCAGTGTGTGCAACTTTGTTTAATTTCCTTAAAAAGCTTCTTAAACCTCTTTAACTTTAATATTGTGAATAAACTATTAGATTTCCTCCACGTAGCCACTAACTAATTTTCAACTGAAACTATTATTTTCACATCGGGAAAAATAAATTGTGACTATTAGGACCACTTTACCTTTTCAAGTCTTCTATTTCCTTTATGGAATTATTTTCTCAAATAATAATAATAATAATAAATATATTGAAGATGTCTTATAATTCTGTAAATTTAAGCCTTTAAAAGAGAATTTCGTAGTGACAAGCTTATGATTCCAATCATTTGAAAATCGGTAGTAAAACTGAATAACCAAAAAACAATTTTTAAATTGGTTACTTCTGCCCTTAATTTATCTGAATGTACAATATACTATGGATTGAATAACATTTAAAGTACTTCCGAAAAATCGATTTTTTCATAACATCTGGAAAAGGACTTCAGTTTCAATGAAGAGCACTAAAAAGAGAAAACATCTTGCAATGACAAGGATATGTTAAAATCATTTGGTAAAGATTAGATTTTTCATAAGATCACAAGTTGTGGATCTTATGTACTCCTTTAGACGTTCTCTTTTTACAGGGAAGTAGTGTATAAATTTTTTCTTGTACATACATAAGTCTACCAAAAGTCGGCACAAATAAGCACTTGCGAATATAATTGAAAATGTCAATGTTTTTTTTTTTTAATTTTGAACGATATGAATCGAATGTCATATATTTGAAAATATACATCAATAGCAATAAATAATTTTATAGTTCACTTTGCGAACATTGAATTCACATTTTTTTTCTAATATATTTTAGCCCCTCTATTAAATTATTAATGAGTCAGTTAAATGTTTGATAATGTGTGTTTGATATTTTATTTAAAATTTATATTGGAATGAACGAGTGTTAAAATAATTATAGAAAAATATAGAAAAAAAATTAAAAGAAATTACTAAATTTATTTTTCAGTACAGCATTATAAGAAATATTTTTGAATAGATGTAATTAAATAGAAAATATAAAACTTTTATGAAGCATTTAGAAAAAACCATTAACCCTCCTCTGTTATTTTAACAATTAAAAAATTATATTAAAATTATTAATCATAAAAAAATTTAATTTTCTTCTAACACGAAATAAACATTCCTAAAAAAACATTTATCCAATTTGGCATTACAAGAAAATATTGCTTTTAATTCTCGATAAATTGAATTTGAATAATTTTTATAGTTATTATTACACACAATCATTATTATTCTTATTACAATTTACCTTTCGGTGCACGCCATTCAGATAAGGTAACTTACTTGATGTAGGTAATTTTGACTATTACTCTGTGACCGATTATGGAAAATAGACTAGAATGAAGAATGAGTAAAATTAAATGATATATTGTATGTTTCTTACGACGCTGTTTGTTTGAATTAGAAGCGATTTGAAAAGAATATAGTTACTCGGATTCAAGAATAATTATGAAGCAAGAAATCATATTAATAGATTGCAACATTTGGGTCGAAATCTTCAAATGTTAAGCAACTATAACCTTTTAAATTTTTTGTGTTGAAAATATTAAAAAAAAAATTTTTTCATTATTTGTATTTGAATTTTTTTTTTAATAATTTGACTTGCCTGAAGAAGACACCCACACAGGGTCTACGAATATTGGATTTTGTACAGAATTAAAAATAAATATATTGTTTTTGTAAAAAAAAAAACACCTCGAGCTCAATAAATAAATCAATAACTTAATCCATTTTATCTTTTATATTTATAAGAACAAGAACAAATGTACATATAATTGCTTTGAAAACGTAATATGTAATTGTAATTGGAATTGTAATTGGAATTGTAATTGTAATTGTAATTGTAATATTTAAATTTATGAATATTGAAATCGAATAGGTTTGTGTTTTATGGGGTCCGATCTCCGAAGCAGCTTAGGGTCGGGTACAACTAATTTCTCTTCTATTGTTTAACAAAAAGTGATGATACTTATGCAATAAATTTTAATCACATAACTGATTCTTATGAAAATATCTAATGAAATTATTAATTAATTTCTATAAGATAAGTGTAATTAAGTTTCGATAAAGCTTTTATTACATTCAGCAAAGGGCAAATTATAACATTCGATATCGATGGAAAACTGGATATGAATATTGTAATGTATTAAAATTTCGCTTGATGCCAAATGCCATGCTTTGGCTCCCCATTCGTCTAGGATTTTTGCAACAACAGAAAAAACGATAAGTTACCTTATCATTTGCACGCGCGCCTTCTTTATATTTGATTTTATCTATTTTAAAAAATTTTTTTGCATTTCTTATATGTTTTGTTTTTTTAAATAACATTAATATTAATAAAAATTGAAGTCTTGTATTTAAATGTAAATTTTAAAATGATGTAAAAAAATCTAATTTTGTTTTAAAAAAGAAAAGCACTAACAAATACATGGGATTGTTGTTGTAATTTGTTAAATGTCTGCATAATTTAATTAAGTATTTTAATATCGACAATTTTATAGTTCTTTTTTTTTTTTTTTTTTTTTGTTTAAAATATTTAACAATCACTCTTGCTGATACACAACATAATTAATAATAATTAGAAAAAAGAACATGTAGTCATTAAAATGTATTTATTATATTTCAATTATATAATGTAAAAATATCGAAATAATATTTAAATAAAAGTTGTTAATATTTTGGCGAATAAGAAAAATGTTTTTTATTTTATATTTTAAATAAGACTCATATCATATACTTCAGTATGTATGTATGTTTGTATATATTTTCAGCACTTGAGCGGAGAAGAGCCGTTCAAAGTGCAAAACGACTAATTCCACTTTTCACAAAATAAGAAATTGATACATTTCCTTTCGCTAAACCAAACCGTCAGTGAACCTCAACCGAAGTTCACTGACGATTTGGTTTAGCGACCAATGAAATGTTGGCATATGAACAACAAACAAAACATTTTGCAAAAACTCTTAATTGTTTAACAATTGGTTGGGGAGAATATTCCGAAATAACAAATTTCAATATTATGAAATTATTTCCTTTAAAAATAATTAAAAAAATATTTATCTACTTTCAGTATGTTGCAGATACGAGGTACAGTTCATAATTCAGTTAAATGTATAAAAAAGCAGACTTTGTAAAAACAAGTCTATGTTGAAATCATTTGGAATGAGCTAAATTTGGTTTTTTTTACATCAAAATCTTTGCATTTTCTTGACTTCTCTGGGCGCTCTTTCTACATGTATCTCTCCCAAAGCTTTTACTCTCACAGCAGCAGTTGATTGCCAAATACATATGACACGATGAAATAATACTCGTATTCTCAATTTCGAGTCGATGAATCTCCAGTCGAGAAAAACATTAATAAAAAAACAAAAAAAAATTATATGAACAAAAATTAAATGCACTGTGGAATACTTTTGCTATATTTTGCAACACTTAGTAATTTATTTTACTCTTGTCAGCTTGGTTTAGTTTACATCAACATTTTTCTAAAAAGGATATACATATATATATATGACATGTAGATATCCATATAAAAAAAATCGTCAGCTACATATATTTTGCAATTTTTAATAATTTTTTTTATTCTTTGTTGCTTAGTTTAGCATAATTCGTACTTTCCATAAAAGGTTATATTGTAAGGATATCCCTAGGCTTTTTCCAAAACTTGAAGATTTTTATGACTTGATGTTACAAATGTAACTAATGTTTTACATTTTTTGTCCAATTTTGTACGATGTCAAAACACTGTGCAACAGGCTGCGTGTGCTAGTCCGAAATTGAAAACATTCCTGAGTAAAAATCGTCATGTTGCTGCGAATTTGATGGCGCTCGGACCAACTATTGAGGTGATTAAATGCTATTTTGTTGAGCCCAAAATAACTTTCAAATCGAACACTTTGAATTTACCACTCACTTTTCATTATGGTAACTGAAAGATGTTTAATTTCGGTCTCAAAAACCTTTTTTGTGCTTTAAATTTTTGCCTGTTCTCTTCACAATTCGAAACAGAAGTTGAAAAAAAAAACATTCTATTTTAATGTATTTTTTAATACAATCAGCTGATTCAAATTTGGAATTTGTGTGTTGTATTTGATGCAAATAATCGATAAATAATCAATGTTAGGGAATATCAAATTAAGTGTTGGTTGAAGTGGTGTTGACCCAAAATTGACGACGTCAAATAAAATGAGGGTGAACATAAAAAGAGAAATAAATGAAATTTATTGAGAACTGTTTAACTATAATTTCGATTGCAAATTATTTGTATATTCCCAAAAAAATATATATTTTTTAAGATTTTTCCGTCTAACAACAGATTTCAGAATTTTTCTAAATGAAACAAATTTGTTGCTATTTTTTTATAAATAATTGTTATCCAATTGTAAATGTTTATTTTACATAGTTTATCTTTTTTAACATGTTTTTTTTTTCTTTTGTATTTTTTTTTTTTTTTTTTTTGCTTATTTTTATCCAACATAAAGTTATTAAGACTAAATTATTATTTGTAACTTATTATAAATAACTAAACATAAAAATGTTAAACTTCACATTTAAACATTAAAAAAAAACATAAAATAATAAGACGTACATATCAGTTCAGTGTAAAAAAAAAAAAAAATAATAATAATAATAATAATATTAATATTAATATTAATAATAAAAGACACACAAAAAACAAACATAAAATACTATCATCCATTTGCAGTATTTTTTTAAAAAAAGTAAAAAGCAAAAAAGAATTATAACGAAGTCATCAAGTTATAAGGAATTAATTAGTGAATGACAAAGAAAAAAATAAACAGTTGCCTTTTCTAATTCTTTACAGTCAATAGAATGTTAGAATGCAAGTTTGAATTATAAAATTAAATGAGGTGGTGAAATTCACATAATAAAATGCAACATGTTTATTCTCTCTCATCGTTAAAATCAAAGAAAACAAAAACCTGATAATTCTTTTATAATTAAAATACTTAAAATATTTCATTAAAAAGACTTAATTAAGTACATAAATATAATAAATTAACATACAAGAAAAAAATTTCTTATTTTTTTTCATTTTGATTTAAGTAACGGCCAAATGAAGTCATTAATTAAAAAAAAAAAAGAAAGCAACCAAATTATTGAATCAAGTATAAAATATTGGAAAATATTTAAACTGATAAGACGTTACGTTATTCAATGATAGATAATTTTTGTTAGATTTTTTTCTTTCTCTATAATAAAAATTATGGGTTTTTTTTCTTTTTATATAAGTATATAGAAGACAAATAAATTTGATTAAATGGTATTGTTTTTCTTTTTTCAACAAATTATTCGATAGTTGGCATTCTAGGAGATTGCCGGCATCTGTCTAGAAGTTAAAATTTGCTTAAAATACGTTGTTTGTTTGTTGCAATAATTAAAAATATTTTAAAAGAATAAATGTATTTTGTTTGAATATTTTTAAAGATTCTTTAGTTGATAAACAGGAACTATTATATTTCATTTGTTTACGTTTCTTTCCGATATCCAGTCGCCCAGTAAGTTTTGTGTTCAAATCATTTACTTTTCTTCTCTCTGAAATTAAAATTAATGAAAAAAACAATAAATAAAAATAGTTAATTTTTTATATTTTCGTTTAAAGTTGATTGACTATAAATTAGCTCACCTTTACTGGATAAATAAATACATCGGCCGTATCTTTGCCCAAGGCATTGCGGGCTAGACATTTGTAGGAACCCATATCATCCCATTTCAAATCGGCTATTAGCAAATCTCCCGAGGGCAACAGTTTGAAACGTTGATTTTGTTCAATTATAACGCCCTTATCATTCATCCAGTATACTTCGGCTCTGGGTCGGGCATGCACTTTGCAGGGCAACACAACGTTCGTGCCCACTAAATCTAAATGCATTCGTTCGCTATAGACAACGCGAGGCTTAACTTGGTCCGCGAATGGTTTCTCGCGCACTTGCACCAAATCCTTCAGATCTGGTTGAGGATAGACGACGGTGGAAGCGTAAACAGTTTTAGAGCCCGTACGTCCTACACAAGTGTAGGTACGTGCCTCACTCAGCATATAATCTATAACGTGAACAGAACGTACTTTAACAATCGCACTGGCACTTGATTCGGTAATCACATTCGATTCTATAGCCTCAATCTGAAAGGAAACGAGAAACAGGAAAATTCAATTAAAATATGGAAATGAACGAAACACAATTTCTTTCAAATCTGCTACTGATTTAAAAAAAAAATTAATAAAATTAATTTTCTTTACCAAAATAAAGTAATTTTAGCTTCTTAAGAAAATGTTTGTCCTTTCTGTCTTCAATGGGATTTTTTTTTTTTTTTTTGTTTTCAATACCATTTTGTAATTGTCCTTTGAAAAGTCAGCAAATTGTCAAAAAGTGCCAATGGAAAATTTAGGCCCTAATTATGTAAATTTATGTAAATTTATGTGACGAACAAAAACGAAATTTAAAAAAAAATATTTTTTTTATTTACAAAAATTTTTCAGGAGTTGTTTGGCATTTGAAATGTTTTAGAATTTTTATAAATTTTGTTTTTGTTCTTCATACAAATTTCACTTTGGTGACGTGATTTGTAAAATTTAGCCATAATTTTTTTGTTATTCCTTTCGTTGTTGTTTTTTTTTTTTTTATTTATAAATACAAAAAAATATATTGATTTCGTTTTCCGTATAAGTTTCACTTGGTGACGTGATTTACAAAATTAGTCCTTTAATTTTTTTATCCTTTTATTGTTATTTTTTGTTTTTTAATTTATGAGATTAAAAAAAAAACATAAGAAATAATATATTGGTCTCTACCATTAGCGTAAATAAACTTTTTTGTGAAAACAGAGCTCATTTATTAATTTATAACAAAATGGCAGCCCGTGCAAATTATGAAATTGCTTTTGCGGTATCTAGTATTAAAACATACTACAAATTAAAAACGAAATTAATCGCAACTTTATTGGTTAAAAAATGGTAAAAAAAATTATAATAAAATTGCTCGATTATGGAGGGCAACTTCAGAAATTCATAATATGTATGTATGTTTCTACTAAAAATGATAATGTCGAGTGCAAAATGATAATACGGGCCATAAAAATGTATAGAGCAGTCCTCAAAATGGTAATCCAAATGGCTCCTGACGACCTACTGAAGTTCGATTATCATCCACAATAGACCCATTAAAGCTCTAAATAAGCACTATTCTTAAAAGAGCCATAGAAAAAAGCAAAAACAAGAACAATAAATTTTATTTATAAAAAAAAGTATTATTAAGAGAGATAAAAAGTACTTTTATTTATAACAAATTATTTTATTCTCCTAAGTCCACTTTATTAAAAAAATTATGTTAATTAAAAAAAAGTCCTAAATAGACATCACAAAAAAGTACTATCCTTAAGAGTTTCGTAGGAAACCCACAAAAAGGACAATAAAATTAATAAAACAAAGGCATCGTCAAAGGGAATAAGAAGCACCTATATTTTTAACCAATTCCACCTTTTTAATAGAAAAAGAAAACTTAAAAAAAAATAAAAACTTTACATTTGACAATTGGAGATTTCAAAGGATAAAAAAAGCCAGGAAATTCAAGAAATACCATTTCTTTGTTTTAAACATTATTTACAAAAGTACTTTTAAATATAGAAAAAGTACCTCTGACAAAAAAGCGAACCAAAACGGGTAATTCATTTATTTTTATTACATACTTTAAAAAAAGCTGTAAAGCTTGTTTGAATTTAGAAACAAGCCAGAAGACCAGCCAAATGCTTGACCAAATGGTACGTCATATGTATATGAGATGTCACAGTTGCGGGCAATACCGTTACGTACTTCTTCGAAAATTGTGTTGCAAAGTCCATCACCGACCACGCAAACATTAAAGATCAATGAATAATTCCATTGCATTGTACCCAGATTCCCAGATTTGAACGGTACGGACGAAAACGATCATGTGGTTCAAACAGAACGTCGCTAAGTGCCACGCGTTGAATGCCACTATGCTCACAATAAAAACAGTACCCCTCGCATACACTTACACAGAGAAATTAAAAACTGTGGTAGGGTATGAAAAATTAAATCATAAGTCTCTTATACGTACCTCCGACAAGGGCATATGACCCACCACCCATTGAATGGTGGGTATTTGGGAGCCCATCACTTCGCAAACAATTTCGATTGTTGTACCCAAATTTTGTAAAACTTTGGCTGGTGGACTTTTGGTGAATTTAATCCAGTCTGTGCCAAAACGGGTGCGTGGCGCATGTACCGCTGTTGCTGTCTGATGCTGTTCAGCATCACCAGCTTCTATGGAATTATCCATGTCCTCAATGGCTCTGGCCTCCGAGCCATTATATTTGGCGAGCACCAGCAGGGTCAGTAATAAAAGATTTAGATTCATTTTCTGCAAAGACATAGAAGTGAAAAATTAAATTAATTAAAAAAGAAAACAATAAATATAAAATTTTAAGATCATTTTAAGATTAATTTAATTAATTTCTAAGATGTTCATTCATGAATTCCATTCATTTATCAATGATAAGCTGTTATGCATACTTTTAATATTCAATGACATAATTGTACAGTGAACTCACGATAATTCGTCTCTCACTAGTTTGAATGCTCTCGATGATTTGGACACTTTTTCCAGGTCCCTTAAAATATGTTATAATTATTTGAACTCGCAGTCATTTGAACTTTTTCGCTAGACTGTTGAGTTTCAAATTATTGGGAGTAGACTGTATATTGATGTTGCACACAAATGTTATTTGCACCTCGCAAAAAACTTATCAAAGTGTCTAAGTGACAATAATATTTTATTTTGGCCTGATAGCAAAATTAATTTGAAAAAAAAAATATTTTCACTCTTGAACAACACAAGCTAATTTACAAAGCAACAACAACAATAATTATAAAGAATTTTATAGATTTTTAAAAGAAAAAAAGGAAATGTATTAAACAAAAAATTTATGAAAAAAAGTATAGAACTCGTACAAAATCTCATTGATCGCTTGAATTCGTTAGATACGAAAGTATTTGGATCTTGGCAACAAAATTCTACGACAATTTGCTTAAGAAACTAGAAAATAATAGTATTTAAAACGACAATAAATGAGGGAAATTGTATTTTTATTTTTTTTATTTTAGGGAATAAATCATTAACGATTCGCCTGTGTATGAATGGTTCTTCTCAACATCGCAATTTCCTATAAAAAAATAACACCTCTATGACTCGTGCAGCAGTCATAATTAGTATGGGGCAAATTGACAACTTAACAAGATCATAAATTAACGCCACAACAAACACAAGTATGTAAGTACGATCTGTTCTGAAAACTCAACAATCCATAAATATCCACATTTAAGTGGACCGTCACAATTTGTTTCTTACATCTCAATGGTGTCTACACCCACAAATAAAATGAGTAAAAAGTGAAAAATGTTAAAGAGGAGGGAGGATTTCCAAAAAAAAAATATATAATAATAAATAAATTAAACGTGCACGTATCTACTTAATTAAAGAAAAAAAAGGAAATTTTAATTCCTATAATTCTCATATTGTATTTGAAAGTTATTAGATAGGAGTATGCATATCAATTTCATATAAGTTTCATATTTTAAAAATATCAAAATCGAAACTCTTATTTATTTCTTTGTTTTGTGTGAAATGCCCAACTTTTTGGTGATTTTTTCTTTCTTATTGATTTTTTTTCTGTCTACATTTAAGCCCTGAAATTACTATAATTTTTTTTGTTTTTGTTTTTTTTTAACTCTCTTTGACTTGTATTTTATTTTGATTTTAGTTCTTTTATATTTTATTTATTTTTTTTAATTTTTATTTAAATTTTTTATTCAAAATTTTTTCTTATTCTTTTTTACTTTGTTTTACTGAATTAAAAAGAAATTTTAAAAATAAAAGGCTGAAAAATTTTGTTTTTAATTTTCGCCTATTTTTCATCTCTGCCTTTTTTTAGTTTATTTTTTATTATATAACTTTTAATATTTTCTTATTTTTTCATTATTATTTTGGATGTGTCTGAAGTAAAAAAAACATAATATTTGAAAACAGAAAGACGAATAAAAACAGTAAACAGCTTTAAAAACTTATTTTTATTTTTCTGATGTATTTTCATTTCCTTATTTTTTCTCATTATTTTTTTATAAAATTTTTTATTATATTTTTTTATATTTTTTTAATATTAAATTTTATGTATTTTTTAGTAACTTTTTTATTATTATTTTTTTTGATATTGTTTTTTTTTAATTTTTTTATTATCGCTTTGTGTATCTATAGTTATCAATAAATATTAGCCTTAATTTTTCTCACTTCATATCGCTACGAGTATTTTTAATTATAAATTTTTTTATATTTTTTCACTACTTTTTCATTTGTCAGAAACAATAACGAATATTTAAAAATAGAAGGCTAAAAAAATCATAATAATAAACATTATAGTTTCTATTTCGCACATAGTTTTTCATATATTTATTTATTTTTATTTTTTGTTTTTTTTATTTTTTTATATATATTTATTTGTCAGAATTAAAAAAAACAAATATTTGAATATAGAAGTCTGAGTGAATCCTAATAACGAAAAAAAAGTTCACCAAAACAAAAACCAACAAGTGACTAATTTTGCATTCCACTAAGGTGAGACTTGTTTTTTTTTTATAACGCAAAACCTCACTTAGATGAAATACAAATTTTAAA